>OX438965.1:7392219-8592219 GCA_949316185.1 Pyrausta nigrata
CCGTAGAGAAATCAGGCGCAGGACCAACGGCTTAACGTGCTTTCTGAGGCACGGGGGTGTTAACACCACCAACTTCCTGACTCCGGAGCTGTGTCTGAGTAATTTCAAGACAGAAATACCCAAACACTCTCGGCCGGACCCGGGATTCGAACCCGGGACCTCATGGATAGTACCCAGCGTGCTGACCACTAGACCAACGAGGCAGTCATGACATGGCAAGATATAGTGAGAGTAAGGTCAGGGTAAGGATAAGGTTGCTTTTGCACTTGACGATCTATTTAGCGTATTATTCTTCGGACGCTATGTCACTGGCACATTATGGAGGTACTTGTCAGAGGTAAATGACAAGATATACTAAGATAAGAAGGGTAGGGTAAGGATAATGTTGCTTTTCCACTTGATGATGATGATCTCATTAGCGTAGCTTAGTAACTGAGATATTAAGGATTTAGCACGAAATTGACTATAGGGGCATTCCACGCGAAGCGGACAGCTAAAAAAAGTTGATGATTTCAGTAATATTATAGTATGTTTTACTTATACATGTCCTTGATACGTGTACCAAATATTTTTGTAATATAGTGCCTAGTTAGAGAGTAGGGGGACTTTGAAATTTTGACCAACGAGTGGGCATGCAGTAGTTCAAAGCCGATTACCAAGTCATAAGATGATAGATATAAATAATTAAACTAATGTATTTATTACTCCATTTAATGAGGTTTTTAACTGAATTTTTGGATACAGAAAAAAGTTTTTTTTTTTCATAAAAAAAATGCGATTTAATTTTTTTCCCTTGACTTTCACAAACTTAGACCGTTTCGATTTTAATTTTTTTTTTAGAAATAGATAATATTGTAAGGAACATTCGTGCTAAGTTTTATAATGGGCGTGAAAGTGGTTTAGGAGCTAGACTAGAAACACTGTTGAAGCGTGGCGTCCTGCCCCGCGCCGCGCTTAGCGCCTGCCTGCGTGAGTTTAGTGAAACTGCATTGAAATAAAAACTTTTGACGGAATATTTCGCATATTTTATATAATACTAATACATTTTTAATACCTATTAAATACTTTAATATGTTACATTTACACTTTTGTAAATATATTTTTTTATTAAGTCTAAATAACGTACAATAGATAGCATTGGAGAAAATTTCCTGATCGAAAATAGTCCATGTGATGGACTTGGGGGCAACTCGTCTGGAGACTCGAGCTAGTCTGCAGTCGGCGTCAAACAATGCAATTACCACATTCGAGCGTTTGTACGAATGGGCGAGAAAATCATTGCCCCAAACGCATGTTTTCTATGCTCGAAAAGAGGATATTTAACAAAATAGATTGTTTTCAAAAAGCAGATTTGAGTCGGCAGCTACAATACCAGGCACAAAAAAATATCATGCCTTCATTTCTATTACTGAAGGTATTATGGTAAAACGAACGAGTAATAGCGAAGCATTTAAAATTGTAAAAAAATTTAAACAAACATGTTATTAATAAAAGCAATCGTTTAAATTTTAATATCATAATATATCAAACTATCTTAAAGAAAAACTGTACTCTCCAAACTCACGCAAGTGGCAGGCGCTAAGCGCGGCGCGGGGCAGGACTAGCGATGGGCGAATATTACTAAATTAATCGAATTATTCGAATGGTCTCTGTAATCGAATGTATTCGATAAGCAACCGCAGTCATTCGATTATTCTTCGATTATGCGGCGAGCAATACCGGAGCGTGCGGTGTGCAGGCCGTAACTACTAACTACTAACGAATGAATCGTCATTCGTTGCGTCGATTAATCATTCGGTCGCTACCTGTCGTGTGCGCACAGTCGCGGCAATTGGATCGAATGCATAGAAGGGCCCAGTATAGATTATCATTCGATTGTCGATTATTATTCGATTTTTTTTTTTCGAATTACTAAATCGACATTCAATAGTTCGAATGGTCGATAATCGAATTATTCGATGAATTTTTTTCGAACAATCGGCCATCGCTAGGCAGGACGCCACGCTTCAACAGTGTTTCTAGTCTAGCTCCTAAACCACTTTCACGCCCATTATAAAACTTAGCACGAATGTTCCTTACAATATTATCTCTTTCTAGAAAAAAAATATTTAAAATCGAAACGGTCTAAGTTTGTGAAAGTCAAGGTAAAAAAATGAAATCGCATTTTTTATAAAAAAAAAAACTTTTTTCCGTATCCAAAAATTCAGTTAAAAACCTCATTAAATGGAGTAATAAATACATTAGTTTAATTATTTATATTTATCATCTTATGACTTGGTAATCGGCTTTTAACTACTGCATGCCCACTCGTTGGTCAAAATTTCAAGGTCCCCCTACTCTCTAACTAGGCATAGTGCCTAGTACATAACAAAAATATTTGGTACACGTATCAAGGACATGTATAGGTAAAACATACTCAAATATTACCGAAATCGGAAACATCAACTTTTTTTAGCTGTCCGCTTCGCGTGGAATGCCCCTATACAAACAAAGGTTTCGGGGTTTATGTAGCACGAAGCGGCTAACAGTGCCAGCTAGCTTGTGGAAGCTGTCATGTCAGGCCTGTGTAACTGCTCGCGTAGGTAGCAAAAACGTACCACCGTGGTGGGCTAATCAAGTTGGGTATCGCGAGCGAGCAGTGACACGCTCGCGCGTTCTAATCACCGGCGGCGCGCGGCACTACGTTGCTGGCTGGACGAGAATGAATAAAGTGCTAGAAAGATGCGCTAGATGGCGTTAGTAGCTTCTTATAGCAGTTAACCCCATCGCGTCGCATGATAGTACGGCACCGAATAGGTTAAGTGTATTATGAATCATATTTCAGCGTTATAAGAATAATTGAGTTAGGTATTTGTTTATTCTGTAGAATGTATCTTTTCAAATCATTGTAGGGTTTAGGCATTTATTTCCAACTTACGCGAAAGCCATAAGCTTTGGGGACGTGAAGGTCAGCACGCAAGCAGCTCCATCATCCTGAAAAAAGATTTTAACATGTTGGTATTTTACTAAAAGAAGTTTTACAAACTGTTTGCCAAGTTTCTACACTTGTGTTACCAAGTTTGGCCACTGGTAACAAAGTTCGACCACTTTCATGAAAGTTTGGGCACTTCTTCCTCTTCTTTTTATTATATAGGTTTGTGTGCAATATTTACCACGATTTTTTGAGCTGCCATAGGCGTCGGCCATGGCTTGTTGACCAAACCTACGCACGGCTCAACGTGCTATCTGAAGCATGGAATCATTTTCTGCTCTTGATTCTCACCTGCTATTTCCCCCAAACCAAACTGTGACCAACACAAATTGTTATGTTTTACCAGTTCATACCTGTAAACCGAACCCAGAACTCCCAGCCGTCGGTAGCCAAGTTTAGCCTCTTGTTACCGAGTTTGGCCTCTTGTTACCTAGTTTGGCCTCTTGTTACCTAGTTTGGCCTATTGTTACCTAGTTTGACCATATGTAACCAAGTTTGACCACTTGTAACTAAGTTCAACCACTTGTAACTATGTTCAACCACTTTTAACTAAGTTCAACCACTTGTAACTAAGTTCAACCACTTGTAACTAAGTTCAACCACTTGTAACTAAGTTCAACCACTTGTAACTAAGTTCAACCATTTGTAACTAAGTTCAACCTCTTGTTACCAAGTTTAACCACTTGTTACCAAGTTCGACCACTTGTAACCAATTATGGGCGCTTGTCACCAAGTTGTAGACCTTACAGCTTAGTTTCGTAACCTGCAATCAAATACCTATCTACAGTTAATGTTGTTTAATTTACAGTTTGTGGACTTACCTGCGCATCAATCCTTAACCCGGTAGGCCCACACGCATGGGGCTCCATCATGTAAAATGCTGGCGAGCCAGCAACACGCCAGACAGCCACCGCATGTGGAACTGACCAGAGTATACCATGGGTGTGGGCTTCAAAGAACCTCTCCAAAGCACATCTGGGGAAATAGTCGTTATGTTAGCTAGAAGAGCCTGGGTAAAAGGGTTTTATACCACGGCGGCCAATCTCAAAAGTGACTAGTCAAGAGCGCATTGGGAGATATAGTGTGTGTTTAAGTGTGTGCGCGTGACCGTGAATAACCAGCTTTAGCAACACAAAATGGATTGAAATAATTTAATTCAAAGTTACATAATCCGCTACAAGTATGGAGCGAGCTTGCCCAAGAGTAGCCTTTGGATCGAAGCCAGCATGCCAACCACTATACTAACGAGCCAATCGTCATTTGGAGTTATCATCATCACGAACCTGACAGTCAAAGCGGTTGGTTCCTTCTGCTCCAGCTTGCCAGAGTACACTTGCTCCAAATCGTAGCGCACGTAGTTCACGCCGAGAACGAATCGCCTCAAGACCTACAAAGAAGATTTTTATATAGACCTGTTTCACCTTTTGTAGACTTTTGCCGTCTTATTACAAAAACTTAGCACCGGGTTTAAGCCAGAACTTAACATTAGCCCACCCATCAAAAAAGCGTTTGTCTAGTAGACAAAAATCATGAGCGTCATTAATTTCCATTTTTTTGTAATAAGGCGGTTAGCGTCTATTCATACTATAGACAGATGGCATCTTTAATACACACCTTAAAAGAAACAACAAACAAGGGCAATTAACAAAAATGTACAAAGTAGGCGGTCTGATCGCTGAGAACGATCTCTTCTAGACAATCTTTGGCTATATTGCAGAATAAATACTAGTACTCAGGCCATATAACAATATTTGGCAAAACTCGGCAAGAAGATTGCTATTGGATATTTTATTGTCCTCTGGTGGATGTACTACTCTCCCATCTAAAAAAACTGCGTACAATCATTCGCTCGGAAAGAATGTTTAGTGATGAAAGATCAACTTCCTAGTGGTCCACCCCGGGCAACAATATCACAAACTCCAATTTGTGATTATTTAATAATCAGTTCCAAATATATAAAAAATCGGCAAAGTGCGAGTCGGACTCGCGCGCGAATGGCATACATAACTTACAACATTAGACAGTATAGTATAGGCAAAAACAGGTTTGTATGGAAGCCCCCTTAAATATATTTTTTTTATTTTAAGAAATTAAATTATTTATTTTCAAAGTGAAATAGAAAATAACGTTCTGTGAATATTATAAGCCTCTGCTTGTTGCCATTATACTTATTGAACAAAAAATGGCGAAAAATTCACGTGGGAGCCCCCCTTTAATAATATCATAATTTTAATACAATTATTCATTTTTAATGTGAATATACAACTTAATACTCTGTGAATATTTCAAGCGTCCACCTGTTGCTGTTATTATTAGCGAACAAAAATCGCTATAAAACTTGCTAAGTACCTAATTAGCCGCTACATATTGCAGCTAAGGACCTTTATCTTGGCGTTGTCTTCAACTTTGACCTTTTATTTAACGTTGACCACGACTTTGACCTTCGCTTTTGTCATGAACTCTAACTTTGACCTTTATTAAGACGTTGACCCCGACCTTAACCTTTTAAATTTGACCTTGACCTCACCTGCAATGAGCAGTATGTTCTCGCCCAGTCGAAACTCGTATCCTAGGGAGCTCCAAGACGCGGTGAACAGCTGGCAAGCTGAGGCCATGATCTCTTACACTGTATTCCGCGAGTCCATAGGTGATTAACATTATTTAAAAGTCAAAAAAAATTTCAATAGCAAAGCATTTACCTGGCCTATGATATTAAGTATGCAATTAAGATTATTTTCTTCACTTTTGAGTATCTGTTGGCCGCCACGTATTATCTTCGAACTTGACCGTTACTTTGACGTGGTCTTCGACCTTGACCTTAAGTTGAACGTAGACCTCGACCTTGACATTTACTTTTAAGTTGACCTAGACCTTGACCTTTAGTTTGACATTGAACTTGGACCTCGGACGTAGTCTTTGACCATGACCTTTAATTAATTGTTGACCTCGACCTTGACCTTTACATCTTGACCTCAATGTACCTGTAATGGCAGCAGTATATCCTCGCCCGGTCGGAACTCGTATCCCAGCGAGCCCAGAGACGCAGTGAACAGCTGGCAAGCTGAGGCCATGATCTCGTCGACCGTATTCCGAGTCCACAAGTGTGGACGACGAATATGCGACATGGCGGCAGCGACGATGGCCCCGCATGATGACTGAAGGAGGGCGTCGCGGGTGAACCTGGATAGAGTAAGGGTTTTGAGCGATGAAAAGTTTGAAGATAATCGAGTGATTACATTATTGCTAACAGTAATACCGCAATTTATTGATATAGCTGCCGGACATCGTGCAATTGAGAAAAAACCAGACGAAATATGAAATACCTACCCAAATGTAACCCAGTAATAACAAAGTATTTAAAAAATCTGCTAAATTAATAGGTTAATATATACTCTATCGTTAAGCTTTTTATTTATATAAGCTTGATTGCACAACAAAATTTGTACAAAAGGCGAAATTAATGCCTAGCGGCATTCAGGTATGATTCAAAAACTCCGCTGCGCGAAGCATTGCTGCCACTGTGATGAATAGTACCTATTGCATTACCGCCGCGACAGCGCTGCGTAGCTCGGAATGTAATCTCTTATAAACTTTAAGTACATATATACAGGATGTAACAAGAATTACGTGCCAAATTCAAGGGGGTAACCACCCTAAAGAAAGTTATTTCAAGATTTTTTTAATAATTTTCCTTTATTCTAGACTCGAATAACGAACAACCTCCTCGAATTTGGCACGTACTTTTTTTACACCGTGTATAACAAGGACCAGCAATGCTGCGGTAGCCCTGTTGGGTGAAGAAGGAGTTCTGAGGATAATACCTTTAAAAAACTGAAATCATAAAATAAAAAAAGCTTACTAAAACTTTAGGCGCAAAGACAAAGTATACCTACATAAAAATCATTTGTTCCAGTCCGAGAATCAATGAGAATGTCATGAAAACCTTCACTCACTTAACAAGATCAGGCGGACGCGTTCCCCTCAGTATGGTTCTGCCCCGAGCGGTCTCCACATACGCGGTAAGCACCTTCCACTCGTAACCCTCGTCAGGGATGGCGCCTTGAGGCGTCACGGCGTTGGGCAGCTTAGATATCTCCCAGAACACTTTTACTGCGCTTATGCCGTACCTAAAGGAAAATTGATTATTTATAAGAAACTAGCAGTTCCCGGCGACTTCGCCCGCGCCAAAAGTCGGCTTTTACATACAAACTTCCATCCCACATTTTACCCCCTGATGATTTTATATCGAGACAAAAAGAAGCCTATGTCCTTCCCAGGGTCTCAAACTATCTCTGTACCAAATTTATTTAAATCGGTTTCGGAGCCGATTAATACAAACAAAAAAACAATCAAATCTGTCATCTATATAATATTAGTGAAAACTAGTTGTTACTAAAATTTGCTACCACTTTTCATCGCTTTAGAGGTTGCCTTTTTTAAAAATCCTGAAATTGTAGATTCTAACCAAATAGCTCAATACAATATTTTTTTGAGGCATAGACAATATTTACAACATTGGGTTCTTTTTGATACTGTAATGATAATTTTGAAGTTAGAATTTATGCCTTTAATTCTAAGTATATAATGTGATATGCCTCTCAATCAGGATTTCTATTATGTTTTTTTATTTCCATCAAATCTCGGTATTATTGTACCTTTTGATGTTATGTTTGTCACATTTGTCAACAAGTGAAAAAGTGGTTAATATTCGACATCTCCGACAATTGATACTTGTTATGTATCGATTACTAGTAACAACACTATGAGGCAGGCGCAGCACTATAAAAAAGAAAATATTGTAATGGCGGCTTGTACCACACCTAAATGTGACTGTATTGTTTTGTGTTATTATCCAAATAAAGACGTGAACAATCATTGTGTGCTTAAATAAAACGAGGCGACGAGGATGGGATGAAGTAGAAAGGGCAGTGGGACCGCGCGGATCAGCAAGAATTATTAAAGCACCAGACAGGTTAAACCTATAAGTTAATTTTTTTGTAGTTATTAAGTTCTTTAAAAAGGGAGAGAAATGTTATGTATCGATTACTAGTAACAACACTATTAGGCAGGCGCAGCACTATAAAAAAGAAAATATTGTAATGGCGGCTTGTACCACACCTAAATGTGACTGTATTGTTTTGTGTTATTATCCAAATAAAGACGTGAACAATCATTGTGTGTTTAAATAAAACATTGGTGACGAGGATGGGATGAAGTAGAAAGGGCAGTGGGACCGCGCGGATCAGCAAGAATTATTAAAGCACCAGACAGGTTAAACCTATAAGTTAATTTTTTTGTAGTTATTAAGTTCTTTAAAAAGGGAGAGAAATGTTATGTATCGATTACTACGAGGGTCAAACTGAAAGTTCTTAGAAAATCAAAAACTGATTACATTAGCCAGTTATTAGTTTTATTATATCTTTTCAAAATATTGTCCATTGACGTCAATACACCGCTGCATGCGATGGAACCACTGGGAAAAGCACTTTGCCCACTCGTCCTTAGGGGTCTCTTCAATGGCATCGCGATACGCAGCCACCGCTTCTTCAGCATTCATAAACCGCTTTCCTTTAAGTTTTTCTTTAATTTTTGGAAATAAATAAAAATCACAAGGCGCGAGGTCGGGGCTATACGGCGGGTGACCCAGTAATTCAACGTTTGATGTCGCCAAATAGTCGATCGTTCGCTTGGCGGTGTGCGACGAGGCGTTGTCGTGGTGAAGGAGGATCCTACTGCGAGGTCGTTTCTCTCGAACTTTTTCCAAGACAAGTGGCAAACAATTGGTAGTGTACCATTCTGCAGAAACTGTTTTTTGATCCTCTAACACAATTGTTGCGAAATGACCTATCCTTCCAAAGAACGAGGCCACCATTTTTTTTCCCGCACTTCGATCTCTCTTCACTTTAGTTGGCAACTCCTCGAAAGGAAACACCCACTGAGCAGATTGTCTTTTGGTTTCAGGATCATAACAGTAAATCCAGCTTTCGTCACCTGTTAGTATGTCGAACACAGCATTTGAGTCACCTCCGTTAAATCTTTCAATCATTTTACGGCACCAATCCACACGATGGAGTTTTTGAGCCTTAGTCAAATTATGAGGTATCCACCGGGCGCAAAGCTTCCTGACCGCTAAATGTTCGTGGAGGATTTTGTGCACTTGACTCATACCGATGCCTAAGCTTGTCCGAATCTGCTGATAGGTCACTCTTTTGTCAGTCTCTATCATACGCCGCACAACACAGATGTTATTTTCAGTCGTCGCCGTAGAAGGCCGTCCCTCACGTACATCATCAGTGAGATTAGTGCGACCACGTTTAAACTCATTAAACCAGTTGTAAACAGTCGCACGAGATGGGGCTTCATCGTGAAAGGCCAATCGTAGTCTATCATAACTTTCTTGTTGACTTAAATGACATCGAAAGTCATAAAAAATCATTGCACGAAAATTTTCTCGTGTTAAATTCATTTTGACGTGACACAGACAATTTTCAATTTGCCGCCAAGTCGTAAAAAAAATGACAAATGAATGAAATATATACTCAGTAATATTGGCAAAGAGTTCTATTTTCAAATTTTAGAATATTTTTTTTATTATATTGTTTATAAGTGGCCAGTTCTAAGAACTTTCAGTTTGACCCTCGTAGTAACAACACTATTAGGCAGGCGCAGCACTATAAAAAAGAAAATGTTGTAATGGCGGCTTGTACCAATCTTAAATGTGACTGTATTATTTTGTGTTATTATCCAAATAAAGACGTGAACAATCATTAATATTATGTATCGATTACTAGTAATCGATACATAACAATACTGTAATTTGTGTTTTAGGTACGGGAATCTGGGTACTAATGAGTAATCATCTTGATAAAAGGCATCAGGGTACTACAGAACTATCATCTTAAAAAAAATATTATTATATTAGCAGGTAGTATCTTAGATACCATTTTTCAAAACCAAGGATAAATACTATTACGTTGATAATTCCTGTCTCTACAAATATCAAAACTTACTTATTAGACCCGGCTCTGCCCAGGTCCTCAACATTGGCTTTAAACGTGTCTGCCAACTCGTCAATAGTGGAGAACAGCACTATAGCCGCTGCCCCTCCAGGCGAGGTTCTGCCACTAGGCCCCACTGGGTGAGGATCCCAGAGACAGTAGGCATTGTCGTCTGCAGCTCGCCACACTCCAACGCAGTACTCTTTGGAGCAGAGAACTCCGTGCTTGTACTGTGGAGAGTTTAAGAGCTTTAGTTTTAAGAGTTGGAGTGGTAAAAGATCTACCTCTGGCAACACCATACACTTCAGTTTGTGATGACGGCTGAAAGATCCTATCAGCGGTGGCAGGCTCCGTGCTAGGTTCCGCCTGGTATTTATCACCCTCCAACCGGAGCCCGGCGCCAAACAGCTTGCTGTGTTTCTACGGTAAGTGCCAGAACCTTCTGGGCGAGCTCGTTCTATCATAGACTCTGTCTACGTGACGTCTGATTTAGTTTAGTCAAGAGCAAACCCATTCCAAATAAAAAAGAGCTTTTCATTTTCAGTCGACAAATTTTTTGGATCCAAAAATATATCAATCCTCTTCAGGTGGAACTGAAAACCTCGACCCCACGGTATCCGTGTCAGTTGACGGATTATTGCAATTGTTTAATTTATTTCATATAATCTTTTGACATTTGTCATCACCTATTTGACATGTATTTTTAATTATTCATTGTGTTGTTATTGTCTACGTATTTGACAACTTACAATTTTTTGATGTTATCCATATTGTTTTTTTTTTGACATCAGCTAATCTATTGACATGTGTTTTTAATTTGACATGATTCTTGTGTATTAATAATATCATAACTAAAACTGTAATTTGTAAATTAGCATGCTAGCGTTTTGGGCAAACTGTAAGCCAGCATGCACACTATTATATAATAATAATAAGTGCTTGTGAGTACAGTGCGCCCAGATCAAGGTAGGTTGATGTGGGATCTACCTACCTTGATCTGTCAAATTTCCATGACCAAATTTCAACCGACCAAATTAGAGTTCCATATCATTTGAGATATTTTGACAGATTTGGTAAGGTTGATGCGAGGCCCACTGTACATCTCCCAAAGTATGGATAAAATCAAAGCCGACTGACTGGCACACCAACCACAATTCTCGAGTGACTACCATCCTTAATAGCTCAATTGGGAGAGCATTCACCTGAATATCGAATGGTCGTGGGTTTGTACACACCTAAAGACAGTTAATTGATTTTAAATGGAATTTCGTAAAATATTGCATGATAAAATAAGCAGTAAGGATTTTATTCAAATAACGTCCTGTCATACCGGGAATCAAAGCACAGGCAAGCAAAAGAGAAATGGTGATTACTCCACCGACCAGAGTCTAGTTCTAAAATTTGTGATGATGACCATGAGGTTAATAAACACGTTCGCGTGAGCAATCTCATGTCCAAATTGTTGCATAAAGGCGCAACTTTTTTCCATACAAATTAAAGCAACGTGAGATACCGCGCAGGTCAACTTGCGTGAAGTTCGTAGTAGGGCGGGGAGGGCGGCTTATGGCGTTGCGCGGGTGGCGGGGGGCCTTTCTGTGTGTGTGTGCACGATCATAGAAATGAGATTTCCAATGTCAGGCGGCGGAACTAACTCCAATTAGGGCTGTATTGCGGCGCAAAGGAGGCACGGTATACGAATTCACGCTTAAATTAGACGTAACACAACGTTCCGCCTAAATACATATAATAATCTATGGGACGTGAGAAGAAGTCGCGCCGATTCATAAACATTTACCCTCGACGCGACGCGACGTTGCTCGCGCGAATGTGTTAAATCAATTGGCCAGTAACTTAATTAAACATGACATCAAGCAACCTACTAAGGTAACTAGTGTCACAAACATACCGTCTCAAAGAACTTAGCCAGGCCCCGGCTGAGATTGAAGACTCGGCCGGAGTCGCCAGCCTTTATATCTCCCATTACTGCATTACTCTCCAGTTCGGTTCTTACCTGGAAAATATCCAGTTTTAGCGTTGCCACTCTATCGACAGTTTTTAGATAGACCATTGATAGTTGAGGCAAAAAAAATAGCATCGATAGTCTATCGATATTAATGATATATCTTATAATATAACTCGTTATAGCTCCTTTATGATATATACTATGGACACAGAGCGACACTATCGATAGTCTCGATACAATCGATAGTATCGGTTCTGTCTTGCAACAACTATCGATACTATCGAGAGTTTCGATATTACAAGATGATTTACGAGGTCAACTATTACATACGGCAACTTTAGACATGATGACCCATCCAGGGCCTCATTAACCCATTTGCAGCCGCTGTACCCAAGCGGGTACAGTGTTGAAAATCATTTTTTTTTTTGGAAATTTCTTAATAAATGTAGGTTGATTATCTTGTAATTTGGTAAAAATGTGAATATCAAGAGCTAAATAAAGGGTAATTACTGTTTTCTACCCTTCGATTGCCAGAATTTTAATAAAATACTGATTTGTGTAAAACTATAGTACTTCATAAAAACATCTTTTTGTTTTATAATTAAGCTGTCTTCATTTTAAGTTCGAGTCTCAGTGCATTGTTATTAGTTTCGCGTTGGCTGTTAAAGGGTTAAGTAAGATGCGGTGAAAAACACGTATCTGCTATTAATTAAAAAAGTGGTCTACCTACAGCAATGACGAAGAAAAGAAAACTCACATCAAAACTGGTGACATGGAACTCTTTCTCTACTTCGTAAGGTTGCAAATGCGGTGGCACGGCTGCCTTTGGCAGAGACATGGTGTAGAGCCTGTCTCCATACTTCAGGATCGCGTCTATCAGCTCCGGCTTCCAATGGAGGTATGGCTCTATGTGGTCCACCACTATACCCATTATTGAGTTGGCTGCGTCCTGTGATGGATAAAAGAAAGTTGTGTTAGTTAGAACCAATACAACAATTATAACTCAAGAACGGCTGGACCAATTCTAATGAAATTTGGTAATGAGATAGTTTGTAACCCTGGGAAGGACATAGGCATTTTGTCGCGATATAAAATCATCAGGTGGATGAAATGGGGAATGAATGTTTGTATGGAGAATCCGACTATTGACGCGGGCGAAGTTGCGGGGAACTGCTAGTATTATTATAAACTAGTGTTCACCCGCGACTTTTATCTAATTAGATTTCATAATACGAACTGACTCGCCGTCCAGTTATCGTAACCTCTTAGGTATGTGTACTATTTGTATCGTATGGGAAGGGATACATGAAAACCAGACAAATGCGAGTCGGACTCACACTCACAGGGTTCCGTAAAATGGAACCACGTACATGGTTTATGATTATTGTTTTAAGCAATTTGTTTCCAAGTTTTAACGAAATTAAATTTCGCTCACAAAAATTTATCGACTGTGTAATCCGGTGGGACTCGAACCCACGACTCTTCGTTATCCGTGCGAATGCTCTTACCAACTGAGCTACGGAGGACGTTAGCCAGTCGACGAGTTCGATTTAATTTAACTACGTACCTGGTTGTTCCTATTAGGCATGTCCATGAAGTAGCTCTCGTTTTGAGCCACATTGCCCCTAAGTGAGGCGGTCGCTCGCCCCAGGCGGGTGAAGTACTTGCCGATGGCAGCGTCATCTAGTGGCTCCACCAGAACTTCAGCTTCTGTTGAATGTTTACGATCATATTACCAAATCAGTTAATCCAAAATTCAATGATTATTTGCGTAGCCATTATGTTATACATAATAGCAAAATTCATTTTTGAAAGTATGTTCTCGTTTACAATTTTCATATTCTTAAGGAGTGGATTCGTTTTACGCAGCATTGTTTGTATAGATTCTTTGTTTTTTGTTTGGATAGAAACTTTTACGACGCCATTGTTGTGAAATGAAACGTTGAGTGTCAAAGAAAAAAAAATTTGCCAAACTTTTTGACATTTGTCACAGCGCGGTTCTAATCAAATTAATTTTAATTCACATTATTAAAATAAATTTATACAAGGTTGAAGTGCAGTGCAGTATTTAATAACTATTCAATTAACAAAAATAAAATGGAAATGAAGACCAACAAATTGGTATGCCAAATGTTCTACATTGGTGGATCAAACCCACCAGCCAGATTGTCGGATGCCGATGACCTAAAAGATCCTGCCGGGACAACTTGATCTAGAATTACCGGTGACAGAGCGTTGTGGATAAGTTTGGAGAGGCCGAGTATGCCCTGTAGTGAGCAGATAGATACATGCTGAAGAAGAAGAAGAACACATCAAATACTACTCGCTTATTTCGACTTTCTACTTATTTTTATACTTATGTTTTATGATGTAATTGTAATTATATGATGACTACTGAAAAAAAATGTGTACATATTTATTAGCATAGTGCTGACAACAAAATTTTGATTTGTTTCTAGACCGATAGGCTGAACTATTACCTCTTCCTCAACAATCTCCTCCTCCTCAGTCCTCAATAAGGAGTATCTTTTGAGAGTGCAACGATGTGCAAAATATGCATACTACAATAACTAGAAGGAATTGTAATTTCCGTTGTAGGTAAAGAAAACACCTTTGTAAGACAACAAAAAGCCTCTTTATGAGATTTCTAGTGCAAATCTGAGTCCTAATTGTGTTCTAGTATTTAAAATTAGGGTTAAAATAGGGCGAAATGGGTACCCACAGAGAAAATAAGGATTTTATAGATATTATTTTTATACCATGATATCACTATCAACTGATTTGAGAGACCTCAAGACCACTCTCAGATTTAGCGGCTACTCAAATTTGTATGACAGTCATTTGACAGCTAAATAGCGTTGAGTTGCGTTTCAGTATACCATTTTTTATCTGAGTGGCGTTTGAGCACGATTTATCTTAAGTTTAACTGATGCTTACATTTTGGCTTTGAGTATGCTCAATTGTTTGAGAAGCCGTCAAATATTTGAGTAGCCTTTCAGTATTCGGCCGTTAGTAATTCATGTATATGTATGCTTATATCGTGTCTTTTTTTTGTTCTTTAGCAATTTCCCTTCATTCTGATAGTTTTCACCGCCGACCCAATTCAATTTTGGACTGTGCTCTACCAGAAGGTAGACTGGAAGAAATTGCTTTTAGCAATAAGACCGCCTAAATTGTACCATTCTCAATAAACATTTATATAAATTGATACTGTGTGTGGTGTGCAATAAAGAGTATCTATCTATCTATCTAAACGAACAATCCTTTTTATAGAATAATGGCTTTCAATTATAAAGTATTAGTCTACTGGGTTACCAGTAGCCATACCTTCTTCACCGGCCTCATCACCTTCACCCTTGGCGGGTGAGCCGCGCTTCTCCTTCAAGACCGAGGTGAGCTCGTTGATCACCTTCACCGGGTAGAGCTTGTACGGCGCCAGACACTGCTTCTTGTCGAGCGGCCCTTGGAGAGCTGGGAAAAGATGTAAAAAATTATTGGTTCAAAATTATTTTTGGTTAAAATACATTTTTTGTTCGGTTTTGTTGGTCAAAATGGATTTAAGTATGTTTGTTTTTTTTTTGCAAAATATTAAGCCTTTGAATGCCACAAAACTAAACACAATAGAAAAATATTGTTTGAAGGTCATCGGTGACCACCATGGCTCTCAATGTGTTAAACGACACTTATTTTATATTATTATATTATGAGGACATCCACAGGAGACTCCTTCGCCGTAGAGGGAGACCGAAGGTTACCAAAAAGGCAACATATTTTATTTAGTGCAATGAGGTCATTTCCTTTTTAAGATTAATTATTTTGCACATATAAAAAGTACTTAATCAAATTTACTTTCCTCATAATCAACGTAAAATCAAAGCAACTTAGTAACTATTCAACTTTTCCCAAAAAAATCCGCGCTCACTTTGCTCGCGATACATGTTTTTTTAGTTACTCAACTAGTTTCCTATAAAATTAATTATGTCGCAAGAACAGATGTCTCAGTGCTATTTTTTTCTCGGTTTTACCTTTGAGTGACGAAAATTTGTCAGCGCCTCTAGCGACACGTAAGCGAAAACTTTTTTCCATAATAATTTTCGCCACCAAGTCAAATAAAAATTCGCACTAGGGCCACAGGATGCTTACTCAGTTTATCAATGAACTCTCCGGGGCTGGCGAAGACCATGAGTGCTGGTGAGGACTCCGGAGGAACGAACTCCGGAATGGGTTCCGGTTTCTCTTCACCCTCTGAAAAGTAAAAATAAATAAATATTGAACTCCACGATCATTTACTCTCACCCCAAAGTAATGGAAATCAAAAGCAATGCCAACACTCGAGAAAATGTTTTTTAAATTAAACTGATAATAGAAGAATAGATAATAGAAACGGTTAAAGCTGAAATAAAAATTATTTCAATTAAGATTGCATCATGAGCTCCTAAGAACAGCGATATACTTATAATATAAACTTAATGATTGAGTATATAACGAAGCACAAGCAACAAAAAGTACCGTAAGTAGTAGTAAGTAAGCACCGCTCGCGGTTTACATGAAACTCTAGCCAAGAATAGACCGCGAAAACAAGCTGAAAAAAGTTAGCTCCACTCGCGGTTTAATTTTCTCAATCATAAGAAAAGCGGTATGTTAATATAAATATTTAATGTATAGGGTGTATAACTAAGAAAGCAAAAAATATAAGCTTAGCTCTCGGTTTATCTCAAGCGATAACTAAGAATGGCGGATGCTAATAAATAAATATGCAATTAATATACAGCTAAGCAAGCTCATAAATATGTAATGATTGGGTAAACAGCTAATCGAGCTAAAAAAAGTTAGCTCCACTCGCTGTTTATCTCAACTTCTCAAGTTTTTAGGAATTCGCTTTCGGTTTATCTCAAGCGTTAGCCAAGACTAGAGGTATTCTAATAATGAATATCTAATAATTAGGTATGTACTCGTAGTTAGGCGAGTAAAAAAAATTTCTTAGCTCTCGGTTTATCTCAAGCGTTAGCCAAGAATAGCGGTTTTACTCATAATAAAGCGGTATAATAATATTAAAAATTTATTAGTCGTTAACTACTATCAGCTTCTTAATGCCATGCGGGCTATAACACCTCTTAAGGCTAGCCACAACTTAAACAGCTAAGCGAGCTAAAAAGTAAGCTCCGCTCGCAGTTTATCTCAACGTCTCAAGCTTTAAGGACACAGACCGCCACCAGCATCCTCGTCCTCTTCTTCCTCGCCGGCGTCACCGCCTTCTCCAGCCATCTCGTCCTTGATACGTTGCAGGCGGATCTCGTCACCTGGTTGATTGAACATAAGTATAAATAAAATAATTTGCTTAAAGACCCAACAAAGAGCAAGGGGCACGTCCCAATAATAACCTTAAATCCGAAAAAAAAACCAGTCAAGTGCGAATCGGACTCGCGTACGAAGGGTTCTGTACCATTATAATAAGTCAGCCTATTAGATCCCACTGCTGGGAAAAGGCCTCACCTCAACTATAAGGAGGAACGAGCCATACTTCACCACGCGGGCTCAGTGCGGATTGGTGGAGGGGTGTATGTAAGGCAAGTGACAAACCTTACTGTCAGAAGTTATCAAGCCGCCCTAGGGCTTCTGACTAGGCTTAACGACTAATACCACAGATATTAGCCGGGACCAACTGCTTAACGTGCCTTCCGAAGCACGGAGATGCTTGTCATGGACGTCACTTAAATGGTCGGAATGGTCACCCATCCAATCACGACCGCGCCGTGGGTTGCTTAACTTTTGGTATCACTACCAAAGCGCTGCCGCCACTGCGCCGCAAGCACCTCTGTTCTGTACCATTATCAATATTAATCTATATTATACTATACTTATAATCCTTCCTTCCTTTTGAGGTACGGAATTTGAGAGTTTAGGCAGTAAATTACACGTGGAGGGGCGACAATGATAGGTGGAAAATCAGTCAGGTCTGAGCACTTATAGCTAGGTACTTGCCGCATCAGCTTTCAGGGTTCAGGTATCACTTCACAGCCTACAATCACTCGAAATGTCTGTAAGGAGCTTCACAGGATACACACACGGCAAAAGCGCTCTGGTCAGTCTAGTACATGTGTCATAGGGAACGTCTCGATGACGACTCGATCTTCGGGGTTCTCACGGTACGTTTTAAACAAATAGAAATAAGGCAGGTATGCGTGTGAGTGTGCGCGGCGTAGTATCAATAGGGTACACAAACAAATCAAAATATTGTAGTAAACATATCGCCCGCCCTAAACACGTCAAGTGTTTACGAGAAGGTTAAGAAGCCAAGGGAAAGGAAGTTCACTGGACAGGAAGACGAACAAATTTCGTCAAAGATCTCTTTAGGCTACCGGTAGGAGTTTTAACATCTACCACACGAACAACTTGGTCTTAGCCAGGGTATAAATTAATAATGCGTCTACGACGCCACTGCAGAGGGGGAAGGTTGTCATCTTTTATGAGTACTAGCTCACCCACTTTAGGAGGATCACAAGGAGAGGTCCATTCATTTCTAATTTGTAAGGTATTTAAGTATTCTAAAAGCTCGCGAGACCAAAAGTGCTGGGTAATTTGTTGGATTAGTTGAAACCGTGTAAGGCGATGCAATTTTACGTCTTTATAAGGGTACTCCGGAAGTGCAGTTAAGGGTTGTCCAATTAAGAAATGGCCGGGAGTTAACACTTCGACATCATTAGGGTCCGGAGAAACTGGTCACAATGGGCGTGAATTTAAAACTGCTTCAATTTTAGCAAAAACAGTGGTCAGCTCTTCAAACGTAAGGGGGATATCGCCTACTACTCGTTTTAGGTGCGATTTCGCCGATTTAACTGCAGCTTCAAAAAGACCTCCCCAATGAGGGCAAACAGGAGGATCGAAAACCCAGGATATGTTCCGCTTTCAAAGCTCAGAACCAATAGCCGCCTGGTTTGGAGACAGGAAACACTCTAACTTCTTCAGGTAATTATTAGCACCAATGTAATTTCGACCGCAATCAGATCGGATTAGGCGAGGTACACCACGACGCGACACGAATCGGGAAAAGGCCGCAATAAAGGCTTCAGTAGTTAGGTCCGACACAACCTCAAGGTGAACGGCTTTAGTAGAAAGGCAGACAAATACACACAGGTAACTTTTCACTAACCTTTTGTTCATATAGGCCTGGACTTTGGTAAAAAAGGGTCCTGCAAAATCGGTACCTACACCGTCAAACGGTCTAGCAGCCGTGACGCGGTCTTTAGGTAGGTCACACATGAAGGGTTGAGATACAGCCGCCTTGAGACGATAACAGGGAAGGCATTTAAAAATCACATGCTGAATAGCTCTGCGTGCCGACAAGATCCAAAACCCTCTATTTAACATGGCAAGAATTGCATTAACACCTGCATGAGCATTCTCGCGATGGTAATAAATAAAGATGTTCACGAAATTACCATTCTTAGGAAATAAGGATGTTCACGAAATTACCATTCTTAGGTAGAAGAAGGGGATGGCGCACATCAAAGGATAGATCGGAGTTTCGTAATCGGCCTCCAACTCGAATAAGGTCTCCGTCATCCAGAAATAAATTTAATTTTCTCAGGGAGTTAGTGATAGGATCGCCACGCCGTAAGCGATCAAGTTCATCAGAAAAGGAGGTAAATTTAACAATTTTCACCAAAAAAACAAAAGGGAATCTCTCCGTTCCTCAGGGCTCAGGTAGGACGAGTAAGATTTAGGAAATAAAAACCGCCTTAGGTAACAAGTCACATTTATTAGCTTGTTGTAAGAACTATGCCGCTCTAATAAGAATGAGGGATCCGGGGTAGGAACATTGGTGGAGACTACTTAACAACGTAGTCCAGGGAGATCCTTACTTGGGTTAGGTTCCGAAATACCGGGCCAGTTGTCAGGAGACTGCGTCAACCACAAAGGTGAAAACCAAAGGGAGTGGTCGATCAGTCGGGTGACTGACATACCTCTCGATGCACAGTCACTAGGGTTCATGTAGCCTGGGACGTGCCTCCATCCACTAGATGTAGGACTATTATTAATCTGGGAGACACGATTAGCCTCAAAAGTCTGAAGGAGGTGAGGAGTGGTTTTTAACCAACACAACACGATTTAACTATCCGTCCAACTATGGATTGAAGTCAACACAGACGACCTTTGCAGACAAAGAGCGACGTGATGTAGTAATTTAGACAGGAGGGTAGCTCCCAACAATTCCAACTTGGGAATTGTTAAACGGGTCCGAACAGGGGCAACTTTAGATTTAGCCATAACAAGATGGACGGAGCAAACACCAGAGGGAAGTTCCGCACGTAAATAAACAGCGGCAGCATATCCCAATTCAGAAGCATCAAGAAACCCATGTAGGGATAAGGAGGAGGAACCTCTAGGAAGGTACCAGCAATCACATCAACAACTATTGCACTGGTAGAGATTTCTGGACAGACAGAATTAACTGGCTTAAATGAAAAGGATACAATGCCCGGGGAATTAATCGCTTGAACAATAACCTATTCCACGAACAGGAACTTGAGAAGGAATGATAGGTAAGTTCATGTGGTCAACAACAAGCTCAGTAGTAAGAAGGCAGCCCTGAGCACCAGTGTCACATAAGGCACGCGCTTCCACATAATATCCAGACGAGGTTTTAACATGAATCAAGGCCGTAGGTAAAAGAACGAGAGAATTGCGAGGTAAAGATGTAAAAGCGGGTATGGAACTGCTATCTAGTCAGAATTGTGGGGCCTCATTGCACTTATGATGAAATGCACGTTCAGCCTGGGTTCTTTGACCTAGAGGGGCATTATAAGTACGGTTACCGCTGGGTGCAGGTGGGGATCGCCCGCCCGAACGGGGAGGTGATGCTCTACGGGAATCACTAGGGGGCGGGGTACGAACACGGTGCCATTCAGTACGTGGGGGTGACACACGGTCCGTTAAGTGACTTTGTGGAGATTGCCGCGGTTGGTTAGAAGCTAAGGCCGCGACGTCTCGGTATGAGCGCTCGTAATTCACAGGAAAGGAGTCATCATAACACAGTGACGTGTGATAACTGGAACGGCAGCACGTGCGACAGCGATAATTTCGCGTGCATTGGGATATGGAGTGTTTATCCAGGCATCGATAGCACAGTCGGGCTTCTTTTACAAAGGTAACACGTTGACGTGTAGGAAGGCGAATAAAATCGGGACATTCGCGTAAGTAATGCGAAGTACTATTACAAAGGTGACATTTAGATGTCGTCGCAAAAGTAACAAAGGCTCTCGCAGGAGGTGGGGAAAGCGCGTTAGGTTTAGGCAAACGAGGGGAGCTCACAGTAGGGGGGGTAGTAGTGTCAACGACAGAAGCACTACCTACATTGTCGTTTTGCCTACATTCATCCTCAAGAAAGGTAATAAGATGATCAAAACTAGGGAGGTGATTAGGATTATCGCCATAACGACGTTCAAATCTCGATTTTAACTCTGAAGGCAGTTTAGCAAGGCATAAGTGAACTAATAGGTATGACCAATGCTTAACAGGAAGTTCCAATCTCTCTAAGCATCGATAAGTCGAAAGCAGCGGGTTCAGGAACGACACACGTAACCCGGAAAGTTTAGGCGTTATAATAGGGAGCATCATTATTTGAGCTATGTGGGTATCCGCTAAAACACGAAGGTTATGGTACCTACGTTTTAGAAGGTCACGGGCCACGGTGTAATTGCCCGCCTCAATCTTGAGGTGTTGTATCAATCGACGAGGTTCATCCGATAAGGCTCCCACTAAATAGTGTAGCTTCAAAGTCGGGGTAAGGCTAGGCTGGTTGTCCACCACGCTATCAAACTGGTCTATAAAACTGATCCAACTATCGGGACGGCCATCAAACTTAGGTATAGGTAGGTCAGGCAATTAGCCGGGCTATCAATAGCCAGGGATTTATTCTCCTTGAAGGGGGTGCTAGTACGGGACGTCTCAAATAGGTGAGGTCGTATTTCGTCTAACTTAATTTTTAAGTCGTCTACTTTGTCCCTTACTACGCGCATCTCGTTCTTAACTTGTACATATTCTTGTTCATAAATCGCAGGATCGAGATTACCTAACAGCTTGGAACAAGCGGCAGAAAACTTATCACACATAAGTGGCAGGTCGGAAAGACGCGCTCGCATACGATTGGAGGAAAAGGTCTCAAGTACTCGGTGGGAATCATCAACCCAGTCACTAATATAACGGAGTTCACCTATAGCTTCACGGTATTCAGCTGTATCCGTGTAAAGTACGGCCCTTACGGTCTCGTTGCCGGTTTCGGTATCCGACATTTTATTTACTTTAAATCGCAAGAAACAAGGTAGGTAAATTAAACTCACAAAAGATTCCAATATGATGCGTAAAGGAACAAATAGTAAGGGACGGCACACATGCACCAGGTATAGCAAACGTAACTCGTAAACAACTCGCACGCGGTCACGCGGTAATGGCGTGATCAATAGGGAAACAAAGCGCTCGCGCACCTTACTTGCACTTAAAGGGTAGGTAATTAACGCGCCAATCGATTTATTCGACACTTATGTAAAAGGGGTTGTACTCGAATGTTATTAAGGAATTTACTGTAAATAGATTAAGTTTATGACGAGACGATTTGTTCAAATTACAAAGGAAAGTAGTGTAGCGACATCTTACCACTGTCGCCCACATTAGCAAGCAACTTCCAGACGCGACGCCCTGACTCGGCTCCTACAGGCTAGATGGCGCTGTTAGCCCGCTCCATACAACACAAACCGCGATATGTAAGATTTAGCACGAGCTTGACTACATATAGCTAAACCAAGACGGTGACCATAGGACCTTGGTCCCCGACCATAACAACCGGTCGGTAGGAAGCGCTTCCCTTTGCCTTCCTAACCCAGTTGCGCCAAAGTAGCAAATAAATAACTCTCAATTAAACAAATTACGTTACTAACAAGGGGTCCTAATAAAAAACTACGCTCTGCTACCAAAATGTTTGAGAGTTTGGGCAGTGGATTACACGTGGAGGGGCGACAATGATAGGTGGAAAATCAGTCAGGTCTGAGCACTTATAGCTAGGTACTTGCCACATCAGCTTTCAGGGTTCAGGTATCACTTCACAGGCCACAATCACTCGAAATGTCTGTAAGGAGCTTCACAGGATACACACGCGGCGAAAGCACTCTGGTCAGTCTAGTACATGTGTCATAGGGAACGTCTCGATGACGACTCGATCTTCGGGGTTCGGTACGTTTTAAACAAATAGAAATAAGGTAGGTATGCGTGTGATTGTGCGCGGCGTAGTATCAATAGGCGTAGTACACAAACAAATCAAAATATTGTAGTAAACAGAATCTTTAAATAGAGAAGTGCCCTCACCCTTCAAGATCCTTTGCCTGGTCAGCATTCCCTTGGCGAGGGTAGGTGCCGGGTCGAACGCGACCACCTTTCCCCCGGCCGCCATCCACACCCCCAACTGGTGGTAGTCGCCAACCAGGAGTGAGACAGACGTCGGTTTGGTCTCGTCGTACCACATCTTGAAGAGGGCGTCTTTGATTTCTGCAATTGGAAACGTTCAGTGGTATCACGTCATGTTTTATAAATTTGGAGTGCAAAAACTGATTTTGTTATTCTCTATAAAGGTGGTCTCCAGGTCATCATGTGTTTTTTACCCCTTTGTTCATAAGACTTACCAGGCCTCTAACTTAGGTATATGTGGTTAGCTGTCCCTTTCTGTCGAAACAGGCTTGTGAATAGGCTGCTTCTAGACAGACATGTCACATTCTCGACCGCATCATCACTTACCATCAGTTGAGATTGCGGTCAAATGCCTGCCCTTGCCAATTTATTTATTGTATTTTTATTCATACCAGCATTTTCGTGCTTCGGAAGGCACGGTTGATATTAGTCGTTAAGCCTAGTCAGAGGCCCTCGGGCGCCTTGATAACATCAGATAAGTCTTCTTATAAGCTGTCCAACTAATGTAACATTATTAGATTTTTAAGTCTATTGTTTGTACCTAAAAAAAAATGTAAGTCAGCCTATTAGATCCCACTGCTGGGAAAAGGCCTCACCTCAACTATGAGGAGGAACGAGCCATACTTCACCACGCGGGCTCAGTGCGGATTGGTGGAGGGGTGTATGTAAGGCAAGTGACAAACCTTACTGTCAGAAGTTATCAAGCCGCCCTAGGGCCTCTGACTAGGCTTAACGACTAATACCACAGATATTAGCCGGGACCAACTGCTT
This sequence comes from Pyrausta nigrata, assembly GCA_949316185.1. Classification (NCBI taxonomy): domain Eukaryota; kingdom Metazoa; phylum Arthropoda; class Insecta; order Lepidoptera; family Crambidae; genus Pyrausta; species Pyrausta nigrata. The sequence continues at coordinate 7,416,380 of OX438965.1, forward strand.
AACGTGCCTTCCGAAGCACGGAGATGCTTGTCATGGACGTCACTTAAATGGTCGGAATGGTCACCTATCCATTCACGACCGCGCCGTGGGTTGCTTAACTTTTGGTATCAGTACCAAAGCGCTGCCGCCACTGCGCCACAAGCACCTCACCTCACTTGTATGTACCTGCTGGACGATAACTAAATATAGTGGATAGTAATAATTCAAAACTAACGTTTCATTTTTTCTTCCTTTTGCTCTTCTTCCAATTCTTCTCCAGACAGTTCTTTCTCTGCCGATTCTTCTTCAGCACCCTCCTAAATAGATAGAAGACAGTCTTCAATGAATATCAATGACATCATTATTTAAAGCAACATGTTAGTGAATAACCCGTGACTAAAAATTTGTGTGTGCATGCGTGTTTAAGGCTGCGTTTCACCAGACACGTAAGAGGAGGCGTAGCGTGGGATCCGTTGGCGAAATTGTTCAATGAAGCACCCGTGTAAATGCTTAGCGGAGCATGGCCCTCCAGTTTCTGAAATGAAGCAATTTTATTGTTTCCTACATCCTCGCACATCTCTAGTGGAAACGCAGCTTATTGCTCAACCCCATTGGGAGGTCCGGTAGCCACAGGGGCAATTTTATAGAGTTTGTATCTCCTTACAACCTGTCTTCTGTTTGTGAAGGTAGTGTGTGTGGATGTATATTATATCTGATTGTGTAAGTGAGTGTATAGTAAGGTGTATGTATGGGTGTACGTGGAAGTATAATATGTGGATGTATGCACGGGTGTGGGTTTTTGTATGAGTGTATGTAGTGTGTATTTTTATTTTATTTTCTTTATTAAGGAAACAACAGCTTTACAATAATTCTTAAGGGGTAAATATATGTGGATATATGTATGTATGTGGATGAATACATGGTTGCCTGGGTATGTAATGTAGGTTGTTATATGGGTGTGTGGGTGGGCGTTTATGTAAATGTTTGTATGGTGTGGGTGTGTGTGAATGAATATGTGGGTGTATGCGTTGTTGTGTGTTGGTGTATATATGGGTGTTTGTAGGTGTATATGTGGTGTACATATGTATAGGTGTATAAGCGTGTGTGTAGGAGTATATATGCGTAAGTGTGGGTGTATAAAAAGGTGTCATAGCATACCCCCATGGGCGGGTCCGGCAGCCGCAGCGGCAGCTTGATAGGCTCGCCCAGCTCTATCGAGAAGGTGTTTGCGCCCATCTCGAACTTCTCCGTCAGGTCTTCCGGTTCTATCTCCTTTCGGCCAGTCTTCTTCTTGTGCTGGAGGTAGTAATCCGCGCCGGCGTCTGAAAGGTTATTTTAAGGCTCTCACACATGACTTGACTCCGTCTGCGAAGACTCTGTCTTAGTAAAAGACTCTTACGCCGTTTTGTAAACATGACATCTTATTGGTAGACACCAAATTTGTCGCTCAAGCTACACCCATGCCTTTTTAAAGTCTGTTACTGTCTCGAATCTCCTAAAACCTGATCCACGCTAAGTGACAACTACTTATAAAGTGTGTTCCAAAAATAACGCGATAGACTGACACTGTGATATCTTTCAGATAAACTAATAAAAGTCTCATGGTTTGGGAGAAAATGCCACTTTTTGTATTATTTATCCTTAGATGAAAAAATATTGTGGAATGATCTCCCAAGCCATAAGACTTAGCTCTTAATACTTTATTTAAAAGGTCTATGGCTAAGCTATCTCTAGTGTCAGTCTGGCATCCCATTTTGGACGGCATATATTGTAAAAGCTTTCAGAATTTAGGAGTTTTGAGGAAGATCGGATTTTTAAAAGGCACGGGTCACAAGTACCTGTGACTAATTTTAGTTCACAAACTCACCAAGAAAGTTGAACATGTGGTCTTGGTGCATATGTGGTGGTGGCACCGATTCTGTCGCAGCCGCAAACGCGGCAGCCGCTGGCAAGGCTATCGTGCGACCAGCCATGTCTTCTTCCTGTAAGGATCACTCGGGAATTTAATGAACATGGCCTAGAGCATTACTGGTGGAATGGGATTTCCTGAGAAAAACCAAGACCTACGTGCCCTACCTGCACACGTGAGGACCTGTACAACGCTACCGATAATGTTTTGTTAGTCGTCGAGTATTGGTCTTCATAAATATAACGCCAAAAAAGGAATCAGGAACTTAAGCTTTCAAAGGAAACCAAGACCTTGAAACATTATAATAACAGAGCCTGTCAGTATCTACGTTCATCACTAGTCTTTCAACGGTCTAAAATCCAAGGTTCTCTCTAAATTATTTGTCTGTCTCTTTCTCTGCCAAATAAACGAAAAGAAACAGACTAAAAATTATTTAGAAACGTCAAACTAAAAAACTGTCAGTTGTTAGGGAAATAATAGACATCCATAGAAAAATTATTCACACACCACACACTAGGTACCAGTTATCGATCTGTGGAACATAATATATAGCTTTTATTTTTTAACAGATTTAACTTTTTTTAGCCCTATCTCAATAAATAACACAAAAATAGAACAGGTTTAAAACCTTCAAATATCTAGGTAGCTTGATAACTTGTGACTCCAGATGTACACCAGATATAAAAGCAAGGATAGCGATGGCGAGACAAGCTTATAATGCAAAAAAGCACCTGCTCAAGGCCAGAATATCAAGCAAAGTTCGCAAAAAACTTGTTAAAGTGTACATTTGGAGTATAGCACTCTATGGATGTGAAGCGTGGACATTGACAAAGAGGGACAGAGAGAGACTGGAAGCCTTAGAGCCTGGAGGAGAATGGAGCGTGTAAGTTGGACGGAGAAGAAAACAAATGAAGAAGTTTTGTCTGTGGTTAGGGGAAAAAGGAGATTGATGGAAACAATAGAGTGTAGGAGGGGACGAATGTTAGGCCACCTGATTCGACACGACAATTTTATTAAAACGATAATAGAAGGAGGAATAGAAGGAAAAAGGAATCGAGGAAGACCAAGAATAAGCTACATGCAGCAAATAAAAGAAAAGATAAATGTCGGGTCATATCAGGAGGTTAAGAGAAGGGCGGAAAGCAGAGAGGAATGGAAAAAACTCCACCGACAAGAGCCTAGCTCTTAAATTTGATGATGATGACCTATTGGACCAACCTGTATGCAAAATAAAATAAAAACTGTTTGCAACTGTTCTGTGTTGTTGTAATAATTTATATAATTTTAAATAAGGAACCAAAAATTCGCACACAAGTAGGATTTGAACCCACTTCCTTCTGCTAACCAGGCCAACGCTCTTACCAACTGAGCTACTGTGCAGTCTATCCATAAAATTCCACACGGCTGGATAGAATACGCTAGATATTATACGAATACGTACATTGCGTGACGTCAGCGACATCTACCCGAGCTGTATCACAACAGCAGTGGGCCAAGTAGTTATTCTTTATTAGTTTTGGTTTCTTATTTACACTGCGAGTGTTAAAAACAACAAAATAAAGTGTTTCACTCACCCCAATGCCAACTTTCTCTGCAGCTTTGCCAATGGCAGTGTTCTCCCCGCGAGGGCCCATCATAACCGCCGCGGTGCCTTTCGCTATCCAGGCGAACTCGTTGCTCTGAAATCAAATGAATTCGTGAACATTGCTGTTGTACTAGGTATTAATTTTTCTAGCTTTTAGTAGGGCCCAAAAATATTTATTAAATAATAAATATAATTGACATATTGATAATGATGATGATGTCCTATTAGCCGATTTCGACTACGGCGGCCTATCTCAACAGAGATTAGCCAACTGCGCAGGAAATATTATAGTGCACAAGTGTGTGCGCGATACACAGGTGCACTCTCTGTTCCTTCACTCTCATAATTCGGTGAGACGGCAGTCCGACATGACCGTGGACAGATCAGGCGCAGGACCAACGGCTTAACGTGCTTTCCGAGGCACGGGGGTGTTAACACCACCAACTTCCTGACTCCGGAGCTGTGTCTGAGTTATTTTTAAGACAGAAAAACCCAAACACTCTTGGCCCGACCCGGGATTCGAACCCGGGACCTCGTGGATAGTACCCAGCGTGCTGAACACTAGACCAACGAGGCAGTCTTTAATTGACATATTATAATAATAATAAATAAATTAGAATAGAATAGAATATAATATTTTTATTGCTTTCATTGCAAATAGAGTGATTACAGAAAAAGCACACAATTAGATTCACACATCAACGTTCACATCCTCCAGAAACAAGCAGATGCCCCACACATGCACTATCGTTAGCAAAGTTTTAGGGTCCCCTTCCCTGAGGGTCTCGAGGCGGAAGTTCGGCTTAAGACCGGTCTCGGAGACCGAGAAACACAAAGTGTTCTTTTGATAATAAATACATTTATTTCGGAAAATCAAATTCAAATTACATTTCCATATTGTTGTTAGTAACAATTTTTAATTAAAATTGTGCAAGTAATGATTCAATAGTAACAAATTAATTTTCATTTAATTTTAAATATTATTTTACATCAATTCTATAATTTATTTTACACGTTACTTTTGATATTGTGGCTTAATTTGGTGATGTTTTTAACGTTGGCGTTGATAAGCTTCGTGTCAGGAATAGAGTTCCTTGGGGGCATAACCATGCCTCCAAGGAACATGGGTTATCACCCAGGATGACTTTAGCCAATTCTTCGACGCCTTTATACACCTCGCAAAATACAGAATTTCTGTCGGCCGATTCAAGTCAAACTCAATTGGCTGCGTATCCATTAAACAGTCCATTGTAGCCACTAGGCTAGTGTGAAAATACGTGTTCAATGGATGCGCAAACAATCGAGGTTGACTTGCATCGGCTGAAAGAAAGTCTGTACAACTGCGAGGCATCTTAAACTGACAAGACACAAGACCGCGCGTGGCTCGTCGGATGGTGTAGGCACATAAAGGCTGACGAATTTTTTAATGATGAAGATGATGATGGTGTGTATGTACTTCGAATATCTGTCCGTGCTATTTATGCTTCTGTATTTATAATTTTTTACACATATACACATTATAATATTTTACGAGTATTTTAGTTTATTACTATCTACTGAAAACCAGCTTCAGGGCCCCTAGCGGGTCACGACTATAGCTGAGTGGGGCCCTTTTAATATGGACGTCGCAGGCGCACAACTGCACAGTCCGACTGGTTTACCTCTATAAATTGTAATTTTACTGAGTTTTTTGTTTTATACTCGTGCCCTTCACGCTGTCTATTTTCTTGTGTTATGTGATGTCCATGCAATAATAAATATTTCTTTCTATGGGACTTGCTGATCATATTGGTGCCAATGTTGGTGCATTTGACATAAATTACAAATTAATGATTATGTTTTTGATGATTTCATCATCCTCCTAGCGTTATCCCGGTTGTGCACTCGCACGCGAGGGCCCAGGGTCCGCTGACCATGATCCAGGTTGTGGCAGATCAGGTAATTACAGTGGAGCGACTGCCATCTGACCTCCGTGACCCTGTTAAGGGGAACCTGACCAGTTTTGAATCATGGTTACACATGCAGTCACCTGAATGTGCAGGTTTCCTCACGATGTTTTCCCTCACCGTAAGAGCATTGGTTAGTGAAACAACTAAATGTACATAACTCAGAAAAAGTCATTGGTACATGGCGGCACGTGGGATCAAACCAGCACCTCTCGCATGAGAGGCAACTAGCTAGCCACTACGCCACTGACGCTCCCTTGTTTTTTGATGATGTAAATTACACAAATGCCGCCTACCTCCAGCTTAGTCTCAGCAACTCCAAGCTCGGCCACCAGCCTGCTAGCATTGACGCAGACCGGTGATATATTGAAGCTGTCATCGGGGCCCGGGGCAAGGTTGCCCAGGATGACATTGGCCAACTCGTCAACGCCACCCTTTATACGAACTAGACACGCGGCAGCGCGCGGCTCTTCGGATGGTGCACCTATAGGGTAAACGATGATAATTATTAGTTGCAGTTCCCCGCGACTTCTTGTCCCCTTCTGGTCCCCGCGACTTTTGACGACCGTCTTGGTGTAGTCGTTCGCGTACCGGACTTGTAAACCAGGCGGTTGCGGGTTCGAATCCCGCAAGGGGCAAATGTTTGTGTGATGAGCACGAGCATTTGTACCTAAGTCATGAATGTTTATATGTGTTTGAGAGTTTAGGCAGTGGATTACACGTGGAGGGCGACAATGATAGGTGGAAAATTAGTCAGGTCTGAGCACTTATAGCTAGGTACTTGCCGGTCAGGGTTCAGGTATCACTTCACAGGCCACAATCACTCGAAATGTCTGTAAGGAGCCTCACAGGATACACACGCGGCGAAAGCGCTCTGGTCAGTCTAGTACATGTCTCATAGGGAACGTCTCGATGTCGACTCGATCTTCGGGGTTCTCACGGTACGTTTTAAACAAATAGAAATAAGGCAGGTATGCGTGTGAGTGTGCGCGGCGTAGTATCAATAGGGTACACAAACAAATCAAAATATTGTAGTAAACAATATGTATTTAAGTATTTCTATCCGTTATCCTAGTCATCATGCACAAGCTCACTAAAAGCCCGCCCCAAAAGTCGGATTTTCCATACAAACTTTCATACCCCCTTGATGATTTTAAACGCAACAAAAAGTAGTTTATGTCCTTCCTGGGAAGGACCTGAGAGACCCTGGGGTCTCAAACTATCTCTGTAGCAAATTTCATTTAAATCGGTAGAGTAATTTCAGAGCCTATTCAACAATACAAATAAACAATCAAATCTTTCCTATTTATAATACGAGTATAGTATAGATGAAGTAGACTTAATTAAATTATCCAGCTTTCTGTATGACCTAAAGGTCTAGCATAAACTGCTTTTAGCATTCCATTTTTTTCACACTTTTATTTGTGTATTAATATTTATAAATAGTTTCATCAAACACCAATTACCTAGCCTAAACTAAAGCTATGGCGATTCAGATACCTGATAGACTCGACGACCGTCTTGGTGTTGTGGTGCGCACCCCGGACTTCTAAACCAGGCGGTTGCGGATTCGAATCCCGCAAGGGACAAATGTTTCTGTGATAAGCACGAGCGATTTGGACCTAAGTCATGGATGTGTATAAATGTATATAAGTATGTCTATCCGTTATCCTAGTCACCATAGCACAAGCTCACGCTTAGTTTGGGACTAGGTAATTGGTGTGTTTGTTGAAACAATTTATTTATTATTATTATAATTACTCACTACTATTTAAATACGTTTAGGGTATATACATCCATGACTTAGGTCCAAATCGCTCGTGCTTATCACAGAAACATTTGTCCCTTGTTGGATTTGAACCACAACATCAGACTTTTTAGCCTGGAGCGTAAACCACTACAGACGATCGTCATTAACCCAATTTATTCTTCTACGTTCTCTACGATTCTCTTGCGTATATGATGGCTATAGACTGGAATTCGGTGCCGGCTGAAGTGTTCCCTAGCCACTATGATATGGACTCTTAAGAAAAGAGTGAATAGGCTACTTCTAGACAGACATGACCCATCCTCGGCCTCATCGTCGCTTACCATCAGTTAAGATTGCAGTCAAATGTCTGCCTATTATTTTATTTATTTTTAAAAGAACCACAGCAGCTTACAGAAAAAAGAAAATACTCGTATTACACAGGTTGATTACTATTTTATAAAAAAAAACTAGCATGACTCGCGCTATTATCGGATTTTCCTTACAATCTTTCTCTCCTCCATTTCACCCCCCTGATGATTTTATTACCGCGATGGCAAAAAGTATCCTATGTCCTTCCCAGGGCCTCAAACTATCTGTGTAGCAAATTTCATTTGAATCGGTCCAGTAGTTTCGGAGCCTATTCAATTCAAACAAACAATCGAATCCTTCCTCTTTATAATATTAGTGTAGATAATTCACCTTGCTCATCACATCCGTGAGGGTCGAAGAAGTACAGGTGCTGATCGTGCGACCATATAGCCGTGGAGCCCCCGCGGGCGGTCACCACCGCGTGGCTGTACTCCTTGAAGAGGTGCTTGAGCGAGTCCTTGAGGGAGAGGATCCCGGAGCCCGGCTCGGGGTTCAGTTGACCTGCGGGAGTCGATGTGAGTCAAATAAGATAATTAACTACTAATAATTATTTTTATAACTTAAGCAATTATTTTGCAAGTTTTTACGAAATAAAATTTAATTTGGCTCACAAAAAAATTATCGACTGTGTCATCCGGTAGGACTCCACCCACGTCCCTTCGCTATCCGGGCGAATGCTCTTACCCACTGAGGACGTTAGTCAGTCGACGAATTTCTGTAAGTGCTTGCAGAGGTCGGAATTAGGTAGAGTTATTTATGTACTTGCATCGAAATGTTGATATTAATGTGGACCTTTACGGAATTTCTAATAGACAATCCCATGTGGCCAACAATATTACAAATAAATAATAATATAAACCTCAGAGATAGACAATAGGAAGCAAGTAAGCGCATTCGACGAACCGAGGTAAGCGAATGAGCTGTGTGAATGAGTAAACCGATTTATTGCTAATAGATAGTTTGAATGCGGTAGAAAGAGACAAAATCTATTACCTACATTCCGTTAAGCGGGGAGTGCTCCGCATTTCCGCTATTGTATTCTTTTGTTCTCACAAGCTATGTTGTGCGAACTACAACTGTGGCAACATCGCGCGTATTGGAATTTTGCAACTTCGGACATCCGATGTCATTTATGTAAGTTTGGCAACGTCGCGCGTGCAGTAGTTTAAATTGTGTAAAAGTAAATAACTTTTTATTTACAAAATCACGGGATATTTTCTATTCTTTAAAATTAATCTCGGCATATCCACTTTATTCTTTCGCTGTATGAAATCAGTGTAAGTACATGAATAACTTTACCTAATTCCGACCTCTGGTTATGACCACCGGATGACACAGTCGATTAATTGTTGTGAGCGAAATTCAATTTAATTAACTCCTACTTAACAACATAGTTAGGTACTAGCTTTCTTACTGTCTGGTTCAATTCGGTATGGTAGAAACAATCTATGGTAATTTCAAAACCATTTAGAGATTTTTGGCGCGTAATCACTATACAGTTACCTATACCACCCAAAATTGAAAGAGGGCTTATTTTTACGAAAATTTGGAGTATAATAATTTATAAACATATAACATCACTATTTGCTTGTGCGAGAGTTTCCAATCGAGAAAAAAGTTTGCTCCCAAAGACACTTTAAACTTGTGCCTTTGACACTAAAGTCGTCAAAGGCATGCTTATGTCGTCACAAGTTTAAATTTTCAATATGTAATTAATTACAAAATAACTACTGAATAAAAAGTCTTAATACTCAAATTAACTTTCTTAATTTATTCTTTACTTTAAGAAAAAAATTAAAACATACCTTAAAATTTTATTTACATACCGAATTGCTGACTAGCAGACTTAGCGACCGACCAACTCGTTGACCACTGACTTAGGTGCCAACATAGTATCGCGTATAACAAATAAGCGGCCGCGAGCGTCTCGCTAGGATCCTTCTTCGGTCTTGTCAAGCAAACTTTGCGACCGATGAACTTAGTGACTGGCCGACTTAGTGACTGGCCAAATTATTGACTGGCCAACTTAGTAGCTAACCAACTTAGTGACCGGCTAACTTAGTGTTCACCAAGTGACTAACCAACTTAGTAGACAATACAAACTAGCCGCTAAGAGCACTATCCATGACCTGTCTCGATGCAGTCATACTCCGGCACCTTGAATCGGTTTAACACGTCCGCAAGCATCCCACTGGGAGTCTACTCTTCCTCCTCCTCTGCCTTCTCTTCTGTTTTGACTGGCCAACTTAGCGAATGGTCGACTTAGCATTTGGCCAAATTAGCGACTCTTAGCCACTGGCCACGACTGGCTAAATTTGAGACTAATCAACTTAGTGGCTCACCAACTTAGTGGCTAACCAACTTAGTGGCTAACCAACTAAGTGGCTAACCAACTTAGTAGTCAATACAAACTCACCGCTAAGCGCACTATCCATGACCTCTGTCTCGATGCAGTCATACTCCGAAACCTTGAACCGGTTTAACACGTCCGCGGCCGCTAGCATCCCAGCAGGCGGAGGTTCTTCCTCCTCCCCCGCCTCTTCACCGTTCCCGGAGGGTTCTAAGCTGATGCCCATCCTCTCTAAGTGCTCCATTGTGTTTTGGTAGAGGATGTCGCCTCTGATCAGGGTCTGAAACAGAGGTTATGGTGGTGCTTAATGTCCTCCTAGCCGAATTTCAACTACGGCGGCGAATCTCAACAGAGATAAGCCCAGATAGAACCATAAGGCATTAATTGCCACAAAGAAACAAAACCAAGTCTTTTTTAATCGGGTATTACTACTATCAAAATTAATTGAAATGTTTCTATAAATAAAACATATATTGATTTGTTAACTATTCAGTTCCCAATGTTTAAAAGTTAAATCTTCTATGTTTAACAATATCATTGAAAATAAATTCAAAACTCAAGCTACATTATAAAACGACCAGTAATTTCTAAATACACACATGATCGTTATAACGATCCGTAGCAAGATATGGGTTCAACTCCGCGGGAGATATTTATAGTGCACAAGTGTGTGCACAATACACAAGTGCACTTTTTGTTCCTAGTTTGGTCAGGCAGCTATTCGACATGACCGGAAAGAGATCAGGTGCAGAACCAACGGCTTAACATTCTATCCGAGCCACGGGGGTATTAACACCACCAACTCTCCGACTTAGCTGTATCAGAGTTTATTTCAAGACAGAAAAACCCAGAAATAAGTTTTGACCCGACCCGAGACTTGAACCCGGGACCTCGAGGCTCGTAGTAACCAGCGTGATGCTTCATCAATCCATCGATTGACTATCAATGAAGGCCAATCCAATATAGCGGTGATAGTCGTGTCGATATTATTGTCGCTTGCCAATGGTATGAATAGGGCACTTTGAGCATTACTTCATAACGGCAATACTATCGATTTTTTTACGTCTTAAATCAATATTATTGTGATTTCAAACAGTACTAACCTAAAGTCGTAGTATTGGTAGTTTTTAACAACCGAAAGTCATAGCATCAATAGTTTAGTCAGCCATATTAATGACTTACTTAACGTATCGTATGAAGGAAATTTGTTTTTGTATTTAAAATCACAGGCAATCGATAGAACACAATTATCGATAAGTACTACCAATCGATAGTATTGACACAATTTACCACAACCGCATACCATCAACACCATTATTTGATGGTAATGCTCATCAATGTACCTCATCAATGTCGTTGGCAGTCCAAGTTGACGGCTCCACGATATGGGCCATAGCTATAGCGGCTATGGAGGTGGGCGTGGCCTGCCTGTTGCGGTGCTCCTCCGGGAACCTGTCGTCACCTTCGTGGAAGTGGCCCCTCACCACCCAGCGGTTGGGGGCCACCGCTGTAGGATGAAAGTTATTTTTTAGGGTTATTAGATATTGTTGCACTTGAAAAAATGACCACCAGGCGAGAGTCAAACCCGCGTTCCTCGCATACCAGGCGATTGCGTAAACTCTCGGCCACCCTGGCTTTGGCAGAGCCTGTCGAAATTTTCAAGTGCTTCTTAACGCTGTATTGCCGCGTTTTCTTAAGTCCGTATTATTACAAGAACTATACAGTGTGTCCGGTCCCCGGTGTCTGAAACTTTATGTGGCGACTAAGAAGCAAAATTGCAACCACTTTCATAATAGGATCGGCTTTGAAATTCCAAATATATTTTTTTAATTTTCTCATACTAAATTAGCAGAGGTCGAAAACTCTACCTAAGAGTTATTTATGTACTTGCATCGAAATGTTGATAATGTGGACCTTCACGGGATTTCTAATGGACAATTCCGTGTGGCCAACAATATTACAAAAAATATATAATAAAAACCTCAGAAATAGACAATAGGAAATAAGTAAGCGCATTCGACGAACCGAGGTAAGCGAATGAGCCGTTTGAATGAGTAAACCGATTTATTGCTAATAGATAGTTTAAATGCGGTAGAAAGAGACAAAATCTAATACATTCCGATAAGCGGGGAGTGCTCCGCATTTCCGCTATTGTATTCTTTTTTTCTCTCAAGCTATGTTGTGCGAACTACAACTGTGGCAACATAGTGCGTATTGGAAGTTTGCAACTTCGGACATCGGACATGTTATTAATGTAAGTTTGGCAACGTCACGCGTGCAGTAGTTTAAATTGTGTAAAAGTAAATAACTTTTTATTTAAAAAATTACGAGATTTTTTCTGCTCTTTAAAATTAATCACGGGATTTGAGGCATACCCACTTTATTCTTTCGCTGTATGAAATCAGTGTAAGTACATAAATAACTCTACCTAATTCCGACCTCTGCTAGGTGCTGAAAGCTGAAAGGTGATAATTTTTGGTCTGTTTTCGAGGTTCTTATAATAGATATCACCTCTTGAAGGCTCCGACATCGGTGACGGGAACAGTGTATAACTAAAAGACTCACGTTTCAACTTATTCAGCGGTTCCGGCATCTCCTTCAGCTCATATACGTTCACGTCAGAAATGCTGAACGGCTTCCTCTTCAGCTCCGAAGCGCTGTCCATGAAGTGTTCGCAGAGACGCGCGACCCGATTGAAGTACATGAGACACGCCTTGCCTCCCTCGCGTAGACCCACCTGGTGGGAAGGATATTGTATCACTATTCTGACTGCCTCTCGTTGGTCTAGTCGTCAGCACGCTGGGTACTATCCACGACGTCCAACGAAAGTGTTGGGTTTTTCTGCCTTGAAATAACTCAGACATAGCTCTGAAGTCAGGAAGTAAAGAACTCCTCGTGCTTCGGAAAGCACGTTGAGCCGTTGGTCCTGCGCCTGATCTCATGGTCATGTCGGACTGTCTCATCGAAATACGCAAGTGAAGGAACAGAGAGTGCACCTGTATATTTCGCGCACGCCTGTGCACCATAATATTTCCCGCGCAGTTGGGTAATTTCTGTTGAGGTAGGCCGCTGTATTCGAAATTCGGCTAAGAGGACATAATTATCCGTGCACGACCCTCCTACACTTCGTCAGACGTGGGGGGAGGGGGGGAGGGGAGGAAGCGCCATTGCGTGACTATAGTAGGATCCCCTTACACCTCGCATAGCAAGCATAGTAGATCGCGCATGATCTTTTCGGACTTGTAATAATCAGTTTAGCTTTTACAGTGCTTAAGTAGAGCGCAATACACAGGTGCACTCTCTGTTCCTTCACTCTCGTAGTTCGGTGAGACGACATAAACGGAGAGAGATCAGGCTCAGAACCAACAGCTTAAAAAACCAAAGCACCGAGCCACGGAGTTGTAGCACCGATAACTTCCTGAGGAAAGCTATTTCAGAGTTATTTCAAGACGGAAACAAAATGCAGTTTGTCCCAGTTGAACCCGGGACCTCTTAGTCAGAAGTCAATGATCACTATTAAGTATGAAAGTCTATTAAGGATATAAAATAACTATCGATGGAATAAAGAAGCTTGAAGTCTTGTTGCTCGTTTTTCTCACATAATTTGTGCTGTACTTTTAGACCTTCCGTCATGCCAAATTTTATGACTCCAGGTCTGTGGGAAGAACCCTATTGGTTTATTTAGGTTATGCTAAAATGACTGGATCTTAGATTGCCAAAGAGCTGGATTTTTTCACAGCTTTAAGGTACCGCAGTCATAATCAGTATTTAATGTTAATTTTGAACTTGATACCTCTACGCGTTCATGAAAAAAGAAGAAAAAGGTGAAAAGTCAGACAAACAGACAGACATCAAAGTGACCCTATGAGAGTTTCTTTTTCCATTTGTGGAAAGACCTAAAAATTATATACAAAACTAGCGGTCCCCCGCGACTTCGTTCGCGTAAATTTAGGATTTCCTGTGGGCATTGTTAGGAGCGGAGTATTTTTTTAAACTGTGATATCTTTTAAGATAAGAATCAAAACGCGTGTGAATAATAGTAATAATATAATAATAAAACGTTTATTTCAGACCAAATCAAAGATCCATAGCTACAGATAGTTGTTAGTAACATATAACTTAAAATTATTGTTAGTATTACTTAAAAATAAAAACTTAAAACTACCACATACAAAATAAAACTACTAAGTGCTCAGTCAAAAAACCGATTCCTGAACCCCTGCACATGTATTTGTATCCAGTGCTTAAAGATGGAACATGATGGCCTATCTCTGGTAACCATCAGAATGCTGTTGGGACTCCGCCGTATCCTAGCAAGCATCGACGACGTCCGCTTCCGAATGATAGCGTAGAAGTCATCCACATGAGCTTCAGCGAACATCGACGACGCACTGCAGAACCTAAGTAGCCCCATCAGCATCCTGAAGGCATTATTGTGCTGGACACAGAGAACGTTATAGTTCCTCTGCGTGTAAGTACACCACAGGCTGCAGGTGTAAAATGTCTGGCAGAATGCCTTAAAGAGAGTAATTTTGACGTCTCTTGTACACCTGGCAAACCTGCGAGCGAGCATGTTACATCGGACCGCTAACGCCCTCCTCTCACGTTCTATGTCACAGTCATCAGATATATTTTCAGTAACAACATGTCCTAGGTATTTAAATTGACTAACTCTCCTCAGTTCAGTATTAAGGAGTTTTACTGGAGGTACGACTTCCTAGTACCTGAACGAAAAACCATTAAGCTCACATTTTTAACATTATAGAGAAGTCCATGTTTGGAAACATACTTCTCACACACTGACAGTAATTTACACAGACCATTCGCCGTGGGGCACAGCAACACCATGTCGTCTGCGTAACTAATGCTGTTGACCATTAAACCGTCTATTGAGCAGCCGACCCTGGTGTTGCTGAGCTCCACGATAAGTTCATTAACATAAAGGCTGAAGAGAGCGGGAGACGACAAACCACCCTGTCTTACCCCACATTCGAGGACATATTCGTCAGACAACGCTCCAGACCACCTGACCTGGTTAATTTGATTACCATACCAGTCTGAAAAGTGGCAAGTAGTTCAGGTGGTAACGCTATGTCAGATAGTTTCGACCATAATAACTTATAATTAACCAGGTCAAATGCTTTGGACAGATCCAGGAAAGCAGCATACACAGGCGTACCCCTCTGAGTATAGTACCTGACAGTATGCTTAAGCGAAAATAAATAATATGAACATATTAATTATACCGGTCCCCCGCGACTTCGTCCGTGCTTTTTGATTTAACTGCTTCCCCGTTGATTTCTAGGTAGGTATCATGCATTTTATAGCTAGAACAAAGCGTTCCCCGAGAAATAAGCTAACACTAACACAAAATATTTTATGACTTATAGGTATGACTGGGGGAGAATACTTTTAGCATTGAGTCCACCTTTTGTACACTGTTCTAAGTGCAATTAAGTTTTTAAATAAAAAAATAAATCAATTGACGATATAGCAAAATGCTAACTTTGCTGCCGTCCTAACTTCGATACAATATTATATTACTCGTGATATTTTTTTTAATGGTATGTCCGATTTGAATAATTCAAAAAGTAATTTACAGGTACTGATATAGCCTTGAATATGACGTGATTTATTTGGATAAGGATTAATACCGACATACTGAAACTAGCTTTATTTTTGCCGCCGCAAAAATTTCATATTTTTACCTAAAAAAGGAGTTATTGTGACTTAACTGTTATAGTTAGACATATGTTATCGCGGACTTTATTGTAGATAGTGATGTCCTCTACAAAACTGTAGAACATTACTTTGCTCTATTGTCAATAGTTTTCGCAGCGTTCGCAATTTAATGATTTTCCTTTTACACCTTCGGTTACATAATCGAAGTTTTCATACGGAACCCTAACTTTTTGATAATGTAATATAGCCTATGTCCATTGCAGATAATGCAGGATTCTAATGGTGAAAGTATTTTTCAAATCGGTTCAGTAGTTTCGGAGCCTATTCGTTGCAAATAAACAAACAAACAAACAAATCTTTCCTCTTTATAATATTAGTATAGATTTATCTATAAGAAGAAAAGACTCCTAAGAATAGAAGAAAAATTTAGCTCTTTGGCAATCTAAGATACAGCCATTTTAGGTGTAATTTCTATAATCTTGCAAGAGAATCAAAACCTAAACCCTGTTATTCCAAAAACTTAGTACCGGGTTTAAGACAGGACTAGGCTATTAGCTAGACAATTAGAAAAGCGCTTCTCTATTAGGTTATGTCACGAATGTGTCATTCATTCCTCTGTTGTCGGCTAATATTTAGACCCATTTTAAACCTGGTCTTTTTTTTTGTAATAACACCGATAATGTACTTCCCCCAGACCTGGAATCAAAATTTGGCAAGACGGAAGGTCTTACAGTACAGCACAAAAAGTGGCACTTACCCTGTATCCATAGCGATCAGCAGGCCACGGGTGATAGATATAGAAACGGCCACCTTCATTCCAAATCGCCACTTCATATTCACCGGGTACCTGAATAAAAAGTAAAAAGTTAGCATGTATACATCGTACTGCTGCTCGGCGAAGGCCTCACCTCAACTATGAAGAGGTATGACCATAGGTATGGCAGTGTGCCAATGGTCGCGTGGTGGAGTATGTCATAGGTATGGCATACTCTACCACGCGGGCTCAGTGCGGATTGGTGGAGGGGTGTCAGATGGTTTCAAGCCGCCCGCGCCCTAGGGCCTCTGATTCTATGGAACTATGGGAGTGTATGAAACCCTTTTCGAGCGATGCGTCATGGCCACATACGGTTATTCCATACACTCCCATAGTTCTATGATAGCCGCACAGCTATCGGAGACGCGCCCAGTACTTGCGACAGGGCTCTTTCCCGGACCGCGTTCCTTGATGCCCTATACAAATTCTAAATCCCTCCCACTACAATATCACCTCTGCCCCCTGTAGGGCATAAAAAGAACCATTGGGTAAAAATGAATCCAGGTAGCACTAGTCCGCGACAAATGGCTTATATTGAAGGGGACCTTGCAGCAGGGTAAAGAGAGAGAAATGGGGAAGAAATATTCAGTAGGTAGTCACCTGCAGAACTCCAGAGTCTGCCTCCTTAAAGAAACTCTCGATTCCTCTACACAGGTCCAAAACTTTGGGATTGGATGATACCAGCTTGCCCCATACAGCTATTCCACGAAGCTGTAAACAGAAATATTTAATTTGACGACCGTCGCTTTGCAATTCTGGGGTGGTAAAGGATCTACCTACGCGTGGTCAACCCCGGGCAACTACATCACAATATTCAGTTGGATGGGTTAGTTGCCGTCGGTACAGAATAAGTACTAGTACTTCGTACAGAAGTATGACTTAGCAATTGTATTCAAAGAAATGTCTACTCAATGTCGTCAACAATATGGCGTAATTTACTTCGCCTCAGAGTCAAGCACATTTTCGTGTAGACACCTACAAAAATCTATTGCAAGATAATTTCATACTTATTGCTCTGGAATATGATTCATAATACACTAAACCTATTCAGTGACGTAATATCACGCGACGCGATAGGGTCGACTGCTACGAGAAGCTTCTAACGCCATCTAGCGCCTCTTTCTAGTACTTTATTCATTCTCGTCCAGCCAGCAACGTAGCCGCGCGGCCGCCGGTGAATAAAACGCGCGAGCGTGTCGCTGGCCGGTAGCGACACGCAACTTGTTTTAGCCCCTAAGTAAGGGTCGCCGCGCGTAGGTACGTTTTTGCTACCTACGCGGGGAGATACACAGGCCTGCCGTCGGGTAGCTACCACCCTCCCAACGGAGCCCAGCGCCAAGCATCTTGCTGTGTTCCGTCGGCGAGTGGGAGTGCCAGAATCTTCTGGGTGAGCTCGCTCCATCGTCGACTCTGTCTGCGCTATGACTGGTTTAGTCTAGAGTTTTAAGAGCTAACCTATCCCAAATTAAAAAAACTCTGCGCCAATGCCAACTGCGCGAAAGATGTAATAGTAAAGAAATCGGCAATAAACAGGTGTACTCGTATTTTCTGTTACACACTCAACGTTCGAGGAGACGGCAGTCCACTATAACCTGAGAGGGAAAATATCGGGCGCAGGACCAACGGCTTTTTTGCTTTCCGAGGTACGGGGATATTAACACCACCTGATTCCGATCTGTTTTCAAATTATTTTGACAGGAAAACCCATATCCTAATTTCGGCCAAACCTGGGATTTTAATCCGGGACCTTGGATTGAAGCCAGCGTGCTGACCACTAGATCCACTAACCTCTATAATACACGTACGCTGGACTGCATACTGTCAACCTAAAAAGGAAGCCATTTGACTATCGCCATTTTGGCACTGACGGCGGTAGTGAGCGTATGGTAAGCGTCTACGGAACTAACTAGAGTTGACATAAACGTATGTAAGTTACTCGATTTTAGTTCTCTGGACACGGTGGGGGCGCTTTGATGAGGCCCAAAAAAATTCTGTAACCTTTAGTCTAGTGTACTTGTATAATAGAGGTCGGTAACTAGAACCCTTACCTTATTTCAGAATCTGGACATTCTTCCTGCGTATTCTTGATGAATAATAATTATAGATGAATTTATAAGTACATATAGCCTTTGACCTTAAGACTGCCTCTATTCAGTTCGTAATAAAACTTGTTCTCGTAAAAGTAAAAAAGTCATAAAAGTCATTTATTTATGTATGTAGGCCCACAGGGGGCACTTATACACGTCCCAACATATTATTTTTAAGCCCTACCACTGCTTCGGGACAAATTGTGGGCTAGTGCTGAGAAGAAGCAGCGCAAGAAACTCAGTCACTATTGTCAAAGCCTCTTTTAAAAATAATGTTTAAATACAGAAATTGTACTAGTGTGAGATGGTCCACACGTTTACATCATTCAAATAATCGTCTACTTTAAAATAACCTTTTGTCATTAGGGTATCCTTAATAAATGATTTGAATTTGTTAATTGGTAATTCTACAATATTTAGTAGTAGTTAGTAGTTAGTACGTAGTTTACATGGGTGACCTGACACGCTACCGACTGTAGGTAGGTACCTTGTGTTTGTATTCCGTATCTCGCATCCGGAAGGTCTCTTTCAATTCGCCAAGAACCAGCCTTCTTATGGGCCCCCCTCGTTCTAACAATGACTCCTGATGGAAAAACATATTATTTTAACAATAAAAAGTTGAGAAACAAAATGTCCAAGTTACAAAACAGTAGCATTTTGTAACATGGACATTTTGTTTTTGGGTATTGGGTAATTTGTGTTACCTTTACTGCAGTTACTTTTTTTATTATCATACAATATGCTAACTTTAGTGTTAGTAGGTTTAAAATTCTGTTCACGTGCATAGTTTGTTACAAATATTACTGATAACTGGACATTTCACAAACCACCTAATTAATTATTGGATCATTCTACACTATATACGTCACACTTATAAAAATAGAAGGCAAATTATAAGGAACAAGAGAAAGACCAAGAAGAGCATATACATAGCAGTTGAAAGAAAAAGTAATAAGGTATAGCGAGTTGAAGGTTCTGGCAAAGTATACACAAATGGGATTGGAGATCTGACGACACTCTATTTACAGACTCAACTTAGAGTCCTGACTGAGTATCTAGTCATGACTACGAGAACTAAAATTTCAAGTGTTAAAAAAAACTGTCTAAAAAACTCAGGTTCCATTCATTAGGACTCCAGGGCCCTTGGACAAGATGCAATATTTTTATACCAAACTTCGCTATCGCCAACAAAATGTATGCAAAAGTCACGTGATATCTGATGACTTATGTCAGTTCCATACATTTTATTAGCGATAACGAACTTCGCTTTAGATAGATTGCATCTTGTCTACGGGCTCAGGACTAGTCTTTTACAACACTAAAATAAACTCCATAGCACTAACTCTATACAGGTTGTATCCGACATCTAGTGTTTCATCTAGGGTGTCTTCGTTCCACGCCCTCGCTCTAAGACGTCTCAGCATGGCAAGCGCGGCCACGCAGCACGGTATACCAGTGAAGGCTTTGAACGTTTGGTATCTGAGGACAATGCCGATGGTGGAACTAGGTTATAACAATATCCTCCAAGCCGAATTTTAACTACAGCGTCCTATCTCAGAGATTAGCCGACTGCGTGGGAACGCAGTCAGGGTCAGGTTCCCCTGTTAGCAGGGTCATGGAGGAGGTCCGATGGCAGTCTCTCCACAACCGGGATAACGCTAGGATGATGATGATACTTGGTAGCTTAGTTGGGAGAGCATTTGCCCGGATAACGAAAGATCGTGACTTCAAGTTCACCTGAAGATGGCCGATGAATTTCTTGTGAAAAGTATTTTATTAACTAATCTTACCTGAAACTAGCCATGTGCCTGGTGCCTCTCATGATCCACCTTTCGACGTCCAACTGCTGAAACTGCGAGTGGTAGTTCTTGTTGGCGATCTCCACTGGGCTATGGATGACCGTCTCCGACTTCGGACGGGGTATCATGTCGTCTCTGTCATATTGGGAGAGAGAGAACGAGACTATTATTTATTTAAACATGATTGGTTATTATTAGGTACAAAAGCTCGTGCTCATTGCACAAAAGTTTAGTGTTTACTCCTTCCGGGATTCGAACCCGCAGCCATTGCTTTCGTAGCCTGGAGTTCGCACAATTGACAATTGAAGCAGAGTGTATTATTCACAGTACAGAATATTGTAAGGTCGGTAGTGCCTCGCCTGCTAAAAGTGGTGTGTGGCAGAATCTGCCACCTAAGAGTGGATTGCATAGCCACTTACAAAAGGGTATATCTTCGAGACGAGATAATGCCTAAATAAATAAATTGAAGTTAGCCTATATAGAGCACACTGCTGGGCAAAGGCACCACCTCAACTATGAGGAGGTACGAGCCATACTCCACCACGTGGGCTCAGTGCGGATTGATGGAGAAGTGTCTGTAAGGCAAGTGACCAACCTTTCGGCTGATATATATTGATTAGTCGTTAAGCCTACTCAGAGGCCCTATAGTGGATTGATAACATCTAATGTTTAAATGGTCTGAATTAAACTAGAAAGGCTTATGGTAAGTATAGGTAGATACTATTACTATTTAATCCTGTGGTATAGAAAACTCCTTGATCTGACTCTTACCTGCCATAGTTATGACCATCAGTCCTTGGACAATAAAGGAAGAAGTCTTCACCCCTCGATGCCATTATCTGGTCCATGGTGGGTGAGGGGGGTCCCTTCTCAGGGGCCATCGGCAGTGTGGGTGGGGGCTAAAACATGATATGGATATTGAAGAACAGTGGCCCAAATCAGCAGGCTTACTCTTCAATTTGAGTTAAACTCGACGATCTTGATTCGACCTTGACAAAATCTGAACTGGATGATAAAACGGTACTCCTGAGCTCAATCAAATCGAATTCAGAATCGAGTCAAGATCGACCTAAAATGGCGATCCGTTAAACATTTCCGGTTGATGACGTTATCACCATAGACTCAAAGGTTCTTTATATTGTCACTACATTTTATGATTTTTAATTTAAAAATGCCTAAACTTAAAACCTACTTAATCAAAAATAACCCGTGTCATGAGGCAAGGAGGCGAGGATGCTGGCTGCGTTACCGCGTTGGATAGCTATACTTATCCCTTGAGCTTTTCTATTTGCCAAAACAGAATTTAATTTAGGTGCAATTTTTCCAAAAAGTAATTTAGCGGATGGTCCCCACGGTCCGAAAGTTTCAATGCCAAACGGCGCAAACACAATCACTTGCAAGTGATGCATACTTGCGTCGTTTGGCGTTTTCAGCTAACTCCGCCGCCGCTCCAGCTTTTAGCGCTGACTCCCTGAGATGAGATGTCTTTGTGTTGCTTTTCTTTTATTCAATTGTGAAAATGCCTACATTTCCTTCAAATAAATAGCCAGATTCGATACGAAGGGAAGAAGAGGTTACCTCTTTTGGTGTTTTCTGGTAGAAATCTCTAACTTTCTTCCTAGATGTAGCTCGTGAAGTGGCCAAGCTGACAGCGCTCAAGGAACATTGCGGGTATTGTCCCTGAAATCAGTCACAAAACATTGACATTCCTTCTGGCGCAGTTTGGTGAAATTAAAACGCGGGCACTGCCAAGAGAAGCCGTTCTTTCTGCAATGTGTAATTTAAATGCAGGCATTGCCAAGAGATGGCGCTGTATGTCGATTTGATTGCGGTAGAATTACTGAAAGGTTGCAGACATTGCAGACTGTTTTCACAATTAGGCTGGGTTGCGCCATTTTACTTTAACAAACGTCAAAAATCTGTCAAACTCCAGAAAAACATCGGTTAGAGTTACAAGTAAAGAAAAGTGTTTTAACTCTGCATTAGTTTTACAAAATCTGGATGTTTTATTTAAACAATAGAATAGATTTTCCCCATGTCACCCTATTATTTATAAATACTGTGAATCTAGAAAAAATCAGCTTAAGAAAATAAGAAAAAATACCTACATAAAAATATGTCTTCTAAAACATGCTACTTCAAGTTCTTAGAGCAACATGGCTTAGGTTTGCCCTAAAAATAATGCAAAACATATGCAATTACTAATTAGGATTCATTGTGTATCAAACTTAAAATGTATTAAAACTAATATGAGACAACCACAACAGATTATAAAATATATATTTAATGTGCTGACCTCTGAACTTCAATTTGAAGATGGCACCCCATGATGATGATGATGTATGTGCTATACCTTAGCATGAACTCAGGAGGTACCTAGGTACTTTGGCTCTGGATTAAGTAATAAGACTTATTACTCAATACTTAGTATTGTCTTCTCATATTGTAGGTGTACCAGAGCGCTAAGATATTAACTACATGCTTTACAGTGCATCCATATCTTTCTCGGTCAGCGTCTTCTCTTAAACTAGATGAAGATAAATATATCACATTTTACAAATATATTTAGTAGAAAAAGTTACCTCTTTGATCTTCTTCTCGATGAGAGCGTTGATGTTGATGCTGTCCCACTCACTCTTGCAGTGGATCTTGAGCGCTTTCAGGTCCAGCTCATAGTTCGGTTCACGGATCAAGGGTTCTTTCTGGACCACCTGAAATAACAAGGGTTTAATAAGATAATCCTCCCACCGAAGCCCGGCGCCAAGCAGCTTGCTGTGTTCTGTCGGTGAGTGGGAGTGCCACTTCACGCAACCTTCTGGGTAAGCTCGTTCCACCGTTGACTCTGTCTACGCTAAGTCTGATTTAGTCAAAGTCAAGAGCAAACCCATTCCAAGTTAACTAAAAAACCCAAAAAGCCAAACTCATGGTAACGGAGAGCCCTGCTGATCAACAATGCTGAGAAATAATGGTGGTATCACAACAACCAGACTCCGAGACAATATAGAAAATGTGAATTCCTATATTGACCCGACCGGGGATCGAACCCGGGAACTCAGAGATGGCGACACCTTGGAAACCGGTGTGCGAGCCACTTCGCTACGGAGGTCGCATATAAAGGTTGCAGGATCGCACTGGATGCAGGCCTATCGGACATAGACAATAAATTATGGAATTTTGACTCACATCGATGTTCGTAAGCGTAATGGAAGGCTGAGGCTGCCCCTTCTTAGCAGAGTCCAAGTCTCCGTAGTTTGCCAGGAAGTCTAGAACGAATGACGCGATGCCAGCGTATCGGAGAAACGCTCCTGCACCGCACCTGGCAATGGAAAGATAAATATTTGATAGCATCAGAAACATTGCTCTGATCCCAAAGTAATTTGCTTAAGCTCTGATGTTATGGAACTCAGAGTTTCTGGTCTAGCTATCGACAGGCTGACTTCTACCCGCAAAATCCTGGGTTTGAATCCCGCGTGTATCTCTTTCATTGTTTAAAAGTTAATAATTTCACGAGCGAGTTCCATCTTATAGCTAATTTACTAAATTTTCACAAAATGGGCATCCGTACTTGGTTGGTCTCTATTGAAACTAGCCTGGTCGATCTCTATTATTTTATAGTCCTAAAAATACTCACAGAGGCGCGTCGGTGGCGCAGTGGCTGGCGGGTTGCCTCTCATGCGGGAGGTACCGGTTCGATCTCACGTGCCGCCATGTACCAATGACTTTTTCTGAGTTATTTACATTAGTTATTTCACTAACCGATGCTCTTACAGTGAGGAAAAACATCGTGAGGAAACCTGCACATTCAGGCAACTGAATGTGTAAATGTTCCAAAAACTGGTCAGGTTCCCCTTAACAGGGTCACGGAGGAGGCAGTCGCTCTACTGTCATTACCTGATCTGCCAAATCCTGGATCATGGTCAGCGGACCCTGGGCCGCGTGCGAGTGCACAACCGGGATAACGCTAGGATGATGATGATGATGATGAAAAAAAAATACTCACAGGGCATCAGGCTGTCCATTGCTATTCAGGGAGTGAGGATCGAAGATGTAGCAGACGGTTTTGCACTGGGAGCCTGCTTCGGGTGGTGGCGGGTGACCCCACATTAGGAAGTGCTTCGTACCCCCAATGGTGAGAATCGCCATGTAGGTGGTACCAGCTCGCTTCTCCATCAATCTGAGGGTAGATAAATAAGCAGAATAATGCAGGTAATATCAGGATGTATGAGAAAACGATTATCTTTAGCAAAATCTACACAATGCTAAAATAGGCCTTGTGTATCTATACATGTATATAGCCTGACCAGGAATATATGGGACCTCGCCATATTGCGGAAAATAACTGGTACTAATTTCTTTTACTGGCAACAGAAACCCCATTTTGTCATTGACATGTCATCAATTGTCATAATGATTAGTGTCAAAGTGGACGCGTAATCTAATTTTCGACCAAGTGCAATTTTTATGTGATAAAAATGCCGAGAACTATTCGTTTTCGTAAAAGAAAAGTGGTTAAACATGGGTTGTAGTATTTTTCGACTAGAAAGTCTATGTGATCACCATGGTTTCTTTAAGTTAATGACTAATATGGTTGTCATCACGAATTTTTAGTACGTCATATAGTGCAAATAGTGAAAATTGGCTACTGATGGCTGCGCAGAATATTTTAATAACGATTTTGAAAAACGATTAAAATAACTACTTGTTTTGAGTTTTATTTTCTTTATTTCAACCCCACTTGGATATTAGTTCGTAAAGTTTTCCAAGATTTCTATACTTACATTATATAAAATTATGATAACATTATAAATAATTATGAATACTATTTAGTGGTTTTGCAAAAATAATTGTGTTTTGGTCCAAAATTCAAGGCCAATATTACAAAGAGTTACTGAATTTAATAAGCGTACTCAATTCGCGAGTGTTCTGTCGTCTTATTTTATTGTAGAATCTGTTATCATTAGGCAGCAGGTTTAAAAAAATAACATGAATGTAAACATATAAAAAGTATCTTTTTTTATGTTCAGTTGCCAATCTTCGCTGGTATGAATATACCGAGTGTTGTCATATAAAGTAGGAATCCACTTTGTGGGAAGCGCCCTTAATTCAGGTCCCATATATTTCTGGTCAGGCTATACATATTATATGTAGGAGCCATAAAAGACCTCATTTTGACCCCCATCACACCGCGATAAAGCTCAATTTTCACTATGGGATGTAATATATTAAAGTTTGAAGCAGGAGGCAGAAGAGCTTGCTGGTTAGTTGAGATATCGCTCGGCAGAATATTTTATGTTAGGAAATAATTGCCTATTGCACCAGTGAAGAAGAATTCCTTAAGATTCTATGATGAGTGATTTGGGTTTGCTCGACTGTTTTTGTTTTACAACTCTATCCATTAGAACATAAGTATAGATAAAATGAAAGGCCAGATCAGCTCAGCCAGCTCTTAAAAATTCATAAACCGGTTAATGTCCCTGGTAGCTTAGATAGGAATACGCCGTTTGCAAAGGGTCATAAGTTCAAGTCCCACCTGAAAACAGTCGATGAATTTTTGTGTGTAAACTGTACTAACTGCATCAAATCCGGTTCAGGCTGAATATTGTCGGGGTGCTTCGCCAGCAGCCCCTTGTCTGACTCCAGCATCTTGACTGTGTACTTGGTGTCGTGAAGGAAGAAAGACGTCAGGAGCTGGTTCAGCTGAAGAGCTGGTCTACCTGAAGGTGAAAAATAAAGTTAGATTGCCTAGTTGCGATCCTCGCCTGCGAAGGTCTCCTTTAAGGTACTGTTAACGAAACCCTTCTGGTGTGGCGGCCACTCGCGACTTAGGCTCCGCGCAGATGGGCCACTGACTACAGCCACTGGCTAGCGTCAAGGCGTTTACTTTTTTTAATAAGTCGTCGCACACGCCACCGGTGGCCACTCGCCAGATTACAAAATATCCTGTCAAAGGATCTAGCAGGTGAGTGTCAAATTGTAGCGGCCACCGACCACCTGAATTTGCGAGGCTAAAGGGCGTGGCGCACGACAGCCACTGGTGGCGAGCCTTAGTGCCTGCGACATGCTACCGGTGACTGGTGGCGGCCACTCGCGACTCAGTGTCCATGTAATGCCACCCGTGGTGACCATCCGCTCGCCATTTTAGCTAAACGACTGTCAAACCATATTGCTGATAGAAACTGGACTGGACTGCATACTGTCAATCTAAAAATAAAGCCATTTGATTATCGCTATTTTGGTGCTGACGGCTGTAGTGAGCGTGTTGTGACCATCCAGGGAACTAATGAGAGTTGACATAAAGGATCAGGTGTTTTTATACAAAATCATTAACAATGTAGTTGATAGCCCCTACTTGTTAAGCAGACTTGCTTTTAAATGTACTAAGTCACGAACTCGACATAAGAGCACTTTCGACGTACCCATTTGTAGGACTAACTACCGGAGAAATGGTTTTATTGTCAGAGCAACAAGCAAGTACAACTCAAGTTTCATACATATAGATATCTTTCACGAGAAGTTACCACGATTCCGTTTTCTCTTGAGAACAAATGTATAGTGTGTTATGATTATTATTGTTACTTGTAAATAAGTGTTCTTTCTTTGGATGCGGTGCGGTCGCCAGTGCGTTAGGTTATACATTTTTGTTGATAGCTAGGCCCATATTACAACTAAACAATATGCCCAGTGTTTACCCTGGCGTGCTGTTGTCCGAACGTGCATGTGTTATTTTTGTACATTTTTCAATAGTATGTTTGTTCATGTTTTTTCTTCCGATTGTCTATTTGACTTATCTTGTACAATCCAGCAGTGGAAACGCATACAGCTAGTGTGTTATTATTTTGATATTTACCATTTAAGAACTATTGTAAAGCTGTTGTTTCCTTAATAAAGAAAAATGAAATAAATAAATAAATAAACTTATGCAAGTTAGTCTATTTTAGTTCCCTGGACACTCACTGGGGGCGCTTTGATTCAGCACAAAAATTATCTGTCATTTCTTAAAGAATGTTTAGTCCAGCGTACTTGTATTGTACTTGTACTTGTCTTGTATTGAGGTCAGTGGTAATAGACCACCACAACCACCAACATGTATTAAGCACTTATTACACCCTCTTATTTGTAGCGTCCTAAATACAATCCTACTTAGGATCCTAACTAGGAAGGTAGGATGGCTAGGCAGGTTCTCTACTCTGATAACGTCGCGCACGCTCGCGATGACATGGTGGCATTTGTGACAAGGCCGGCTACAGCCGAAACTACGAATATCGTCTTACAGAGTTAGGCCCCAGCGGAATGCGATTACATCACAAATAGAAATAGGATGGTGCTTTATAACAAACTAGTGGTTCCCCGCGATTTTGCCCACAAGAGTTGGATTTTCCATACAAACTCTCATCTCCCATTTCACCCCCTTAATGTTTTTATATCGCGAGAAAATGTAGCCTATGTCCTTTCCAGGGTCTTGAAATGTCTCCATACTAAATTTCATCACAATCGGTCCAGTGGTTTAAGCGTCAAGAGGTTACAGACAGACAGACAGACACATTTATAATATTAGTATGGATTCAATTATTTGGAGAGTCAAAAGTGGCTGTCGCGCGACACCCCCGTAGTTCCCGCGCAAACGAAGGAGGTCTGGCCGATACAATTGACACTCATCTGCTAGATCCTTTGACAGATGTTTTATCAAAATGGCGAGTGACCGCCACCGGTGGCGTGTCGCGAACACTAAGTCACGAGTGGCCGCCACTCGCTTCACTTCCGCGGCGACGTATTGAAAATAATGTAAACAGCTTGTTTCGTTTCGTACGTCCCTAAGGTTTTTAAAATACTTGCCTTTATAACACTTCATGGCCAGCAAGCACTGCTTATAGTATCTATCGCCAGTCAGAATGATGTCGTCCACGTCTCGTCTGGTCAGCTGAGAAGTCGGCTTCTCTTCTAGAAGAGCACGGCAGACGGCCGCTATGCAGCCAGTTTGGGAACCTGGAAGATAAAAAAATAGCTCAAACAATCACACCAGTTACCGGCACCCCCTGCACCAACATATGCCGGTAGTCCAGCGACTAAAGAGTTGGCAAAGCTTCATCAAAGAGGTAACTTGATGGCGAAGTTAATCAAGCTGTAACTATCCCTCAATGTGTCAATTTTATTGCAAGTTGATCTGCCATGTTTATGCTTTGATTAAATAAAGCATCCAAATAAAGGAAAAAAGAGATAAATGTAAAAACTTCACCGCTAAATGCCCAGCTCCTACGTTAATGGTGATGATGAAAACGTACCACATCGAGGACATATCCTACTAGAGGCGAAGTAAAAACTATTTTACTCCGAAACTTTATCTGCTCTGACAACCGCAATAGAAGGTGTCAGTTCTGTTAAAACCGTATGTCAAAAACCAATTGATCTGTGTGGTATGTCAACGTGAATACTTGAATTGTTACGAAAAATGAGATTTGAGAAATAATTAACATAATGTCGTATTGTTCTATACTGTGTTGTAAGAAAAAAAGCAAAACATCGAATTTTAAAACGGATGTGATGTCATTTCATCGGTAAGTAATAGTAATTATGCAATTTTAAAAAGTTTATAAAATTTTCCTACGGCTCAAGATAAATCGGTCAAGCGTACTGACGTTTAAGTCTCATCTTGCTCTCACTAAGTGGTTAGCACATAATGTCATCTCATTCTATTCGTTAGCACTCGTTACTAGTGTTGCGCTGAATTGGTTATACGACTTATCGACATTTATGTGCACAGTTTACACAATAATTATTTTAGTACTTTGGCAGCATGGAGGTATAGTGATATAATCGATAACACAAATATTTACACTCGCGCACTAGAATCAATACCTATGCAAAAATAACAACCTACCTATACCGAGGAAGGTTTTGTTAGAATTATTTATTTTCTTGCAAATAACAAAACGCTGACACTTGACATGACGTTTGATAGTTTTCTTGGTTTAATGGATTATGCACAATGAGATGCGTAGTGAAAGCAAAGAGTATGGATGTTTGCGTGTGTAAATATATGTGTATCGATTCTATTACTGTAAGGTGTGTGACGATAATAAAGGTGATGAATGGATGTGATGAGAAGCGAATGAGGAATTGGAGCCTTCAAATAGATAGAAAATCTTTATGGCAAACCATACCAATAAAAGAAATAAGGCAATTTACACAGAAAGATGTACAATGTAGGTGGTTTTATTGTTCCAGACAAAATACCTACCGTATTTACCTACATTCTCATTCACTGAAAAACCTGAAGTGACTAAGTGACTATGAAGTAGATAATGGTATAATTTCGTGTGTGAGTTCGCACTCAGCCTGTTTTTTCAAAAAAACCTTGTCGAGGCTTTAAAACTTTGAAAGTGAAGCCTCTGTTCTTAGGTAAATAGGTAGATATATATCGGAAAACATGATTTTAAGAAACTTGTTTCCTGTCGTATATAAAGTATGAGCCTTATTCTTAATTTATAGAAATTAGAAAACAATAAACGCATTTTAATAAAAATACTTACTGTATTTAGATTTCAATGTAATTTCTCTGTGCTTGGCTTTTAAATTCATGTTTTTATAATTTAAGCAATTTATTTGCAAGTTATTATGGAAGTTGATTAGTTTTACAAACAAAAGTTTATTATTTATTATATACTAGCTGACCCGACAGACTTTGTCCTGTTATTTAGTTTTTTTAAATCCTCTTTGACGATATCTGTCAATTCTATGTCGAACGCACTGACCTCTATAGTACAAGCACGCTGGACTAAACATTCTCTAAGAAATAACACATAATTTTGTGCCAAATCAAAGCGTCCCCACCGAGTGTACAGGAAACTAAGATAGAGTAACTACCATATGTTTATGTCAAATTAGTTCCGTGGATGGTCACCACACGCTCACTATAGCCGTCAGCGCCAAAATTGCGATAATTAAATGGCTTCATTGTTAGGTTGACAGTATGCAGTCCAGCGTATTTGTATTATAGAGGTCAGTGGTCGAACGTCATAAGGTTACATTCAAAATGTTTTAACGTCCAAAGCGCTAAGGTTTGATTAGAAATAATTTTATATGGTGGTTAAGTATTCCTGAATTTAATAATTTTCCGCGCAATTTTCTTATTTTTTTCTTTCATAAGAACCTTCTTATGACAATAACAAACAACAAAAAAAGAATTAGTAAAATCGGTCTAGCCGTTCACGCGTGATTGCGTGACCAAGGGAAATAGGGATAGATTGATAACAATTTTGATGATTCATACTTTAAATGGTTATTTTTGATGACTAACTCAAATTTCTTAGGAACAAGAATCAGATATTATATTTAGGATATTGCACATTAGTGAAAAGTTTAACCTTAGATGTAATAAAATATTGTTCCCATTAAATTAAACAATAACATCGACTATCGATACTCATTTCTTATTGACCATCACTAATACGGTGTTTGACATTCAGTCGGTTCATTCGGAATCTTTCGTATTTGGCGTAATTTTTCTGGAACAAAATTAATGCCATTTCTCCTCTAGTGGGATATGTCCTCGATGACGTACCACAAGCAGTCGAAGAATACTTCTTGGAGTTGCAGGCGATGCTGCCCTGGAGTATCATCTTGTTCTTTTCCACTTGCCAAAAGTTGTGCCATATCTGAAACACATTTCATCCCATCTAAGCATCTTTATTTTGAAATGTTTTATCATCAATCTACTGACCATCGTGGCTTTCTTGGCAGTTAAACTGACTTGTTTCACAAGGGGTTGGAAACGGTCAAAACTGTCTGGATGATGAGCAAAAAATTCATCTAATTATTGTCTAAATACGAATCTAATAAACTTTGAGGTGTCTGGCACAATGTTAAATTTCTGGCAATTAATCGATACTAATATTATAAATGCGAAAGTGTGTCTGTTTGTCTGTCTGTCTGTTACCTGAACCGATTGAGATGAAATTTGGTATGGAGACAGTTCGAGACCCTGGTAAGGACATAGGCTAGATTTTGCCGCGATATAAAAACATTAAGGGTGTGAAATGGGGGATGAAAGTTTATATGGAAACTCTTGCGGGCGAAGTCGCGGGGAACCACTAGTTATAATATAATAAGATAATTACAATAATATTTTAAAGGGAATATCAAAAAGAAATTAATTTTGGTTTGGTATTTTACACACCTTTAGTTCCGTTTACCTGCCAAAGCAACGATCCATCCTTCTTACGTATGCTGGGAGCATGCGCTGATTAACTTTCAGCTTTTATAAAATAACGAAGGTCTGGAGTT
Source organism: Pyrausta nigrata (assembly GCA_949316185.1). Taxonomy (NCBI): domain Eukaryota; kingdom Metazoa; phylum Arthropoda; class Insecta; order Lepidoptera; family Crambidae; genus Pyrausta; species Pyrausta nigrata. The sequence continues at coordinate 7,447,930 of OX438965.1, forward strand.
CACGGGCTCTTGCTGTATAATTTAAAACCAGCAGTTCCCTGCAACTTTCCCCGCGCCAAAAGTCAGATTGTCCATACAAACTTTACTGCCCCCTTTCACCCCCTGATGTTTTTTTATCGCGACAAAAAGTAGCTTATGTCCTTCCAAAGGTCTCAAACTATTTCTGTACCAAATTTCATTTGAATCAGTCCAGTAGTTTCGGAGCCAATTCAATACAAACAAACAATCAAATGTTTCCAGTTACAATATTAGTGTATATAGATCACATATCTATATTGTATTGAGGAAGGGGCAGACTTTGTAAGAAATGGATGGATTGTATAAAACAAGATACGATAGTGAAATGAGTGGTTGATTCAGTGACGAATGATAGGATAATATGGAAGAGAAAAACATGCTGCGACCAAAGGTAAACTGGGAACAGGGCAAGAAAGACATGATGATGTGATTGTACTCACCTTCCTCAACTTGGCACATTCGTACAAAGGTTGGGTGATCTCCTCGGGTGGTATGCGCATACGCTTAGGACGTGGGCGCCTACGCCGGCGGTATGGTGGCACCCAGTGCCGGGTTTTCATCTCCGGCCGTTCGATTGTCTGGGGGACAACAGTCAATGGTTACGTCTTTAAAAGCTATAAGGGGCTAGGTAGGTAGGCCATAGTCAAGTTCGTGCGCGACCTTCCTGCGATCGCCTGAGGTGCGGAAGAGGCACGCCAGAACAGCCTCAAACATAGGCGTAAGGTAGCGTGCCTTTCAGTGTTCTACAAGCTACATTTCGGCGAGTGTGCGAAGGAATTGCACGAATTGATTCCACCGGCCCCTTTCTGTACTATCGGGACATAAAACTCAGGCAGGGGTTTCACCCTTATGTTGGTGACATACCACTAATAGGCACCCAACGTTTTAAATCTTCGTTCCTCTTGCGTACGGCTAAAAAACGGGATTCGTTGCTGGCTGAAGTGTTTCCTAAACACTACGATTTAGATTTCTTTAAGAAAAGAGTGAATAGGCTGCTTCTAGACGGACATGTCACACCCTCGACCGTATTTTCGCTTACCATCAGGTTGGATTAACGTCAAATGTCTCCCTATTCATTTTTTTTTAAATATGTATGTATGTAAGAAGCCCACTGCCATTAATAGATACTTAGGGCTTGGACAAATTTAGTGAGACTCGTTTCAAAAACGTACGTCATTTCCTATTGAGCTAACATGAAGCTCCACCATTCTCGACTGAGGAGGGTGACTTACTATAGGAGGCAACCTCTGCGGCGGCGGTGGGGGGTGCCAGGGCCTGGTCCGGATCTTCGGCTTCGTGATCTCTGGCCATCGCCTCTTGAAGCGCTGCTTCCGAAGCTGGGCGCGGTACTCCGCTTCCCTGGTCACATATTTAATAAAAATAAAAACTAACTTAGGCGATTATGGCGATTTTCCTACTGCACCGCGCTCCGCCGCAGTACGCGGGACGACAGATTTAATCATTACTATGCAAGTACATCAGTTTGTATAGAAAACACGCGCGGCACAACACACTGACAACGTGACCACGCGCGGGAGCGCGCGAGAGAATACAAAGAAAATCACGCGCTACGCTGCGTGGTGCGGGGCAGTGTGTTAATCGCCTTAGGCTCTACCAGGCCTGTGTATCTTCCTGCGTAGGTAGCAAAAACGTACCTACGCGCGGCGACCCCTTGGTAAGGGACTAAACAAGTTGGGTGTCGCTAGCCGGCAACGACATGCTCGCGCGTTTTATTCACCGGTGCGCGACACTAGGTTGCTGGTTGGACGAGCATGAATAAAGTCCTAGAAAGATGCGCTAGATGGCGTTGCGTGATAGTACGTCACTGAATAGATTGAGTGTATTATGAATCATATTCCAGAGTTATAAGAATGAAATTATCTTGCAATGTATTTTTATAGGTGTCTACACAAAAGTGTGCTTGAGTCTGAGGCGAACTGAATTACACCATATCGTTGACAACATTGAGTAGGTTAGTAGGTTTTGGCCTTTGGTTCGGTTAGCCCTTGTGTTATGAAAAATCTGAACCAAAGGTGGCATCGCAACACCCAGAACCGAGACATAGAATATATGCTTATATGTGAAGAAATATAGCTTTCAAAATAATGAGAAATAGCAAATTATATAGCAAAGAGCAATGGTTAAGAAAAGTCAGCCTATATATATGCCACTGCTGGGAAAAAGCCTCACCTCAACCATGAGGAGGTACGAGCCATACTCCACCACGCAGGCTCAGTGCTGATTGGTGGAGGGGTGTCTGTAAGATAAGTGACAAACCTTACTGTCAGATGTTATTAAGCCGCCCTAGGGCCTCTGACTAGGCTTAACGACTAATACCAACAGATATTAGCCGGGACCAACTGCTTAACGTGCCTTCCGAAGCACGGAGGTGCTTGTCATGGACGTCACTTAAATGGTCGGAATGGTCACCCATCCAATCACGACCGCGCCGTGGGTTGCTTAACTTTGGTATCACTAAATTAAATCAAATTTCACTTACAAAAATTAATCGACTGTGTCATCCGAATTCATTGATTTCATTGTAAGTGAAATTTGATTTAATTTCATAAAAACTTGTAAAATAATTGCTTAAATTTTAAAAATTAAATTAAATTTGGTATCACAACCAAAGCGCTGCCGCCACTGCGCCACAAGCACCTCTCAATGGTTAAGTAAAGCTTCTATTTAAGGAAAAAATAATAGTCTGGATAGCATTGATTAAAATAATGAGCAATGACAATTACAAGATCTAAAAGATCATAAGACCGCGTGCGTCCTGATAATAATTGATTGCGTATTGTCTCTGGAAACAAGGATTGACGACCTTAGCAGAGTGGTTTGCACACCGATTTTCAAGGTATGGCGACACCTCTGAGGTCCCAGGTTCGATCTCCGGTCGGATCAATATAGAAATTCACATTATCTATAATGTCTCGGGTCTGGGTGTTGTGGTACCACCGTCGGTTCAGATTTTCCATAACACAAGTGCTTAAGCTACTTACCTTGGGATCTGATCTGTGTATGTGATGTTGTCCAATAATAACAAAATTTTAACACTAGAAATAAAAATAAACTTGGTGTTCCACAATTCAGGCTTTAAAAAGTTGACGATTCTATCATGGGAAAATGTGTTAATTTCTTTAACAAAAAATATTGTTGAATTCACAAATTTAAATCATTTATTAAGGATATCTTTATGACTAAAGGTTGTTATAAAGTAGACGATTATTTGAATGATGTAAACGTTTGGACCAGCTCGCACTAGTACAATTTCTGTATTTAAACATTATTTTTAAAAGAGGCTTTGACAATAGTGACTGAGTACCTATCTTGCGCTGCTTCTTCTCAGCACTAGCCCACAATTTGTCCCTAAGCAGTGGTAGGGCTTAAAAAATGTGGGCGTACATACATAAATAAATTACTTTTATGACTTTGACTTTTATAAAAAAGGACGATTCTACCAACAGGCTTATCGCCAAACTTTAGACTATAGGCCTGTTGGTGGAATCATTCCTCGTGAAACAAAAGATGTTATCTTACTCTCTCGCAATCATTGATGGAGTCTTGACGATCTCATCCTCCGGTTCCTCGACAATCCCCTTCTTCTTGTCTTTCGTCTCTTTCTCTTTCTCTTTGTGTTCTTCCTTTTTCTCTGGAGCCGAGTCCCCGCCAGCGGCGATTCTGTCGAAAAGCCAATTTTACATCAGACTCGCACTTACATTACTTAAAGTTTTTTGTAATTGTTTTGTTTTAAAATCATCTCATGTAAGTTTTCAATGTATGTGTGAGTAAATAAAGATTTTTTAATTTGCTTTCATCACAGATATAATTATCGTTCCACCTCAATAGGATAAGTTAGTTAGTACCCATCTTCCAGAGATCTCTACAGGGTGACCTTTCTTCACCTTATGACTAGTTACAGCTTGTCATGTTTGGAGAATGAGTAATTTTCATATCATTGAGTCTACGTAGACAAAGTCGCGGGCTACAGCTAGAAAAAAATAAGTGATAAACTTACACCATTGCTTTCTCTTTGTTGGGATACCTTTCCCCTGCGTATCCGCTCGGTTTAGGCATTTTTACGGCCTACAAGTAAAAAAAAACAGAAAAATAAAAGCAAAACTCACGTGTGTCTTTTAGACCTTTCGGGTGCCGCCATATTAGCCGCTGTGCTTTGTTTTCCCGCCATTTTTATGTCTTATTAGTGCAGTATGACCGTTCATTCAATTTCGAGTCTAAACAATACAATAAAAAAACCTCTCAACAAAAACATGTAGAAATAATGTATTTTTCATCTCTTCTGTTCGCAAAGTTGAACTTTCATGTGTAGATAGCCGGGTGGAAAATAGCATATATTAATACATTTCAGGCCCGTGCCCCAGAAACTTTTCGAGTAAATAGGGTCACACTCTTCCCTTGTATAACAATCTACTATTTAATAGGATTTTTTTTAAAAATCTATCCTAAATCAAAGGTAAAATCTTCAAAATGAATACCGAGCTGTTTGGGGTAGAGACTTGGGCCTGGGGACCCAATAACATAACGATAGTTGATAAGAGATGGCGCTTATTAAGATTTGGTAAGTAGTATTGTCCGCTCGATACTAGATGGCGCTTTAGATCAAATCCTACGCTAAAATGTGCCCATGTCAATGAATATAATTATACTTTACCTATGTACCTATGTTGAGGTGAACTAAGGAAGTATGAAATGTACCTACCTTTTAACTTTTGCCATTACACGCCAAAGAAGACTGAATCAACTGAATGACGTGTGCGTTAGAACATTCAACTTTATTTCTTACATTAAACTTGAAACAATAATCTGAAATAAATATCAATAAAATTTCTATGAAATAAGAACTTTAACAATGTCTTAAAAGCTTTTCAGGCAGCAAAACTGTGCACATACCTTTTTTTTCAATTTTTTTGTTTATTTTATGAATATTTTACATCAATTCAAGCCACACGACATGACGCATGTTCATTAATTGCTTTTGATTTTTTGTTGTTTGTTTGTGTCATTTGTGGTGCCTTTTGACGTATTTTTGAAATAAGAATGGATTGTATCTAATGGAGAAAAGAGATTGTAATGAATTTTTATTTCATTTAACCAAGTAACGTTATGGTTACCTTAATACCGATTATCAAACTAAATCCTATGTATCCAAACGTGTTTTGTTATCTGTTCTGACACGTCGACGTCAGTCATCCGTCAATTTGACGTTTGCGAAAGTTGTGATTCTTCGTTTTCGTGCTGTTTTTTGCTGATTTAATAAAAGAAAAATATGTTTTAGGTGTAAGTAATCAATCAAAATGGTTGATGAAAGTACAAGAAAGACGTTGAGTAGCATTCCTTTGCTGCAAACTAAAGCTGGGCCTAGAGACAAAGAATTGTGGGTGACCAGATTGAAGGAAGAATATCAGGCCCTAATTAAGGTGAAATCGACTTATTAACGTCTTATAAACCTATTAAGAAATTTAAAAATATCTTATTCTAAGTTATCACTGCAAGACTAATCCAAAAAAACGAGTTTTCACAGCTGATGTTAATACTTTTGTCAGGGATGAAATTACTGCATTGCCTACTTTCTATAACTGGGTTCAACGAAGCAAAGTGTCATGCATTGGCGTATTCAAAAGAGACCAAGAGTTTCGCATGGGTGGATGGACTGCACAGTAGCTCAGTCAGTTGGCCCGGTTAGCCAAAGGTTGTGGGTTCAAATCCAATCCATGTGCGAAGGGCACCAGTTTATGCAAATGTTTATTATTGTATATTATATATAAATTAATTTTCTCGAGTCTTTTCCATAACACAAACATGCTTTAGCTACTTACTTTGGGATCAGAGCAATTTTTGTGAAGTTGTCCAATATCCATACTAATATTATAAATGCGAAATTGTGTCTGTCTGTCTGTCTGTCACCTCTTGATGCTTAAACCACTGAACCGATTGAGATGAAATTTGGTATGGAGACAGTTCCAGACCCTGGAAAGGACATAGGCTACATTTTGTGGTGATATAAAAACATTAAGGGGGTGAAATGGGGGAAGAAAGTTTTTATGGAAAATCCAACTTTTGCGGGCAAAGTCGCGGGGTACCACTAGTTTATTATATTTATTCTTATAATATATTATTTATTTATCTTAGTAAATTTGTAAGCATAGTTCCAAATATTATTTCAGTATGTACAGAACAACAAGGCAGCAGACAATGACTGGTTTCGTCTGGAGTCAGACAAAACAGGCACAAAATGGTTTGGCAAGTGTTGGTTCGTCCACAATTTGCTAAAATATGAATTTGACCTAGAGTTTGATGTAAGTATTCCTACGCATGATTACCATTATTTAGTTATAGCAAATATTAATGTGATTCCTGACTAATTTACCTTCTGTAAAACCAAATTATAAGTACATGTCATCCATTTCTCATGAAATGTCTTCGTTGTGATGTAATGCTAAATGAAAAAAAACAGGTTTTTTTTTTGGTAGGCCTTGAAGACATGTCCAACAGTAAGGACCAATGATAGTGTATTACAAAAAGAGGTAGACATGTCATCCTCTACTGCACTGCGATTTGATCTTGATGCGCCGAGCACACATTTGTTTACATGTCAAATGTCATATGTGTACAAAATTTGAATGCAAAATTGAGTAGTCCCGATAGTTGGATCAGTTTTATAGACCAGTTTGATAGCGTAGTGGACAACCAGCCTAGCCTTACCCCGACTTTGAAGCTACACTATTTAGTGGGAGCCTTATCGGATGAACCTCGTCGATTGATACAACACCTCAAGATTGGGGCGGGCAATTACACCGTGGCCCGTGACCTCCTAAAACGTAGGTACTATAACCTTCGTGTTTTAGCGGATACCCACATATCTCAAATAATGATGCTCCCTATTATAACGCCTAAACTTTCCGGGTTACGTGTGTCGTTCCTGAACACCCTGCTTTCGACTTATCGATGCTTAGAGAGATTGGAACTTCCTGTTAAACATTGGTCATACCTATTAGTTCACTTATGCCTTGCTAAACTGCCTTATTACCTTTCTTTAGGATGAATATAGGCACCACGACAATGTAGGTAGTGCTTCTGTCGTTGACACTACTACCCCCCCTACTGTGAGCTCCCCTCGTTTGCCTAAACCTAACGCGCGTTCCCCACCTCCTGCGAGAGCCTTTGTTACCTTTGCGACGACATCAAAATGTCACCTTTGTAATAGTACTTCGCATTACTTACGCGAATGTCCCGATTTTATTGGCCTTCCTACACGTCAACGTGTTACCTTTGTAAAAGAAGCCCGACTGTGCTATCGATGCCTGGAAAAACACTCCATATCCCAATGCACGCGAAATTATCGCTGTCGCACGTGCCGCCGTTCCAGTCATCACACGTCACTGTGTTATAATGACTCCTCTCCTGTGAATTACGATCGCGAGCGCTCATACCGAGACGTCGCGGCCTTAGCTTCTAACCAACCGCGGCAATCTCCACAAAGTCACTTAACGGACCGTGTGTCACCCCCACGTACTGAATGGCACCGTTTTCGTACCCCGCCCACTCGTGATTCCCGTAGAGCATCACCTCCCCGTTCGGGCGGGCGATCCCCACCTGCACCCAACGGTAACCGTACTTATAATGCCCCTCTAGGTCAAAGAACCCAGAATGATCGTGCATTTCATCATAAGTACAATGAGGCCCCACAATTCTGACTAGATAGCAGCCCCCCTTCCATACCCGCTTTTACATCTTTACCTCGCAATTCTCTCGTTCTTTTACCTACGGCCTTGATTCATGTTAAAACCTCGTCTGGATATTATGTGGAAGCGCGTGCCTTATGTGACACTGATGCTCAGGGCTGCCTTCTTACTACTGAGCTTGTTGTTGACCACATGAACTTACCTATCATTCCTTCTCCAGTTCCTGTTCGTGGTATAGGTAATGTTCAAGCGAGTAATTCCCCGGGCATTGTATCCTTTTCATTTAAGCCAGTTAATTCTGTCTGTCCAGAAATCTCTACCAGTGCAATAGTTGTTGATGTGATTGCTGGTACCCTCCCAGAGGTAGACTTACCTAAAAGTGTAATTACCTGTACTAAGCACCTCCCTCTTGCTGACCCTTTATTTTACAAACCTGGTACTATAAGTGTACTTCTTGGAGCTGACGTCATTGGTCGCCTTTTAAGGTCCGAGTTGTTTGTGTCCCCTGATGGCCTTACTGCTATCTCGACGATATTTGGTTATGTCCTGTGTGGTCCTGTTTATGGAGGATTTACTGATTTGGAACCCCCCATGACTGGAGTCTCGCTGCCCCAAATAGTTGAAAAATTCTGGAAAATCGAAGAGGCCCCCCAATCTCCAGTTGCGAACCCCTTGGATATAGAGTGTGAAACCTTTTTTAAAGCAACTACCACTCGTGAAAGCGATGGTCGATTTATGGTTAGACTTCCTTTTCTTCATGATCGTCCACCTCTCGGTGATTCTAAAACCAATGCCTTACGGCGATTCCATAATCTTGAGAAGCGTTTGCAAGCCAATCCTAATTTTCGAGAGAAATATATTTCCTTTATGCGCGAGTACCTTGACCTAAACCATATGTCCCTTTCTTCATATGACTCGACCCGGGAACATTATTTTATCCCTCATCATGGAATTTTTAAGTCTGTTAGTGACAAAATACGTGTTGTGGTCGATGTTAGTAGTCCTACGTCCTCTAAAGTGTCCCTGAATCAATGTTTACATACAGGCCCTAAGCTTCAGCGAGATATTTCTCACATACTCTTAAATTTCCGCAGGCACAAGGTAGTGTTTGTTACAGATATTCGTATGATGTTTCGTATGACTTGGGTACATCCTGATGATAGAAGGTACCAACTTGTGCTTTGGCGTGAGGATCCCTCTCAGCCGCTTCTTGCCTATGAACTTAATACCAATACCTATGGTCTTCGTTCCAGTCCATTCATTGCAATTCGTGCCCTTCTTGAGCTCGCTGAACAAGAGAGACTTACCTTCCCTCGAGCTGTCCCGTCGTATTTAAGGCTAAGGAATTTATCCAACGCTTATGGATGTCAGGCTTATCCTGGGATGATCCTTTAAATGAAACCCTGTCTTTGGAGTGGACTGCATTTGTTCAGGACCTAGCGAAGGTTAGTGAAGTGGCCATTCCCCGACATATTCTTCCCAGAGGTTCCTCCTCCTTATCCCTACATGGGTTCTGTGATGCTTCTGAATTGAGATATGCTGCCGCTGTTTATTTACGTGCGGAACTTCCGTCTGGTGTTTGCCCCGTCCATCTTGTTATGGCTAAATCTAAAGTTGCCCCTGTTCGGACCCGTTTAACAATTCCCAAGTTGGAATTGTTGGGAGCTACCCTCCTCTCTAAATTACTTCATCACGTCACTCTTTGTCTGCAAAGGTCGTCTGTGTTGACTTCAATCCATAGTTAGACGGATAGTAAAATCGTGTTATGTTGGTTAAAAACCACTCCTCACCTCCTTCAGACTTTTGAGGCTAATCGTGTCTCCCAGATTAATAATAGTCCTACATCTAGTGAATGGAGGCACGTCACAGGCTACATGAACCCTAGTGACTGTGCATCGAGAGGTATGTCAGTCACCCGACTGATCGACCACTCCCTTTGGTTTTCACCTTTGTGGTTGACGCAGTCTCCTGACAACTGGCCCGGTATTTCGGAACCTAACCCAAGTAGTGATCTCCCTGGACTACGTTGTTTAGTAGTCTCTGCCGATGTACCTACCCCGGATCCCTCATTCTTATTAGAGCGGTATAGTTCTTTCCACAAGCTAATAAACGTGACTTGTTACCTAAGGCGGTTTTTATTTCCTAAATCTTACTCGTCCTACCTGAGCCCTGAGGAACGGAGAGATTCCCTTTTGTTTTTAGTGAAAATTGTTCAATTTACCTCCTTTTCTGATGAACTTGATCGCTTACGGCGTGGCGATCCTATCACTAACTCCCTGAGAAAATTGAATTTATTTCTGGATAACGGTGACCTCATTCGAGTTGGAGGTCGATTACGAAACTCCGATCTATCCTTTGATGCGCGCCATCCCCTTCTTCTGCCTAAGAATGGTAATTTTGTGAACATCCTTATTTCACATTACCATCGCGAGAATGCTCATGCAGGTGTTAATGCAATTCTTGCCATGTTAAATAGAGGGTTTTGGATCTTGTAGGCACGCAGAGCTTTTCAGCATGTGATTTTTAAATGCCTTCCCTGTTATCGTCTCAAGGCGGCTGTATCTCAACCCTTCATGGGTAACCTACCTAAAGACCGCGTCACGGCTGCTAGACCGTTTGACGGTGCAGGTACCGATTTTGCAGGACCCTTTTTTACCAAAGTCCAGGCCTATAGGAACAAAAGGTTAGTGAAAAGTTACCTGTGTGTATTTGTCTGCCTTTCTACTAAGGCCGTTCTCCTTGAGGTTGTGTCGGACCTAACTACTGAAGCCTTTATTGCGGCCTTTTCCCGATTCGTGTCGCGTCGTGGTGTACCTCGCCTAATCCGATCCGATTGCAGTCGAAATTACATCGGTGCCAACAATTACCTGAAAGAGTTAGAGTGTTTCCTGTCTCAAAACCAGGCGGCTATTGGTTCTGAGCTTTGAAAGCGGAACATATCCTGGGTTTTCGATCCTCCTGTTTGCCCTCATTGGGGGAGGTCTTTTTGAAGCTGCAGTTAAATCGGCGAAATCGCACCTAAAACGAGTAGTAGGCGATACCCCCCTTACGTTTAAAGAGCTGACCACTGTTTTTGCTAAAATTGAAGCAGTTTTAAATTCACGCCCATTGTGCCCACTTTCTCCGAACCCTAATGATGTCGAAGTGTTAACTCCCGGCCATTTCTTATTTGGACAACCCTTAACTGCACTTCAGGAGTACCCTTATAAAGACGTAAAATTGCATCGCCTTACACGGTTTCAACTAATCCAACAAATTACCCAGCACTTTTGGTCTCGCTGGCATTTAGAATACTTAAATACATTACAAATTAGAAATAAATGGACTTCTCCTTGTGATCCTCCTAAAGTGGGTGAGCTAGTACTCATAAAAGATGACAACCTTCCCCCTTTGCAGTGGCGTCGTGGACGCATTATTTATTTATACCCTGGCCAAGACCAAGTTGTTCGTGTGGTAGATGTTAAAACTCCTACCGGTAGTCTAAAGAGATCTTTGACGAAATTAGTTCGTCTTCCTGTCCAGTGAACTTCCTTTCCCTTGGCTTCCTAACCTTCTCGTAAACATCTGACGTGTTTAGGGCGGGCGATATGTTTACTACAATATTTTGATTTGTTTGTGTGCCCTATTGATACTACGCCGCGCACACTCACACGCATACCTGCCTTATTTTTATTTGTTTAAAACGTACCGTGAGAACCCCGAGGATCGAGTCGACATCGAGACGTTCCCTATGACACATGTACTAGACCGACCAGAGCGCTTTCGCCGCGTGTGTATCCTGTGAAGCTCCTTACGGACATTTCGAGTGATTGTGGCCCGTGAAGTGATACCTAAACCCTGAAAGCTGATGTGGCAAGTACCTAGCTATAAGTGCTCAGACCTGTCTAATCTCACTTATCATTGTCGCCCTCCACGTGTAATCCACTGCCCAAACTCTCAAACAACATCTACCTCTTTTTAAATGCAGTATCATTGGTTAGGATATATAGTTTTTGTAACTTTTATTAAAACAATTTTGCATTTGCATTTTATAATATACTTACTATTTCAGATTCCTATAACATACCCAACAACTGCACCGGAGCTGGCATTACCAGGCCTCGATGGGAAGACAGCGAAGATGTATAGAGGAGGCAAAATATGCCTAACGGACCACTTCAAACCACTGTGGGCTAGGAATGTGCCAAAGTTTGGCATAGCTCATGCTATGGCTCTTGGGGTAAGAAAACGAATGAATATTAACGAAATGTCACTGTGGGCTCTATTCCAATGCACCTTGTTTAAGATTAAATTTAGGGTCAGTCTCTCTCTTTCTCTGCCAAACAAACGAAAAGAGACAGACTATAGTAATTTAAAAATGCCAGACTAAACAGCTGTCCTAACTGTGACTGTGATTAAGAAAATCAGAGAATCTATGACTATTTAGTAGGGATGTCATTCAATGATGACTAATGTTTACTACAATATTTTGATTTGTTTGTGTACCCTATTGATACTACGCCGCGCGCACTCGCACGCGTACCTGCCTTGTTTTTGTTTAAAACGTACCGTGAGAACCCTGACGAGTCGACATCGAGACGTTCCCTATGACACATGTACTAGACCGACCAGAGCGCTTTCGCCGCGTGTGTATCCTGTGAAGCTCCTTACAGACGATTTCGAGTGATTGTGGCCTGTGAAGTGATACCTGAACCCTGACCGGCAAGTACCTAGCTATAAGTGCTCAGACCTGACTAATTTTCTACCTATCATTGTCGCCCTCCACGTGTAATCTACTGCCTAAACTCTCAAACAACTAAAGTTAGACGAAAACAAACAAACTTGTAAAATACATAAGAAATTGTATCACTTAGTTTGATGTTTCTAAATTATTGTAGTCTGTCTCTTTTTGTTTGTTTGACAGAGAAAGAGAGAGACTGAACCATAATTTAATCTTCGACAGGACAGGTATTGCAATTGAGCCCTATAATAATATAAGTAAGTGCTATAATTGTCAGTGCGGACTTAAGTCTCAGTGGTTGGGGGTTCGAATCCCGCAAGAGGCAAAAGAGTGTTAATGACATTGAGCATTTGTACCTACGTCATGAATGGTTTGAAAGAGTATAGGTACACAAGCATGAATATGCATACAAGCGCATTCGATTTTGAACCCTATCACAATGTGATAAAAGCTTGTCTGTATACATTTAATTACTCGTGGCTGTACATAGAAGTATAATTATGTCTATCCATCAAGTCAGCATAGCAGAAGCTAATTCTTTAATTTGGGTCAAGCTCAAGGTAATCGATGTTGTTGTTAAAACAATTTTTATTTATTATTTAAAAAGTGTATTTTTGTAATTAATTTAGTTTCCCTAATCTTGAATTATTTTAATTTATTTCTTAATATTTTGAAGCAAAATTAAAGAAGAATGGGCAAAACGGACCCACTAGATTTATTTTAATTTTTCTTCATGTTTCTTATTTCCATCACGCACTGCCTTAAAGTTACACGATTCGTTACAGCTTGGACCCTGGCTAGCTGTGGAAATACCAGACCTGATCGAAAAAGGCGTGATCACATACCAAGAGAAAACTGAGGAAACAAAATGACGCATGAATCGATATTAGTGTTGCCCTGCTCGACAATTAATAACTGACCTTAGAAACTCGCATATAAAATACACATTGTCAATACTTTTACATATGTAAAGATCATTAAAACACAATTTTACGGATTACTTTGCGATTTATTTACATCTAAAATTGTGTTTTAATGAGTTTAACAATTCGCGTAGACGTAAGAAACAAATATATGTAAAGATTTTTTAAATATGTAAAGATACACAGAACAAAGAATGTGTTTAAATCTTCAGCACTACTGCACAATTTGTCCCGAAGTAGTAGAGTCTATGTTGGGCTGTGTATGAATAAGTGCCCCTAATGGGTCTACATGCACAATTAAATGCAACAGGATTGCTCTGTATAACTTCAATGTAACTATTACTATTCAGATACTGGACCATACTAATAGGCAACACAAAAAATATAAATATGTAAATAAATAGCATAAAAATATACGTATTTTATATTTTTTAACGTACTGTTTTATTCCATGACTACATTATCTTTCTTAGCATCTTAGAATTTAAAATGTCTACTTCTAACAAAGTGTATTTCATTATTGTTCGAAAGCACAAATAGCTCTTGGAGTCAGTTGAATACAAGTACATCAGACTACCCCACTTTGACATTAAGACCGCCTCTATTCCCTACGTAATAGAAGCTGTAGCAGGCCTGTGTATCTCCCCGCGGAGGTAGCAAAAACGTACCTACGCGCGGCGCACCTACGTAGGTGCTAAAACAAGTTGCGTGTCGCTACCGGCCAGAGCCACGCTCGCGCGTTTTATTCACCGGCGGCCGCGCGGCTACGTTGCTGGCTGGACGAGAATGAATAAAGTACTAGAAAGAGGCGCTAGATGGCGTTAGAAGCTTCTCGTAGCAGTCAACCCTATCGCGTCGCGTGATATTACGTCACTGAATAGGTTTAGTGTATTATGAATCATATTTCAGAGCAATAAGTATGAAATTATCTTGCAATGGATTTTTGTAGGTGTCTACACGAAAATGTGCTTGACTCTGAGGCGAACTAAATTACGCCATATTGTTGACGACATTGAGTAGACATTTCTTTGAATACAATTGCTAAGTCATACTTCTGTACGAAGTATTCTGTGGCTGTAGTCGTAGTTTAAAATGAGTAACCTACGCCAGGTTACTCCTTGTTGTAGTAAGCACAAGTACCGATATATCTACCTTACCGTCTAGATTTGAAACAGAAATAAAATGAAATCTGGTCATAAAAGATTGAGTAATTTCATTACGTGTTTTATATTGTTGGAAATAACTTTTGGCACAATATTTCGAATACACATAATCTTTTGAAGCCATACTTTCACATTTTTAGTTTATATACTCGAGCAATTTTAGTTTTAATAATGTGAGTAAAATAATAGCGAATCTATTAAAAATAAAATATCAGTTAAATCAAAGGAGAATGCTAAAGTTAAAATTGTTTATTTTTTTCGTTGAAAGCAATATCTAATTTGGCGGACTTGATAGCGGATTTAATTTAACCACTTGCGATACACTCAAAATAATGTAATTTTTGTCAACTTTATAAAAAGGAATTGATCTATTTTTGCTTTGATACTATACTGGCTGATTTTCTTTTTTTTGTTCCAGCTTTAACAAAATACTTAACCATGTTTCTCACTTGGTTATACCTTGCTTTAACGTGTGCTCTTGTGATTGGCCACCCATTGGTAAGTTAAATTAAGTCGTTTTGAATTCGAGAAAGTTTTATTTACATTTAAATGCATATATTTGTATCAATGAGGTATCTACTTAAAAACTGCATTTGTAAAAACCTAACAAAATTAAGTTAATATTATATACTCCTCAAGTAAGTAGTAGACTTTCACCTAAATTAAATCACCAACAAATATCAAGATGCTTCCTACCTTAATAATAACTTAATTAAGAATAGTTAATTGGCAAATACCTAGGTAATACTTATCAGTATTGATAACTGACATATTGTAATAGATAAGGGTTTTGCAAATATTTTTAATATTATCTACAAAAAATAATCCCAACATAGTTAATTTATCATTGTCATTCATGACTTAAGAATACAGTTAAAAATTAAAAAAATGAAAGTTAAAAAGAAAAATGATAGTTTTGTTTAAATAAAGAGGTGCTTGTGGCGCAGTGGCGGCAGCGCTTTGGTAGTGATACCAAAAGTCAAGCAACCCACGGCGCGGTCGTGATTGGATGGGTGACCATTCCGACCATTTAAGTGACGTTCATGACAAGCATCTTCGTGCTTCGGAAGGCACGTTAAGCAGTTGGTCCCGGCTAATATCTGTGGTATTAGTCGTTAAGCCTAGTCAGAGGCCCTAGGGCGGCTTGATAACTTCTGACAGTAAGGTTGGTCACTTGCCTTACATACCCGTCCACCAATCCGCACTGAGCCCGCGTGGTGGAGTATGCTGTATGGCTCGTACCTCCTCATTTTATTTAATAACATTTTATTACTTTACAGCCTCAGGTATGTTAGGTACTAACTATTAGGTATCTATGTAAATTATAGATAGAACTGACGTCATATTGCTTAGTTTTCAAAGGCCTATTTGATAAGAACGTGTTTGCCCATTGTCCTTTATTACCTTAGTACATGTTTTATTCAACATTACCGAGTCTTCTGAACCCGCAGTCTTTACACGGGGTGTTAAAAAGTAAAATATCATACCTACCTACCTTAGCGTATAGCTTTCTACTAGTGAAAGCCTTTTTAAATCAGTTCAGTAGTTCTAGAGTAAAGCGTTCCATTCCCGTCAGTACCACCCATAGTACCACTGAGTTTGTACATAAACTTAAGTACAGTAAGCGTTCGATTCCCGTCAGTACCACCCATGGTACCACTGAGTTTGTGCATATACTTAAGTACAGTAAGCGTTCGATTCCCGTCAGTACCACCCATGGTACCACTGAGTTTGTACATAAACTTATGTACAGTAAGCGTTCGATTCCCGTAAGTACCATACACATGGTACCACTGAGTTTGTACATAAACTTAAGTACAGTCTTTTTCAATAACGCTGCCTAAAGGTGAAGGAAAACATCGTGAGGAAACCTGCACACTTGTTGGCTAGTGTGTGAAATGGAGAAGGCAATGGCAAACCACTCTGTTAAAAATAAAGAAAGTCGTGTGTGTTTCATTCCACGTGACCCGTCGTTGTGTGTGTTTCATTCCACATAATGATCATGACCCACAGTCATGAGGTATACAACTATGAAGAAGAAGAAGTTCTAGAGATAACTTTTTATAAACTCGAAAGCTTTAGTACCTCTTTTAAAGTTGGTCTAAATAAAATAAAGATTAGTCTAAAGGCTTATATCTGTGGTATTAGTCGTCAAGCCTAGTCAGAGGCCCTAGGGCGGCTTGATAACTTCTGACAGTAAGGTTTGTCACTTGCCTTACATACATCCACCAATCCGCACTGAGCCCGCGTGGTGGAGTATGGCTCGTTCCTCCTCATAGTTGAGGTGAGGCCTTTTCCCAGCAGTGGGATCTAATAGGCTGACTTATTTAAATAAAGATTTCCTTAAGGCCCACGTGTGCACGTCCGGATTAGGTATTCCAGACTTGTTCAAGGTCTATTATCTGAGTTGAAAGCCCACTTGCACAAGTCTGGATTAGCTAATCCGGACGTGCACAAGTGGGCCTTAGAAGGCCCACTTGTGCCTAAAATAATTTACCTTATTAAAGTAAATGGTGTTTTGCAATTCTTTTTTAGGATGACGTTAGTATTCACATTTTTACTACACTCTACTTTTATGAATAGCAAACATTGAAATAGGCCCCTACTATCGGTGCAATAAAGCTTAAAAAGTCACATGGATCGCCCATTTGCCTAAATAGGCTGATGACCCAGGTTGGTCGAAGTAAAGATAACCTGTGTCGGTGGGGGTACTGAAGCAGCGCAGACACCAGCTGTGAATGTGGAGAACGCCTGCAAACCATGGCTCACCTCACTAACTGTCCCGCGTGCCGGACCACCTGCTCGCGTGAGGACTTACTTGTCAGTAACCAGAGGGCTACCACGGTAGCCGCCTTCTGGGCAAGTAAGATTTAGCACGTGTTCTTGCCGACGCGAAAGAAGAAGAAGAATAAGCTTAAAAAATACCTATAGCTCAGGAATAATATAAGTAGCTCTTCCCGGGTCGGGCCGAGAGTGTTTGGGTTTTTCTGTCTTGAAATTACTCAGACACAACTCCGGAGTCAGTAAGCTGTTGGTGTTAACACCCCCGTGCCTCGGAAAGCACGTTAAGCCGTTGGTCCTGCGTCTGATCTCTCTACGGTCATGTCGGACTGCCGTCTCACCAAATTATGAGAGTGAAGAAACAGAGAGTGCACCTGTGTATTGCGCACACACTTGTGCACTATAATATGTCCCGCGTAGTTGGCTAATCTATGTTGAGATAGGCCGCCGTAGTCGAAATTCGCCTAGGAGGACATTATTTATTAATATAAGTAGCTTTTAGAATTAATAGATAGATTGTTATATTACTTTGTCCTATCAAAGTATAATTTTGTTTATATTTTATTATGAGAGAGTCCTCAATATGATAGGAGAGAGAGTGGACTCCACTCTGCTCAGACGGTTTCTCAAACTGCATGTTTGGCAAGCTGGCTGAGTGGAGGGGAAGTCAGTAGTTTAAATTTTAGAAATAATTACTATAGCCTGATCAATAATATATGGGACCTCGCCATGTTGCGGAAAACCACTGGAACTAATTTCTTTTACTGGCAACAGAAACCACAAATCGTCATTGTCATGTCATTCATTGTCATAATGATTGGTGTCAAAGTGAAAGCGTGACCTAATTTTCGAGTATGTGATATTTTTATGTATTAAAAACGACAAGAACTATTCGCTGTCGTAAAAGAAAAGTGGTTTAACATGTGTTGTAGCAATTTTTGACAAGAAAATCTATGTGATCAACGTAATTTCTTTAAATTAATTACCGATTTAGTTGTCATATCACAATTTTTAGTACGTCATATAGTGCGAAAAGTGAGAATTGGCTACTGATGGCAACGGAGAATATTGTAAAAACGATTTTGAAAATTGTAATTATTTATACTTGTTTTGGGAGTTTCATTTTCTTTATTTTAACCTTGCAGATATATTTTACTGAAATAGTTCGTATAAATTTCACTTTCAATATTTAAAATGATAAATAACATAATTTGAAAGAAAATTAGGCAATTTTACTTCTACCTGACTGTAGTTTAGCAAAAATAATTCCAATTCGGTCCAAATTTCAAGGCCATATTACAAAGAGTCACTGACAAGCACCTACTTAATTTGCGAGTTTTCTGTCTTGTTCTTGTATCGTAGCATCTGTGTTCAGACTTAGAAATGTAACATTCATGTAAACATATAAAATACAGTTTTTTATAAAATACTGACGACCGTCTTGGTGTAGTGGTTCGCGCCCCAGACTTCTAAACCAGGCGGTTGCGGGTTCGAATTCCGCAAGGGGCAAATGTTTGTGTGATGAGCACGAGCATTTGTACCTAAGTCATGAATGTTTATAATTGTATATGTATTAGTATGTCTATCCGGTATCCTAGTCACCATAGCACAAGATCACGCTTCGTTTGGGTTTAGGTAATTGGTGTGTTTGTTGTCTATATAAAAAAAGTACATAAAGTTCCATATCATTTATGTTTAGTTGCCAATCTGCGCTGGTATGATTATATCAAGTGTTGTCATATAAAGAGGATTCGTAGTGCCCTTAAGTCGGGTCCCATATAGTTCTGGTCATACCATAATTTCCCTACATGCATATTTGGGTTCCCTAAATTGGGGGTGGTCTGATTGACTGACCATTACAAAAAAACACTGATAGTCTTGTTTTATTTTATAGCCTCCGGTAAGATTTTGTCATTCATCATCCTCATCATGTAACTCTGTTAAAGTTCGACTGACTGTAACAATTTTTGACTGTCTCATTGGTCTAGTAAACAAACTATTAAACGACCCGGGTTTGAATCCCCGGCCGTCAGAGCTTGAGTCCAAGAGAGATTTTCCATATCTAGGCTGATATCGAATCGTAGGTGACGGCAATATACCAAGGTTCCATCGTTTGTGACGCAATCGTTTCTTTGAAATTTGAAAAAAAATTGAAAAAAAAAAACTTTGACAGCCAGAAATTCACCTTTTTGGACACTCTAGATCTCAACTTCCAGAGGGTTTCAGAGCCCTGTTTTTTATAAAAAGTTTAGTGACGCAATATGTGACGGCATCGTTTTATTTTTTAATTTTATTTTAATTATTTATTTTTAAAGTGAAATACAACATATAAATGTGCGCGATGTGGGGGATTTCGGAGGATAAATTATAAACTTTGGGTAATATTTATAAGAAATCGATGTAATTTGTATGAAGTAAAAGAAACAACTACTGAAAACAACTGGTAAAAAAGTAAAAACGTCAAAAAGAGAAGGAAATTGAAACATAAAAAAAAAGTATAAAAACAGAAAGAGTTTGGTTTGCCAATGTTGTATTTCACTTTAAAAATAAATAATTAAAATTAAATTAAAAAAAAATATTTAAGGGGGGCTCCCATACAAACGTGTTTTTTGTCTAGACTGTCTAATATTGTAAGTTAATGGTACGGAACCCTGCGTGCGCGAGTCCGACTCGCACTTGGCCAGTTTTTAATTGTGATTTCCTCTGGATACCTACGGTGCCTAGTTTTACTATCTAAGTATATGTACAGGGTGTCCCAGTATAGGGGTATGAAAATACTGTGGGAGGTAGCTTGAATAATGTCTTACCTAGCTACCTATCATTAAAATATGAAAAAAAAAACGATCTAGCCATCAAAAAAAAATCAAAAAGGGAAATGTACCTACCTTTAAGCGACACGGTTTGGGAGATCTCTTTTAATATAAACATTTTATGTAATTCATAGGCTGATCCTCCGGTAAGTGCTTATCTACCTGCTTCATCTATTATAATTTATTATTTTTGTTTAAGTAGGTATTCCATACATAATGAACTCTTGGTCTGGCTAACAGATCCCTTATTCTTTATTGTACACTCAGAACAGTCTCTCCCAGTCAATCTCGAATCTCAATTTAACAAAAAGTATTAATAATCGGTTATTTTCACTTCTACTGAAAAAAGGCACACATTCCCCCATTGTACCTATTAACATCACAGTCCACTCTAATGCCCACTTGCGCACGTCCGGATTAGGTAATCTGGATTTGTTCAAGGCCTATTATCTGAGTTTAAAGCCCACTTGCGCGAGTCTGGGTTAGCTAATCCGGTCTGGCGCAAGTGGACCTTCCGGATTAGCTAATCCAGACATACAAATGTAAAAGGGGTTTTTAACTCAGATCATAGGTCTTGAAAAAGTCCGAAATAGCTAATCCGGACGTGCCCATGTGGGCCTAAGACCTCTTATATTTTACCAAGAACTCGTATGAAGTAGAGGGGTCATCCTGTCGGGAAATTACTACTAAACACTTAAAAAATATTTTGTAATTTTATAGGCAGATCCTCCGGTAAGTATTTTTTAACATTTATTGTAGTGTTTCTTCCCCGATCCCCAAAAAAAAATTAATGGTTGGTTATTTTATTTTTATTTATTTATTCAGTACACTTTACAGTACCTACTTATATTATTCTATTGTACCTACAAACATAATATCTGGATCTAGCATATTGGTACGAAGACCTACAACAGTCATATTGCCAAAAGCGATCTCTTCTAGAAAATCGCTGTGAAGATGACCTAATTTTTGTTTTCGGTAAATTAAGTATTCCTTATGTCCCATTTGCTTTAACTAGCTCACGCCCATTTACTAAATCCAGTTTTAGGCTGCCTTTCCACCAAAGATGAGCGAGGATGCGAGGATGCGAGGATGCGAGGAATGCGTTTGTTAAAAACCAATGAAATTGTTTCATTTACCTACGAGGACGCATCTCCGGAGAAAGCGGCATAGCGGTGAAAGAAATAAAATACATCTCTTAATGAATGGACATCACATAACACACGAAAATAAACAACGTAAAGGGTAAACGTGAAGGGCACGGGTATAAAACAAAAAACACAGTAAAATTACAATATATATCCGTAACCCAGTCGGACTGTGCAGTTGTGCGCCTGCGATGTCCGTATTAAAAGGGCCTCACTCAGTTTAAGTCGTGACCCGCTTTTGAAACCACCTTGTGAACAAGGCTTAGTCAAGGGATTTTATTGGTGCATAACACCATCACAGCAAGATGTATAGATGACCTTGTACAGATCGCAGGATCACACTGGATACAGACCGCATGTCGTTGTGGAAAACCGTGGGGGCTCTGTTCAGCAGTGGACGTCCTATGGCTCATAATGATGATGATGAATGTCAACACACGTTCTGATAAATATCTACATCATTCCTCGCTACGCATCCTCGCTCATCTCTCAAATGCATCTTTAGCACCGAGTTCTTTTTTATTTTATATTTATTTAATAGGCAGACATTTGACCGCAATCTCACCTGATGGTAAGCGACGATGCGGCCGATGATGGGACATGTCTGTCTAGAAGCAGCCTTTTCACTCTTTTTTTAAAGGAATCCAAATCGTTATTTTGTTTTTTAGGGTTCCGTATCTCAAAAGGATAAAAGGAACCCTTACAGGATCACTTTGTAGTCCGTCTGTCTGTCAAGAACCTTTTTCTCAGAAACGCGTAGAGGTATTAAGTAGAAATTAACTTCAAATACTTACTTATGTTTATGGTCCTTTGAAGCTGTACAAAAATCAAGTTTTTAATTTAACGCAATCAAAAGATACGGCCATTTTTCCCTATTTTCTAACATTTTCTAGGGGAATTAAAACCTATGGTGTACTTCCCATGGACCAACCATGAAATTTGGCAAGAAAGAAGGTCTTACAGTACAAGTAAAGGAAAAAGTCCGAAAACCGCGAATTTGTGATTACATCGTAGAAAAAAACCTTTGGTTGTATGGAGCCCTCGGTGTGCAAGTCCGACTCGCACTTGTCCGGTTTTATTTTTGGGCTTGCACTTGCATCTAGACTAAGCCAGACGTGGCGTAGACAGAGTCGACGGTGGAGCGAGCTATTCAGAAGCTTCTGGCACTCCCACTCACTGACAGAACAAGGTTGCTTGATTGAATTGAATTGAGTTAAGATTTTAACCCTGAATGGTTCAAGCGGGCCTTTGAGGATGAAGAAAAGTTAATTTTTTAATGACACTAACAATTGTATTTTATTTCATAGGCCGATGCTCCGGTAAGATCTTTAGTATTATATTTGTGGTAGTCGAGGGTAAAAAGGCACAGAGGTAACAAGGCCCAGTATTCATAATTGACAGTTACAATGTTAGATCAGCCATACCTGTAGATAATACATAAAATTACAACCGCGGGATATATTCAAGTCCCCTTTTAATAACATTTGGGGGACTTATAATACAATAATTCGAACACATCGTCGCTAAAACTAATTTTATGAATTTTATTGTCGTTTGTTTTGAATAAATAGATAGGTAACAGATAACTAACTGTCACTTGAGTTTGAAGTGTCAGTTAAAAGTTGTGCCATGTGTAAAGTGTATTTATAAGTAGATATTATTATCCTTGTATACCTACCTATATGTATAATAATGTCTAAGAAAAACTCCTAATAAATCATTCTTATTTCACAGGCTGATCCTCCGGTAAGATTTCTTACTTTTGTATTCTAAAGTAGTGTAGGGGTAGACTTAAGGCCCTGAGGATAGCATAACCCAGCTGTCCCGTTTGATCCCTTTCCCGTTTTAAGACCCTAATAACCTAAAAGTTGCGCATGCGCAATTTAAATAAGGCCCACTTGCTCAAGTTCGGATTTGCTAATCTGGATTTATTCAAGGCCTATTATCTGAGTTGAAGGCCCACTTGCGCCAGTCCGTATTATGTAATCTGGACTGGCGCAAGTGGATGTTCCGGATTAGCTAATCCAGACGTGTGCAAGTAGGATTTCAACTCAAATAAAAGGCCCTGAACAAGTCCTGAACAGCTAATCCGGACGTGCGCAAGTAGGCTTAAATGAGTTTTGTTTATTTCTTAATTATATGCTATTTCATAGGCAGGAGATAATCCTGTAAGTATCTTTTAAATTAGTCAACTCTAAATACTCTTATTTAATAATGTAATGTTCCATTTTTAAATTGTCATCTCAATAAAATATATATTTTTAAATATATTTTTATTAATAACAGGATGCAGCTACCACACCAGCTGAAAAAGTAAGAAATTTTTATGTTATTTTATTAATAATTTGGGAAACGTGCACACGGCAGTACGTCAGACTAACCCACTTTGACCTTGACCAGGCCTGTGTATCTTCCCGCGTAGGTAGCAAAAACGTACCTACGCGCGGCGACCCCTTGGTAAGGGACTAAACAAGTTGGGTGTCGCTAGCCGGCAGCGACACGCTCCCGCGTTTTATTCACCGGCGGTGCGCGACACTAGGTTGCTGGTTGGACGAGCGTGAATAAAGTCCTAGAAAGATGCGCTAGATGGCGTAAGTAGCTTCTTCTGGCAGTCAACCCTATCGCGTTGCGTGATAGTACGTCACTGAATAGGTTTAGTGTATTATGAATCATATTCCAGAGTTATAAGAATGAAATTATCTTGCAATGTATTTCTGTAGGTGTCTACACGAAAATGTGCTTGAGTCAGAGGCGAACTGAATTAAACCATATCGTTAACAACATTGAGTACATATTTTTTTGAATTTCATTGCAAAGTCATACTCTGTACGGAGTACTAGTACTTATTCTGTGCCTTGACACCGCCTCTATTCCCTACGTATTAAAAGCTGTTTTTGTAGTTTAAATGGGTAGCCTGACATGGGTAGCCTGACAACGCAATTAGAAACTTATATATAATTAAAATAACCAACCGAAGTTTCCTCTGATAGTTTTGTATTATGTATACCAAACGGAACATGCCAATCAAAAAGGCATGTCACGGAATCTTAGCATACATATGAATGTTCCGGTGAAAGGGGGTTCAAACTTGCAATTATTTCGCTTTCAATAACTGTCTATCCGTCGGACTATTGTTCGAAGATGCAAATAAAAGCATTTTGCATCTTCCAATTTAATTTAATAAAATAGTTTGCACATAATATTTACCTATAATATAGGTAAGCGGTATTGAGATTTCTTTCAGTAGGAAATAATTAATTAAAATATACACAACTTGTCCAGAAATAGGCAGCTTTAATTCGTTCCATCCAATTTGGGAAATCCTGTATAAATAGTTAGGTAAACGCTGGATAGTTAATTCTATCCTAGTTTTAAAAAGTTTAGACTAATTTAACAAAACCTTAACAATTGTTTTGTTCCATAGGCTGAAACTCCGGTAAGACTACATTTTTCCTTCTATCATAACAATTATAATTGCGGATACTTTGTAATTCCCTATATAAATAAAATAAATAAATTGTTTTAACAAACACACCAACTACCTAGCCCCAAACTAAGCGAGAGCTTGTGCTATGGTGACTAGGATAACGGATAGAAATACTTAAATACATACAGGGTGTGGCGTAAATAGTGGTCCAAAGCAAAGGTGTGGATACACTGTACACTGAAGCACCACATACCAGTATTTAAAAAAAAAATATGTACAGGGTTTTCAAAAAAAAAAAAAAATTTTAATTTTTTTAGAAATCGTTACCTTGCCTTACAAATTTGGTTATAATTTCCAAAAATGACGGTTTTTTTTATCCATTTTTTTTATTATTGCTGATCACTTGTACTTAGTACTCCATTCGTTTTTTTTTTTTTACAAACTGAATTTAATAAATAAAATTAAGTTTCTTTCAAAATTCAATACTCACTGCTAGCAAATCGTTTGACTTTCAATGCTTTTGGTGCAAAAAAAATGTACCACACTGTCAGTGCCCATTGTTTAAAAAAAATGCCCATCTTTTGCAGATTCTAAAATGGTGCAACATTAAGTGTTACGACTTACAGGAAAAAAGTTATTGCTTTTCGAAACAAAAAGGAGCCCAATTCAGAAAAACAATTTATTTGAAGTTCAAGGGTTTACAAGGGTTGTAATTTTTTTCTGTGTGGTCCAAAGCAAAGGTGTGGATACACTGTACACTGAAGCACCACATACCAGTATTAAAAAAAAATTATGTACAGGGTTTTCAAAAAAAAACTTTTTTTTAATTTTTTCAG
This sequence comes from Pyrausta nigrata, assembly GCA_949316185.1. Lineage (NCBI taxonomy): Eukaryota > Metazoa > Arthropoda > Insecta > Lepidoptera > Crambidae > Pyrausta > Pyrausta nigrata. The sequence continues at coordinate 7,473,459 of OX438965.1, forward strand.
AAATCGTTACCTTGCCTTACAAATTTGGTTATAATTTCCAAAAATGACGGTTTTTTTTATCCATTTTTTTATTATTATTGCTGATCACTTGTACTTAGTACTCCATTCGTTTTTTTTTTACAAACTGAATTTAATAAAAAAAACCCTGAAAACCCTGAAAACCCTGTACATATTTTTTTTTTAAATACTGGTATGTGGTGCTTCAGTGTACAGTGTATCCACACCTTTGCTTTGGACCACACAGAAAAAAATTACAACCCTTGTAAACCCTTGAACTTCAAATAAATTGTTTTTCTGAATTGGGCTCCTTTTTGTTTCGAAAAGCAATAACTTTTTTCCTGTAAGTCGTAACACTTATTGTTGCACCATTTTAGAATCTGCAAAAGATGGGCATTTTTTTTAAACAATGGGCACTGACAGTGTGGTACATTTTTTTTGCACCAAAAGCATTGAAAGTCAAACGATTTGCTAGCAGTGAGTATTGAATTTTGAAAGAAACTTAATTTTTTTTATTAAATTCAGTTTGTAAAAAAAAAAAAAACGAATGGAGTACTAAGTACAAGTGATCAGCAATAATAATAAAAAAAATGGATAAAAAAACCGTCATTTTTAGAAATTATAACCAAATTTGTAAGGCAAGGTAACGATTTCTAAAAAAATTAAAAAAAAATTTTTTTTTTTAAAACCCTGTACATAATTTTTTTTTAAATACTGGTATGTGGTGCTTCAGTGTACAGTGTATCCACACCTTTGCTTTGGACCACACAGAAAAAAATTACAACCCTTGTAAACCCTTGAACTTCAAATAAATTAATTTTCTGAATTGGGCTCCTTTTTGTTTCGAAAAGCAATAACTTTTTTCCTGTAAGTCGTAACACTTATTGTTGCACCATTTTAGAATCTGCAAAAGATGGGCATTTTTTTTAAACAATGGGCACTGACAGTGTGGTACATTTTTTTTGCACCAAAAGCATTGAAAGTCAAACGATTTGCTAGCAGTGAGTATTGAATTTTGAAAGAAACTTAATTTTTTTTATTAAATTCAGTTTTTTAAAAATAAAAAACGAATGGAGTACTAAGTACAAGTGATCAGCAATAATAATAAAAAAATGGATAAAAAAAACCGTCATTTTTGGAAATTATAACCAAATTTGTAAGGCAAGGTAACGATTTCTAAAAAAATTAAAAAAAAATTTTTTTTTTGAAAACCCTGTACATAATTTTTTTTAAATACTGGTATGTGGTGCTTTAGTGTACAGTGTATCCAAACCTTTGCTTTGGACCACTATTTACGCCACACCCTGTATAAATATCCATGACTTAGATACAAATGCTCGTGCTCATCACACAAACAAATGCCCCTTGCGGGATTTGAACCCGCAACCGGTTTAGAATTCCGGTGCGCTAACAACTACACCAAGACGGTCGTCATATGGGATGAATGCGTTTATTTGGCAGAGAAAGATAAAGACTGAACCTAATTTTTATCTTAAACAGGGCGTATTGAAATTGAGCCCACTATCTATCAATATTAGTCTAACTTACTCAATTTACATATATTAAATCGTAGATACCATTTGATAATTGCGCCAATTCATTCAGAAGTCTTAGATTTAAACCCTCTTTTTAACCTTACCAATATTTTATTTTGTAGGCAGGCGACAAACCTGTAAGTGCCAATAACCAAAATATGATGATAACTTCATACAATGTTCATCCAAAATTCAAATTTTGTTAAGTAGGTATCTTAAAATGTCTTAAAAGTATTTATTTTCATGTTTAATGATATTATGATTGATTTCAATATAAAATGTCTTTTCACATGCAATTAATAATTATTACTGCCACTATTCATAGCAGGATGAAACAACAACTGAACAGGTGAGTTGTTTCCCTATTCTTTATAAGTTTATATGCCAAACTTTTTATTTTAAACAGACTACTAATCTTGTTCACATCAAAGGTAGAATAAAAATAAGAATATATCTTATTAACACCCTGTATAATTCCATCTAATAATTATACAGCCCCCAGTCGGTGAAGGAGGGGTGAGTGCATTGCTTATAAAAATATTGCTTTGTTTTTTTAATTGTTTATTTCTTTTGTTACATTACCTTAGCAATGAGATCCCTAGTGGGCCTTATTATCAAAGTTCTGACACTTGTAAGAAATTTCGCTTTTAGTTGCACTTGTGACTTATTTTTTTCAATTGTATTTTTAGAAAGAAGGTGAAAATGGAGATGAGGAAAAGGTACCTTTACTTATCATTTATGTTATCAGTTCTTGTTCACGTATTTTATTGCTTGAATTATATTACTTATAAAATTTGCATAATATACAATAATTAATATTGACGTGTTGTAATAAATAACTATCAATACAGAAATAAAGAATAGGTACTACCTTACTAAAACGAAGTTGGTAGTCACTTAAGTATATCTTGCACTATTAATTTATTTATCTGTATTCACAGACTCTGGCCGAGGTACAGTTACCATACCATTTTTTTTTTATTAAAAAATGTTATAAAAATAATAGTTTATAAAAACTCGACTGTACAAAATAACCACTAATAAGTTAAAAACAAGCAGCTGTAAAGAAAAATATAATCGAAAAATATAAAGGACGGTGCACTGTATAAACAGTGCACCGTCCATTATATTTTTCGATACATAGAAATATACATAGAAATATGTACAATATTGGCGGTCTTGTTGCTAAAGGCAATCTCTTCTAGACAGCAAAAAATATACAATAATTATTGCATTGTTATTTGTATTTATAGCTGACAGTAAGTTATTTTGAATAGCTTATGGTTAGGTTGTATATTATAATAAAAAAGTTGTTAAACATTAAATACAATTAAAAACGTTTTATTTAGCTTTCTGTAAGTACACTCGCTTATAAATCTAAGAATAAAATTATGAAATAATTAAATATTTTTATAAAATACTTAAATATTTTTATACTGATGTGTTTGGTTTTCACTAGCCTGATGAAGTAAGTTTATCTAAAATACATTTTCAACTAAAAAGTTATTATTTTTTTTAATTGTATATAATTTCGTTACAAATATTTTAACAAAATTTGTTAACTATTTCAGACAACAGTGAGTTTAATTTTACAAATAGCGTTACTTAATTAGAAAAGCAATTAAATTATTTATTGATTGATATGGTATTCTATTCTTTTTCAGCCTGCGGTATGAAATAACGCATCATTATTCCACTTCATAATGGCATATTTTAAAAGTTATTTTTGAATAATAAAACAAGATACCATTATTTTCAGAATGTGGTATGTAATTTATATCTACCTACATAATTAATATTAACCACCTACTTTAAGCTTTAGCTTTTTTATCTATAACCTACAAACTTATTTTAGACACTAAGCTAATTTATCTTAATTTCTTCCAGTATACGGTAAATATGGGAACAATATTTTTTCATTATTTAAAGTTACGTTTTATGTTCTTAATCAAAAATTTAAATTAAATCTTTAAATACTATTTTATTACAGGATATAAATGTAAGGTCTTTTTATTATAAAATAAAAGTTGCAAAGCGTATTAATATATTTTTATCCAAATAACATAATATTTTTTTTATTTTCATGGCGTTCCTGTAATAACTGAAAATATGTAAGTGTTTTTTTTTTAATTTTATTATAATAGAAATACCTACCAATAAGAAGGTATTTAATATCATGTTATTTTTTCACAGACAAAGGGCGTAAGTTTTTGTTATTTCTTTTTTATACGACATATTAGAGTATCTATATTTTTGTTCCAAATTGCTTAATAATTAACTTATTATAATTTTATAACGAATTTCCAGGATCCTGTAAGTATTGGTCTTTAATAAAGGTTCATGGGTTGTTTTTGAAACAAAACAATATAAAATATATTCTTTAAAACCTATTCATTTTTGCAGATACTGGTAATAATACTGATTTTCTTGATATTTTACAAATAAATATTTAATTGAATATAAATGAAAAATCTCAATTCAAATTTTTAGTTCAACGTAAGTATGAAATTTATACCTATAAAAAATTATCGCCACAAAACACAAATATTTTTGTACTAATATTACTTCAAAATAAATCGTTATTTTAGGATACGGTAAATATAAAAGAATTTTAATAACTATGGATTTTTTATAATTTTTATAGAATTACTTAGTTATTATTAAATTACCTAATATTTCTCTTTTTTCCATATTTACAAACAGATGAGCGTAAGTACGTCTTCATACTAATTTTTTTACCCGATGACAATTAGTAATTCTTTATAATATTATTGGTTTAGAAGATATTTTTTATTTTCTTTTAGAGCTGTAACAATATTTATACAATCGTAACTTTCATTTACAGTTTGAGGTAACATAACTTATCTAAAGTACATAATTTGTACCTAATAATATTTTGTACTAATGAATGAGACTTATTTTTGTTTTATTTATAGCTATTGGTTTGTAATACATAATTTATTATTATACCTGTCAGTAATGAATACCCAAAATACAATAACTAAATATTATAAATCTAATTTTATTATAACATTAATTATTTTAATATTAATTATTACTTATTTATAATTTTTTCTTCTCTCCGTCATATAGACTGGCGAAGTAAGTAAGATTCTCAAGTAGGTATTTAAATAAAAAATATTGATTTTACGTACTTGGCAATTACATTCACATATTTTCATCATCCAACAGAGAGTGGTAAGTTTTCTTTAGAAATATTATCCTCGCTAAATCAATAGAATTTTCCTAGCCGTTTTTTTTAAAGGATTACTGTTACAATTTTATAGTGTAGATAAGCACTAAGAAATTCACCTTTTGAGGGAGAAAAAGGGGCCTAATTTTGTCTGAATTATGTCAGTATTGAAGCTAAATCAATAAAAAATTATATTTAGGTATTTGGTTAGAAATCAAGAAAGATGCATTTCAGGATTTTTTAAAATTCAACCTCTAACTAAGGGGGTGTTAAGAAGGTGGAAGTTTGATATTTGTGTGAATGAAGTACCGGGCATCGCTCTGTTAGTCAAAATATAAAATAAAACAAAACTTAATAAATGTTTTAAATTTTCAGAGAATATTTGTAAGTTTACGTCATTTTTAAAATAGATAATTAAAATACAGTGAATTTTTCATTAGAGATTAAATTAAATCTGTGAATACACAGCATGTAGTAGGTTGGTGAAATGTACATAAGTAGTAAATGAATTGGGAAGTCTAGCTCAAGACGCTGTATTTCAACCGCTCGCAAGCTCGGTAACGGCGCGGCCCACCGCGCCTCTGAAATACATCGTCTTGATCTGGCCTCCCCAATTCATGAAACAATGAGACATACCTGTTCACAGCAACCGATGAACGATGCACATTTAACACCATTACAACAAACACGGTCACCGTTATTGTTTGATTACTTATAAACTTATTTATAAAAAATCGAACTAAACTGTTTTTTTTTTCTTTTTAATTCGTTAAGCGTAAATATTCAATTACTTTGCAATTTAATAAATTTATGAATTGATTTGGCTTCAGTTTACAGCCGTACCGAAAACGGGTACTTCTTTCTGGCTGTATCCCTGACCAGCAGGGCATACACTTTAGCATTGTAATTTGCAATTTAATAACTTATGAATTGTTAATGTTTTACATTGATTTCGTAGGTATCGTCAAATGCTTCAGTTTACAGCCGTACCGAAAACGGGTACTTCTTTCTGGCTGTATCCCCGACCAGCAGGGCACACACTTCAGCATTGTAACAATATCAAGTTAATCAATGCGAAAACTTTTTACGAATTTTATATTATTACAGTTTTATCATGGAAACATTTTAAATGATTTGTTTACAACCATACCGTAACGGGTATTTCTTTCTGGCTGTATCCCGGGCTTGCAGGGTACACACAAAACATAAGAAACATAGCCATAATAAAAAAGTATGAATATAAGTACGTAAAAGTAATTTTAATCAACTTACTATCAAATCACTACTTACTGAAATTATAACCACTACTTACTGAACAAAAAAAAAACGATTCACTTCGCGCAATTGTTTCACTATTAGGGTTATTCTTTTTTATAAAACTAATAAATAATCAATAACGGTAACTGGTAGTTTGATCAAAATTAAATAGGAAAGGTGTTATGCACACGGGATTATTGCTTGAACTAAAAGGTAGCTAAGGTCAGCGTGAGCTGTGGCGTGACGCGCATGTATGTTAAGGGAAGTGCATACTGCTTGCACTTATAAATACAAAAATAATGAGTATGAGTAAAATAATGAATAATGAGTATGAGTAAAATAATTAAATAATCTATTTCTTATTTATTCTCAACCACAAACTAGAGGTTGTCGGTTCGAATCCCGTCAGGGCAACGTTTGTGTAGTGAGCATTGGTTTGAACTTTGCCTATCGCCGCATAAAAATATTCTTAACGTGGGCTGTTTTAAATAAACATTTTATCATCTTATAATAAAAATATTTTTATCATCTTAGCTGATTAGTATTATTTCTAGTACTATATTTTAATAAAACAGCTTTTAGAATATTACTCAGTCAAAAAAATACATTTTAAAATCAAGAAAGAAATTAACAATAGACAAGTAGGTATTTGCTTACGAATAAAATTACAGGGATTTTTTTGCCATATGGCCCGGTTAACCAAAGGTCGTAGGTTCAAATCCTACCTGTGTGCGAATTTTTGGTTTCTTATTTAAACTTATGGCTATGTTTCTTATGTTTTGTGTGTACCTTGCAAGCCCGGGATACAGCCAGAAAGAAATACCCGTTACGGTATGGTTGTAAACAAATCATTTAAAATGTTTCCATGATAAAACTGTAATAATATAAAATTCGTAAAAAGTTTTCGCATTGATTAACTTGATATTGTTACAATGCTGAAGTGTGTGCCCTGCTGGTCGGGGATACAGCCAGAAAGAAGTACCCGTTTTCGGTACGGCTGTAAACTGAAGCATTTGACGATACCTACGAAATCAATGTAAAACATTAACAATTCATAAGTTATTAAATTGCAAATTACAATGCTAAAGTGTATGCCCTGCTGGTCAGGGATACAGCCAGAAAGAAGTACCCGTTTTCGGTACGGCTGTAAACTTAAGCATTTGAACAATACCTACGCAATCAATGTTTAACCTTAACAATCATAAGCATTAAATTGCAAATTACAATACTAAAGTGTATGCCCTGCTGGTCAGGGATACAGTCAGAAAGAAGTACCCGTTTTCGGTACGGCTGTAAACTGAAGCCAAATCAATTCATAAATTTATTAAATTGCAAAGTAATTAAATATTTACGCTTAACTAATTAAAAAGAAAAAAAAAACAGTTCAGTTCGATTTTTTTTAAATAAGTTTATAAGTAATCAAACAATAACGGTGACCGTGTTTGTTGTAATGGTGTTAAATGTGCATCGTTCATCGATTGCTGTGAACAGGTATGTCTCATTGTTTCATGAATTGGGGAGGCCAGATCAAGACGATGTATTTCAGAGGCGCGGTGGGCCGCGCCGTTACCGAGCTTGCGAGCGGTTGAAATACAGCGTCTTGAGCTAGACTTCCCAATTCATTTACTACTACTACTATTTATAATGATTTATATTATATCTTTTTATTATATTAACTGATTAAATAAATCGTTGTAGAATTCTTTACCTTTTGTAAATTTTTTGTTTTTCTTTTAGATACGGATAATACACTATTCATTGCATTTGTAACACATTGCTTGGATTTTGACTTCAACGGTCTCACCCACACGTATTTTGATAAAGCATCAATATCTACAAGAACATATTTAAATCCTTTATTAAATGGGGAGAATTTTTGAAAATTTATTAGGTCAGCTTGCCATAGATCGTCTAATCCCTTAATGATCGTACATCGACGAACGAAATTTCTTCTTACAGCTTTATGAAGCTCATTTACTACTTCTTGTTTACTCATTCTTAGCAGGTTTTGGTGCAACTATGTCATCAATTTCTTTTTTTGTGTAATACAGCTTACTCAAACTGACAGAAGTCAATTTTTCAAGATTATTAAGGTATTTTTTAATATCGCTTTGAATTTTTTTCATTTCATTTCTTAGGTCTTGAACACAAGTATCTACGTATTTTTTATTCACAGCCTCATCATCTTTCTCGGGAATTTGTAGTCCTGTTAATCTTGATAATTTTAAATCAAAAAATCACCTTTGTCTGTTCTTAACAATGTTTCGGAAATAATGTCAGTGAATTCGGTTTGTCGAAGACGTTTATGAACGTGGTGACCGAACTTATCAATATTCATTGTCGTCCAGTCCGCTTCTTTAGTGCGATGATACTGCCTAATCCTCCCGATGGAAGCTTTATATATTTCACTTGTTTTATGAGACCAGCTTCGTGCAGTTCTTCTATTATTGAATATATTTCATTATGTACTCCAGTATTACCAGCAGCCCATGAAGCTAGTAATAATTTTAACCGTTCCACTAACTCATTAGGATCATCCCAATAAACTAAATCAGTATCTTTTTTAACTTCTTTTAAAATTTCGATACCTTCCCCTTGAGGAAGACTTTCTACACTGCTTGTATGAGGTCTAGAAAATTTAAACAATGGTTTGATCACGTTCATATATTTAAATCCTTTGTTGCTGTTTATTGGATTCATTGGATTGTAGCCTCGTCTGTGCACATTAGTGTCCGTTAGTATTATTTTATAATTTTGTAAGTCTTCTACTGTTACAAATTTCAAATTTGGTTTCTTTTTGTATAATAATTCTTTTAAGCCTAGAGTTTTTTTGAAACTCCGCTTCCCAATTTTCAGAATGCGATCATCATCATGAACACGAGTTTTACCGAGCATAAGTTTTCCATTAACAACTCTTACACCATAAGGTATATTTGAATTTTGCATTGCTTCAGATGTCACCGATCATGATAAAGAATCATTGTCAACACTTGGTAATGATTGAAGTGATTTAATGAGCTATCAGGGTCATCGTGCTCTTCGGCGGGTGATGAAGTGAGAGTTTTATGCGTTCTACTAACATCATCATCATCCGAGATTTCTTCATTATGAACGACCTTGCTGAAGTAATTGAAATCCTCGTCAAAATTATTTGACGAGTCACTGTCGTTATTTCTTGTTCTTTTTATTAATTGGTGTTGTTCCATTTCTTCATCTGTGTAACGTTTGTTATCAGTTTTATTTGTTAAAAGCTTGAGTGGGCTAACAATAGGTTTGAATATTGTTTCCAGAGCCATATAATTTGAATTTTTTGAATCTTTTATCATATCTTCTTTTTTTTTTACGGCTGCTGCAGATTAATAACTTAGCAGATATTTAAAGCGTTTAATCCACTACTATAAATGTATCGAATTTCATTCTGTAACAACCTTTATTTCGTTCACAATCTTTGTTAATTACAACGTAATTGAAAGGTTTACTTCAAACAGTTGAACACATTTCTCGAAACTGAGACCATGTCATGTCAGATCCCACATGCTCATCATAAACGTGTTTCAGGTTGATATCGTCTTGTTTAAATAATATAATGAGGTTAGAATTATCTCTTACTAGTTGTTTTGGTATTTTTGTGTATGTTTGATTTATATAGAAACAGTCAATATTTTTATGACGACCCATAGCGAAGTAGTCTCGTATATTGTTTTGATTTTCACAAGCAACATCGTCGAATATAATAAACGAGTTCGGTAATGCCTCGTGTGGACTTAAAATTTCACTGTTATGATTATATTTGTAATAGGACGTATTTGCTACATTTTCCAATACTTTCTCCAAAAATACGTATTTAGGTTGATACAAAGATTTTGAATATACATATAGGTTACGAAATCGAGGTCCATTCTTGTGCAACAACAAACTGATTACTAAGTTGGTCTTTCCACAGTTTGATGGACCACAAACAATACTGCGAATAGAATTTGGTAGTAAATTTCCATGACGACTAACCTCACTCGTTGTAGAAGGACAGATACATTCTAATTTAAGAGATTCTTTTTGTTTAAGAAATTTCATTATTAATACGCGACCATTTAGATCCATGGGTTTCAACAAAATAATTTAATATATTAATGTCATACCCTTTTTACTCATGAATTGGGGAGGCTAGATCAAGACGATGTATTTCAATGGCGCGGTGGGCCGCGCCGTTAGCGAGCTTGCGAGCGGTTGAAATACAGCGTCCTTGAGCTAGACTTCCCAATTCATTTACTACTTACATATATTAATTTCTATATTGAAACGCTTATTTGCAGACCCAGGTTTGTATGAATACTAAGAATAGGTACCTAGACGTAAAATATTTTACAATATTAGCGCTATGCCTACGAATTTTTATTTTTATTTTTCAGAAATGGGTGAGTCTGATTTTTCATATTGTTTATGTGTTTATGAACAAAATTTTTGTGTTTACTAATTTATATTTATATATTTTTTTCATGTACTTCGTAGAAAACGGTAAGACGGGACGAAATTATTATTTTGCGTAATTTTTATGTAGTTAAATGATTTTAAAATAATTTACTCTATTATTCTTATCATTATAGTATTGGGTAAGCATTTACATTTTATCAAATAAGTTTTTTGAAAATACCGTTTTCTTTTAATAGGCAGACTTTTACATAAACCTAATTTATGTTATAATAAAAATATACAAATTACTTTTGTATAATTTCAACTGTTAAATTTACAGACCATGGTAAGATTTAATATACATTTTAATAACCTAACAAAAAACAAATTTAGAAATAAAATGTATTGAAACTAAACTTTTTAAACTTTTTAGCCAGTCACTGTAAGTAATTTTCTTTTACTGCAGTATTATTGTGATTTTAATACATAAAATATTAATGAACTATTTATTATTTTATAATTTTACAGAAAGTAAGTATGAAAGAAATAAGCTCAATTAAGTTTATGGAAATAATAGTATTATTTGAATTCACTTAATGTTGGGCCACTTAAAGGCCTTTGCCCAGCAGTGTGGGATCTATATAGGCTAACTTAACTTAATGTTTACGTTACATTACCTACATATTTTATTTTCTTTAGCCTGGTGTAAGTATTTGATGAAAGTATTTCTAATCTACAATTTTATTAACCGTGGGCCTTGTAAAGTACTCAACACAAATAAGGCCCACGGCTTGAACAGATTATTTTATATTTAATAAAAAACGCTGAAATAATAAATAATAGTTACTAATACTTAATAATAGGTACCTTTTTAAATTAAATGAATCCACTTATAAACATGTTTTTAAATATAATAACTACTTTTTTTGTAGATCCATACTGTTATGAAGATTGAATTGATATACTAAAAATTTACAACTCTTCCATTTACAAATGTTTAATATGTGTAATCTGAACTAAATAGTATCTTATCCATTTACAGTGTCTTTGTGTGACCCGAGGGCCTTTGACGAAATTCAAGTTGATTGGAAATATACATTTTCCGAAAATAAAGGTAGGGAGAAATTAACCAAAACCCTAATCTATATTAGGACGTTGTTGAACTGTGTAAGCGTCGCTGGCGCAGTGGCTAGGTTAGCGGGTTGCCTCTCATGCGGGGAGGGACCGGTCCGATCCCACGTACCAACGGCTTTTTCTGAGTTATGTAGGTACATAAATTGTTTCACTAACCGATGCTCTTGCGGTGAGCGAAAACATCGTGAGGAAACCTGCACATTCAGGCGACTGAATGTGTAAATAATCCAAATTGGGTAGGTTCCCCTGCTAACAGGGTCACAGAGGTCAGATGGCAGTCGCGCCATTGTAATTACCTGATCTGCCAAATCCTGGATCATGGGCCTCGTGCAAGTGCACAACCGGGATAACGCTAGAATGATGTTGACGTATACACTGCCGCTCGTCAGACTACTCCACTTCGACCTTGAGACCACCTCTATTCCCTATGTAATAGAACCTGTTTTCGTAGTTCAAATGGGTAACCTGACATGCTGCTGACTGTACTTTTGTAAGAACTGGCAAAGAACTTAAGTGATACTTAATAGGCGCTGCTTTTCCAGGTGACACCACCTCGCTACGTGACTACTCCTCCGCCAGAAACGTCAACTTTGTGCCCACCCTGCGACTGTTCCAATTGTTTCCCCACTACTAATGGAGCAGATACGATGTTTAGATGATAATATTCGTTATTAAATGGTTGAATTTATACGGTTTTATTTTATATTACCTGCGCAGTTCCGTGCACCTACGCCCGTGTAAATGATGGATTTAAGTACCATTTAAACAGACTGCCTCGTTGGTCTAGTGGTTAGCATGCTGGGTACTATCCACGAGGTCCCGGGTTCGAATCCCGGGTTGGGCCGAAAGTTTCTGGGTTCTTCTGTCTTGAAATAACTCAGTCACAGCACCGGAGTCAGGAAGTTGGTTGTGTCAACACCCCCGTGCCTTGGAAAGCACGTTAAGCCGTTGGTCCTGCGCCTGATCTCTCTACGGTCATGTCGGACTGCTCACCGAATTATGAGAGTGAAGGAACAGAGAGTGCTCCTGTGTATTAGGCACACACTTGTGCACTATAATATCTCCCGCGTAGTTGGCTAAATCTCAGTTGAGATTGGCCGCTGTAGTCGAAATTTGGCCAGGAGGACACATTATTATCAGGTTGGAAAAAATCTTTGGGCCCTGAAAGGAAATACCTTTTCTCCTTCATACCTCCAGGGCCCATAGATTTCTTCCATCCAACGAATTTTAGAAATCTTTGATCAGTTATGTTTCTTTTTAAAAATAAACAAAATTTTATTATAATGAGCTGATTTAAGGATTTAAAGCCCGGGTCCATATATTTTTTCCACCCTGTATACTTTCATCGGCCATATCACCCCTTTAATGTTTTTTATCGCGACAAAAAGTAGCCCATGTCCTTTCCAAGATCTCAAACTATCTCTATACAAAATTATATTTAAATCATATTGATTCGGTTTGTCTGGCAGGCTACTTCCTAGAGGTTGTTTTTGTCAAAAATGGCGGAAGTGGTCGGTGTCAACCGCGATAATTTGTCTTGGATGATTATTTATATAAACGTACTTATGACTTCTTGTTATCTTTGTTGAAAATGAACAAGGTTACCTTAAAGTCAGCCTATATTAGATCCCACTGCTGGGAAAAGGCCTCACCTCAACTATGAGGAGGTACGAGCCATATTCCACCACGCGGGCTCAGTGCGGATTGGTGGAGGGGTGTCTCTGTAAGGCAAGTGACAAACCTTACTGTCAGATGTTATCAAGCCGCCCTAGGGCCTCTGACTAGGCTTAACGACTAAAATACCAACAGATATTAGCCGGGACCAACTGCTTAACGTGCCTTCCGAAGCACGGAGATGCTTGTCATGGACGTCACTTAAATGGTCGGAATGGTCACCCATCCAATCACGACCCTTAGTTTGGCCATAAGGTATAGTAGTTTATGATTGTTAAAAATCAATTTATCATTATTACTAGTACCCAATTTATGGACCATACTACATTTTAATGTGACCCGTGTTATTTTACCAGTCTGTAGGTAATCCTGTGACCTAGTGGATTTCAAGAATTTATTTCTACATAGCTACTAGCATAATTTTCTGGAAGCTTAAAAATTTATTAGAATTCCCTTTCAATAGCAATAGTTTTGTGTCGATGTAGATAAAGCAAGCAAGAAAGATGCTAAAAAATATTTATTGCGTATTAAAACTACAGACAACTATAAAACTCTAATCTACAACGAACTCCTGGAGTCTTTCGTCATCTTTATACTCTTTAAATAATCAGAATCGTTATTGGAGGAGTATACAGACGCATGTGACATGTGTATCAACTCCACGTCCAGGTTGGAATTTGGATTTGGTTTATTCGTCCCAGGGTCGGAAGCCGGCCCATGCTTAGACTTTCTGTGGAGCAAGGACAGAACGTTTTTCACCATGTTATTCTTAGACGTCTTACTCGAAACTGCTGAAGATACTGACGAAGGTTTTGCCTCGTTTGAGCGACTGGAAAATGAATATTTCGACAGATCCTCACCAGCCAGAAATATCAAACCACGCTCTGACAAGAAATCGTCGATTGAGTCGTTGGAGAACGCCGCTTGAGCACCTCTCTCAATCGAGGGTACCGTGCCTTTATTGCTTCTGTCCGTTCTGAATATGCCAAATTTCTTACTGTGCGTTGAAGGCTTAAATCCAGACACATTAGAATTACCGTCCTTAAAGGTATAGCTGTGGCATTTGATTTCCTTCTCAGATAGCTCTCCTTGCATCTCATCGAGATCTCTTTCCCCTCTGATATCCCTGTATCTACTATCTATCTTCTTAAATATGCTTTTAACTATCCTACGTTTCTTATCGTGTTTAGTTTTTGGAGCCTCCTCATTTTCAAAATTCACTTTAGCGCTGCTTCTAGATTCACTACTCGTGTTTTGATACAAAGACTCACGTACAATAGATTCTGCTGTTTCGTTCTTATTTATTGACTCGTCTTTGACCGCTGATATTTCGGGAATGGCTTCAGATTTCGCCGGCTTGCTACTCCAGTCCCGTCTAGTCAAACATTTGGATAGAATATCGTCGGACATACTCATCTTGGCGTTGTTTTTCCTCTCTTTCTTACACGCTTTGTAGCATTTGATCTTTTTATCAATATTCGATGACTCACTGAAGTACTGGAACTCTGTCGTTTCTGTATCGATGTTGCTTGTGCAAATCAACGGAGTTGTTACAGACGCGTCTTGGCGGTAGTTGAAGAATTTCCTCACGACCTTCTTCTTCTGGCCTCCACATTTCTTGGACAAATAATATACCATTGTGCAAATGAGGCAACATTGCACAAAAATTATTGCACCGAACACAAGTATCGTTGATCTGTTAGCAATGAAGTATTTAGCCATCAAAAACTTCAGTCCTGTTTTTTTGATGTCCTCAAATTTCGATTCAATTTTAGACGTATCAATTTTCAACACATAATCTTTATTTGTTATATCAGACAATTGAGATACTTCTGCAGCTTTATCAAGTTCATTTACCGTTTTATTGTACTTTGGAAAAGGTTTTTTATTAACATTTTTAATTATAAGTATATCCTTAGGTTTTCTTTCTTTGTGGCCAGTCAGTTCTTTTATCATATCCAGATCATTGCTTGTAACGGATTTACCAAATATGCATTTGTTCCTGGTCATATCCAAAATTACATTTGGAACTTCACCGTCAGTATCAGAGACGCAATTTGGGACGTCCACACATCTTCTTGCTTTGCCATCGAAGTAAGACCTTTTCCCGTTGTAATACGTTTCACAATCTACTGGTTTGCAATCGTTTAAAGGATCTTCGTCTATTCTCTTGCATATTGTTACATTACCTGGTATTTGAATGGATGCAGCGTTCTTCAAACGAGTATCGAAAGGAATTTTGATGGTATCTCTCATAGTGCCTCTCTGTCTATTCTTAGGTTTGGAGTCCAAATAGACGGTGCAATATCCTTTTCTTTCCAAAGGTTCTGTCAGTGGGGCGACCAGCATCAGGGTTTTGGTTGTACCTTAAACAAAAAAATATAAATTAACAAACATCCTGATCACGATATACCC
This sequence comes from Pyrausta nigrata, assembly GCA_949316185.1. Lineage (NCBI taxonomy): Eukaryota > Metazoa > Arthropoda > Insecta > Lepidoptera > Crambidae > Pyrausta > Pyrausta nigrata. The sequence continues at coordinate 7,489,071 of OX438965.1, forward strand.
TGAGCGGTGACGTAGTGCGCGGAATGCGGAAGGTAGGTACCGGGTTCGATTCTACGTGCCGTTATGCACCAATGTCTGTTTCTGAGTTATGTACAGTGGGCCTCACGCCAACCTTCCCTAATCTGACAAAATATCTCAAATGATATGGAACTTTATATGATCAACTTAAGGTTGAAATATGGTTGTAGAATTTTTACAGATCAGTGTAGGTTGATGTGGTGCTCACTGTACTTTAGTAGGTTCACTAACCAATGCTCTAACGGTGAGGGCAAACATCGTGAGGAAACCTGCACATTCAGACTGAATGTGTCACCATGACCCAGACTGGTCAGGTCACGGAGGTCGCTTTACTCCTACCTGATCTGCTATATCCTGGATTATGGTCCAAAGTAGACCATAGGTCCTCACGTGCGAGTTCACAACCGGGATAAGGCTAAGATGATGAATCGTGATCACGATAGAATTAGAATATTTTGTTGCCAGCAATTTGTATATGTTACCCCCAAAGACCGAAAACGCTCATTGAGTGGATAAAAAGCTTACAAGGCGTTGTGATTACTGTTAATACTTACATCCACATAGTGTTATGGCCACTGGAGCTGAGTATGAGTAAAGGAATCAACTGTCAAAATGTAGATAACGAAGGTATCTTTAGATCTTCCTCAACGCCATAAATCATTATTGTCACGCTTTTTACGACACAAATTCAAAATCACTCGCGTGCAGATATCTACTGATTTTTGTTCGTCATCTAAAATTCCGCATCTTGAACCACTCGATCGACTGCACTTGACCGGTCGGAACCGCAATGAGTGCGACGAAGCAACTCGTCACAAAAGGCAAGCGATAGATTTAAATGTCAAAATTCATGTGTCGAGTGAAAGTTATGTAGCATTCGCCAACAGAATGTCATACGAGTGAATTCAAAATGGTAGCGGAGTTTTCCATCAGATGCTTTGCGGATGCATTCCCAAAGTACCTAGAGACCTAGTACCTGCCTAAATACCTAGTACCTAGAAATCACTGGCGTAGCAAGCAGTTACGAAAATTCTTTGAGTAATTAACGTCCTCCAGGAGTAGGACCTGCATGAACTCAAAATAGCCAATTGGCAAGAGATTGCGCAGAATCGGAAAGAGTGGCGTCTTCCGGTGTCGGAGGCCAAGATCCAGTTTGCGTCGCTGCGCCAGCGAAGTAAGAAAGTAACTAACGTCCTCTGTAGCTGTTGGAAGAGCAATCGCCCGGATAGCGAGGGGTCGTGGGTTCAAGACGCACCAGACTACGGCAGATGAATTTTTCTGAGTGAAATTCAGTACATTAAACACGCCAATTTGTAATGGCGGCCGAACGATCCTATTAGCGGTGGTAGGTTCTGTTCGGTGAGTGGGAGTGCCAGAACTTCTGGCTTAGTCTAGAGTCAAGAGCAAACCCATTTCAAATATAAGAAATATACAATACATATTAGATACAAATGCTCGTGCTCATCCCACAAACATTTGCCCCTGTCGGGTTTTGAATCCGCAACCTACAGTTTTGTTGTCCAATGCGCAAACCACCTAGACAGTGGTTATAGCAGTGGAATATCTCTCACCTTTTGGAATAGTCTCCAAGCAGTCTCCGACAAGCTCAACAACGTCACAGTTTTCTTGAGCGCCTAAATCTATGCAGCACTGATCAGGCGTCACCTCTACTTCATAATCCTCATCGGAAGTGTTATTGACATCAGCATACAGTATCATACCCACTGAACAAGGGGATATCTCCACTCCCCTTTTCTGGACTATTAAATTTTTATTCCCAGTCGATGATAGATCCTCAAAATTTATCAAAAAAGTCATAATACATAAAAAATATTTGTAAAAAGACATCTGGGTAACAAAATGACATGGTTTATCATTTAAGTGTCACTGGTCAGTGGACAATCGGTGACGATGGGTTGTATACCTAGTCTATGGATATTTCATTTATCTGTACTATGGACACTGACCTCTATAATTAAATAATTAATGTCCTCCTAGCCGACTTTCGACTACGGCGGCCTATCTCAACAGAGATTAGCCAACTGCGCGGGACTTATTATGGTGCACAAGTGTGTAAGCAATATACAGTTGCACTCTCTGTTCCTTTCACTCTCATAATTCGGTGAGACGGCAGTCCGACATGACCGTAGAGAGATCAGGCGCAGGACCAACGGCTTAACGTGCTTTCTGAGACACGGGGGTGTTAACACCACCTATTTCCTGACTCCGGAGTTGTGTCGGAGTAATTTCAAGACAGAAAAACCCAAATACTCTCGGCCCCACCCGGGATTCGAACCCGGGACCTCGTGGATAGTACCCAGCGTGCTAACCTCCCAATAATACAAGTTACACTGGACTGCATACTGTCAACCTAAAAATGAAGCCATTTTATTATCGCCATTTTGGCGCTGACGGCTGTAGTGAGCGTGTGATGACCGTCCATGGAACTAATGAGAGTTGACATAAACATATGCAAGTTACTTTATTTTAGTTCCCTTGACACACGGTGGAGGCGCCTTGATTCTGCACAAAATTCTTTCATTTCTTAGAGAATGTTTAGTCAAGCATATGTATTATAGAGGTCAGTGATCTGTGCTATGGACGAAGATTATTATAGTAATTCCTTCTTACTCTGTAGCAAACAGTGGCAGAGCCCGTACTATCAGCAAAAAAACCGGCCAAGTGCGAGTTGGACTCGCGCACGAAGGGTTCCAAACCCATTGATTTATAAATCAATGCCATTATAATAAAATAAAACAATTTTGTATGGGAGCCCCCTTCAATATTATTATTATTTTAATTACTTATTTGTAAAAAAAAATAAAAACCTAATTAGTTGTTATAGCAGCAACAGAAATACATCATCTGTAAAAATTTCAACTGTCTAGCTATCACGGTTAATGAGATATAGCCTGGTGACAGACAGACAGACAGCGGAGGCTTAGTAATAGGTTCCCGTTTTCACCCTTTGGGTACGGAACCCTAAAAACTATCCATTGAATTGGCCAGCAATCAGAAACCTAGTATTGACAGTTCCTATACGGTGTTAAATCTAGGCATAAAAATACACAAGATACTGTAGAATATTTTATTAAATTAATATTTACTTAATTAAAATATTTATAAAATGGCATCTATTTTATCTTAAAACTATTTATATACAACTGAGCAAATTCTTTAATATTTATCACAATGTTGATTTTATATTCGTTTTCAATCACCTAGATATACCTAAGTTATTACTACACAAGGGCCTCTACCAGTAATACCTATTTTAAGGCACACTTTCGCAAGTCCGAAGCCACTCCGGACTTGTTCCAGGCCTATTATCTGAGTTAAAAGCCTAAGCCTGGATTAGCGTAACCCAGATGATCCACTTGCGTCACTCTGGATTATCTTATCCGGACTTGCGCAAGTGAGCCTAAAGGCATCAGCAGGAAACTTTCAATGTTCACCAATAAAAATGTAAGTTATTTGAAATTACAGCATAATAATATAATTGACTTCAAGAAATAAATTAATAAGTAAGAAAATCAGTGCTTAAGAACAGTCAACAGCACATCAGGTTACCCATGTGAACTACGAAAACAAGTTTTATTACTTAGAGAACAAAGGCTATCTCAAGGTCATACGTGTGACGTGCGACCGTGTGTCTACGAGTATGTATATTTCTGCTTTCTTTAAAAAAATTGTGTCTCCTAAGTCCTGCAATATTGTTATTTTAATAATTTTATGCGAGCAATCGAGATAGGCAATAGGTAGGCTGGCCAATGTCATGGATCTGCCGCCTTATTGACAATTTAGGGCCATAGCACACATATCAACTCGGAAAGGGATCGTCACCGTATCGCCTCGCTGTCAAATAGGCGTCAATCTAACGTAAGCACGTAACCAAAGCGGATCAGCAGTACCGTTACCATGAGTTTACGGCGGTTTTACTCGCTAGCGACCACGTAAAAAAAGTGTATGGAAAATTGCACAGCGCCTCTAGCGGTTACTTGGAGAACTAAAATTTTCAATACAATTTTTTTACGTCGTCGCTAGCGAGTAAAACCGCCGTAAACTCATGGTAACGGTACTGATCAGTTTGAATACGAACGTGAAGTTTAGCGCATGGTTATGTCCCGATTCACATTACGCGAGATGGCTATCATAGCCATAGCACTGGATGAAGAGGAACAAGAAAATATAAAGAAACGAAGAAAGGGTGGACAAAGAGACGTAAGCTCGGGTACGGAGAGACGTAAGCGCACGGACGACGAGCCGTAAGCGCGGGGACCGCTAGTTGACCGACTCGCAAAGCGGTTCGTGAGTTGGTCCTGAAGCGAGGCCATTACTTACGTTACGATTCCGATTAGTGTGCGTTGCAGTACGGAGTTTCATACAAAGAATACTGAACGGCTCGAGTTGATACGCTTACGTTCCGTTAACGAGTTGATAAGTGTGCTGTGACCCTTAACCTCCACGCTTTACGCGTATATTTCTTTAAAATGCAAAGCTCTGTCGATATTTATTTCTATTTATTTATACTTTCTGCACTATACTTTATAGCATTAATATCTACAAATGGTAGACTAAACGCCAAAAGCATTCTCTACCAATTAACCATAGGTCCACAACAGAGATGACACACTATTAATATAAACTATATTTTTATTCATCTCTGTAAGAGCCTCTCTTACCGAAGAAAGTATTTAACACAGTTCAATTGTTAAGTAGATATTAGGGAAAACCGTTTTAAATAAAGCGTGATCAGATTAAATCATATAAAGATGTCTGCGGACTCTAAGACTTCAAACTCAGCCCAGTGGGTTCTGTGTATAAAAATATGATCATTTTTTTCTATTTACACAAAAACATTGTACATTTGAGCCCAGTAAAATACCGTAAGAAATAATTTAAATACCACATCAACAGAATAAAAAATCAATCAACAAGTCTTTTAAAGACACCAATTAGTTTTTAAATTAGGCGACTAAACTGAACGAGTAACTAAGCATACTCCATAATAACCTCAAAATACCCAATCCAAGAAGAACACAGCAGAAGTAATGTAAATACCGAAGCCTGGTGTGTTTCTTGATGCTCTTCGGGACTGTGTCCAGTGGGTCTTTGAGAAGGTACACTCTGATACCTCGGACATAGCTAAAGAAGTACTCATTCCAGTCAAGTTTTGACATGTCAAAGTCAAAAAGCCTTTTGTCAGCATCACAAAGCTCGCTGTACAGATTCTGAGTGTTCGTATTAATGAATCGCCACTGCTTCAAAGCGAAGTAAGCAAGGACGTCGGAGAACTTCGATATCTTCGTGTAGGCTTTTCTTAACCTGAAACAGAAAACAAAACTTTAAGAACGTGTCTATAGTTCAGGTGTAACAACTATCATTGGTGAAGTTCTAAAGTCGACAAGAGATGGCGCTGTGTGTACAATAAGTATTTACTGTACAGGCCTATCATTAGCGAAGTTCCTAAAGTTGCCAATAGATGGCGCTGAGTGTACATTGCCTCGCGCTAGCACGACGATGCTTGGTATTTAAGCCACTTTGTTTATAACCGCAACAAAACACGTGTATTTTAAAATAGAACTTATGATTGAATACTTTACTTAAATTATTTATATTGCTGCCTCGTCGGGATAGTGGCCATCACGCTAGTCTTTAGCCACGAGGTCCCGGGTTCAAATTGGGTCGGGCCGAAATTCTGGCTTCTGGGTTTTTCTGTCTTGAAATTACTCAGATACAACTCCGGAGATAGGAATTTGCCTCGGAAAGAACGTTACGTTGGTCCTGCGCTTGACCTCTCTCCGGTCATGTCGGATTGCAGTCAAATATTATCGTCCTAGCGATATCCCAGGGTCCACTGTGATCCAGGAATTGGCAGATCAGGTTATAACAGTGCAGCGACTGCCATCTGACCTCTGTGACCTGTTAACAGAGGAACCTGACCAGTTTTGGATCATGTTTACACATTCAGTGACCTGAATGTGCAGGTTTCCTCACGATGTTTTCCCTCACCGTAAGAGCATCGGTTAGTGAAACAACGAATGTATATAACTCAGAAAAGTCATTGGTACATGGCGGCACGTGGGAACGAATCCGGCTTTCGCATGAGAGGCAACTCGCTAGCCACTGCGCCACCGACGCTTTATTGCCGTCAAATGTGTTAATAAATATAAACCTAGTTGATCTAGTGGTCAGCACGCTGGGTACTATATACGAGGTCTCGAGTTCGAATCCCGGTGGGCCGAAAATGTTAAGTTTTTCTGTCTTGAAATAATTCAGACACAGCTCCGGAGTCAGGAAGTTGGTGGTGTTAACACCCTCGTAACTCGGAAAGCACGTTAAGCCGTTGGTCCTGCGCCTGATCTCTCTACGGTCATGTCGGACTGCCGTCTCACCGAATTGTGAGAGTGAAGGAACAGAGAGTGCACCTGTGTATTATGCACACACTTGTGCACTATAATATCTCCCGCGCAGTCGGCTAATCTCTGTTTAGATTGGCCACTGTAGTCGAAATTCGGCTAGGAGCATTATTATATTTTAAATAAAACCACTTACATAGGCTTCTTTCCAATGAGAACTGCAATGCCGTCGATGATGTACGCAGGTAGCCAGTGGAGTAGGAAGCAATACAGGGTGTACAAAAACCGTGAAGACGTCAACCTGAATAGGTAGTAATACATCGCTTGCATGGGTGGAACGTCCAAGCCGTATCTCTCTGTATAGGACATGAACTTTTCTGAAAATAAAAGAAAGATGGTTAATAGTGACTTTCTTTTTAATAATAAAATAAGTTTAAAGTTTAAATAAAGGTAAAACATTTTTTATTCCTGTAAATATAATATTTGTTCATTACACCTATTGTATGATTTTGCACCAAACTCCCCCTTCCTGTAAATGAGTATGTGCCTTTACCTAAAGGTTGTCTGAAAGAGATCGGTTATAGCGATAAGATCGCCTACATTGTAGATTTTTCTGTGTAAATCGCTCTACTTACTGTATTTTCTGTTATGGTGTGCAATAAAGAGTTATCTATCTATCTGTCATACAAGCGTGTTAGTTTCCATATAAGTTTTCTTTTTTGGGGAATGTACCCACATGCAATGATAGTGTATTTAAAAAGAGGTAGATGGGTCATTAGCGCGCGGAAATTGATTGCCTCAAATTGTGTAATTTTCTCAATTTTGCGTACAAATATGACACGTAAAAGAACGTATGCCCGGCACATAAAATTCGAATTGCCGTGCAGTACGAGATGACAGGTCTACCTCTTCTTAAAATAAATACACTGTCAGTGCCCACATGTATCGGATGGAAATATTTTTGCAAATATTAAACCATAGGTTGAGATGAAATCAGCTTAACATATACATTATTTTTATTTTTTATAATCTCTTCATCAAATTTAAGATCTGAGCTCTTATCCGTGGAGTATTTTTTATTCTTCTCTGTTTTCTTTTTACAATTCAAGCAATTTGAATCATCATCATCGTCCTAGCGTTATCCCAGTTGTGCACGTACGCGAGAGCCCAGGGTCCGCTGACCATGATCCAGGATATGGCAGATAAGGTAATTACAGTGGAGCGACTGCCGCCTGACCTGCGTCACCCTGTTAACAGGGGAACCTGACCAGTTTTTGGATCATGGTTAATTTAAGCAATTTGAATGATAAAAAATAAAGAATGGATGTAAAATCTACATACCCCAAGTCAAAGGCTTCTGCTCAGACGACACGTAGTTATACACAGGCGGTGGCAGATCCTGGGGCGGTGCATCCTCATGGTTGCCAGGGTACTCCTTGGCTGTCTTCCACGCTGTGGCTATGCAGGCGTTCACCACCATGTCTCCTGGCACCAGGTCTGCTAGAGCCTTTGGGTCCGCGTGGAGTACGTGGAGTAGGCCTACAGCTGCTCCGACTACCACCTACAGAAATATGTTTTTGTTAAAAAAAAAACTTAGGGCGACTAATCTATTAAATAACATTGGACTATATAATAAATAACTTGGATACTTTAACGTACATACAAAACATAAACAAAATTAAAATAATAATAAATATAACAATTGGATAATGCTGAATACCTACTTATTAGGTATAGTTAAGGTGACACATTGAAATGCATATTGTTTATCGTCATTATTTGGCATACAAAAAAAAACCGCCCAAGTGAGAGTCTAGGCAAAAAAAAGTATATATTTTTATTTTATTTATAATTTCAAAAGTATTTATCATAGGATACCTAAAACAATTTTACATAAGAGTTTCCGTGCCTGTTTCTTTACGTGAGTGATTTGAAGTATATAGTTCCAAGACTAAGAGAAATTACAGGGGGGGGGGGACGACACCGTGTAAACGACTTCGACATACTATTGAAAACGATAACCGTTGAAATCTATATTATTGTTTGTCATAATTTATTAAGCATACTTTAAAACGCATAATTTTATTATGTAATTCAATTCACTGGGACTGGGCCGGACATGTCTGCCGCATGTCAAACGACCTCTGGGCCAAGATATGCACCAAGTGGGTCCCTTTAAATGGAAAACGACCACGCGGTAGACCCAGAAGGCGGTGGCGTGACGAGCTGGACTCATATCGAGAAGACTGGGAGGCAGTGGCCCAAAATCGTGAAGAGTGGAGAAAGGGTAGGGAGGCCTTTGCCCTGCAGAGGGACACAACAGGCTCCTAATAAGAATAATTCAATTCAATTATTGATCAAGATATAAATTCTATACTTACACCAGTGGGTCCGTAAACGTTGTCGATCCATCCAGACACAGGCTCTTTGGCTGTTGCTATCACTGAAACAATGATATTATATCAAGATTATGTAATTAAAAAAAATGCGCACTGAAAGTTTCTTACAAACAAAGGTGCTTTTTTCAGCAGTTTTCGTATTTGCCTTTGCTTGTGCTGTAAACCTTCCTTCTTGCCAAATGTCATCATTCTAGGTCTACGGGAAGTACCTTAAAGGTTCCTGTAGTACAGTTCTGTACCTGAAGGTTGCCTGGGAGAAATGCTTTTAGCAATAATATCGCATAAAATTGCTGGGTTTTTCTTTCCTAAAATAAGTCAGACATTGCCCCAGAGTCAGGAACTTGGTGGTGTTAACACCCCCGTGCCTCTGAAAGCAATTTAAGCTGATGTTTCTGCTCCCTACGGTCATGTTCACGTCATAATATCTGTGGACATGTCGGACTGCCGTCACACCGAACTATGACAGTGAAGGAGCACCTCTCCCGTGCAGTGCGGTATTCTCTGTTGAGGTTGGCCGGTGTAGTCAAAAGACTATGAAGACATTATTATTAATATCCGATCACATTGTACTGAATATACCTATGGCAGGCCTGAAGACTGCTACAGGCAGCCCTTTGGAGTACTTGGTGACTATGTCTTCGCCAACAGACTTGGTGTAGGCGTAGGTGTTCGGATAGTCTCCTAGTAACCTGAAACAATAGTATGAAATTAGTACCAAATAGAATCAAATCAAATCCCTAAGCCCGTAGACAAAATGCAATTGCAATCTATTCTAAAGCGAAGTTCGTTATCGCTAACAAAATGTATGAAACTGACATAAGACATCGAAATATCACGTGACATTTGCATACATTTTGTAGGCGATAGTGAAGTTCGCTTTAAAAGAAATTGCATCTTGTCTACCTGGGCCCGTAGCCAAATGGCAATCTTTCTGGAGCTAACTTCGCTATCGCCAACGAAATGTCAAAATATGTATGAAAAGTCACGTGATATTTCGATGGCTTATGTCAGTATTTTGTAAGCGATAACGAACTTCGCTTTAGAAGAAATTGCATCTTGTCGATGGGCTCTGGAGTATTCTCGTTATTAACGCCGTTCGGTACAATTTCAACCACATTATCTTTTTTGATCAATGGATTGTTATATTGGACAACATCACATAGGTACTTGCTTAGTCAGATTCTTAAGTATGTTGCTAAAGCATTTATTAAAGGCGAACTTAACGCAATGAAGCATTCTCGACCAGGCATACCTTTGGGATAAGCAGAAATCAATAGTGAGCGGTGCGATTTTGGAAATCTGAAACAACGGTGGTGTACCACAACACCCAGACACGAGACAATATAGAAATGTTATGAATTTCTATATTGACTGTACTGGGGATCGAACCCAGGACTTCAGAGATGATATAACCTGAATACCGGCCTGCGAGCCTTAGAACTTAGATTCAAGTTCACCAATTTTTAAACAGGCGGTACTCATAGACTGACGGTTTATTTGACACAATGCCCCAAAATATGTCTTTAATGTGTAATTAGTATTGTGTATTGCAATTAATATTGTAAAAAAAGTAAAGTCAGCCTATATTAATCCCACTGCTGGGAAAAGGCCTCACTTCAACTATGAGGAGGTACGAGCCATACTCCACCACGTGGACTCAGTGAAGATTGGTGGAGGGGTGTCTGTAAGGCAAGTGACAAACCTTACTGTCAGATGTTATCAAGCCGCTCTAGGGCCTCTGACTAGGCTTAACCAATGGATATATAGACGGAAATACCAACGGATTTTAGCCGGGACCAACTGCTTAACGTGCCTTCCGAAGCACGGAGATGCTTGTCATGGACGTCGCTTAAATGGTCGGAATGGTCACCTATCGAATCACGACCGCGCCGTGGGTTCCTTAACTATGGTATCACTACCAAAGCGCTGCAACCACTGCGCCACAAGCACCTCTCATTATCATTATTATTGTAAACGGCTTTATAAAAATTAAGTGTGTGTAAGTATGAACTCTATCCTTAAGCGTGTAAGTAGGTATTTCATAGTGCAAGAAGAGAAATATAATTATAAGAAGAGCTGGCAGATACCTTGCTCAGCGTATAAGCATCGCTATCCAGCGCGGTAATACTGCCAGCATCCCAACTGCCAGGTTTCCAACCTTACCACAAAGACCCTTTTTATATTTTTTGTTTTTCTATTGTATTAAATAATGTATCTTAATTTTTATTGATAAGTTGTATATATAGTGTGTCCAGGTTTGGACTGGCGATAATTTATAAGCTATTAGATCATCGAACCGCCATTTTAATATTTAAAAAAAAAGCTATTTCTATGGATCTTGAGGTCTTGAAAGTTATGAAAATGATTATTTTGGAAGGTAACGCTGTGGCCTATAAAAAAATGCAAAAAATTTAAAACAGTTTAATTGTTTATAAACCTATTACCGAACTTAACCCAAATGTAAATTTAATTGGTTTTTTTTTACCAAAATTTTTTTTTTTGTCAAAAAAAAAATTCATAAGAATTATGTCTTTGAAATTTGGTAAATAAAAAACCCTTAAATTATCGCTGGTCGAAACCCGAACACCCTGTATATTACTATTATAGTTTAATTATGACACTGATTGATTAATAAAAGTGATTTTATAAGATGGAAGAAGGAAAGTCGGACCAAACACTTTAAAAGTATCAATAATTGTAAGAAATAATTAATGTTCTTGTAATTGTTGACGACCGTCTTGGTGTAGTCGTTCGCGCACCGGACATCTAAACCAGGCGGTTGCGGGTTCGAATCCCGCAAGAGGCAAATGTTTGTGTGATGAGCACGAGCTTTGTACCTATTGTATTGATGAAATCGAACGCCGGCTCACTGGCAAAAATTCGTCGACTGACTAACGTCCTCCGTAGCTTAGTTGGTAAGAGCACTCGCCCGGATAGCGAAGGGACGTAGGTTCGAGTCCCACCGGATGACACAGTCGATTAATTTTTGTTAGTGAAATTTGATTTAATTTCGTAAGTCATGGATGTTTATATGTATTTAAGTATTTCTATCCGTTATCCTAGTCACCATAGCACAAGCTCACGCTTAGTTTGGGGCTAGGTATTGTAGAAACAATTTATTATTTAATTATGGAGCTGGAACATAACTCGGAACTGATTAATCATACGACAAGAAAATAATAATTTCCCTAGTTGTCAAACTGGATTGGCGATATGGTCAAAGATCAAGGAACCATTTCCAAGGTCCATTGTATCCGACCGAAACCTACTTTGATAATTTTTATTGAATTATCAATGACCTCATTAATTCAAAAATTATCTAGGACGAACTGGTATTCCGAATAATAAATCATTGATTAATAAATTATATGTTAACAGTTTTACTTATTTATTTATAATTTAAGCAGTTTCTTTACAACTTGTTTATTTAATAGGCACTCATTTGAACGCCATTACACCTGATGGTAAGTGACGATGCGTCCGAAGAATTTTTCAAGAATAGAAGACTAGAGAAACTAAAAGTTAGGAGGACACGCGGTCACGTGGTATTTAAAGAATAGGTATTGTTGATGTCTCGATGCGATCTCTGGTAGCCGCCCAAGCAAGAAAGGGACAAACAGGCGCAGACCGATAAATCCTTCCTAAACAGCATTTCGAAGTCCCCTATTTCCTCGTCCGAAATTTGACAAATAAAATATTTTCTTCTAAAATCGTTTCTCAAAAGGTGGGACTATGCTCCTATGTTTTAGTTTTGGTGTTTATTTGCGTAGACTTTTTGGCGAGCGTCTCAAAGTTGAGGTTGAAATTAGGCAATTATCTTATTTTTGAAGGCTCATATCCTTTGTTTATTCAAATATAAGAAAAAACAAAAAATGGGAGCTGTGGTAAATTTTGATTTTATGGTAAAAAAATATTTTGCCTTTAGCCATTATCCAGAGAGAAAACAGGGGACTACGTTTGTATGGCGAAATGGCGACTGGTCTTTCCCTTTAACGCACTTGCCCAAAAGTCGTCTTAGACAATTCAGTAACCGATTTTAATATTTAGAAAGCTAGGAAAACAATTTCACGCAACACTACTAGTTTGTATGTATTTCTATGAAATACCATTCGCAGCTAGCGACACGAAGCTTACATAGAAATACATAGAAACCAAAAGTGTCGCGGCGACATGTCGTCTGCTGCCGCGTGAGGTCGGCTACGAACTCATGTTTTTACTTAATAAATCAAATAGAAAGTCACCTGTCTAGGACGAATATAAAGCAGGTTTTTAACCAGACATTTAGCCGCAATCTAATTGATTGTAAGCGAAGATGCGCCGAGTATGGATCATGGGGCTAATTACGTAACTCTGTTGCTAACAATTCAGGATTTAAATCCCTTGAAAATGTCATATTTGACAACTTCAGTTAGTCTATTAAGCTGGCCATTCACGGTCAGTTCAAAAATTGACTCCACTCACTAACATAAAAATAATCTGAAAACTGACTTTCTGCTACTAGAACGTGGGCAATTCCCCATTCAAAGGGGACTTTTAGTTTTTTTTAATTTAATGGATAAAATGGACGAGTAGGTCTTAGAACCGATAAAATATGGGCAATTGTGGAAAAAAATAATAATGTTAAGTTACTTTTAGGGTTCCGTACCTCAAAAGGACCCCTTATAGGATCACTTTGTTGTCCGTCTGTCCGTCTGTCTGTCAAGACCCTTTTACTCAGGAACGCGTAGAGGTATAAAGTTAAAATTAACATTAAATTCTTATGTCTATGGTCCCTTAATGATGTGAAAAAATCAAGCTTTTAAGTTAACGCTGAAAAAAGATACGGCTAATTTTGTCCAATTTTCTATCATTTTTCCCCATTTTCAGGGGAATCAAAACCTATAGGGTACTTCCCATAGACCTAGAACCATGAAATTTGGCAAGAAGGAAGTTCTTACAGCATAAGTTAAGGAAAAAGTCCGAAAATCGTTAATTGTTGTTAAATCAAATACAAAAAGAGCTTTTTCGACCGTCATCGCGAGGACAAAATGCTGGTCCAAAAAAAAAAGTAGATGGAGCGCTAGCGCTATGCTTATTATACTGTTCTATAATTATGTTTAGGTAGATTTAAAAATAGACCACGAAACATCTTAATTCCTATTAAATATTGATACAGTTTTTATATTTATTATTATTTCTTGGAGTACGTACTTCTTATTACTTTTCGTTAGATAACCATAAGCACGCTTGGCCTAGTGGTTAACATCTTAGGTATGACCGTTAGAATCTGGGATCGATCCCAGGGATATACTGATGTTTTCAAAATGTACGTTTTTTTTTCGAGGTATATTTAAATGCACAGCAAAGACATAAAGCATCTATCAAATTTTAATTATACTATTTTACTTGAAATAAATTATTGCACTGCAAATATAAATATTAAATTTGGCACAGAGATAGTTTGAGACACTGGGAAGGACATAGGCTACTTTTCATCGCGATATAAAATCATCAGGTGAAATGGGGGATGAAAATTTGTATGCAAAATCGGACTTTTGGCGCGGGCGAAGTCGCGGGGAACTGCTAGTAAACAATAAATTTGAAAATGTGCATAATTTTTTTCTCAAAAAAATGCTGCTAAAAAGTTGTTAAATCAATGTACCTACAGAAATTTTCTTTCCACATCGAATACCTATATTAATTGCACGTCAAATTTATCCGAAATTGGCCTTAGTTTAAGTCAGCGGATTGCATTTTTTTGCAATTTTAGTCTGTGTGTGTAGGATTTCAAATCTGTTACACAAATTATGGTGCTCATACCATTATCATTCTTATTTAAAAAAGAAAAAAAAGCTATGAACTTGAATAAATACAAAAAAAAATCACCCATTAAGATTCGAACGCTCGTCTTTTAAAATTCAGTAGTAACGTCTTTCGCACTGCGCCAAGACATATATAAGTACTGTTACGAAATTAGCACACTTAATGTGCGTTAAACAATTGCGAAAGAAAAACGCATGTACTTCTTTTTGTTGTTTTACGCTATCAATTGTACGTTCCTCATGTACCATAGCTCTTGAGTTATGGTACATGAGAAACGTTCAATTTGTGTTCGATATGCATTGCGCGAAGCGCAGTAGGTAGTTAGTTTTTATAGCAGTACAACAGTTATCCGAGAGATGGCGCCAACTGTATGTAACAACAATAGTTATTTAATGGCAAAGTTAAAGCCTCTTTTAGAGATTAATTATTGTCTTTGTAATAAGTGTTATTGTCACTTACATACCTACTTAATAATTCATTAATTAGGGCATGGTTATCAATTAAAAATAATTTAGACGTCTTTGCTGATAATTTCATACTATAAACGGAGCGCAACATCCGCGCGATATAGCTGCGTTACATTCGCATGCGCTCTCTGCATTCAATCAAGGCGCTGAGCTAGTGTTGTTTAATATAGGACAATAATAACTATTTTGGAGACACTTTTAAAAAGCTTTGACAGCGCGACTGTATACGCCAAAGTCGCGCTGCTAAAGTCGCCTAAATGTAAAAGCGTTGTGAAGTGATTGTAGCCACCCTAGGGAATACGGAACCCTTCTTGCGCGAGCCCGACTCGCACTTGGCCAGACTTTGATTGAAATAATTTCATTCAAAGTTAAGTACATAATCCACTACCTGGGGGCTAATTACGTAACTCTTTTGCTAACAATTCAGGATTGAAATCGCTTAAAAATGACACATTTGACAACTTCAGTTACTCTGTTAAGCTGGCCATTCACGGTCAGTTCAGTTTTAGAACCGGTAAAATATGGGCAATTGTGGAAAAAAAAAACGTTGAGTTACTTTTTTAGTACTTATGCCTATAGCCCAGATTTTTATTACCGATATTGAAAACGTAAAATTTTGGTCCTACCTCAGACCGACTAATTAGTGTAACTGGCCGTGAATGGCCTTTAGCAACAAAACTTTGTTTGAAATAATTTCATTCAAAGTTACATAATCCACTACCATGTCTGACTAGTAATAGCCTAATTGAAATTAATTTCGCTCACAAAAACTAATCGACTGTGTCATCCGGTAGGACACGAACCCACGTTCCCTCGCTATCCGGGCGAATGCTCTTACCAACTGAGCTACGGAGGACGTTAGTCAGCCGACGAATTTTTGTAAGTGCTTGCTACGCCAGTAAGCCGGCGTCCCACCGGATGACACAGTCGATTAATTATTGTGAGCGAAATTAATTTCCATTTCGTAAAACTTGCAAAATAATTGCTTAAGTTATAAAAATAATTATAGTAGTAATATCCTTTTTACTCTTTTCTTTAAAAGTATCCAGATCATAGTGTTTAAGGAACACTAAAGCCTAGCAAGCAAGAGGAATGTAGATTTAAAACGTTTGGTGCGTATTAGTGGTATGTCAACGACATAAGGGTGGAAACCCCGCCTGAGTCTTATGTCTTATAGGAAAAAGGGGCCGGTGAATCCATTCGTGCAATTCCTTTGCATACTTGCTGAAATGTATACCTCTAGAACACTGAAAGGCACGCCACCTTACGCCGAGGCTTTGCAGCTTAGTTTCACAACGTTCAGAGTATCCAATAATTCGTAATTTGCTTTTTTTCCGTTGAGCCTAATACAGCATGTTGGTATTTGGCTGATATCCATTTGAATTGAGGTCCTTGTGGCGCAGTGGCGACAGCTCTTTGGTAATGATAACAAAGTTAAGCAACCCACGGCGCTGTCGTGACTGGATGGGTGACCATTTCGATCGTTTAAATAACGTACATGACAAGCATCTCCGTGCTCCGTGGAAGGCACGTTAAGCAGTTGGTCCCGGCTAATATCTGTGGTATTAGTCGTTAAGCCTAGTCAGAGGCCCTAGGGCGGCTTGATAGCTTCTGACATTAAGGTTTGTCACTTGCCTTACAGACACCCCTCGACCAATCCGCACTGAGCCCGCGTGGTAGAGTATGACTCGTACTCCTCATAGTTGAAGTGAGGTCTTTTCCCAGCAGTGGGATCTTTATAAGCTAACTTTACTTTTTTACCATTTGGATTAACCGCTTTTAAAAGAGATATACAGGTTTTGTAAAAATGTATGAAAACCTTACCCTGGAGTGATGTTGTTGATAATTTTCTCATCCATATTCTCCACCAGGTCTATGAGCTGGTCTCCTGACATGATGCATTCGTAGAACTTCTCATCTATCGTGTTTAGCATGCAGTTACTGAAAAGAAAATAGTAAATTAATCATCGTCATCATCATAGTAGCCTCTTGGGTATCCAGTCTTGGATGTAGGCCTCTTCCCTCTTCTTCCACTCCTGACGGTCTTCATCAAGTTAAGGCGAGGCCTGCGTGTCGTCGGATATCATCGGTCCAGCGTAGCGGTGGTCTATTGGTTGTGGTAGTCAATTAATAGTGGCCTTAAAATTTTTTTTTTAGTTTCAACTGTATTTTTACAGCATAAAGTTTAAATTGATGAGACGTCTGTTCTACCACTGCTAATATTGAGTGCTTTAAAGTTTACCAAAGGCATCAGGCAATGGCTTTACCAAAAAGGTATACGCCTTGCTCCAAATTTCGGATATCAGAAAAATGCCCACAATATTCAGTAAATCACTATAAATTAAGTAGGTACGTCACGGACGCAACTCAGACTACCCCAGACCGCCTCTATTCCCTACCTGAATGCTGCCGTGTCGACTGTACTTCATTTTGATAGTAAGTAAAGTTCATAAATCTTACACAAAAAAGTGGTCACTATCGGTGTTAGCATTCTTTTATAATATAACATTATAATTTGTAAGATATCAAAAGAATTGAAAGTAATTTACAAAGTTGTAATCCTGAATAATGTATATTTCATCAGAAAAGAAACTTCAAGTCCTATTTTTAACTGATCAAAATAATTATAACGGTGACGCCAGCTACGCTACCCTTTCGCGCTAAATTAAAAAAATATATATAGTGGACACACCTGTAGGCCGTAGATATATGGAGGAACGCCTTCAGCTTGACACAGGCCCTGGCCAGCAAGAACATCTCCCTTGTGCCTCGCACGTTGATCTCCACTGCCGTCTTCAGAGGCTCGTCAAACCTGACAGTTGCTGCTCCGTGGAAGATGAACTCCACCTAGAAATAATAATTATAATATAATGAACTGAGGCTCGGCTATGACGGCCAATGTCATAGAGATCGACCAGCAGACAGGTAGGAGATATTATGATAGAGCACAAGTGTGAATGCAATTCACAATAATCTTCTACCGCTATGATGGCCAATCCCACCAGAGATCAATCAAGTACGCAAAAGATATAGAGCACAAGTGTGTGGTTCACATCTCACAGTCATTTGTGTGTGTGCACTGCTGTGCTCCTTGTGGTTACAAGAGTCTTCTATTCGTTGTAACGCTCACATAAAAAAAATTGGCTACACAAGGCGAAGGATTACCGAGTAAAAAGATCTCTTCTTTCAAAGGGTTAAATGATCAACCCTTTGAAAGAAGAGACCCACTTCTGATTCCTGTCCTGAAAGGCATAAGTACGAGGGTCAAACTGAAAGTTCTTAGAACTGGCCACTTATAAACAATATAATAAAAAAAATATTCTAAAATTTGAAAATAGAACTCTTTGCCAATATTACTGAGTATATATTTCATTCATTTGTCATTTGTTTTACGACTTGGCGGCAAATTGAAAATTGTCTGTGTCACGTCAAAATGAATTTAACACGAGAAAATTTTCGTGCAATGATTTTTTATGACTTTCGATGTCATTTAAGTCAACAAGAAAGTTATGATAGACTACGATTGGCCTTTCACGATGAAGCCCCATCTCGTGCGACTGTTTACAACTGGTTTAATGAGTTTAAACGTGGTCGCACTAATCTCACTGATGATGTACGTGAGGGACGGCCTTCTACGGCGACGACTGAAAATAACATCTGTGTTGTGCGGCGTATGATAGAGACTGACAAAAGAGTGACCTATCAGCAGATTCGGACAAGCTTAGGCATCGGTATGAGTCAAGTGCACAAAATCCTCCACGAACATTTAGCGGTCAGGAAGCTTTGCGCCCGGTGGATACCTCATAATTTGACTAAGGCTCAAAAACTCCATCGTGTGGATTGGTGCCGTAAAATGATTGAAAGATTTAACGGAGGTGACTCAAATGCTGTGTTCGACATACTAACAGGTGACGAAAGCTGGATTTACTGTTATGATCCTGAAACCAAAAGACAATCTGCTCAGTGGGTGTTTCCTTTCGAGGAGTTGCCAACTAAAGTGAAGAGAGATCGAAGTGCGGGAAAAAAAATGGTGGCCTCGTTCTTTGGAAGGATAGGTCATTTCGCAACAATTGTGTTAGAGGATCAAAAAACAGTTTCTGCAGAATGGTACACTACCAATTGTTTGCCACTTGTCTTGGAAAAAGTTCGAGAGAAACGACCTCGCAGTAGGATCCTCCTTCACCACGACAACGCCTCGTCGCACACCGCCAAGCGAACGATCGACTATTTGGCGACATCAAACGTTGAATTACTGGGTCACCCGCCGTATAGCCCCGACCTCGCGCCTTGTGATTTTTATTTATTTCCAAAAATTAAAGAAAAACTTAAAGGAAAGCGGTTTATGAATGCTGAAGAAGCGGTGGCTGCGTATCGCGATGCCATTGAAGAGACCCCTAAGGACGAGTGGGCAAAGTGCTTTTCCCAGTGGTTCCATCGCATGCAGCGGTGTATTGACGTCAATGGACAATATTTTGAAAAGATATAATAAAACTAATAACTGGCTAATGTAATCAGTTTTTGATTTTCTAAGAACTTTCAGTTTGACCCTCGTACAATCCCCATAACATGACGCGGCATTACAGCGGCAATATGCACAACAGTTGAAAATTTTGACAGGCTTTTCGCGATGAACCTGGGTTCAAACCGTCTCATGTCGTAATTTTTTCAAGATTGTGCACTGTCTCCACTTTTAATATGCCGTTTTACTTTGTTTCTTTCGAATAAAAAAGGCTCTGCGTAGATAGGCCCGGTGGCTCCGGTGAGGTTCGCGACACGCCAGCGGTGGCGTCCACTCACCATTTTGACAAAACATCTGTGAAGGATCTAGCAGATGAGTGTCACTTGTAGCGGCCACCGAACACCTTCGTTTGCGTGGGACCAAAGGTCGTGGCGTGCGACAGCCACTGGTGGCGGTGGTCGATGGCCCATCTTCTTGGAGTCAAAGAGATACAATTTGGTCTAGGGAGTGATACCGCAACCAGGCTTTAAATAGTTACCTCATTAATGACTTTAATTCGATCCTCCTCGCTCATGCCAAGCCCGATTTGGCCAATGTCCCCTTCGACGACAGCTATCTTTTGCATGAAATCTGGCCTTTCTTTCCTCAGCTTGTCGTATAGCTGAAATAGAATACAATCCATTAGTATAATTATGACTTCAAACGGGCCATCTCAATCTAAATATATAAAAATTAAAACTGACTGACTGACAAATCAACGCACAGTCAAACTACTAGGATCAGAACTCTGGAAATTTTCCCCATTCCACATTTCCACCATTTCCTTTTTCACATTTCCACCATTTCCTTTTATAGCGTAAGTGAGCACAAAGAAAGGATTGTTGGAAATTCATCCCTTATGAGGGTAAAAAAGAGCGGGGGGTAGGTTTGTATGAAACTCCGTCAGTTATGAAGCTAATACGATGAAAATTGATATTTAGCTATTTTGTTAGAAGCTAAGAATCACGTGTTTTAGGATTTTTGAAAATTCAACCCGTCAGTTAATAATATATATAAATCAAATAATAATCGGCAAATATCTGTTGGTATTAGTCGTTAAGCCTAGTCAGAGGCCCTAGGGCGGCTTGATAACATCTGACAGTAAGGTTTGTCACTTGCCTTACAGACACCCCTCCACCAATTCGCACTGAGCCCGCGGGGTGTAGTATGGCTCGTACCTCCTCATAGTTGAGGCCTTTTCCCAGCAGTGGGATCTATGTAGGCTGACTAACCCGTCAGTTGTTGGACTAATATACATAGGTAGGTGTTTTGAACTCACCACATCATCGAATTGTTCCTGTATCCTCTTGGCTGTGTCTTTGTTCTTCTTCGGCCGCGCCAGCATGTACACCTTCTTCACGTCTGGGCATGATCTGTGAAGGAATGTCCTGTTTAAATTCCGTAACTTAGAAGATACCTCTTTATTATATACTTTATATAGGAGGAAAGATAGTACCTATAGAAAGAAGTCGCTCCCACTGTCTGTCTGTCTGTACGCTTGATCTTTTAAGCTACGCAACGGATTTCTATCACAAACCACAAATAACATCGCAACATCGATGATAACCAAAATGATTTCCTTATTTACGTGTAATGAACGTTATGATTCACATTTGCAGTGATTTTCAATTGCATCACAATGATTTGCCAATCATACGTTACCATAGACCAAGAAAACCAAACGTACAGCATTCGGTTACCCATGTGAACTACAAAAACAGCTTTTATTACGTAGGGAATAGAGGCGGTATCAAGGTTAAAGTGGGGTAGTCTGACGCGCGGTCGTGGGTACCAAGAAATTATCTACACTAATATAAAAGAGGAAAGATTTGATTGTTTATTTGTATTGAATAGGCTCCGAAACTACTGGATCAATTCAAATTAAATTTGGTGCAGAGATAGTTTGGGACCCTGGGAAGGTAATAGGTTCTGTCGCGATATAAATTCATTAGGGGGGTAAATTGTTTTTTTTTTTTACAACAAACACACCAATTACCTAGCCCCATATTAAGCGTCAACTTGCTATGGTGACAAGGATAACGGATAGACATACTTAAATACTTTTATAAACGTCCATGACTTAGGTACATATTCTCGTGTTCATCACACAAACATTTGCCCCTTGCGGGATTCGAACCCGCAACCGCCTGGTTAAGAAGTCCGTGGCGCGAACCACTACACCAAGACGGACGGTCGTCATGGTATGAAAGTTTGTATGGAAAATCCGACTTTTGGCGCGGGCGATGTCGCGGGGAAGTGCTGGTCTAAATATAAAAAGGAAAACTGACTTAATGACTGACTGACTGACATATGCACAGCCCAAACTATAGGATTTGAAACTTGACATTTAGCATCATGCTTGTAGTGCACGTGAGCACTAAGAAAGGAGTTTTGGAAACTCGCCCCTTAAGGGGGTAAAAAGGGGGAAAGTTTGTATGAAAGGGATTGAAGGTTGATGGGAAATTTGACATTCCGCGGAATCGCGGACGAAGTCGCGGGCAACGGCTAGTATTTAACTATAGAAGTATCATAGATAAATAACTCTTCATTGCACACCATAAAAGTAACAACAACACAATTTACACAGAAAGATGTACAAATTAGGCGGTTTTATCGCTAAGAGCAATCGCTTCCAGACAACTTTCGGGTATAGGAAATACTTCATAGTCATACATGTTCATACTATGTTAATACCACATTGCCCGTATTTGCATGTTTAAATAAATGTTTTCTAATATGCACGTCGTCGTCGAATGCATAAATTAAGCTTATACAAATGAGTTTTATTCAAATAATTACTAATTAGTCGATAACAATATGCTATGTCATGAAAAGTTTAGCTTTTACTACGCAAATAACATAATTTGTTATTTTTATGACTGGCGATTCGTTTAAGAATAGTGTTCGGTATTTTAGTCAGAAAGGTGAAAACTTTTATCGCCTTACTAAAAGGAAAATCACGATTATGTAGACTCATAATTATTGACCTTTTTCTACCCGACCGCGAAAGAAGGGTTATGTTTTTCGAGAGTACCTATGTATGTATGTATAATTGTTTGGCACGCCCTACACCCCAAACAGCTGGACAGTTTTTGACACGTGAGGTGTCGTTGAATTCGTCAAAATTGTGAGAGTGACATAGGCTATATACATTTTAAAATGGCGCCCGCAAATGGAAATAAAGGGGGAAGGGGTGATTGATTTTTTCCTTACCATAGCAATATGGGTATCAAATGAAAGCCAGTGAAAAGACCATTTCAAAAATATAATAACTTTTGCAGTCGGGTGTTATGTTTTTTCGTAAATTATGTTTACTTGTTGTCTATTACAGACGATTTTTTTACAGTGGGCATATTCATTTTCATTTTTTTTACATTTTTTTTTTGGTAAGGCATCTCGTCTGTGTAAGCCTGTGCGGTTACATTAGGTTACATAAAAAAACCTTAATCAGAACCCTTAGAGCGCGAGGCCGAATCGCACTTGCCCATTTTTAAAGCAGATTTGACTTATAGAGCTTGCTTCCAGTAGGTATATACTTCATCATATCAGCCTATTGCAGTCCACTGCTGGACATAGGCCTCTCCAAGACTGCGCCAACTTTCACGGTCCTCTGCTTCTCGCATCCAGCTACCACCGGCTTCCTTCCACCTTCCTCAGGTCATCGGTCCACCTAACAGTGGGCGTCCAACACTACCTTTTTTGAGACGTGGTCTCCATTCGAGAACTTTCCTACTCCAACGCCCGTCGGTTCTGCGACAGACATGACCAGCCCACTGCCACTTCAGCTTGCTGCACCTCTAAACGGTATCTATGACTTTCGTATTTTTTAGGTGTCCAAAATTTTTTTTGGCATGTAAGAAAGAAAGAAAGAAAGAAAATACATTTATTAATGAATGGACATCACATAACACACGAAAACAGACAACGTAAAGGGCACGGGTATAAAACAAAAAACTCAGTAAAATTACAAATTATAGTGGTAAACCAGTCGGACTGTGCAGTTGTGCGCCTGCGATGCCCATATTAAAAGGGCTCAGCTTAAGTCGTGACCCGCTAAGGGCCGTGGCGCTGGTTTTCAGTAGACCCTAGCTGAGTGAGGTCACGGACATATACGCCAAACATTATTAAAAATAACAATAAATGTAGTTAAATGCATGTAGTGACCTATTCGCAGTTATAGGATTATCCTTCATTTTTTTGAAAAATGAAGGAAATGAAGAATGATTCTTGAAAAAATGAAGGATTATCCTTCATTTTTTTACATCTATATAATCTCTGCTCCAGTGCTATGCCATCGAATGCCAAGTTTTTGACCGGACATTCCCCGTTAGGACCACATAATCCAATTGGAAAGTTAATCAGAGTCATACTAGCTCACGTCCCAATGCCATCACTTGTGCTGTGACAGGAATGCTTAATAGACGAGACATTGTTTGTCAAACTGTTTGCTCTCGTCACCTACAACCATCGAGTATTTGAGTGTATTTCATACGATACGATACGATGTGCTATTCAGCCAGGAACCAAGCCTGATCCGGTAGAACCGGCACGCCAAATAGCACGATTTTTATAAGCAAAGACGCGTTTTAGGGTGGAAGAGGAAGACCAACTAGCCAGCCCATCGGCCACAAACAACAAGATATGCATCGAGCTTGGTATAGGAATATAGGTAGTATCGTTAAAGGTCTGAGCGTTGCGGTCTGCCTTGGTAGTGTTTGTTTATGTTTTTGAGTTACGTATTTCATACAGACAAAATAAGAAAGAAAGAAAGAAAATACATTTGTTGAGAAAAACACACATACATACTCGAAAGTAACAATTAAGGAAAACACAAGACTATTGTGTTGAAATGTTGAAGTGTAAATGCCGAAAAGGCGTCCGCTTAGCATTATTTGTGGGACCGAGCTAAAAGCATGCCACGAAGCTGGTTTTTAGCGATTCTTTTCCGAAATCATGTAGGTATTAAAGTGATTGCCATTAAAAACCAGCCTCAAGGCTTCCCGGGGACCTGGCTTATGCTAAGTTTGGTCCTTTTGATTTGGCTGGCATCAAACATTCCCATAAGTGCTTTTTTTATTCATTTTGTTGTTGTTTTGTGTCAATTTGTTGTGTTTTTTGTAGGTATGTAAATATTTTGTGAGCGTGGGTGTTATGTTTGTGATGTCTCAAATTAATAAATCCTTTCATTCATCCTTTTTTCTTGATAAGTAAAGTGTTGAGTTGTAGAGCTGCATAATAAATTAGGTATTGTAAAATATAGGATATTTAGATTTGATAAATCGCTGTCTTTTAAGCAGTAGGTTTTTGAATACGTTAGCCTGGAGTTAACCAATACATGTTTGATTTTTAATATTTTGTATGGGAATTATGTCAAATTAAACGACAATCGTGGTTTACCAGCTGTTTATAAATTGGAGAACTCGGGTCGAAGTTTTAGATGATCAAGATGTACCTAAGTAAAAACATAGACAAGGTCACAAGGTCACGAGGAGACAAGAACCTCGTGGATCGAAGCCAACGTGTCGATCAGCTCTTTCTCAGCCCACTGGGGGTAAATAGATTTTTCGATCCACTGGGGGCAAATAGTTTCCACAGTTTGGGAACCACTGAACCAGATTTAGTATGCAGAAACAAATCCAGTTTGTGATTGATGTAGGAATGTGCAACCTTTATCCTCAAAGTTAGAATTTAGCGAATTAACTGAAGAAAAAACCCTTTAAAAGACAACACGTGCCTTTGCACCAACTACGAAGATAATCAATTTTAATTGAAACGACATCTAACTGTTTGCTGGGAAACATGCTTTAAGAGAGTCAAAAAGCCGGTAGAAGTTTAAATGTGAAATTCAATATTTGACGACCTCCGTAGCCGAGTGGCTGGCACACCGGTTTTCAAGGTGTCGCCATCTTTGAGGCCCCAGGTTCGATCCTCGGATGGGTTCAGAAATTCGTATTTTCTATATTGACTAGAGTTTGTGTGCTGTGGTATCACCGTTGACTTAGATATCCATAACACAAGTGCTTCAGCTACGTAGTTACTTTGGGATCTGAGTAATGTACCTATGTGATGCTGTCCAATATTTATTTATTTATTCGCGCGAGTAAAGTCGCGGGGCAACGCTAGTTTTAATATAAATATATAAGGTACACTCCACTAACTGTATTCCAAAGCACGTCATTACATTGGGTTTCTTATGATTTAATCTGTTTCAAATCTAGCCGCCTCACTCATGCCAATGCGAGTGAGCGAGATGGATATTACAGAAAATATACACTTCTTACATAGTAGAGAACAGGAGTCATCACAATGTGTAGCAAAACGATGGTAGAATTTTAAACATAATAATAAAGCTTTAAATACCATAATAGGACCTAATCTCGATATCTTGAATATGTAATTGAATAGGTACTATGGGTAATGCCAGGTGTGATCTAGCATCACACACTTACACTTATTTATTAATATTTTTTGCTATAACATAGGCTTTGTAAAAACAACATGTTTTTTTTTCAGCAGGCCACCACTGCTATAATTGAAAACTATCCCAATCACGCTTGCTATTCCAAACATGAATTAACATTATTCCTAATTATTTTATAATTAAGCAGTTACTTACTGTTTGAGAGTTTAGGCAGTGGATTACACGTGGAGGGCGACAATGATAGGTGGAAAAACAGTCAGGTCTGAGCACTTATAGCTAGGTACTTGCCACATCCGCTTTCTGGGTTCAAGTATCACTTCACAGGTCACAATCACTCGAAATGTCTGTAAGGAGCCTCACAGGATACACACGCGGCGAAAGCGCTCTGGTCAGTCTAGTACATGTGTCATAGGGAACGTCTCGATGTCGACTCGATCGTCGGGGCCCTCACGGTACGTTTTAAACAAATAAAAATAAGGCAGGTATGCGTGTGAGTGTGCGCGGCGTAGTATTAATAGGGTACACAAACAAATCAAAATATTGTAGTAAACATATCGCCCGCCCTAAACACGTCAAGTGTTTACGAGAAGGTTAAGAAGCCAAGGGAAAAGAAGTTCACTGGACAGGAAGACGAACTAATTTCGTCAAAGATCTCTTTAGGCTACCAGTAGGAGTTTTAACATCTACCACACGAACAACTTGGTCTTGGCCAGGGTAGAAATTAATAATGTGTCCACGACGCCACTGCAAAGGGGGAAGGTTGTCATCTTTTATGAGTACTAGCTCACCTGCTTTAGGAGGATCACAAGGAGAGGTCCATTTATTTCTAATTTGTAATGTATTTAGGTATTCTAAATGCCAGCGAGACCAAAAGTGCTGGGTAATTTGTTGGATTAGCTGAAACCGTGTAAGGCGATGCAATTTTACGTCTTTATAAGGGTACTCCGGAAGTGCAGTTAAGGGTTGTCCAATTAAGAAATGGCCGGGAGTTAACACTTTGACATCATTAGGGTCCGGAGAAAGTGGGCACAATGGGCGTGAATTTAAAACTGCTTCAATTTTAGCAAAAACAGTGGTCAGCTCTTCAAACGTAAGGGGGGTATCGCCTACTACTCGTTTTAGATGCGATTTCACCGATTTTACCGCAGCTTCAAAAAGACCTCCCCAATGAGGGCAAATAGGAGGATCGAAAACCCAGGATATGTTCCGCTTTGAAAGCTCAGAACCAATAGCCTGGTTTTGAGACAGGAAACACTCTAACTCTTTCAGGTAATTGTTGGCACCGATGTAATTTCGACCACAATCGGATCGGATTAGGCGAGGTACACCACGACGCGACACGAATCGGGAAAAGGCCGCAATGAAGGCTTCAGTAGTTAGGTCTGACACAACCTCAAGGTGAACAGCTTTAGTAGAAAGGCAGACAAATACACATAGGTAACTTTTCACTAACCTTTTGTTCCTATAGGCCTGGACTTTGGTAAAAAAGGGTCCTGCAAAATCGGTACCTACACCGTCAAACGGTCTAGCAGCCGTGACGCGGTCTTTAGGTAGGTCACCCATGAATTGCATTAACACTTGCATGAGCATTCTCGCGATGGTAATGTGAAAAAAGGATGTTCACGAAATTACCATTCTTAGGCAGAAGAAGGGGATGGCGCGCATCAAAGGATAGATC
Organism: Pyrausta nigrata; assembly: GCA_949316185.1. NCBI lineage: Eukaryota > Metazoa > Arthropoda > Insecta > Lepidoptera > Crambidae > Pyrausta > Pyrausta nigrata. The sequence goes on from OX438965.1 coordinate 7,516,713, forward strand.
GGAGTTTCGTAATCGACCTCCAACTCGAATCAGGCCTCTGTCATCTAGAAATAAATTCAACTTTCTCAGGGAGTTAGTGATAGGATCGCCACGCCGTAAGCGATCAAGTTCATCAGAAAAGGAGGTAAATTGAACAATTTTCACCAAAAACAAAAGGGAATCTCTCCGTTCCTCAGGGCCTAGGTAGGACGTGTAAGATTTAGGAAATAAAAACCGCCTTAGGTAACAAGTCACGTTTATTAGCTTGTTGAAGGAACTATACCGCTCTAATAAGAAAGAGGGATCCGGGGTAGGAACATTGGCAGAGACTACTAAACAACGTAGTCCAGGGAGATCACTACTTGGGTTAGGTTCCGAAATACCGGGCCAGTTGTCAGGAGACCGCGTCAACCACAAAGGTGAAACCAAAGGGAAAGGTCGATCAGTCGGGTGACTGACATACCTCTCGATGCACAGTCACTAGGGTTCATTTAGCCTGGGACGTGCCTCCATTCACTAGATGTAGGACTATTATTAATCTGGGAGACACGATTAGCCTCAAAAGTCTGAAGGAGGTGCGGAGTGGTTTTTAACCAACACAACACGATTTTACTATCCGGACTTAAAAAATCCATGATGAGGGATAAAATAATGTTCCCGGGTCGAGTCATATGAAGAAAGGGACATATGGTTTAGGTCAAGGTACTCGCGCATAAAGGAAATATATTTCTCTCGAAAATTAGGATTGGCTTGCAATCGCTTCTCAAGATTATGGAATCGCCGTAAGGCATTGGTTTTAGAATCACCGAGAAGTGGACGATCATGAAGAAAAGGAAGTCTAACCATGAATCGACCATCGCTTTCACGAGTGGTAGTTGCTTTAAAAAAGGTTTCACACTCTATATCCAAGGGGTTCGCAACTGGAGATTGGGGGGCCTCTTCGATTTTCCAGAATTTTTCAACTATTTGGGACAGCGAGACTCCAGTCATGGGGGGTTCCAAATCAGTAAATCCTCCATAAACAGGACCACACAGGACATAACCAAATATCGTCGAGATAGCAGTAAGGCCATCAGGGGACACAAACAACTCGGACCCTAAAAGGCGACCAATGACGTCAGCTCCAAGAAGTACACTTATAGTACCAGGTTTGTAAAATAAAGGGTCAGCAAGAGGGAGGTGCTTAGTACAGGCAATTACACCTTTAGGCAAGTCTACCTCCGGGAGGGTACCAGCAATCACATCAACAACTATTGCACTGGTGGAGATTTCTGGAACGACAGAATTAACTGGCTTAAATGAAAAGGATACAATGCCCGGGGAATAAATCGCTTGAACTTTACCTATTCCATGAACAGGAACTGGAGAAGGAATGATAGGTAAGTTCATGTGGTCAACAACAAACTCAGTAGTAAGAAGGCAGCCCTGAGCACCAGTGTCACATAAGGCACGCGCTTCCACATAATATCCAGACGCGGTTTTAACATGAATCAAGGCCGTAGGTAAAAGAACGAGAGAATTGCGAGGTAAAGATGTAAAAGCGGGTATGGAAGGGGGGGCTGCTATCTAGTCAGAATTGTGGGGCCTCATTGTACTTACGATGAAATGCACGTTCATCCTGGTTTCTTTGACCTAGAGGAGCATTATAAGTACGGTTACCGCTGGGTGCAGGTGGGGGTGGCACACGGTCTGTTAAGTGGCTTTGTGGAGATTGCCGCGGTTGGTTAGAAGCTAAGGCCGCGACGTCTCGGTATGAGCGCTCGCGGTCGTAATTCACAGGAGAGGAGTCATCATAACACAGTGACGTGTGATGACTGGAACGGCGGCACGTACGGCAGCGATAATTTCGCGTGCATTGGGATATGGAGTGTTTATCCAAGCATCGATAGCACAGTCGGGCTTCTTTTACAAAGGTAACACGTTGACGTGTAGGAAGGCGAATAAAATCGGGACATTCGCGTAAGTAATGCGAAGTACTATTACAAAGGTGACATTTAGATGTCGACGCAAAAGTAACAAAGGCTCTCGCAGGAGGTGGGGAACGCGCGTTAGGTTTAAGCAAACGAGGAGAGCTCACAGTAGGGGGGGTAGTAGTGTCAACGACAGAAGCACTACATTGTCGTGGTGCCTACATTCATCCTCAAGAAAGGTAATAAGATGATCAAAAGTAGGGAGGTGATTAGGATTATCGCCATAACGACGTTCAAATCTCGATTTTAACTCTGAAGGCAGTTTAGCAAGGCATAAGTGAACTAATAGGTACGACCAATGTTTAACAGGAAGTTCCAATCTTTCTAAGCATCGATAAGTCGAAAGCAGGGGGTTCAGGAACGACACACGTAACCCGGAAAGTTTAGGCGTTATAATAGGGAGCATCATTATTTGAGCTATGTGGGTATCCGCTAAAACACGAAGGATATGGTACCTACGTTTTAGGAGGTCACGGGCCACGGTGTAATTGCCCGCCTCAATCTTGAGGTGTTGTATTAATCGACGAGGTTCATCCGATAAGGCTCCTACTAAATAGTGTAGCTTCAAAGTCGGGGTAAGGCTAGGCTGGTTGTCCACCACGCTATCAAACTGGTCTATAAAACTGATCCAACTATCGGGACGGCCATCAAACTTAGGCATAGGTAGGTCAGGCAATTAGCCGGGCTATCAATAGCCAGGGCTTTATTCTCCTTGAAGGGGGTGCTAGTACGGGACGTCTCAAATTGGTGAGGTCGTATTTCGTCTAACTTAATTTTTAAGTCGTCTACTTTGTCCCTTACTACGCGCATCTCGTTCTTAACTTGCACATATTCTTGTTCATAAATCGCAGGATCGAGATTACCTAACAAGCTTGGAACAAGCGGCGGAAAACTTGTCGCACATAAGTGGCAGGTCGGAAAGACGCGCTCGCATATGATTGGAGGAAAAGGTCTCAAGAACTCGGTGGGAATCATCAACCCAGTCACTAATATAACGGAGTTTACCTATAGCTTCACGGTATTCAGCTGTATCCGTGTAAAGTACGGCCCTTACGCTCTCGTTGCCGGTTTCGGTATCCGACATTTTATTTACTTTAAATCGCAAGAAACAAGGTAGGTAAATTAAACTCACAAAAGATTCCAATAGAATGCGTAAAGGAACAAATAGTAAGGGACGGCGCAGATGCACCGGGTATAGCAAACGTAACTCGTAAACAACTCGCACGCGGTCACGCGGTAATGGCGTGATCAATAGGGAAACAAAGCGCTCGCGCACCTCACTTGCACTCAAAGGGTAGGTAATTAACGCGCTAATCGATTTAATCGACACTTATGTAAAAGGGGGTTGTACTCGAATGTTATTAAGGAATTTACTGTAAATAGGTTAGGACGAGACGTTTTGTTCAAATTACAAAGGAAAGTAGCAAAATAAATAACTCTCAATTAAAAAAAATACGTAACTAATAAGGGGTCCTAATAAAAACTACGCTCTGCTACCAAAATGTTTGAGAGTTTAGGCAGTGGATTACACGTGGAGGGCGACAATGATAGGTGGAAAATCAGTCAGGTCTGAGCACTTATAGCTAGGTACTTGCCACATCCGCTTTCTGGGTTCAGGTATCACTTCACAGGCCACAATCACTCGAAATGTCTGTAAGGAGCCTCACAGGATACACACGCGGCGAAAGCGCTCTGGTCAGTTTAGTACATGTGTCAAAGGGAACGTCTCGATGTCGACTCGATCTCCGGGGTTCTCACGGTACGTTTTAAACAAATAAAAATAAGGCAGGTATGCGTGTGAGTGTGCGCGGCGTAGTATCAATAGGGTACACAAACAAATCAAAATATTGTAGTAAACACTTACCTATTCTATTTTGTACCATCTATAATGTGACATGCAATAAATGATTTGGATTTGAATTTGAATACTAGTTTTTGGGAAATAAATTTCGCTCAAATAAAAAACGTTTCTGGGGATGCATTTTTGCGAGCGACTAGAGATTATTTCATTAGGTCTATAGCTATTACTGTATTTTATTTATTGGTGTGTTTGTTGAAAATATGTATTATTATTATTTACTATGTCGTGTCGTTTCCTATTTCGGGACCATGGGGTCTCAGACCTTCGGAAGGCGTTCATGGGGCCACCACGCAGAGGCCTGACAACATTCATCTAAAAGTTGTGACACCAGCCGGCGATCATCCCAGTATAAACTATAAAAGTACACCCAAGAACAATCCCCGGCTCGTGTTGGACTATTGCAGAATATGGATGGAAATAACTCTGGGTTATGGGTTTGGGTATGACTATTGCAATCTGAAAGCAATCGTGTTAGGCGGTAGCTACGTACACGTGCCGGCAAAGAACCAATGCGGTTAATTTAGTCCCGTCATAAAACCAATGTTCGATGAATAATTAACATATAAAAATGTCTTTGAATAACAAAATCAAAGTACTTAGTACCTACTTAGGTACTTAGAATAAGTCGGAATGTGCGTCCGTTCTTTGCGTCATTTGAAGTTACACATTTACACAATTAAGTAAATATACAAAATGTACAAAAAATATGTTTGTCTGCACATCACATACATCCGTGTCTGATATTTGATTTAAATCGCACGAGTTTAGTAACAGTCGTCAATATTTAAAAAAAATGATTCTTAAAGTTGTAATAAATGTTCTTTAAAAACTCTAAATTTTTAACGTAACCTGTAATACTTGTTTGGAACACCCTTCAGCCCAGACGGTAAATTTGTCAAAATTGTGATAGTGACATAGGCTGTATACATTTAAATATTGGCGCCCGCAAATAGAAATAAAGGGGGAAAGGGGGATTGATTTATTCCCTGCCATAGCAATATGGGTATTGTGAAAGCCAATAAAAAGATTATTACAAAAATATAATATTTTTTGCAGCCAAGCGTTTTGTTTTTTTCAAAAACTATGATTTTTATTGCTGCAGTTCCTAACCTTGCAATGCGAGCATATACGTAATTAACTTATAACAATTGCCACTTCCTACTATTTAGCATCATATGATGCTAATTTCGTGCAAAACATACATTATTAGCATCGATGTGGGACCAAACACACTTGGACTTTCCTGATCCTGAACCTACGTACTCTGGTCCATTGTTGACACTACTCTTATAGAATACCAATGAAGTGGACTCGTTTAAACGGATTTCGACCTTATGTAATAGAGGTAAGGTGTGGTGGTTATTTCAAGAGTTGAAATGGTTCAACCCAAAAATACTTACACAAACACTTTTTTATATATACTAATATCATTTTTCTTGACAAATTGTATCTTATGTTATTATATTAATAAATAAATAATAATAATAATAATAATAAATAAATTGTTTCAACAAACACACCAATTACCTAGCCCCAAACTAAGCGTGAGCTTGTGCTATGGTGACTAGGATAACGGATAGAAATACTTAAATACATATAAACATCCATGACTTAGGTACTTTTGCTCGTGCTCATCACACAAGCATTTGCCCTTTGCGGGATTCGAACCCGCAACCGCCTGGTTTAGAAGTCCGGTGCGAGAACGACTACACCAAGACGGTCGTCGTAATATTTATGTATGTGTATTATTTCACGTATATACGAGTATATTTGTATGTATGTATATAGTATGTACGTTTATTTTTACAGTATTTTGTTAATTTTTCCTTAAAAGTGTACCAATACTAAATGTCCCGCCACTGATTATCTTTCTGCATTCCCACGCGGTTGACTGGTAGAGAATGCCTTCAGGCATTAAGTCCGAAAATTTTTCTTTTTTTTGGTGCAATAAAGTTTTTATTTAAACTATATAATATATAATATTATAAAGAGGAAAGATTTGATTGTTTGCATTGAATATAGGCTCCGAAACTACTGGGCCGATTCAAATAAAAAGTACAATGATAGTTTGAGACCCTGGGAAGGACATAGGCTACTTTTTGTCGCGATATAAAATCATTAAGGTGGCGAAATGGGGGATGAAAGTTTGTATGTAAAATCCGACTTGTGGCGTGGGCGAAGTCGCGGGGAACTGCTAGTATTAGATTATAGGCAGACTTTTGACCGCAATCTCACCTGATGGTAAGCGACGATGCGACCGAGGATGGGTCATGTTTGACTAGTAACAGTCTATTCACTCTTTTCTTAAAGGAATCCAGATCATAGTGTTCAGGAAACACATTAGCCGGCAACGAATTTCACTCTTTGGTCTTCCTCCTTTTTAGGCAAAATGTGAGTCCTCCTCGCCGAATTTCGACCACGGCGGCCTATCTCAACAGAGATTAGCCAACTGCGCGGGACATAGTGCACAAGTGTGTGCGTCATACACAGGTGCACTGTCTGTTCCTTCACTCTCATAATTCGGTGAGACGGCAGTCCGACATGACCGTAGAGAGATCAGGCGCACAGGACCAACGGCTTAACGTGCTTTCCGAGGCACGGGGGTGTTAACACCACCAACTTCCTGACTCCGGAGCTGTGTCTGAGTAATTTCAAGACAGAAAAACTCAAACACTCTCGGCCCGACCCGGGATTTTTAGGCAAAATATTTTATTAAATTTAGGCAGTCACGATGAACTATAATAGTGTTGTTATCGATAGTCGACTATCTCAAAATATAAATATTGGACAACATCACATACATTTCTCAGATCCCAAAGTAATTAACACTTGTGTTATGAAAATCTGAAATAACAGTGGTATCGCAACAAACAGACCCGAGACAATGTAGTAAACTTGAATTTCTATACTGACCTGACCGGGGATCGAACCCGGGACCTCAGAGATGGCGACACTTTGAAAACCGGTGTGCAAGCCACTGCGCTACGGGGTCGTACGTCTCTAAACTATCGAATGATGACATCAATCGATACTATTATATACAGGGTCTAACGAAATTAGTTATCAACCGACAAAGGGGGGTATCTATACATCATACTGAATACGATGGCAAAATATGAACCATAGTTTTATAATAATTTTTCAAAGTTATGTTTTCTAACAAAATAATTCAATTAAAATACTGCAAATGATTATTATGATTAATCATAAGCACGCTGTATTTTTACTTTACGCATACAATTGCATCAATTCACAGATAGTGTAGTGACACGAACACAATTCAAAACGCATTGTACGAAAATCACACACACACAGCTGTAAATAGTGTGTTTTTTCACAACTGAGAATTGCGAATATCTCGGTAACTAGTCTGAATTTTTGGCCCAAATTTGGTGAGCTTGATCAGTGTTATGTATAGATATCCCCCTTTGCCGGTTGATAACTAATTTTGTTAGACCCTATATAGGACATTAGTATGAATATACAAAAGACAATAGTATCGATCGTATCAAAAGTATTTGCTTCAATAATATGGATACCTAACAGTATCGATAGTGAAATACTAATGATTACTCATTAGTTTCCCACTATCTAGTACTAAGAGAGTAATAAAAATTATTGTTTTTAAGAGATAAGCATTCACTGCAGTCTTAAGCACTTATACCCTGATATGAAACATTTTGAATCGGAAGCTTGATCCCGCCATCTTGATGCTGACTTTGTTGGGGGTGAAATCCTAATAACATTGATGAAAGCAACGCGGCATTACATCGTTAAGAAGTCTTGAAAATTTCGACAGGCTCTGCCAACGCCAGGGTGGCCGAGAGGTTAGGCAATCGCCCGGCATGCGAGGAACGAGGGTTGGATTCCTGCCTCTGGTGGTCATTTTTTCAAGTGCAATTATCCAATATTAAAAAAGTACTGCTAAAAAAGTTAATAATAGTTAACTAGTTTTCAAGTTCAACTATCGATATCGATTTGACGACCGTCTTGGTGTAGTCGTTCGCGCACCGGACTTCTAAACCAGGCGGTTGCGGGTTCGAATCCCGCAAGGGGCAAATGTTTATGTGATGAGCACGAGCATTTGTACCTAAGTCATGGATGTTTATATGTATTTAAGTATTTCTATCCGTTATCCTAGTCACCATAGCACAAGCTCACGCTTAGTTTGGGGCTAGGTAATTAGTGTGGTTGTTGAAACAATTTATTATTATTATCGATAGTTGCCCACCATTACTATAAACTATATTGTTTACAAAACGACAGAAGCCGGTGGCGATGCGCGCGCGCATTCAATTGTGCAACATTGTCGCCCGAAGGCCGGCGCGCTCTTGTCGCGAACGTACGTTAACTGTTAATTAGTTTTTAATTGGACAGTGATTTAAACTAAACTATAATATTAAAATAAACTATGTTTCTCCAAAATTTGCAAGCAGTGCAGTATAGTTGATCGACACGCATGCGAATTAATTGAGTCTGAATAAAATTATTAGGGTTTGAATCGGAGGATAAATTAGTTCGGAGTTAAATATGAGACGAATGAAACTAAACTCGGAAATAAAATCAACCCTGATTATATTTCCGAGTTCAACCTGATTTGTTGAACCCTAAATTCAGGGATGACCACGTGGTCGATATCAGAGCTGAATATATGGTTGATTTCTGGGATGAAGACATTGTTGATGTCACGGATGAAACATAATGGTTGATTTCAGGGAGTACATATATAATCATGGTGATTAAAGAAATGTAAGAATGTTTTTATGTTATTTTATTTTAGGTATCCTAATCATGGTGAATTTCAGGAATGTAACCTTGGTTGATTTCGGTGATGTAAGCTTGTTTGATTTTAAGGATAAAACATGACTCACCTCAGCAGTTTCTCCGTGAGAAGTTTCCCCAAGAACCCAGTGCCTCCAGTGATGAAGACAGAAGACCCGGCGAACATCTTCTGAATCTGGGACTCGCCGAGTGCCTCTTTTTCCTCCACCATGTCCATAAAAGTGATGTCTCCCCCCTGCTTAGGGTTGAGCAGCTCTGTGTTCTGGATGTCGTATGTCATTTCTAGAAAGAGAGAGAAGAAACTAGTTATTGCACGGTTGCACAATATAATGAAACGTCATATTTCAGTGAGTGAGGGTGCCAGAACCTTCTGGGTGAGTTTGTTACGCTGTTGACTCTGTCTACGCCAAGCCTGGCTTAATCTAGAGTCAAGAGCAAATAAGTAAAACCCTTTGTGGTGGGGGGGTCGCGCTTCATAATTTAAATGATCTCCTAGCCAAATTACGACCATGGCCAAGAAGTTTATTGTAATATTGCGTAGTATACAATGCAATTTCTGTTTATTCACTCTTAAAGTTCAGTGGGACGGCAAAACGACGTGACCAGAAAGAGATCTGGAAGCACTGGTGTACCAAGGTGTTAACACCATCGACGTCCAGACATCAAGCTGTTTCTGAGTTATTTTAAGACAGAAAGCCCCAGAAATAAATCCACACCTATATAAGTAGTCACCTATAACACAACCTTCTTTCTGAGGAACCACAATGGCACTATTCTATTATTTAAGGACAGCTTACTTTCTACACTTTATCCCTGTTATTCCAAAAACTTAGTACCGGGCTTAAGACAGGACTAAGCTATTAGCTAGCCAATTAGAAAAGCGCTTTTCTATTAGGTTATGTCGCGAATGTGTCATTCATTCCTGTGTTGTCGGCTAATATTTAGACCCATTTTAAACCTGGTCTCATTTCTTTGTTGCAATGCAATGCGTAAAGTTACCTATAAGTTAAAAAGATCCTAATAACGTTTCTATGCGGTTACCTAATTAATTATGTTGACGCAGTAAAGCAGTAGGTAATTGATTAAAATTAATAGTTATTAATGTTAATGAATTTAATCGTGTCACCTTCATTCTAGAAAGTTCCCAAATAATCCACTTTGTAAATGAGTGGCATTGCTTTCTCATTTAGGTTGTACCTTACCAGAATTAATTGACTTCTATTTCAATTTTCCCAATTAAATACCGTCAGTACGTATTATAGTCTGGAGATTTTAGCATAAGGTCAACCTCATTACTTATACCTACATTGCCCAGTTTTCTACAGCTTTATTTTTCAGTCACTCGTGCGCAGATTTCTACTGATTTTCATATGTCATCTAAAACCGCATTTTTGAATCATTCGATCGACTGCACTCGACCGCTCGGAACCGCAACGAGTGCCCCTACCCACTCGTCACAGAAGGCGAGCGATAGAATAAATGTCAAAATTACTGCGTTAAGCGAAAATTTTGTCACATTTGCAACAGAATGTCATACGAGTGAATTCAAAAATAGAACTCCAGTAGTTTCGGCTGTAAGCTGCCTGCCAGTCACTCAGTCAGTAGTAAAAGCTTAGAGAAACAGGGCCTCTAATAAAACCTGGATGTATTTTAAACAATACCTACAACTAATTCTGTTTCATTAAAATTGTCGTTAAAGTTATTAGTAAAGTCAAACTTTATCAAGTACTAGTGGTTCCCCACGAATTCGCCCGCAAGAGTTGGATTTTCCATATAAACTTTCACCCCCCATTTCACCCCCTTAATGTTTTTATATCGCGAAAAAATGTAGCCTATGCCCTTTCCAGGATCTCGAACTGTCTCCATACAAAATTTTATCTCAATCGGTTCAGTGGTTTAAGCGTCAAGAGGTAACAGACAGACAGACAGACAGACACACTTTCGCATTTTTTTTTAATTGTTTCAACAAACACACCAATTACCTAGCCCCAAACTAAGCGTGAGCTTGTGCTATGGTGACTAGTATAACGGATAGACATACTTATATACATTTATAAACATCCATGACTTAGGTACAAATGCTCGTGCTCATTACACAAACATTTGCCCTTGCGGGATTCGAATTCGCCTGGTTTAGAAGTCCGGAGCGCGCACAACTACACCAAGACGGTCGTTATTTATAATATTAGTATGGATTCCTGGTCATCTTTAGTAACTCATCAATAAAATACAAGTTAAAACACCTGTTCACGTTGTTTAGCATAAATACATATTAGTTACTAATGCCGGGGCCCCACTGTCGTCTACCGCCCAACGGAAAAATAATCGCATTAAATTACCACTGAACCACAGAATAAATAATTAGTACAAAGTACAAGTGGCTTAGTGGCCAAACCTACGTGATGTAATATGGTTACACTCGAATATTTTCAAAGTTAAAGTCGAACTCAAAAATAATTTATTTAATTTAGGAAAAAACTGCCACTTATGAACGTCAAAATTTAAAAATCAGTAATATTGGCCCTTAGGGGGCCCGAACATGTCTCTTTATCTTTTCAGCCCTACAAGTGCTTCGAGACAAGACACAGACAATCAGGCAAGTGCTGAGAAAAAGCACCGGAACAAACTCAGTCAATTCAAGCTACCAATCGATTTTTCAATTAGCCGGTGGCCCGTGAAAAAATTTGGAAACCCGTACCAAAAATTTAATAGTCTCGGCTTATGTAAAACTACTAAGTGAGAACTAAAATAAAGCAAAACTGGATTTATCTAGACAAACATAAGTGTACTTATTGGTATTGTCCATCGCCATTATGCCAAATTAATTAACATTAACAAATAACGGCCTAAATCGTGGCTTCCATGTACTTAGAAAAAGAGTAAAGTCAGCCTATATAGATCCCACTGCTGGGAAAAGGCCTCACCTCAACTATGAGGAGGTACGAGCCATACTCCACCACGCGGGCTCAGTGCGGATTGGTGGAGGGGTGTAAGGCAAGTGACAAACCTTATCTACTGTCAGATGTTATCAAGCCGCCCCAGTGCCTTTGACTAGGCTTAACGACTAACACCAATAGAAATTCCATGTACTTAGGAATACTAATATTTTTTGCCACAACTATTGCTACTCATTTAAGGTATAATTTACAGTAGTGTGGCCGTAGCATGAGCAGTACAAAATCCAGTTTTATAGGCATACGGATTTTGATCAGGCACTTTTCATGCAAACTTTAAGAATTTTGCAATATTAAGAAGAAGGTCAAACGCGTGCGAAATTTTTAACTATCACAAAGTTTCTTATGATTATTACTAGCTTTTTCGCGCAACTTTATATGTCTGTTAATTATTTTTCAAAGTCGTAGAATTTTCGGAAAATTCTCTCTTAGGGGAACACCCCCAGCCCTCCCCAAGGAACCTATATATGTCACATTTCAATTTTCTACATTCAGCACTACTGGTTGTGCATTGACTGTCAGTCACACAGTAACGGAAGAGTTTTTTATACTTTTAATTTTTGATCAGATTTTTAATTTACTTTACGAAACCACTTCAAAAGAATAGTTGGCATTTCATGAAAAACTTATGTTTTTTTTATAAAAATGACAAAAAATTGGGGATACATTCCCATGTTCCCATTCAGTAGCGATGAAATCAATGCCGGCTCGTTGGCGTAGCAAGCAGTTACAAAAATTCGTCGACTGACTAACGTCCTCCTCTCTACTCTAGCTCTTTTGGAAGAGCAATCGCCCGGATAGCGAGAGTTCGTGGGTTCAAGTCCCACAAAAAGACGTTCGATGTTACTGTGAGAGAAATTTATTTGAGTGGGTTCAAATCCCACCTGCGTGCGAATTTTTGGTTTCTTATTTAAACTTATATAATACGAAATTTTATCACTATCTTCACCTTGGCTCTCTTCAGAACTAACCTTTTTTTTGTTCATTCTTTTCTTTTCGTTTACCTAGATGTCGTCAATATCTTCAATTTCGTTAATTGTAAATTCATTTTTGTGTATTTTATGTATGTTTATCATTGTTTTATATATCTTTTTATTTATTTGTGTAATATTAGTATGTATGTTTATGTTGAAATATTAATGCATTTTATAATTTATTTTATTTAATTGCAAATGTTCCGCCACTGATTCAACTTTCTGCATCTCCAAGCGGTTGACTGGTAGAGAATGCCTTAAGGCATTAAGTCCGCCAATTGTACAACTTACAGTGCAATAAAGTTTAAATAAATAAATAAATGTATTTGTTATTTAAAAAACTTTGAAGTAAGTAACTAATTAAGTATTTAGATATTATCTCTAGGAATTTATCCATATCCAAATTCAGCCTTTTTAAAAGCTTAAACATATTATTTACTGATTTATAATTAGGTATATCTTCATAATCTTTGTTTATAACATATACTTTGTACTTAATGATCAATCCATGTGATTAGACAAACAGCAAAGTACTTATTATATTATATTGCACGCTGTCGTTTCTTAACAAATTGAGAAATATGTGTTGTAAGCAGTCTAGATCTGACACTAAGATACGTTATAATGTTGCTGTAACCAACTGCAGGAAAGAGGGGCTATGATTTTCAATGATGATGATATCTACTACCAATAAACTAACTTACCAAAGAAAGTATAGGGAAGCCTAACTGCGCATACAGTTCGGGTATTTTTTTCTTTATTAATTTATCTAGATTTTAAATAAAATTTAATAGATTGAAGGTGCTTGTGGCGCAGTGGCGGCAGTGCTTTAGTAGTGATACCAAAGTTAAGCAACCCACGGCGCGGTGGTGATTGGATGGGTGACCATTCCGACCATTTAAGTGACGTCCATGACAAGCATCTCCGTGCTTCAGAAGGCACGTTAAGCAGTTGGTCCCGGCTTATATCTGTGATATTAGTCGTTAAGCCTAGTCAGAGGCCCTAGGGCGGCTTGATAACATCTGACAGTAAGGTTTGTCACTTGCCTTAACATGGTGGAGAATGGCTCGTACCTCCTCATAGTTTTCCCAGCAGTGGGATCTAATAGGCTGACTTTACTTACTTTTAATGGATTGACGTTCAAAAAAAACAATTTCATATTTCAAATTGGCCGACTTATAAAAGATAGCAGTTCCTCGCGACTTCACCCGCGCCAAAATTCGGATTTTCCATAAGAACTTTCATCCCCCATTTTATCCCCTTATGGTTTTATATCGCGACAAAAAGTAGTATAAGTAGTTCCAGGGTCCTAAACCTTTCTGTAGCAAATTTCATTGGAATCGGTCTAGTAGTTTCGAAGCCTATTCAATACAAACAATTAAACATTCAAATCTTTCCTCTTTATAATATTAAGTATAGATAAAGGCTTAAAAACGAAAATAGCTTTTATAATGTAAAGAATAGAGGCGGTTTCAAGGTTAAAGTGGGGTAGACTGAAATGCAGCCATGTGTACCTGCCTAGATTCTAGTCTAGTATGTTCGAAGATTATTATCTACAAATACTTACCGTGAATAACTATGATTTGAGAGAATTACATTTGGTACTTAGTTCAACTTTTCTCGTGGAAAATTATCCTTGACTTATTATTTTAATAATACGGATGTGCTGAGTATTATTATATCGTGTTAAACAAATATTTAAGGAAAAGTTGGTTCAATGTAACTTTTAAGTACTGTAATAATAATCAAGTTAGGCAGACAAGATTGTTAATATGGTTATTTTAACAATCTTAAAAAAATACTTACTTACTCGTATGAAGCTTTATAAGTTAGTAGTATTTACTTTACTTTTAGTTAAGTATTTATTTATTTAAACTTTATTGCACCAAAAAAGAAAGTACAATTGGCGGACTTAATGCCTTAAGGCAATCTCTACCAGTCAACCGTAAAGTATTAGGGTAGTGTATATTTAGTTAAATATTTTTGTTTGTATGTAAATATTAAATTAATAATTTATTGTAAGTAGGTATAAGGTAAGTGTTTTTTTTTTCATTTTGTACAGAATTCAATTCATAGTCAAACCCGTGTTAAAAATTTAAAAGAAATGCATGAAAAATAATGTATTTATTGACGACCTTCGTAGCCGAGTGGCTCGTATACCGGTTTTCAAACTGTCGCAATCTCTGAGTGCCCGGGTTCGATTCTCGCTCGGGGTAAATATAGAAATTCTCATTTTCTATATTGTCTCGGGTCTAGATGCAGTCCATTGTGGTACCACCATTGTTCAGATTTCCTTACCACAAGTGCTTAAGCTACTTACTTTGGGATCTGAGCAATGATGTGAAGTTGTCCAATTTACGTTACTTAAATTTAGTACTTACTAAGTACTATTTAAAGTACTTTGATTACTTAGTTACTTAAATGGTGGTGCCGCTAGAATAACATACACCAAACCAGTAAAGCCCAAAGACATAAAGTTGCAAAACCACGTGTGATGTGATGTGTAGGTATTGCTACAATTGCTATTAACATACTGGTTCCCTAGACTGTTAAAACACGGTCGTAAATATTAGATTCACAACTTGTTATTTTAGTGTGCGATTCTATGGCAGTACCGGGAAGAGATTTACAATTACGAAAATTGAATTTGTCTAATTAATTGGACCTAGGAAAAGGACATGCTTCTTTTGAAAGAGACACCAGAGTGGTGAATAGCTGAGTTGTTTTTGTAGTTAGCTGAGTAGTAGTATCTAGTTAGTGGCTGAGTTCTTTTCCTCGTCTCAGTAATATCAGCGTATATTTAATATTTCTGAAAGATTATTTACTATATATTATCCCCTGCAATTGTCTAAAAATGGCCCGGTCTATGTGTATATGTAAAGTTTAAAGATGTAAACGTTTTTAATTTTTGCTTCTAGATTTTTATTAGATATCAGATGCTACACGATTAGAAATGTAAATAATACCTAAGCATCCATCGTGATTATAAATATATATTTCCTACAACTTCAAGTATCCCACGCCTACAAGTATTTACAATTATTAGCATAGGCATACATTATGTCAACATGAGTGAAGAATATACCGGATTTCAATATTAAACTGGTTATATTATTACGATGTCACGTGCTCTTTACTTAAACAAAATATTCTACAAAACAAATATTGTATTTAAACTTATTTGATATACTTTTTTCCACTGCTAGAATTGTGTGTCTAGGAAGTTAAATATAAAACTTATAAATCTAAATAGGTTTTTGTTGGTATTGAAATATGTTTCTTTAATGTAAATTGTTTAACATAAATAAAGAAATAAAGTAGAAGAAGAAGTACACATTTAAAAATGTCCACTATGCTGTGTTATTCTTGCAAGTTTATGACAAAAAAATCCTTTAGTAGCCTTTGGAAAGGACAAAATCAACTTAAAGAAACATTATAAATTATCTTTGAAACCTAGATTTAAGAACTCGTACAAGGAAAATTAAAGCGTAAGAATGTATTTCTCGTGAAAAACGAGTTTGTGTTTCATTCAATTCCATATCCGACGAATGAAAGTTCAAGTGCAGAAATTACTTAATACAGGTTTTATTTCGCAGTTAAATTTCCTTGACGTAATTATGTTTGATGGTTAATTTGATTACGGTGAAGGTAAGGTACTCAAGCGAAAAATTTGTTTTTGGGTTTTTCTGTCTTGAAACCACTCCGAATCAGCTCGGATGACTCAATTACCTAATGGTAATACTTAGAAAGTGTTACGCTTCCGTGCTTTAAAAAGGATGTTTGTCCTACGAATGATCTCTCTCCGGTCATGTCGGATTGACTCTCATAGAGTGAAAAAACAGAGAGTGCACCTGTGTATTGCGCACACTCTTGTGCCCTCAACTATCTCCTGCGTTTGCTTATCACTGTTAAGATTATAGTGACTGGTCACCATAGCATAAACTCGTTCGAAGCATTATTATAAACTTACAAGGCTTACGTATTTTTTTTAAAGATGTGTAAGTAGGTCACGGTTCTGTTTTTGACTTTTAAACAGAGTAACTGGATCTTATATTGGGTACAAAAGTAGTTAATTGGTTCAAAGGAATCCAATCGAAAATAATTACTCACCTTAAACTGCGGGTCCAGTAATTGGAGAGTAATCATTTAAATACAGATCGATTTACATCATGCCCTACTTATGCCGAAAAAATCTTTTAAAAGTGTTACCATTCTCGAATATTTAATTGTTGTATGACTACTTCCATAAATAATGACCTTTTAAAAGACTGTTTAGTTTATTTTAGTAGGTTCTTTTAAATCAATATCACTTAAAATGTTGGTAAAGCCTCCAAAAAGTAATAAAAAGTTAAAATATTTTTTTTAGGATGTAGTTAAGAGCATTATATATGTTATGGACCAAGTGATTAATGCGGGCATTATTAATAATGTGCGGGCATTATGAATAATGTCTAGCTCTATCGGGCTAAGTGATTAACCACTTTCTAAACTTCATTATTAATTACATTCACATTCATTTATTTAATTTTAAAAAGAACAAGTACAGGCAGATCGACTCCCGGTACCACTTTGTACCGTTCGGAGTCGAAACACTGGGTTCGTGGGGTCCCAACGCTATCTCTTTTTTCAAAGAGATTTCCAAGAGGCTAGTTGACATCAGTGGTGACCTAAGAGCTGGCAGCTACCTTGCTCAGCGTATAAGCATCGCTATCCAGCGCGGTAATGCTGCCAGCATCCTAGGAACCTTACCACAAGGACCCTTTTTATAATTTTTGTTTTTGTGTTGTATTAAGTAATTTATCTTAATTTTTATTAATAAGTTGTATATATAGTTAATTAATAAATCACATTGCACGGTCATTATTATATTGCTACGTGACAATTGGGCAATTTGACAATAAAGTTAAATTTGACGCGGTACGGGGAGGGAATTTTATATGTTTTGTGTTACCTACATTTTGTTCAAAAACTAGTGGATTCTTAATGTAGAAGCTCGTAAGTCTATAAATAAGATGAGTACATGTTTTCGGTTGTTCCAGATGGTCATTCACTTCATCGGTTATGTTCATCAAAAGATCATTTGTCCCGTTCCCTGCTTGAAACCCGAATTGATTGTAGAATATTACATTGTGCGTGTTAAAGAATTCATGAATTTGCTGACAAACATACTTTTCCACCATTCTATCGATTGATGATGGCAATGTTATTGTACTAAGTATGTTTGTATAACTCTGCCCAAAAGCTGATGGACAATATGTATAACGCCCGATCAATTTGATTATTTGAATAATTATTATCAAATTACACTCCTTTATTGGGTACTCACTCTTCATAATGACCGGACATTATGCATAATGCCTAATTTATCACTTGGTCCATAACATATTAATTACAATATTTTTTTTTTGTTTTAAAGTAAAATTTACAGAAACAGGTGTTGGAGACATCCCATAAAAATATTTGGTGCACCTCCTTCGAGACAAAAAGAAGTTTATATACACTAATATTACAAAGAGAAAAGATTTGATTGTTTGTTTGTATTAAATTGGCTCCGAAACTAATGGACAGATTCCAATGAAATTTAGGGAAAAGATAGTTCAAGACCCTGGGAAGGACAAAGAGCTTTTTGTCGCGATATAAAATCATCAGGGGGGTCAAATGGGGGAGGAAAATCCGACTTTTGACGCGGGCGAAGTTGCGGGGAACTGCTATATTCTTACAAAAGGTCAGGAGTTAGGCAGGCAAGGAAAAGTTATTAGTCACTAATAGTTCGTGTCTATAATAACATTATATTATTGTTATAAAAGTTTTATTAAAACCACTTTTGAACTGCCTAGTCCACAAAAATATAATTGATTTTTTATCGGGTCAAGAGTAGCCTATATAATATAGCCCGATTAAAATTCGATCATATTTTTGTGGAGTGGCACTTGATATGTTGATAGACGGATCACTTTTAAGGGGGTCCTGCACGAAATTGAGAAAATTAACTTAATTCCAAATCACTTGTACGATGAGTTGAATTAGTTAAATACATTAAAACATCTTGACAGTCAAGCTGGCCCACCGACTGCATGTCGCTCAGCGAGCTATGGAACGGTCTATGCTGGGGATCTCGCTAAGGGATAGAATCCGGAACGAGATCATCCGCCAAAAGACGAAAGTCATAGATATCGTTCAGAGGTGCAGTAAGCTGAAGTGGCAGTGGGCTGGTCATGTCTGTCGCAGAACCGACGGGCCTTGGACTAGGAAGGTTCTCGAATGGAGACCACGTCTCGGGAAACGTAGTGTTGGACGCCCCCCTGCTAGGTGGACCGATGACCTGAGGAAGGTGGCCGGTGGTGGCTGGATGCGAGAAGCGGAGGACCGTGAAAGTTGGCGCCGTCTTGGAGAGGCCTATGTCCAGCAGTGGACTGCAATAGGCTGATATGATGATGATGATGATTAAACTTATTTACGTTAGCCTAATTATTGCACTAGGTCCTGGTCTTGTTGAAATTTAAAACAAATTCTTTGTGATACAATCAACATGACTTGTAGCTAATGATATCTAAGAGCATTTTTTTTTCGAAAACTTAGTGATTTTTGCGCATGAAAAAATAATTTGTACATGAAAATGATTGTATCGATATTTCGCACGTCCCTATCTTTTTAATATACACGAATAAAATATAAATAAGAAAATAAGAACACTTTTCAGTTTTTAACACAAATGTCTGATGTTTTTGCGCATTGCGCAGAATAAAACTATTGTTCTAATTAAGTCATCAAGTCTAAAACTTTAAAGCAAATGGATCTAATTACTAATATTAATAAGTTCGATTCTGTTTGAAGATCGTTTAGACTTACTCGACTTGCTTCGCGCTGCACCCCCTTAAGTCACACTTTTGACCCACCTACTCCACATTTTTTTTTTTAAATTAGATCATAAATATTTTTGTGGAGTAGACAGGTCAGAAGTGTAATTTAAAACTGACCTACCCATCAACATATCACGTGACGTCTAGAAAGGATGTCAGCGTGACGCACAAACAAACAGTGATATAATTGAGGTATTAGCAAAAGTTGTCGCGTTAGAAAGTTGATTCGGCTTCTAAGGAAATTCCAAATCGTTGTGATTTAGTTTCGTAATAATCTATTTTTAACCGGCTTCAAAAAATAACTTAATATCCTCAAAACGGATTTATGGCCTCAGCAGTAATCTAAGTTCATTCCATTTCTGAAAACCAGCGTCGTGGCCCCTAGCGGGTCATGACCTAAACTGAGTGGGGTCCTTTTAATGTGGACATCACAGGCACACAACTGCACAGTCCGACTGGTGTTGCCTAAATTGTAATTTTACTATATACTTTGTTTGATATTTGTGCCTTTTATGTATAGTTATTTTCGTGTGTAATGTGATGTCCATTTTTTAATAAATGTATTTTCTTTGCGATTTCAAGTTCATTGACAAGTGATTGATTTTAGTGCTGCTTCTTTTCAGCACTAGCTCACAAATTGTAGTAGTAGTCTATGTGGAGACGTGTAGTGTGCCCCTTGTGGGCCTTTATACAAAAAATAATAATTGTTGAAAAGTTTTTTTCCACGCCCGCACGTGGTGTCACCATCCTTGAGGTCCCGGGTTCAATTCTTGGTCGGGACAATGTACAAAACCATATTTTCCTAATAGTCTCGGGTCTGGGTGTTGTGGCAGAGCAATGTATGCGACGTTTTGCAATATTTGTTTTAATGATCTTATGAATCCCACTTGCGCATGTCCGGATTAGCTATTCCGGACTTTTTCATAGCCAAGTTCAAGGGCTATTATCTGTGTTGAATTCTTGCACAATTCGGACAGTGAGCTTTCGACTCAGATAATAGGCCTTGAACAAATCCAGGTTACCTAATCCGAACATGCGCAAGTGGGCGTAAGATTAGCGAATAAACTCACGAGCATCGAACCCACTGCCTCTTTGTAACCTATGTCGTTTTTATTGTCGTTGACCGTGTTAAGGCCAGCCTGTTTCTCGCTAGGTTTCGTAATACACGCAAATATTATACGCTTATGTAACCTAAAAAATTTGCCAAATGGGTATAAGAGGTCATTTTCAGGGGTAGACCTAATCGCGGTAAAAAAACAGAATTTCGACATAGTAGTTGAGTCAGACGGAGTTTTTTCCGGCGTTTCTACTTAGCACTCAACAAATATCACTGACCTCTATAAAATACAAGTACGCTGGAGTAAACGTTCTCTAAGAAATGACAGATAATAATCATAATTTTTGTGCCAAATCAAAGCGCCCCGACAGAGTGTATAAGGAACTAAACTAGGGTAATTTGCATAGTTTATGTCATTTCTCATTAGTTTCGTGGACAGTCACCACACGCTCACTACAGCCGTCAGCGCCAAAATGGCGATAATCAAGTGGCTTCATTTTTAGGTTGACAGTATGCAGTCCAGCCAATTAAAAGCAATATTTGAATTTTCTACTCTGTACTACCATTATTTTCAACATAATATTTGCATGCAACATTAGTTAGCTGAAGAAGAGAAAAAAAACTAATTTAGGACCTAAAATGTGTACTCTTCAAGTGCAAATAATATATTTCATTTCATTGAACCATGTCTGGTGCAAATAAATTTTCATTTTTTGAAGTCAGATGAAATGCATAAGTTTATTTCAACACCATTGCTTTTTAGTTTCCATCGATATTTTCGTGGTATTCGTCTTCGTTACTCGTTCGACATTTATATAGTTAACTTGGTCGGGTAGTACAAAAATGTTCAGACTATATCGTCACGTGATAGTCGAATACCTACATAACAGTCTTCTATACTAGTAATATTATAAAGAGGAAAGATTTGTTTGTTTGTTTATTTGCATCGAATAGGCTCCGAAACTACTGGACCGAATCAAATGAAATTTGGCACAGAGATAGTTTGAGACACTGGGAAGGACATAGGCGACTTTTTGGCGCGATATAAAATCATCAGGGGGGTGAAATGGAGGATGAAAATTTGTATGGAAAATCCGACTTTTGGCGCGGGCGAAGTCGCGGGGAACTGCTAGTGAATCAATACACAGCTAAAAACCTGCAAAAAGTCGTAGCTTCTTGCAAATAAACGTCATACTATAAACACACCTACTGTGTGTCGACTAACGATTGACAAGTACTTGTGAATTAGTTTGATTTGGCTAAAAACTGGTTGAGTGACGTCAGAGAGGGTAATAAACTGATGGAAGCTGTTTGTCTATGGTTTAGCGGTTGCAATTGAGCCATGACTCATAGATTGCAGGTTCGATTCCTAGGTATAGCAAACAAATCTTCCTATTGTGGTAGGTATAGCTCATAAAAAATGGTATAAGTATATGGCATAATTAAATAAATATAGCATGAATTATTGACCGTTATGGTGGAGTGGTAAATGTGTGTTTGATGAGCACGAGCATTTGTACTAAGTCATGGATGTCTTAATAAAACGTATTTGATAGGGGCTCACCAGAAATGTACCATAACACACGTGATTCCGTAACACACTATAACACACTGGAAATAATATAAAGACTAGTTTACAATATAAAATGCGAACGTTATACCGACTACCGGTTTATTTCAATACTGTTTTACCAATATCAATTCGGTTACCGAATGATTCTCTTATTCTACTCTGTTACCTTATTCTCAGCGAGGTTTTTTTACAAAAGTACTAATACTAGAAAGTAAATTAATTCAATAGGTCATAAATAATTATACCATGATTGTAGTATCAATATAAACGTGTCTTTACATCTTTCACGTGTGTTCACACGTCACACAACTTCGTAACACACGCAACACACGTGAACGAACACACGTGAGGAACTAAGTTTATAACTTGTATAGTATTTTCAAATGCAATGCAAATCTGCGAAAAGTAATTTCTGTTTTACGGTATTTAGGTCTACTTCAATGGACCATATTTTAAAAACAACAATTTAGTAACTTACCTTGAAAAATCACTTGCGGAACTTATAGAAAACCAAATTACCAAGCAGAAGCACACACAAAGTTTAGCGTTTATCAACAAACCAAAAAAGGCTTTCACGACAATGACGTTTTTTATTTTTAAATGATAGGTTGCAATCACAAAAAAAATCATATCATGTGTTGCTACTACTTCAAATGAAAAAACTACATGAATTTTTCTTTTCCGTAACACACGTGAAACCAAACGAAACCGATTTTTTAAACCACTTTAATTAATTAATTATAATTTAATTCATTCTGTTTTTGATTGAAATAATAAGTTTATTTCTTAATCTTTAAAACATTACTAAAAAGATTGCAATAAATACTTGAATACATAATAAAAACATAAAAATGTCTCAAAAAATGGGGAGGAGACAGTTCACATTTGTATGAAACTAAAATACGGGAAACTTATAAAACCGCTTTTTTTTATTTATAGTTGAAATTTTAAACATTTTACAAAATTATTTCAAAAATGTAATATTAGACAAACGAAAAAATGAATATTTCGTTATAATACAAATCCTCATAGAACTATTTTTCTCTATCTAACACTTGGACCACACAAAGTATAACGAAGTTACATTTCTGGTGAGCCACAGCCATTTAAGTATGTCTATCCGTTATCCTAGTCACCATATTATTGGCACTTATTGTAAAAGTTAGCATTGGAAACTTTAAATGCTAGTGTATAAGCTAATTTGTTACCTTTTTAAATGTACTATAAGACAGCTGTTTGTTTCCTTAATAAAGAAATAAATAAATAAATATCACAAGCTCACATACTTAGTTTGGGGCTAGGTAATTTTGAGTGCTAGTTAAAAACCAATTTATTAATAAATTAAAATAATTTATAAAATTAGAGATTTCAACTTTCAACTCTAAATCTATCTCATTCTCGCGTTAGCAACAGACAAAGAAAGAATGTCAATGAACCGCAATGATATTCAGAGAAATAAAAAAAAATACATGACGGGAAAAAACGTAGATTCTTGTTTGTTAATTAATTATAAAGGAACTAAATAAACTCGTAAAACTAGTTTAAATCTTTTACATAAATAAACGAAACATTATTCCTATTCCTATTTACATAAATATCTTCATCAATGAGCAAATGAATTCATCTAATCTTCTACATCCATACTAATATTATAAATGCGAAAGTGTGTCTGTCTGTCTGTTACCTCTTGACGCTTAAACCATTGAACTGATTGAGATGAAATTTGCTATGGAGACAGTTCGAGACTATGAAAAGGTCAAAGGACATAGGCTACATATTGTCGCAATATAAAAATTATTAAGAGGGTGAAATGGGGGATGAAAGTTTATATGGAAAATCCAACTCTTGCGGGCGAAGTCGCGGAGAACCACTAGTACCTATATAAAAAGAAAAACTGACTTAATGACTGACTGACATATAAAAATTAATCAACGCCCAGACGAAACTACTAGGGTTAAAACTAGAAATTTTGAACTACGCTTTCTTTTATAGTCTAGGGGAGCACTAAGAAAGGATTTAAGAAAATACACCCGCTTAGGGGTTAGATTCAAAAGGGGGGTACTTTTGTATGTAACTCAGTCAGTTTTAAAGCTTCGTATCTAATAATGTCCTCCTAGCCGAATTTCGACTACGGCGGCCTATCGCAACAGAGATTAGCCAACTGCAACATATTATAGTGCACAAGTATGTACGCAATACACAGATGCACTCTCTGATCCTTCACTCTGATAATTCGGTGAGACGGCAGTCCGACATGACCGTAGAGAGATCAGGAGCAGGACCAAGCTTAACGTGTTTTCCGAGGCACGGGTGATAATAACCCTACCAACTTCCTGACTTCGGAGCTGTGCCTGAGTTATTTCAAGACAGAAAAACCCAACACTTTCGGGCCGACCCGGGATTCGAACCCGAGACCTCGTGGAAAAGTTAAAGTAGTAGTGATAGTAGTAGGTATTTAAGGCCATATTCACCCTTTTAAGATAATTATATGTTTAATACCCTAATATTTTGTACCTGCAAGTACCTAAATATTTGTTGACAAAAAGGATGTCAGGTAAACGGCATATGAATCAATATTTGCAAACGTTTTTAGACCTTAATATGTAGTTATATTCTTTACAAACATTATTTTAGACCTTAGTATGTACAATGGTGTTTTTTTTTTCTAATGATTATAATGCAATTTCTTACCGAGTTTATGCGAAAGTGAAAAAAAAAATTCTGAAAACGGTGAATGATTTTTATATTGCAATATTGACTGACAACTTTTTGCATGGGATCAACATCGGAATCTTCAAAACATTTATTACTAAACAAACAAACAGTCATATCATAGTATGTAAATAAGTAACAACTACCTATGTTATAACTACTACACTAATACGAGATTTATATATATTTCTATTATTGTATTGTATGTACGTACTAGCGTTTTTCCGCAACTTCGAATTTCTCATACGAGCATACAACCCCTTTTCACTCACTTAGAGGTTTAATTTTCAAAAATCCTGAAATACCAAGTGTTAACACCACCAACTTCCTGACTCCGGAGCTGTGTCTGAATAATTTCAAGACAGAAAGTTCAAGCCCGGCTTCATATCTATAAAATTAGTGTTTAGCTATTTGGGTAGAAATTAAAAATAGCGTAGTTTTTTCAGGATTTTTAAAAATTAAACCTTAGAATGGGTGAAAAGGGGTTGTATGCTCGTATGAGAAATTCGAAGTCGCGGGAAAACGCTAGTACACGCAATACAATAATAGATAAACATACATAAATCTCGTATTAGTGTAGTAGTTATACCATAGTTGTTACTTATTTACATAATATGATATCACTGTTTGTTTGTTTAATACAGATATTACCTCGTTGGCCTAGTGGTCAGCACGCTGTGTACTATCCACAAGGTCCCGGGTTCGAATCCCGGGTCGGGCCGAGAGTGTTTGGGTTTTTCTGTCTTGAAATTACTCAGACACAGCTCCGGAGTCAGGAAGTTGGTGGTGTTAACACCTCCGTTCCTCGGAAAGCAAGTTAAGCCGTTGGTCCTGCGCTCGATCTCTCTACGGTCATGTCGGACTGCCGTCTCACCGAATTATGAGAGTGAAGGAACAGAGAGTGCACCTGTGTATTGCGCACATACTTGTGCACTATAATATGTCCTGCGCAGTTGGCTAACTCTGTTGAGGAGGACATTATTATTATAGATATTCTAAAGATTTCAATGTTGATCCCATGCAAAAAGTTGTCAGTAAATATTGCAATCAAAAATTCATCCACCGTCTTCGGATGTTTTTTTTTCACTTTCGCATAAACTCGGTAAGGAATCGCATTATAATCATTAGAAAAAAACACCGAATGTACCTACACTAAGGTCTAAAATATTTTTTGTAAATATTGATTCATATGCCGTTCAACTGAACGTCCTTTTGTCAACAAATATTTACTTGCAGGTACAAAATATTAGGGTATTAAATAATGTGTTCCTAAAATTATTGTTTTAAGTGATAAGCATTCACTTTGCATCTAAATATATTAATCGCCCGGCATGCGAGGAACGCGGGTTCGATTCCCGCCTCTGGTGGTCATTTTTTCAAGTGCAATAATATAATGTGATCCTCTTAAAAGGGTGAATATGGCCTTAAATACTATCTACTACTACTTTAACTTTTCCACGAGGTCTCGGGTTCGAATCCCGGGTCGGCCCGAAAGTGTTGGGTTTTTCTGTGTTGAAATAACTCAGACACAGCTCCGAAGTTAGGAAGTTGGTAGGGTTATTATCACTTCCCTGCCTCGGAAAACACGTTAAGCTTGTTCCTGCGCCTGATCTCTCTACGGTCATGTCGGACTGCCGTCTCACCTAATTATGAGAGTGAAGGAACAGAGAGTGCACCTGTGTATTGCGCACACACTTGTGCACTATAATATCTCCAGCGCAGTCGGCTAATCTCTGTTGGGATAGGCCACTGTAGTCGAAATTAGGCTAGGAGGACATTATCATTATTATCACTTTAACTATGGGGTCATGATCGAAATGAAAAAAACAGGCGACAAATGATCCTGCTACCTCGATGAAAATGTATGGATAATTAAAAAAAACTATTATTATTTTTATATTTTAAGTATATAATATTTAAGCGATATACTCGTATGTATGTCTTTTGCAAGTTTTATACGAAAGAAAATTTTGTGACAAGAACCTTCGGAAAGCCCGGTCAATCGAATGTTTTCGTTCCCCTCTTATGATTTTAACTTGAAAATCTTCAAGTTGGAATTCAAGCTTTTAAGTGGACCTTAAGTGTCCCTTAAATAAAGACATTGGCTTTGCGCACGAGTTACGCTAATCTGACGGTCAAGAACTATTGACATTGGACTAACACGCACTTGTGTCAATAAAACTGGGTTAATAGGAAGTTAAAATAGGTATATCTACGACTTTAGAATAAGCATTGTACTTAATTACTGTGGATGTTGGCACCCAAATTCGTGCTACATCACGTGACTGTCTTACAATGTGGTATTTTATGAGACAGAAACTCAGACACAGCTCCGAAGTCAGGAAGTTGGTGGTGTTAACACCCCCGTGCCTCGGAAAGCACGTTAAGCCGTTGGTCCTGCGCCTGATCTCTCAACGGTCATGTCGGACTGCCGTCTCACCGAATTATGAGAGTGAATAGAGAGTGCACCTGTGTATTGCGCACACACTTGTGCACTATAATATGTCCCGCGCAGTTGGCTAATCTCTGTTGAGATAGGCCGCCGTATTCGAAATTCGGCTACGAGGACATTACTATTACTTGTTGGCTTGGTCGAGTATTACTACCTATATAATCGAAATCATTGTCAACCCAATGACCTTGGCAGTTGGTAGTTTTTTGACCACTTTTCCGGTAAGTTCAACCTCTAAGCTATAATGTGTTAATTCGTTATGTCAACAGTAGACGTGCAATACCTACGTAAACAAGATGTTTACTTACTATGTAATAAGGCGTCGGCCACACCGCAAAGCTTAGGGCTCGCTTAGAGGTAAGATAATCGCTTAGCAATAACCACGACTTTGTCAATCAAGTTTTGACAGATCAAAATTCTTGTTTTACTTTATGTTGATAGATGGCGCTATTCATCTAAGTTAAGTAATAATAATAATATTAATAAATTGTTTCAACAAACACACCAATTACCCAGCCCCAAATTAAGCGTGAGCTTGTGCTATGGTGACTAGGATAACGGATAGAAATACTTAAATACATATAAACATCCATGACTTAGGTACAAATGCTCGTGCTCATCACACAAACATTGGCCCCTTGCGGGATTCGAACCCGCAACCGCCTGGTTTAGAAGTCCGGTGCGCGAACGACTACACCAAGACGGTCGTCATAAATACTGCGTAGAAATCATTGAGCTTACAGCAAAAACAAAGTATTTTAATATTACGTGCACAGACATGTAGTGGAAGTACTTACGTCAAAAATTAGTGTCAAGATGCAGTCAAAAATAAAATTAAATAGAAAAAACGTCTCGTAACTGAATTGTTTAAATATTACCTTACCTACCTTCAGTACGCCTGAATCTAAAACATATGAACATTAAAAATTTTCAACGCAAGCCCAGCCTTTTTTTATATAAAAATCTACCTGACTTATGATGTAAAATGACATCCAGTGGATTTTCAGTACTGATTTTTGACACAAGGAAAATCGCTCATTGCAGTTTTGAGCGATGTTGACGACCGTCTTGGTGTAGTGGTTCGCGCTTCAGACTACAAAACCAGCGGGTGCGGGTTTAAATCCCTCAAAGGGCAAATGTTTGTGTGATGAGCACGAGCATTTGTTCCCAAATCATTGATGTTTACAAACGTACTAAAGATTCTGATATTTAACTGCTTGCTTTAGCTTAGAAGGATGCTAAGTGCTTTCATACATATACTTTAGCTTAGTAGTAGTTAGTTCTTAGTTTATTAACTTTTATTAAGCCATACGGTGTGGCCATGGCCTAAGCGGATGATAAGGCATATTTTTACAACAAAATTAGCATTTCTTCTTACCTACCCCCAATTTTCGTATTGATTAGATCAACTATATCTTCAGAGAATATTTAATGAAACTGACAGCCGCATAAACTTTTTAAGTCCCTAATTCACATTAGACATTAACTTCTATAGGTATCGTAATCGTTTATCCATAAAAATTAAAACTGACTTTTAATGACTGACATATCAACGCACAGCCCAAACTATTGTGATTAGAAACTTGAAATTTTGCATTATGCTTTATTTTATAACGTAGGTGAGCACTTAGAAAGAATTTTAGGAAATTCATCTCTTAAGGGGGTAAAAAACAGGGTAAGTTTGTATAAAACTCCGTCAATTTTTGCGATACGATACGATGTGCTATTCAGCCAGGATCCAAGCCTGATCCGGTAAAACCGGCACACCAAATAACACGATTTTTAAAAGGAAATACACGCTCTGGGATGGAAGAGGAAGACCGACTAGCCGGAGCCCATTGGCCACAACCAACAAGATTTGCATCGAGCTTGGTATAAGCGTTGATGAGGTGCGGTCTGCCTTGGTGGATACACGTGGTGATCTTCAAGAGCTTCTTTAGTCCTTTCGGCCTAATTTATTCGGTCCTGTTATTTGGTCGATATACTGCCTTCGGCTTGTATAAAACTCCGACAATTTTTGAAGATAAATCGATAAAAATTGGTATTTAGCTATTTGGTTAGAAATTAAGAATGACGTATTTTAGGATCTTCGAAAATTCGATCCTTAAGGGGGTGAGAAGAAGGGTGGAAGTTTGTTGAAGAAATTCTAAATTTGCGCGAAGTCGCGGGTGAACGCTAGTTATATAAAAATGAGACCGGAAGTAGGTAGATCCAAACTACTTTTTGTTGTTTTGAGACTATGAATAAAATATTTCCTTCTTTATAATTTCAATACAAACCAAGTTTATTTACCAGTATTGGACTTGCCCATACACTAAAACCCGTTACCTATAATAGCCAAAGTAATTAACTAATTAAATCAATAAATATTCGAAGACATTAGAAAAATACGTCAAATAACTAAAACGCAATAGTTTCAGGACGCAATGACGGATACATAAGCAACCTACTTATCATCACCATGTCGCTTGCCATTTCCTAGTTCATATGGGGTCAGCCTACTCATCATACATGATATATTCAATAATGAAACAATTTCTTTGCAAGATGTTTTCAAAAGTACCTAAGTATTTATCCTAAAAATACATCAAGCGTCTTCAAGTGGGCTTCGAACCCACGACCCTATGCTATCAGGGCGAATACTCTCCCACTGAGCTACCAAGGGTGTTGGTCGCTCGACGAATTTTTGTAAGTGCTTGCTGCGCCAGTGAGCCGGCGTTTGATTGTATCAATACTTTGGGAAACCCACAAGTATCCGTCGGAAACATTGTTGCAAATATTTTACCATCAGTTAAGATGATACCAGCATGATTCCTTCTCAACTTATCTCCATACTTTTCACTATGATAATTTGGATTAGCAGTTCGCAAAAAGTAACAGGTATATTAAACCTATTGACTTCGATTCATTATTAAATAAATTGTTACAACAAACACACCAATTACCTAGCCTCATACTAAGCGTGAGCTTGTGCTATGGTGACTAGGATAACGGATAGACATACTTAAATACTTTTATAAACATCCATGACTTAAGTACAAATGCTCGTGCTCATCACACAAACATTTGCCCCTTGCGGGATTCGAACCCGCAACCGCCTGGTTTAGAAGTCCGTGGCGCGAACCATTACACCAAGACGGTCGTGATTATCATTGGACATCATTATCATTGGATGTCCACAGCCGAACATACCTAGGCCTCCCCCACGGTTTTCCACAACGACCGGTTGCCAGCGGTCTGCAACCAGTATGATCCTGCGATTTTTACAAGGTTGTCTTTTCCATCTTGCAGGTGGACTTCCTACGCTGCGCCTTTGTTCAAGGGGTCTCCACTCTAGAACCTTTCTGCCCCAACGGTCATCAGTTCTTCTCGCTATGTGCCCTGCCCATTGCCACATGAGCTTACTGATTCGCAGGGCTATGCCCGTTACTTCGAAAAGAAAACTTATTTCTATACTAATATTATGAAGAGGAAAGATTTGATTGTTTGTATTAAATAGGCTCCGAAACTGCTGGACCGATTTATATAAAATTTGGTACAGAGATAGTTTGAGACCCTAGAAAGGACATATAGGTTTTTTGTCGCGATATAAAATCATCAGGGGGGTGAAATGGGGGATGAAAGTTTGTATGGAAAATCCGACTTTTGGCGCGGACGAAGTCGCGGAGAACTGCTGGTTCATATACGATTACGCGCTCGATTCGATTAGATTTTAATTTCCATTGGAAATGTTAGAAAAAAATGGCTGCATTATTGGACTGGCGTTAACTTGAAGCTTGTTTTTTACAGCTTCAAGGGACTAAATCTTTGAATTTAATTAACCGATACCATCTCGCATTACTGAGAAAAGGTCTTAACAGATAGACGACCGACAGCAAATTTAGTCAATGGATATAATAATATACTTATGAGAAGCATAAAATACCAAAACACGTTGAATTTTTTCAAAACTTTGTATGATAAATAATTGTAAAGTGTTCGAAACGTCAGGTTTTAAATGTAAATAAACCACGAAGTAATCTGTAAAATTGTGTTTTTTGAATGAGTTCGACTATTCGCGTAAACGTAAGAAACAAATACCTACATTGATTGACAATTTATCGATTCCTTTGTCGGATAGATATTTTTCCTCAACAGCAATTTAGTTATGGAGTAATAATTAAGTAAAACTGTAGGAAACAGGATATACGGATCTAGAAATCTATATAATTATCTTCCTAAACAGTGTAATAGTTAATAATTGCTTTAGAAGTGTCTGGGAAGTTCATAATTATAATACTTAGAAATAGGACTTATTTTGAAATAAGACTTGCTATGACAAAGTAAGGCAAATAAGTAGCTAAGATCAGTAAGATTTTTTCCTGTACATATTCAATTAATTTTTATGTAAGTATTTAAATTAAATTTAAATAAATCTAAGCATTTATTATACACTAACTCAACTGAGACGGTGTGTATTTTGGTACACAATGGTGAGAAATAAAAGCTTGCTCTTCTATAGTGTCACGGCTGGTGTTCCGTAAACGAAGGATTTTTTTTTAGGTACAGATGAGGCAGGTACATTATGCCCTATTAATGCCAAATGTTTTTTCAAGAAAAAGTGTTACCATTTTCGAGTTATAAATATTTAATGAATTTAGGGCTACTACTACAATTAATGACTTTTTAAAACTCTGATTCTATTTCAATACTCATGAATATTTCAAACACCAAAGTCATTATAAACTTTTTACAAAAATTTTTAGTAAGGCTCCCAAAAATAATAAAAAACTTAAAACAATAATCTCAAAAATGGCAGCACTTTTTTTTTTTTGGTATATAAGAAGTATGCATAGAGCATGATGTTACTAATCTGTTCCCAAAGGATTAGGTATCCTACATTAATAGGACACTACATATTTGGCTTGACAGGTGAGGGGCCATGTAGGTAAGTAGTTAACACAATCACAACATGATTACTCATAATTTTCTTCGAATTAAAAACAGGTATGGTTATAGTAAGTAGGTATACCCTGATGTAAACAAGATCAAGATCAGTTTATAATCCTGTTGAATTTCGCCTAAGGCCAGATCCAACAGAGGTCAACCAAGTGCGCAGGAGATATTTAGTGCACGAGCGTGTGCGCAATACACAGGTGCACTCTCTGTTCCTTCACTCTCATAGTTGGGTGAGTCGACAATCCGACATGACCGGAGGGAGATGGCAGAGAGCCACGGGGGTGTTAACACCAACTACCTGACTGCGAGCTATCTAAGTTATTTCAAGAAAGAGAAGCCCAGAAATCCATTTACGCCCGACTCGGGTACGAACCCCAGTGCTTGTGGAAGCTAGCGTCTCTTTTTCTTCATAGTCGTATGCCTACCTCATAAGGGTCGTGATCATTATGTGGAATGAAACACACACAACGACTTTCTTGGCAATTATAATGGAGCGATTTGCCATTGCCTTCTCCATTTCACACACTAGACAACTAGTGTGCAGGTTTCCTCACGATGTTTTCCTTTACCGTTAGACAGCAATATCTTTTAAAAAAGACTATACTTGAGTTTTTATACAAACTCAGGCGGAGATCGAACTTACGACCTCACAGATAGGAAGTGCCAGCACTCCGATGAAAATGCCTTGATTTACTTAGTAATAAGTGCATGTCGCTCAGCGAGTTATGGAACGGCCTATGCTGGGGATCTCGCTAAGGGATCGAATCCGGAACGAGATCATCCGCCAAAAGACGAAAGTCATAGATATCGTTCAGAGGTGCAGTAAGCTGAAGTGGCAGTGGGCTGGTCATGTCTGTCGCAAAACCGACGGGCGTTTGAGTAGGAAGGTTCTCGAATGGAGACCACGTCTCGGGAAACGTAGTGTTGGTCGCCCCCCTTCTAGGTGGACCGACGACCTGAGGAAGGTGGCCGGTGGTGGCTGGATGCGAGAAGCGGAGGACCGTGAAAGTTAGCGCCGTCTTGGAGAGGCCTATGACCAGCAGTGGACTGCAATAAGCTGATATGATGACGATGTTGCGGAGAATGGATTTGCTTTGAAAACCGCACGTCTTGCGGGGTGCAAGGAGGGTCGCGTAAGAACTTGTCGGACTATAAACCAGCTGTTTTAAACATGCTTTGGTGAACTCACGCAAGTACCTAGATAGTTGTATTTTGACCTTGTAATTTCAAGTTTGTCTTTAATTTCGAAGAAACCAGGTCATAGCCAGTTAGAGATTTGCTTACAAGGAAATTATCTTTGCGAGACGTGTGATATAATATTTGTTTGACGTCACGTGACTGTGTGTATTAGTTTTTTCTTGCAACACTCTCTAAATAAACATATTGGACAACACCACATGCATTACTCTGATCTTATATTAAAGTAAATTAGCCAAAGCACTTGTGTTATGGAAATCAGAAATAATAACAGTGGTACCACAACACACCGACCCGAAACAATATAGAAAATTTGGTTTGCAAAATTGTTCTGACCGGGATCGACCTCGGGAACTCAAAGATGGCCACACCATCGAACTTTAAACTTAACTCTTTGTACGTTTTGTAAATATTTGGTTTAAGTTTATGTGTAGATATTTATTTCTTTTATTTTCAAAGATTTTATTTGTGAAGGTCAACATTTTTATAGTTTGTTAAGTTTTGTGCTTATTGATAATAATTTTCATTATAATATTAATTAATTTGAGTTTTATTGTATTATCATGTTTAGTTATTTATGTATATATTTTGTAATTTTAATCCAAAAACGGCTTCGTTAATTTTGAGGTTATCAAAATGGACTGACCTTCAGTTGAGAATTATATTCACTGTTTAATTTAATTCATAAATAAAAAAATAACTAATAAATAGAGTGGATTTGTGGATTGTTTGGCAAAATACTTAATTATTTTTAAAAATAGGTTAAAAATATGTAAAATTGGATTATTCAACTAGTATTTTTGCGTCAGCGTAGTTTAAACATATTTTTTTTATTTAAAACAATTGACAAGAAAAAATGAAAAATAATTATTTTACAATCATAAAAAATTTGAAAAAAAGTTCAAAAACTCACCAGAATTTTCACGTCCAACTTTTTTCTCGAAAAAATATATATCACAAAACTCGATCACTCTTAACGCAATGTCCGTCCGTGTCCACTCCTAAAGAACGACTGTGGTCGCTTTGAGCGTGTCGTAATAATGCGTACGCGCCGCTATGACTGAACCCAGTGGAAGCTACGCGAGGCTATATGTACTTATTGTAATGGCGATCAGTTTATATGATTATCATGATGATTAGTTAAGAGACGTGAGTAATACCAAATTGTAAACCATTTATTTTAATGGTTGGTTAGTTAAATACGACGGTGAATATTAAATGGTGTCATTAGTAAATAGGTTATTGCGTAAAATGTTGCATCTTTTACAATAATGAGAGATTTTTGTATCAACTATGTATTTAAATTTTGTTAATGTTTTTTTAGCACCTGGGTCGTAGTTAAATCAAATCTTCAGCATTATTGAGTACAATATTTACTTGAATTAAGGGCCAGCTAACAGTAAAGCAATAAAATAAGATGCTCCAAACATTATTTAGAATCAGGCGTTACCTTGCGGAAATCCATTATTAAATAGATAGAGGAAAAAAGCAAAATAATTTTAATTTATCTATCTGGTTTTTGAAATTTGTTTTGAAATTCAAAATAGTTTCCACAGTATGAAACAAAATTATCGGCGAGACTCCCAGTTCCTGCGGAGATGGGTCCATGGTGCTTAACAAATAATTTTAAAAAATGATCGTATCATTTGTTGGAAATTTAAACCGGGTTATACTAACCCGGTCTTCGTACTCGTCCTTGTAGGTGGAGTTGGAGGAAATGCTTTGACAATGCCTGCCTTGGGGTTGGCAGCCAGTTATGTGGAACTATTTTGACGAATTGATACGAAATCGATGCAAACCTGTTAAGTTATACTTACCCACTAAAACTTTCCTCGAGCCGATATTAGCAGGACGATAGTGGGCTGCTTCATGCAATTCAAAATATTTATTTCAGACACATAATTACACAAACTACAAAACCAGACGCTGCGGGTTCGAATCCCGCAAGTGGCAAATGTTTGTGTGATGAGCACGAGCATTTGCACCTATGACATGGATGTACGAGTATTTAACGTATATTACGTATGTCTATCCTATCCGTTATCCTAGTGCTTCTTCTCAGCACTAGCCCACAATTGTCCCGAAGCAGTGGTAGGGTTCTATTTATGTTGGGACGTGTATAAGTGCTCCTTGCGAGCCTATGTACAGAAAGAAATGAATTTTATTTAGTAGCCATAGCAAAAACTCACGCTTAGTTTGGGGCTGGGTACCTAATTGGTGTGTTTGTTGAAACGATTGATTTATCTTTATAATTCCATACAGTTATAGCAAAAAAGCTTTTTAACATACAAAAATAACTAAAATATATTTCTTCTAAAGTTAAAATTTAAAATGAAGGCTGCACAAGTTGGTGCCTATACAGCCCTTACGCCCAAGGTGTATATTATAGCTTGCACTGGAAGCCAAGCCCGCCGGTGCACGCGGGTGACGTCACTATAGTTAAATGTGCGCAAACGCATCAGAAGTTACGCCAACCGTTTATAGCGGGCGGCCATAGGTCTATTGTGGTTTTTCTTGAATTTAGAGTATTGGAGTATAAAGGGTTTATTTGGTAAGCTATTTTTTTTAATATTATACCGCCTCGCTATGTTATCTGCATGTTATGACAGACAGTGACATGAAATAATGGAGACGAACATGTTATTGTTGACAACATACCTACATACACAACTCTAAAAAAAATTTCTTTGTTACCTTTTATTTTCTTGAATTTGGAATCGGATAATTTTATTTCTGCTTCCAAAGACATGACGGATAGAGAGTGCAACGTGAAATTAGTTTTTTTTGGGTTCTTATTATGAATTTAAATTAATACTTATTTTATTTATTTTCGCTAAATGGTGTAGGTACTTAAATAACCCGAATATGCTATATTATGTATAGATACATATGCAGGAAGTCCTAAAAAGAGCGTGCCAGAACGACACTGGAATAGTTTAGCCATAGACCTTTTAGATAAAATCTAAAATGTATTTTATTAGGAGATATTGTCACTTTTTGTCCAAAAACGGCACTCCAGTCTGACACTGGCCTCAATTCCAATCTAAGATTACATTTTAGTTCAGTCTCTCTCTTTCTCTGCTAAACAAACGAAAAGGGACAGACTACAATAATTTAGAAACGTCAAATAAAGTGATATGATTTCAAGATATGATTTACAAGTGTTTGCGTAATTTCATCTATAACTTTAATCGTCATGGAATGACATCCCTACTATAATTATTGTTTATGAATTCCTAATTTCCTTAGCAACTGAGAGCAGTTTAATCTGACGTTTCTAAAAAAATAGTCTGTCTCTTTTCGTTGTTTGGCAGAGAAAGAGAGAGACTAAAGTAACATTTGATCATAAACAGGTCACTTTGACGACCGTCTTGGTGTAGTCGTTCGCACACCGGACTTCTTAACCAGGCGGTTGCGGGTTCGAATCCCGCAAGGGGCAAATGTTTGTGTGATGAGCTCGAGCATTTGTACCTAAGTCATGGATGTTTATATGTATTTAAGTATTTCTATCCGTTATCCTAGTCACCATAGCACAAGCTGACGCTTAGTTTGGGGCTAGGTGATTGATGGTTTGTTGAAACAACTTATTATTTATTTAATGAATCAAGCCCTCCACCTCCTAAACTACCTCCAGTGGCAGGCGTGCTAGTTTTGAGACACTCGGTATAGATAAGTAGGTATGACATCATCATCATCCTCCTTCCTAGCGTTATCCCCTTTGTGCACTCGCACGCGAGGGCCCAGGGTCTACTGACCCTGATCCAGGATATGGCAGATCAGGTAATTACAGTGGAGCGACTGCCATCTGACCTCCGTGACCATGTTAACAGGGGAACTTGACCAGCTCGGATCGTGGTTACACATTGAGCCGCCTGAATGTGTGTGTATATGTATAGTGGTATAGATAAATATGACACACCCAGTAAAATCCCTTATAAATAATAAAATAAAATAATATTTATTTCCATAAAAACTCATATATAAATACATGGTTGATTGGAGTCTCCATTTAAGCATGAAGCCTGTGTTTGAAGACTCCGCTCTGCCTTAACTAAAATTGTACTTGTTTACAGATACTTAAATATTTGTTTCTAAAAACTAACTTAATTAAAAAAATCTAGCTTAATTAATTATGCAATTTTTCACTTTCTGTGTGTGTGTGAGAGAGAGAGTGAGAGAGAGAGAGTGAGTGTATGCGTGTGAGTGTGAAAGTGGGTGTATGTGTGTGTGTATCTTATATGGATGTGTGGGTGTCTTGTCTGTATATGTGTATATTACAATGTATAAATATAAATCGATAACTCAATCCTACTCATATCTATGAAATTCGATGCAGTAAGAGTTCGGTTTCATCGTAAGTTTTAGATTGAAACCATTTGAGTAAAAGATTTTTAATCTCATGGGCTGTTTTGTCATAAATATATATTTGACTATTTATTTTATTATATAGGCAAGCAGAACGTGTTTGAAACTGTCTAGTAGCAAACTCTGTTTTGGTTCTGATGTACCTAGCTACATTGTCTTTCCGTCGTTTTCCTGCAATGCGAGGCTCGAACGCTAGTGATTTATGGGTTTTGAGGGTGGTCATTACCATGCATAGTTTTCTCACAGAAAGGAGGCCACTAGTGCGATACAATTCTTCAGTGGAGAAGCGCCTTTTTTTGAAGTAAATCACCTTTATAAGGGATCGTTGAGCTCTTTCCAGGTGAAGGAACTTCGTCTTTGCAGCTCCACCCCAGACCGGGATGCAATACATCAAAATCGATTGTACAAGAGAGACATAAATTTGGTTGAGAAGATATCTTGCAGAGTTAGACTGATCAGTATCCGGTATTATGTGTCTGAGGGTTTTGAAGATCCAGATTAATTTTCGTACCCTACTAATAACATATTCTGGGTGCTGGTACTATGATAGTCCCTGGTCCACTATGATACCTAGATATTTAGTATGACATACTTTTTGGATAAAAGGGCAGTCACAAGATCCTTTGATAGTACCCTCTGTACACGCATGTATCTGCAGGCCAAAGTCACTTTGTGGCTGTGAGTTTTTATATATGCTGTAACAAATAAAGTTGGTCTTTGAAAATGTTTCAGTAAATTTTTTTGTAGCCACAAAGCAACCTGAACTAGACCAGATTCAGCTCTATCTTTGACATCCTCCCAGGATGCACCAGCAAAGATCACGTCCGTGTCATCAGCGTACGACACAATTTTTGCGTTTGGTATATTCATAGTGCACAGGTCATTGATGTAAATTAAAAATAAGGTAGGTCCCAGAACGCTACCCTGTGGCACGCTATACGTCACACACGCATCTTCACTAGTGCATCCAGGAAGTTTTACTTTTTGTTTCCTTTCCGATAGATAGCTCTCAAAAAGGGCTAACTGAGTCCCCCTTACTCCTATCAAATCCAGCTTTTGCACAAGAGTTGGTATAGAGACAGTATCAAATGCTTTTTTCAGATCAAGGAAGACCGACAGACATTTATTGCCTTGATTAAGTTGCGCAGTTACCAATGAAGTCAACTCTATGATAGCATCTTCTGTCTTCTGTCATCCCTTGACCTACGCCTAGACCTTGATTGGGTTTTTTGCTGACAAAAAGTAATTTCTTTTTTTTTAACCGGAACTCATGCCATAGGCTCACCGCAAGCGAAAGTGACCATAAACTTACCGGTTTTCAGCCAAATTAACGCCATGGATAATGGTAGGTGGCCAGCAGATCAGGCTATACAGGGTTATTTAAAAACGTTAATAACCGCTTGAGGGCGGATTCTGGTGCTCAAATACATTAACTTTCTCAATGGGACATCTCAATTGGAAATCTCAAAAGAATTCTGTTTTACCTACATGCAACAGATCCAGACCGCCTATATTGGGCTAGTTAATTGTTCTAAATTGTATATTTGCAATGTGTTTTTTGTTGCAATAAGGAATATCTATCTATCGCGTGATTGTCATAAAAATGAACTTTTCCAACACGCCCCTTCCTGAGTGATCTTCTCATGACATATATCCCTTAATATACCGACCGGGGATTCGAAACCGCGACCTCGGGGACAAGTACCAACGTAGTAACAACTAGACCAGCGAGTGAAAAGAACATGTAACTGAGGTACTTAATTATAATCAGTGACAATGCGCTTTATACATTTCAGCTAATTAATTAATACTACCTTCTGACAACTCGATCGTGGAAACATATTTACTAAGTAAGTATGATTCATATTGAATGAAGGAAGTTCATTACGTAGGTACTATTAAAACGAAACGCGTGCAGTGGTCACAGTGAAATACCTAGAATGGTACTTTGTACCTTAGTATTCTCTTACTCGTACTAAAATCATTCGTTTTCTATACAATAATGTACTGTGTGTCCTTTAAGAGGTGATAGATGAGTTCCTCTGCAACATTTTTCTCTATTACAAGAACCTCGAAAACAGACCAAAAAATATCACCTTTCCATACAAATGTATCTAGCCGATTTACTAAATAGTATGGGGAAGTGAAAAATAATTTGGGATTTCAAAGTTGATCCTATTAAGAAAGTGGTAGCAATTTTGCTTCTTAGTCACCACATGAAGGCTCCGACACCGCTGCCGGGACACATTGTATAATAATGTTTCAACAAATACACACTAATTACCTAGCCCCAAACTAAGCGTGAGCTTGTGCTATGGCGACTAGGATAACAGATTTATTTACTTACATACGTTTATAAACATCCATGGCTTAGGTACAAATGCTCGTGCTCATCACAAAACATTTACACCTTGCGGGATTTCAACCCGCAACCGCTGGTTTGGTCGTAGAATCTGAAACTATCTTGATGAAAAGAATGTTTGAACAGTCCAGTCTGCATTGAACCGATCACCTACCTTTATTATTTCGTCTGATCATTTTGTTGTGGTAGCTGAGTTTTTTGTGTTTCTTCTCAGCAATTTCCAGATTATCGGTGTCACACGTGGGAAGGTTACATACATTGGGGTTTGTAAATTTATTATTG
Source organism: Pyrausta nigrata (assembly GCA_949316185.1). Lineage (NCBI taxonomy): Eukaryota > Metazoa > Arthropoda > Insecta > Lepidoptera > Crambidae > Pyrausta > Pyrausta nigrata. The sequence goes on from OX438965.1 coordinate 7,557,031, forward strand.
TTATTTTCCAAGCAATTGTAGCATACATTTCGAAAAATTCAAAGAATATTTCGTAGACACCACAATAAATATAATTATTTACAGTTGGTGCAGATCCATCAATAGAATTTTAACTGGAAAAATCAAATATGAAGGCGATGATGAGACGAAAATGTTTGCTCAAAACTATTACTTCAGACATAGCAATTATAAAAATAAAAAGTAATAAATGTGATTTGAACAACAAATTTTAAATGCATTTAATTTCACCCGCCTACGCCGATCTCCTGTCGTGTACCAATTTTAAATTATTGAACTGTAGCTATAGTAAGGGTCCAGTTGCGTGTTTTTGTTATATATTTTGTCTTTCTTTTCTAACTTAAAGAAAAACTAAAATTTTTAACAAAAACAACGCAACTGTAATCATGCTATAGCTATAGTTAATACATTACTATAGATACTGAACTAGGCAGCTATAGGTATATAGCGTGTTGGTGTCGGATGGAAATAAGAGATGGCGCTACTATTCAATGCTGGGTGACGAAAATTTCCGTGAGGGGGCACTCTTTTTCCAGTACTATACTTTACTCTTTGGTCTGTGTATTATCTCAAAGCGCTGGTAGGTATATTCTAATAGGAGCCTTGGTTGCGGAGAGATTCCATAGACAACACATAAAACAATAAAAATAAAATGCTTTTGATTTTAAAATAAGAGAAAAGGTATAGCACTGACCTAAAAGTATTGTAAATGGTCTTCGATAGTAGAGGTGGTGGAAATCAAAAGCGGACTGTATTTTAAATGAAAGTTATTATTCAAGTCGACTAGGCTACTTTACAATAAGGCAGAGACAGTGATCGCTCACTTAGATGCTAGTGTTGCCGGATAATCGATTGTACATCAATTATTAATCGATTGTGTAAATGGGGCCCAAATAATCTAACAATCGATAGTATCGATAACATCGATATAATCGATAATATCGATTCCTATTTTTATCCAATATAATCGATTAATCGATTATACTGCGTAGTCAAATACAATATTATCGATTTTATCGATAGTATCGATATCAAGTTTTGAAGCGATACTATCGATGTAATCGATGATATCGATCTAATCGATTTAATCAACCTGTCGGCTTAGATAGTATTGCTAACCAGCAACTTACCCTTACACGTGGTCATGATGTCTTCTAGTGGTCGTCGATAGTTAAATAGGTACATGAACTTTAATGCGGTTTCCATAATAAATATATTATCGATTTGATCGATACTATCGATACTATCGATAGTCCAATCGATCTTTAGATTATTTAGGGTGGACACAATCGATTCATCGATAATCGATTATGCTATGGAGAGGAGTGCTTGAGCGGGAATCGGTGTTCGCCGGCGAGCCGAACATCGCTCGGTTCGGTGTTCTTCGCCGGTGCTCGGAGGTCCTCGTCCCGTGCGTGTCGTACGTTACGTATCACGCACGAGGCTAGTGCGTGAACAAGTATCTATGTAATGCGACATATTTTAGTTAATATTTTCTACATTCAGTGAAAAATTAATCGAAATTCTTTACTGCTGGCGGGCGTTCTAAAACAGACATGCTCTAATCTGTTTGTTTCTTAATTTTAGTGTTGTCAACTTTTCACTCGTTACGGAAGTACAGATTTATCGATCATCGGTTGGTATTGAACAAATTACATTTTCAGTATGCAACTTTGAGTTAAAAGACTTAATTTTCTCATTAAAACACAATTTTACGGATTACTTCGCAATTTTTAAATTTACATTTTATTTAAAACCTGACGTTTCGAACACTTTACAGCGATCGTGGTCACAGGGAGACTAAGGTATTATTTGTCAATTATTTGAAAAATTAAACTAACGTCACTCATAATATTAATTTACGTTCCTATTTACGCGGAAAGAGCTAACCGTGTCTTGAGATCTTGCAGTGCTAGGTGTTGCTTTGGTTTTTGCTAGAATAGGATCCCATGCTGGTGGAACTTTCCAACCATCTTCTCTATTGAAATTTGGATGTTTTCTAATTTCAATGGCTTCACGTTAGCATTCAAGGAATAAAACGCCGTTCTTTTGCAAGTATTTTAGGTTGGTCAAAACGAATGAAGTGGTTGGGTTTGTCTAAGGCATGTTCACACACTGCAGATTTCGTCTTAAGTTTATTTGTCGAAGACTTAATTTTATTTGTGGTTCATAGAAAATTATTCTAAAACATACTCATGAAATAAAAAGCAACTAAATTGTTAGCTATGCCCAGAACGACTTGAAGTTACTCAATGAATGGTTATTGCATAATTTGCTAACCATAAATACTTCTAAAACATCATTTATGATTTTGGCAGCAAAAAACAAATTTATTCCGGATTTTTACCTACTAAAAATTAACAACGATTTGGTAAAAAGATCAAATTTAGAAAAGTACTTAGGCTTACACATAGGTGATAAATTAACTTGGAAACCACATAGTGAACACAAAGTCTAAGCTAACATCTTTTCTTTGAGCACTTCGAAAAATTGCTAATTTCATTCCAAAAAAAGTAAGACCCATTATTTATAACGCATTGGTAAAATCGCACCATGAGTACCTTATTGAAATCTCGGTACTGGCACAGAATAAGTACTAGTACTTCGTACAGAAGTATGACTTAGCAATTGTATTTAAAGAAATGTCTACTCAATGTCGTCAACAATATGGCGTAATTTAGTTCGCCTCAGAGTCAAGCACATTTTCGTGTAGTCACCTACAAAAATCCATTGCAAGATAATTTCATACTTATTGCTCTGGAATATGATTCATAATACACTAAACCTATTCAGTGACGTAATATCACGCGACTCGATAGGGTTGACTGCTACGAGAAGTTTCTAACGCCATCTAGCGCCTCTTTCTAGTACTTTATTCATTCTCGTCCAGCCAGCAACGTAGCCGCGCGGCCGCCGGTGAATAAAACGCGCGAGCGTGTCGCTGGCCGGTAGCGACACGCAACTTGTTTTAGGCCCTAAGCAGGCCTGTGTATCTTCCCGCATAGGTAGCAAAAACGTACCTACGCGCGGCGACCCCTACGTAAGGGACTAAACAAGTTGGGTGTCGCTAGCCGGCAGCGACACGCTCCCGCGTTTTATTCACTGGTAGTGCGCGACACTAGGTTGCTGGTTGGACGAACGTGAATAAAGTCCTAAAAAATACGCTAGATGGCGTAAGTAGCTTCTTGTGGCAGTGAACCCTATCGCGTTGCGTGATAGTACGTCAATGAATAGGTTTAGTGTATTATGAATCATATTCCAGAGTTATAAGAATGAAATTATCTTGCAATGTATTTTTGTAGGTGTCTACACGAAAATGTGCTTGAGTCTGAGGCGAACTGAATTACACCATATCGTTGACAACATTGAGTCGATATTTCTTTGAATTTGATTGCAAAGTCATACTTCTGTACGAAGTACTAGTATGACCATGATCCAGGTTTTAGCTGATCAGGTAATTACAGTGGAGCGACTGCTAAGCGCTAGTAGGTAATAATTATATCAAATATTGGTCTATACGGGGCTACAACCATGTCGCCATATTTTTTGGGCCTTACCAAATGCATATATGAATTGAATTTTCTAAAACCCCTTGATGATTCTGATATATGTTTATTTTTAGCCATTCTGTTCCACTGCTGGGCAAAGGACGTTTGAGGGATCAAACGGCCCCTGAAATAATTAAAAAATATACTTAATAGATCAAATTGAATTTCGCTCACAAAAATTAATCGACTGTGTCATCCGGTGGGACTCGAACCCACGTCCCTTCGCTATCCGGGCGAGCGCTCTTACCAACTGAGCAACGGAGGACGTTAGTCAGCCGACGATTCATGTATCCGATGGAAATATTTTTACAAATATACATACGGGTACATTCCCTAAGTATTGATGAAATCGAACGCGCTCACTGGCGTAGCAAGCACTTACGAAAATTCGTCCGCTGACTAACGTCCTCCGTAGCTCAGATGGTAAGAGCACTCGCCCGGATAGCAAAGGGACGTGGGTTCGAGTCCCACCGGATGACACAGTCGATTAATTTTTGTGAGCGAAATTCAATTTCATTTCGTAAAAACTTGCAAAATAATTGCTTAAGTTATAAAAATAATTATACTTTAGAGAGATAATATGTTAAAACATACCTAATATCTGACTGTCAGATCCGTAAGATCTTTCAGTGATGCATTGGTCAAAATCAAGCAGCTTGTCTGCAAGACGTATCTCTGCAGAAGCCCGCCCTAATCTGTGTTGTTGTGTGTGTTGTCTGTGCGAGCGAGTATGATCGTTGCACCACACAGGTTAAGACTTTTTTGAGCTTATTGCACATCCCTATACACGAGTCTTCTTCTTCTTTCGAGTCGGCAAGAACACGGGCTAAATATTACTTGCCCAGAAGGCGGCTACCGTGGTAGCCCTCTGGTTACTAACAAGTAAGTCCTCATGCGAGCAGGTGGTCGGGCACGCGGGACAGTTAGTGAGGTGAACCATGGTTTGCAGGGGTTCTCCACATTCACAGCTGGCGTCTGCGCTGCTTGAGTACCCCCACCGACACAGGTTATCTTTACTTCGACCAACCTGGGTCCTCAGCCTATTTAGACATCTCCAGGTTGGCCAAGGTTTCTTATAGCCTGGAGGCAGATTTTCATCGGGGGGGGTACAGTAAATGTTTAAGTCACATGGATCGCCCATTTGCCGTGGTAAAAAGATTCTATACGTGTAGCTTGTGGCTTTCGTACACTTAAAAAACAGTACAACGCGCTACGTGTTCAGTATAATAATGCCTTTAGGATGTTGATGGGGTTGCCTCTATTCTGCAGTGCTTCCGGGATATTTGCTGAAGCAAGAGTGGACTGCTTTTACGCAACCATTCGGAAACGATGCACATCCTTTGTACGTAGAACTCGGGCCAGCGCGGCAGCGCTATATAGCGGCGTCCTAAAGGTATTTTCCGACAGATTTGACTGACTGAACCATTGCAGCATGGTTCATGTTGTGGCACTTTAATCTGTAACATTTATTTATTATTATATTTTTTATTTAAAATTAATTCATAATTTATTTTATTTTAATTTATTTGGTTTAACTGTGAATTTTGAATGTTACTAACATAGGCAAAGGTTATCATGTAAGTATTACTAATAAAATGATCCAATTTTGTCGATAAATAAAATATTTATTATTATTATTAATAACCAATATGCTTTGGTAGAACTTTCCGCTAATACGAGGTTTTACACAATAAAAATAAAAAGAACAACCCGGTTTTGAAAAGAATGCAACATTATTTATAGCTTGAAGTATTGCGTAGGGTCATAAACCTTAGGGAATTCCCAGCACCTTTGAGGTTGCGTTTCCACTAAACATATACGTAGACTAGTAAGGAATGTGTTTGTTAAAAACCAAAAATCGCTTCATTTTTGTTCTTATTTATATTATGATACAAGTACGCTGGACTGCATACTGTCAACCTAAAAATGAAGCCATTTGATTATCGCCATTTTGGCGCTGACGGCTGTAGTGAGCGTGTGGTGACCGTCCACGGAACTAATGAGAGTTGACGCAAACCTATGCAATTTAGGTACTCTAATTTAGTTCCCTAGACACTCGGTGGGAGCGCTTTGATTCAGCACAAAAAATATCCGTCATTTCTTAGATATGATGATGATGTCCTCCAAGCCGATTTCGACTACGGCGGCCTATCTCAACAGAGATTAGCCAACTGCGCGGGACATATTATAGTGCACAAGTGTGTGCGCAATACACATGTGCACTCTCTGTTCCTTCACTCTCATAATTCGGTGAGACGGCAGACCGACATGACCGTAGAGAGATCAGGCGCAGGACCAACGGCTTAACGTGCTTTCCGAGGCGGGGGGGTGTTAACACCACCAACTTCCTGACTCCGGAGCTGTGTCTGAGTAATTTCAAGACAGAAAAACCCAAACATTTAGTCCAGCCTACTTGTTTTAAAGAGGTCAGTGTTTCTATGAGTATCATATTAATTAAGCAGATTTCAAATCCTTACATCACTAAATTGAATTTCGCTCACAAAAATTGATCCTTACGTCACAACAACAATCTTACACAATACCTACAGACCGATTTTTTTGCGAACAACAACCCTATAGATATTAGTCATCCCACCTAAAATTCCTGTATTACCAAATTATTTAATTGAATTGGAGACTCATACTAAAAGGGTACTATTGAAAGTTGTAACTAACGTAAAAGGCATTTTTTTAAGTTTTGAGGAAACAATCTCAAGGCGTCTGATATTAATTATGAATACAGATAAAAAATGAATTCACTAAAACAACGCAAACGCAAACTCCCAACGTAAACTTGATTTGCGTCACTTACTTATTTTAATTACACAGTGTAGGTGAAGACAGTAGGTCATCTATTATATATTTCATTACCTTTTTGACTGCCTCGTTGGTCTAGTGGTCTGCTACGTACTCCTGGTTCCTGGGTTCGAATCCCGGGTCAGGGCGAAAGTGTTGGGGTTTTCTGTCTTGAAATAACTTAGACACAGCTCCGCAGTCAGGAAGTTGGTAATGTTAACACCCCCATGCCTCGGAAAGTACGTTAAGGGTTCCGTACCCAAAGGATAAAAACGGGACCCTATTACTATGCCTCCGCTGTCTGGCTGTCTGTCACCAAGCTATATCTCAATAACCGTGATAGCTGGGCAGTTGAAATTTTTACAGATTTTGAATTTCTGTTGCCGCTATAACAACAAATACTAAAAACAGTATAATAAATATTTAAGGGGCCCCATACAACAATTTTTTCGAACTCTAATAATGGCCGACGGTTAGATGCTACAAATGTTCACAGAACATTAATATGTATAATCATTTGAAAAATAAATAATTAAATTTAAATAAAAAGTATTTAACGGGTGGGGGGGGGGGGGACTCTACAAAATAGTATTTTTTTATTTCAAATTAAATAAAGGTCATGTTTACTGTTGCATGTGGCTTTTTGCTTGTGGTACGGAACACTTCGTGCGTGAGTCCGACTCGCACTTGGCCGGTTTTAATTTTATACCACTGATCAGATGTCTTCATGCAAAAATCATTATTTTTTTTGAGATTTCGATGTTGGACCCACATTAAAAGTTGTTGTATTAGAACAGTAGAATTACCCCATAAAAGGGATATAGTTTTTGGAAACTGTCTGTATTTGTAATTATGTACAATGTTCTCTACAATGTGTCCCGGCACCGGTGTCGGAGCCTTCATGTGGTGACTAAAAAGCAAAATTGCTACCACTTTCTTAATAGGATCAACTTTGAAATCCCAAATTATTTTTTCACTTCCTCGAACTATTTAGTTAATCGGCTAAGTACATTTGTATGGAAAGGTGATATTTTTTGGTCTGTTTTCGAAGTTCTTGTAATAGAGAAAAATGTTGCAGGGGAACTCATCTATCACCTCTCCGTCACTCTGTCCCGTCACCGGCTCCGACATCGGTGACGGGACACAGTGTATAGACTCAAAGGACTTGTCCTCTTTTTGTATGGAGGCTGGTTTTTTATTCCAAGATATCACCAACCACCAATAACCTATATTTATCTTTAAGCTACAAAAATATGAAAACCCGTTACCATAGAAATCAGAATTTTAAACGCCTCCATTTTTGAGAAAAAATATGTGTTGTAACAGGCATCGTCCATTGTTCACTTACTTGTATTTCCTGGCTGTATGGCTATGTACCATTGCCTTTCCACTAGTGGATAAATACTACTAGGTACTACCAGAGATTATATTATAGGTACTACTGTCAATGGAATGGAATGACAATTTTGCTGTCATTTTTTTTTTCATGAGTTAATTGATATAGACGAAGGTGCGGTTTTTGTACAGACAAAGAGAAAAATTAATTTCAATTTTTCTCTAAATCGGAGGCCTTAAAAATATATTAATTATGCAGATAGGTTTTTGTAATATTTATTTTATTCTGGCTAGAAATATTGACGAATAAAAATCCATTAATGGACAAGTCCTTTGCAGTAGTAGTCAGCAATGCTCCTGAATCTCTATATACTGTGTGCAGTATAAGAACGAACGCATCGGTTCGTCGCAAGCTAAATATAGATCACTAATGCATTTCGAGGTTTTCATTGGAAAAATACCGGAAGGTTTACGCACGGGTTTATCCTAAGCCTACAGCTGACGCTGTGCATTTAAAATGTTAAGGGGACATTATAACGTCACTCATTATTGTCATAACCGGAATGTCCTTTGCTAAACAGGTCTACGCAATCGAACGTCACTGTGACCGGTTGTTGCATCCAGTGAGATGCTACGATCAAATAAATCCATACTTAATATTATAAATGCGAAAGTGTGTCTGTCTGTCTGGCTGTTACCTCTTGACGATTAAACCACTGAACCGATTGAGATGAAATTTGGTATGGAGACAGTTCGAGACCCTGGAAAGGATATAGGCTACATTTTGTCGCGATATAAAAATATTGAGGGGGTGAAATGGGGGATGAAAGTTTATATGGAAAATCCAACTCTTGCGAGCGAAGTCGCAGGGAACCACTAGTCATTAATATATATTTATAGGACTCTGTACCGTGATCCTACGTACGACCATTCAAATCATTTTTACGGTTCCGTACATACCCAAAGTAAACAAATGGGACCCTATTACCTACTAATACTTCGCTATCCGTCTGTCTGTCTGTTTGTCTGTCTGTCCGACTGTCTGTGTTAACAAACCTCATGAACCATGATAGTGACGGTTGAAAAAAAATAATAAAATATATTTACGTGGAGCTCCTATACAATAAACGTGATTTTTGCCGTTTGTTGTTTGATTTAATAACAACAATAGGTAGACGTACTTACAGAATATTAAATTGAAGGTATTAATAAATAATTAAATTAAAATAAAAAAGGGGGCTCCCATTAACGAACCATTTTTGGCGTGTTTAAAACTAAAAAAAGATTATTATTTCTTGTCTAACTCTTGTTGTATATTTTAGATAATTGTACGGAACCCTTCGTGCGCGAGTCCGTCTCGCACTTGGCCAGTTTTTGTAGATCACATTGTTGCGGATTTAAAACCCACAAGGAGCAAATGTGTGTGTGATGAGCACAAGCATAATTGTCAGGGATTTTTATATAAGTACACACATCAACACTGCCTAGGGATATACAAAAAAAAGTACCTATTATTATCAGAGGTCGGAATTAGGTAGAGTTATTTATGTTCTTACACTGATTTCATACCTACAGCGAAAGAATAAAGTGGATATGCCTCAAATCCCGTGATTAATTTTAAAGAGCAGAAAAAATCCCGTGATTTCGTATTCGCTCGTATTTATAAAAAAGGCGAAATATGCGTACTCACGAGAATTTGCTAAAGACTATCAATAATTTGTATTGTGAATTAATATAAACTAATAAAAACTGTATTTTAATTATCTTTGGTTTATTTGTCTATCTCTGAGGTTTTTATTACTATTTATTTGTAATATTGTTGGCCACACGGGATTGTCCATTAGAAATCCCGGGAAGGTCCACATTAATATCAACATTTCGATGCAAGTACATAAAGAACTATACCTAATTCCGACCTCTGATTATTATATCCAAAATATCCCTAGACAGTGTTGATTAGTATACTTAGGTATGCCTATTACCTACTTAATCATTAAACCCAAGCTAACGCTAGCTCGGGACTAGGTAATTGGTAATATTGTTAAATTTAGTTTAGGGTTTTTTGTTATACTTACAGTACCTAGGTATACCTACCAACTGACTGCCTCGTTGGTCTAGTGGTCAGCACGCTGGGTACTACCCACGAGGTCCCGGGTTCGAATCCCGGGTCGGGCCGAGAGTGTTTGGGTTTTTCTGTCTTGAAATAACTCAGACACAACTCCGGAGTCAGGAAGTTGGTGGTGTTAACAACACCCCCGTGCCTCGGAAAGCACGTTAAGCTGTTGGTCCTGCGCCTGATCTCTCTACGGTCATGTCGGACTGCCGTCTCACCGAATTATGAGAGTGAAGGAACAGAGAGTGCACCTGTGTACTGCGCACACACTTGTGCACTATAATATGTCCTGCGCAGTTGGCTAATCTCTGTTGAGATAGGCCGCCGTAGTCGAAATCGGCTAGGAGGACATTATTATTATCATACCTACCAACACACGGCCGCCCGTCAGACACCCCACTTTGGCCTAAAGACCGCCTTTATTCTCTACGTAATAAAAACTGTTTTCATAGTTCAAATGGGTAACCACATGCTTTTGAATGGGTTGTTCCCAGAGGTCCACGATTCTATTGTTCTTCTTTTCCTACCGGGCCCATGAACATTTTCAATAATGTTTTGAATGTTCATACATGACTTCCCAACGGGTCCATGATATTTTCCAAAAGTCCAGTCAGTAGAAACAAATTCTTTTCAGGAAAGACAATATTTTAATAAAATTTTATGTTTTCGGTGAAATTTTCAAGATTTTTAATGGTTTTTCTTATCTTCGTAACATAAAACAGCTCTACTATCATGTTTTTCATACTAATCTAATTAAAAGTTAACACATTTGTTCGCTTTTTTTTTCGATAAAATTAGGTGTAAAATTTGCTTCCAAAGTTTTTACAGTGGTCCCCAGGACAGATTGTGTATACTTTTATTTCATAAAAATATTATACATTTATCATATCATTCTGTACGAATAAGTATGAAACATTCCCATGGACCCAACGGGAAAGAAAAATTTACTACTTTAAGAAGTCGTGGACCCGTTTGGGAACTCAAGTATGAATTTTCATATTTTGAGAACAATAGACCATGGACCTTTGGGACCAACCTTTTGAATATACCTACATACTTAGGTAGGTTAGAGAATTTATCTTTTCATTTATTTATTTATTAAGGCTCTTCTGTCAAACCCCATAAGACCCGCGGGTGGGTTGATAACAATTAATTTTCTATTGTGGCTGGAAACGATACGTGAAGGTTTAAGGTTGTGTTTTATAAGCGGGTAAGTACCTATCACGTTATGACCCATTATCTAACTCTTTAAACTTTACAACGTATTTAGCGATAAGTACTTGCATTTGTCACAATGGACAATAAATTATTACGATCCCTGGAGAACCTATTAGGTAGGAACTATAAGATAAGTGTGGCCTGTTTCTGTAATAATGAGTCACTACCAACCAACTGTTTGGTTGCTACATCGAGGACATATCCTACTAGAGGAGAAATGTTATTAATTTTGTTCCAGAAAAATTCCGCCAAATCCAAAAGGTTCCGGATGAACCGACTCAATGTCAAACACCGTATTAGTGATGGTCAATAAGAAATTAGTATCGATAGTCGATGTTATTGTTTAATTTTAATGGGAACAATATTTTATTACACCCAAGGATAAACTTTTCACTAATGTGCAATATCCTAAATATAATATCTGATTCTTGTTCCTAAGAAATTTAAGTTAGTCATCAAATTAACTAAAACGAACTTTAAAGTATGAATCATCAAAATTGTTATCAATCTACTACATAAATGAATCCCTTTTTCCCTTGGTCACGCCATCACGCGTGAACGGCTGGACCGAATTCACTAATTCTTTTTGTTGTTGAAGGTTCATATGAAAGAACTAAATTAAGAAAATTGCCCGGAAAATTATTATATTCAAGAATACTTAACCACCATATAAAATTATTTATATTCAAACCTTAGCGCTTTGGACAATATAAACATTTTAAATGTAACCTTATGACGTTCGACCACTGACCTCTATAATACAAGTACGCTGGACTGCATACTGTCAACCTAACAATGAAGCCATTTGATTATCGCCGTTTTGGCGCTGACGGCTATAGTGAGCATCTGGTGACCATCCACGGAAATAATGAGAATTGACATAAACATATGGAAGTTAATCTATTTTAGTTCCATGTACAGTGGACCAAATTGAATCATGACCCACCTTATGGTCATTTTTCTACTGTCATTCTATACAAGTAGGTTTAAATTAGCTTGAACATACATTTCCTAGAAACGAACTGTTATCATTTTATTAGACACTGACAGTTACTGACAAGGCTAGGATCGCTATCTGTACGAATAAGTTTGTATGAAAATCGGCGAGAACTTAGGTAAGGGTTGCAATGCAAGACACAGGTAGGTAGGTAGATATTCGGCATTCGGCACAGCCGGGCGCCAGTCTGTATCGGGAACCAGTTTCTTCATAAAAGTTGCACTGGAACTTGTGTTAGCCATTATGAAATAAAACAGTATACTTAGTTGAAGAATATAATTTTTATTTTAGTTATATATTTAACAAGTGGCATTAAATTGGTAAAGTGAAAAGTGACCCGATTAGACGACTACAAATGTCACTTCCCCAATCCAAACCCCACAAATTTTCTATTGGATTAATAAGATCTGGAGACCTAGACGGCCATGGTATACGAGTGAATTCATCTTCATGCTGGGTAAACCAATTCGCGACAATTCTGGCAGTATGCACTGGACAGTTATCATGAACAAAGGAGAATACTGGCACTTCTTCACGCAAGTAAACTGTTCGCAAAGTCGGTAACATTGATTCTTCCAATAAATTGACATAGTTTATAGTGTTCTGACGAGGAGAAATTTGAACAAGTTCTCCAACACTTCCGGCGTCTATCCAGGCACACATGTTAGCTGAAATTCAGCCGGATAATTGGTTGGGCACTACGTGATCCTCTGTGTATCGCGTGTTATCGTAGCGCTGTTAAGCGACCATGTTGAGAAGAGCGAAATGATTTCTCGTCTGTAAAGATGTTATTTGTAATAGTGTTGCATTTCCGCTCTCTGTTGGTTCGTGATTCAACGAACGCCATGATTATGTCGTCGTTTGTCTTCGAGGGTACTCTCTTTAACATGCCGTCTGATCCAGGTTCTGACTGTGTTCCGACTTATTCTTAGCTCTTTGTTCTGCCGAATTGGCCATTATACGATTTGTTTGTAGATATTGACTTAGATTTTTATAAAATTTCAGACTTACTAGATATACTTAACATCTGACACACGACGTTTTTTATTTTTAAAATTATAATACATTTTTCTTCGTAGTGAAAAGAGTTTGGATTATGGACTTATTTTTAATTCATATTAAGACTGGTTTATCTAAAACATGTCTAGTACAGTGATAATAAAGGTTAAACTTGCATAGATCTCTAACCCGTAATGACGCATTTTTATTCATATTTAAAACGTACTATGTGCAACATGCATGACAGCGAAGAAAACCTTACTACATTAATGAATACAAAGGAATAATCGGCAAAGTGGGTCATGATTGAATTTTGTCGACTGTACACTCGGTGGGGGGGTGGCGCTTTGATTCAGCACAAAAATTATCTGACATTTCTTAGAGAATATTTCGTCCAGTGTACTTGTACTATAGAGGTCAATGCGTTCGACATAGAATTAACAGATATCGTCAAAGAGGATTAAAAAAAACGAAAGAACAGGACAAAGTCTGTCGGGTTAGCTGGTATATAATAAATTTTTAAGTTTGCTTGCAAAACAAATTTACTTCTATAAAAACTTACAATTAAATTGCTTAAATTATAAAAAATATGAATTTATAAACCAAGCACAGAGAAGTCACATTGGAATCTAAATACAGTACTTAAGTATTTTTATTAAAATGCATTTATTGTTTTCTTATTTCTAAATATTGAAAATAAGGCTCATAAATTATAGTACGAATGGAAACAAGTTTCTTTAAATCATGTTTTCCGGTATATATCTACCAATTTACCTAAGCACAGAGGCAATTCTTTTAAAGTTTTAAAGCCCGGACAAGCGCACGAACGGTTCCGTACCATATCTACTTCATCTTAGTCACTTTAGAGAATTTCTTCTACCATATATACTTCATTTTAGTCACTTTAGGATCGTTTTAATAAAACCGCCTACATTATACATATTTCTGTGTCAATTGCCTTGTTTCTTTTATTGGTATGGTTTGCCATAAATATTTTCTATCTATTTGAAGGCTCCAATTCTTCATTCGCTTCTCATTACATCTATTCATCACCTTTTTTATCGTCACACATCTTACAGTAATAGATCGATACACACATATCTATACACGCAAACATCCATACTCTTTGCTTTTACTACGCATTTCATTGTTAATAATCCATTAAACCGAGAAAACTATCAAACGTCATTATGTCAAGTGTTAGCGTTTTTTTATTCGCAAAAAATCAATAATTCTACCAAAACCTTCCTCGGTATAAGTAGGTTAATGACATCTCTGCTTAGGTATTGATTTGAGTGCGCAAGTATAAATATTTGTGTTATTGATTATAACACCTATACATACCTCTGTGCTGCCAATTTACTAAAATAATTATTGTGTAATGAAAACTGTGCACGTAAATGTCGATAAGTCGTATAACAAATTCAGCGCAACACTAGTAACGAGTGCTAACGAGTAGAATGAGATGGCATTATGTGCTACCCACTTAGTGGGAGCAAGATGAGACTTAAACGTCAGTACGCTTGACCGATTTATCTTGAGCCGTAGAAAATGTTTATGAACTTTTCATAATTGCATAATTACTATTACTTACCGATGAAATGACTACCCATCCGTTTTAAAATTCCATGTTTTGCTTTTTTTCTCACAACACAGTATGGAACAATACGACATTATGTTAATTATTTCTCAAATCTCATTTTTTCGTAACAATTAAAGTTGACATACCACACAGATCAATTGGTTTTTGACATACGGTTTTGACAGAACTGACATCTTCTACTGCGGTTGTCAGGTCAGATAAAGTTTCGGAGCAAAATAGTTTTTACTTCGCCTCTAGTAGGATATGTCCTCGATGGGTTGCTACAAGAAATAGCATGACCGAATATGTCTATGGGTAGGTTTGATCCGTTCACGCACATGCATTCTTTCATACTGCACCTTTCAAGTTAATTATTTTCACACAAAAGATAAATTAATTACTTGAGTCTTTTGTAAATGTGGAAGCATTATTACGAAAATGTATTTGTTCAGTAGTAAAACTAATACGTCATAGCGCCATCTAGTGCCAAAAGATTTAATTATTACGTAACCATTTATTTGGTTTCTCAATTATATACGGCGCTAGCAGTTTTGAAATAAACTAGCGCCATCTTGTGCCTGAAAGTACCAACATTTATCACGTTACAATTTGTTTTATATCAAATCTAGATGTCGCTAGCAAGCAATTTTTTCCATAAAGTTAAATTTTTTCAACCTGAGACTACTAATTTTTCTATTTTCTCTATGGTAGAACACACTTATACTTACTTTTGTTTAGGTAGTTTGTGGCGCTACTACTTACTTATATATGATGCAAAGCGGTGACTAATAAAAATAATACAATGTTGAATGTTACGACCTGACCCGCTATAAACCTAATAAATCAAAACATAATTGGTAAATTTCTAGAACACACTACTTTCTACGCCCATTAAAATGTCATTAGTAAATCGCGTGATGTCAGATCAGTGGAATATAATCTAGGCACTTTTGTTATTAGGTAATATGTATATTTAATTTTAAGTCTTATTGACAGTAGCACTGACAACAGCCAGACTAAAAGCAGTTTCCACCAAGGAAGCAGGATACTGGCTTCAGGCCTATCCTTCGGCCAACGTGGGAACCCTTTTGGACTCAGAAACTCTACGAGTCGCGATAGGTCTGCGTGTTGGTGCTGAGGTTTGCCTTCCACACAGATGTCCTTGTGGTTCTGATGTCGGCTCGTTGGGACATCACGGACTCTCCTGTATTAAAAGTGCAGGCCGCTTTTCGCGTCATACCAGCATCAACGACATCATCCGTCGATCTCTTGCCTCTATCAACGTGCCGGCTTTACTCGAGCCGAACGGTATCGCGCGTGATGATGGCAAGAGACCAGACGGGATGTCACTTGTTCCTTGGCGGATGGGTCGGGCTCTTGTGTGGGACGCTACCTGTGTCGACACACTTGCAGCCTCTCATCTGCCCGGGACAAGCCGTGATGCTGGTTTGGCTGCGGGGGGTGCCGAAAACTTTAAAAAGAACAAGTACAGGCAGATCGACTCCCGGTACCACTTTGTACCGTTTGGAGTCGAAACACTGGGTTCGTGGGGTCCCAACGCTATTTCTTTTTTCAAAGAGATTTCCAAGAGGCTAGTTGACATCAGTGGTGACCTAAGAGCTGGCAGCTAGCTTGCTCAGCGTATAAGCATCGCTATCCAGCGCGGTAATGCTGCCAGCATCCTAGGAACCTTACCACAAGGACCCTTTTTATAATTTTTGTTTTTGTGTTGTATTAAGTAATTTATCTTAATTTTTATTAATAAGTTGTATATATAGTTAATTAAAAAACATTGTATGGTCAATTTTATAGTAAACTTTCTTTTAACGAGATGATTAAGCATGAATTCTAATGCCTATGCTTCTATGACTACACAAGTTAGTTGCCACATGATATAGATACAATTTTCTATGAAGAATAAAGAAAAATATTTTCTTAAAATTCTTAACCAAAGTACTTGATTTAATTTACCCTCTTACAAAATTAAAATCACAACTGATAAAATAAATAACTGTGTAATTATCATGTGTATAAATGTTTTTTTTAAATAAACTGTTTTCATGAATGTCCCTATTAAATTTTTTAGACTTCTTACCCGATGGTTGCCTGAAAGAAACTGCTGATAGCAAAAAACACTTTGTTTAGGTAACTATTTTATTTTTTTCTTAACAATAGAACCAAACAGTACAGAATAACACAATCATAATTAATATAAAATAAATACAAGTTGTATTTTGTGCATTACTATTAAAATCTAATTCATACAGAACAAAAAATAATAATAATAACAAAATGAGAAAATATACAAATAATTTTGATATTGAATATTGCCATGTTTACAATCTATCATCAAGTAAAATTTTTAATATTTAATAAATTATATGACAATTGCACATAATGCTATTTCTTTCAAAATTTCAGGTATCAGTCAATAGCTGTTGATGATATATAGGCTCAATTCTAATGCGTCCTATTTAAGATTAAAGGACTTGTCCTCTTTTTGTATGGAGGCTGGTTTTTTATTCCAAGATATCACCAACCACCAATAAACCTATATTTATCTTTAAGCTACAAAAATATGAAACACGTAACCATAGAAATCAGAATTTTAAACGCCTCCATTTTTGAGAAAAAATATGTTTTGTAACAGGCATCATCAATTGATCACTTACTTGTAATTCCTGGCTGTATGGCTATGTACCATTGCCTTTCCACTGGTGGATAAATACTACTAGGTACTACCACAGGTTATATAATAGGTACTACTGCATGGACTAGTACTTAATAGTTCCATGTACTACTGTCAATGGAATGTCAATTTTGCTGTCATTTTTTTTTCATGCGTTATATGATATAGGCGAAGGTGCAGTTTCTGTACAGACAACGAAAAAAAATAATTTCAATTTTTCTCTAAATCGGAGGCCTTTAAAAATATATTAATTATGCAGAAAGGCTAGTTTTTGTGAACTTTTTAATATAATATTTAGTTTGTTCTGGTTAGAAATATTGACGAATAAAAAACCATTAATGGACAAGTCCTTTATGATCAGTCTCTCTCTTTCTCTGTCAAACAAACAAAAAGAGACAGACTATAAAATATAATTTAGAAATGTCAGACTAAACATCTAGCCGTTGCTAAGAAAATTAGAGAATCCATAGACAAAACAACAAGGGATGTCATTCGATGACGACTAAAGTAAGACGCAAACGGAAAATATTGTAAAAATACGTAAGAAATCGTATCAGTTAATTTGACGTCTCTAAATTACTGTAGTCAGTCTCTTTTCGTTTGTTTGGCAGAGAAAGAGAGAGACTGAACCTAAATTTTATCTAAGACAGGGCGCATTTGAATTGAGCCCAATGTCAAAACAACTGTCAATCTAATTTATTCACCGAAATTACCTAATTCTGTTGTTAATTTTTTGTCATTGCTAATCAAAATGGCGTCAATTTATTATATGGCGATTGTAAATGATCTTTGGCACCCTAAAAATGTGATGTTATTGAAATTTAGTACTAAACTCTATCACCTCAATTTAGTAGTAAAATTGACTTTCATCAAGTAAAGCTTTCTATGACATGTTTGTAAAATATAGGGTTAGCTCAAAATTGCATTTTTTTGTGTACCACAGCTGTAATTTAGGAACATATATTTTGTAGTATTAAAAACGCTGTTTGATAATAAATAAATTTGTTTTTATATAAAATACTTGTAAGCTTGTATGTATAATACCTACTTAGTTATACAAGATGCATAAAAAGACATTTTAGTTAACTTTAATATCCATCCTGTATATACAAGGTGTTACTTTGCATCCTTGCCATATTCACAGAGATAAAAGAAGGGAAAAAAAATAAGAAAAAGAAGAAGAAGGGGCGGCGTTTATGATGTTAGAAAGAGAGCCCAATTGCCGCGGCTCTTTTGCCGATGAACAGCCAACAATGATGTGTATGTGCTACGATCGTTATTGGAGTGCGTAACAGATTGTCGATAAAATTAAATAATCAAGATTAAAAATCAAAATTTTAGGTCACTATTTTTTTAATGATTTAGGTTCAGTGTCCGTAATATAGTTACCTCTGTAAATATGGCAAGGATGCAAAGTAACAGGGTGTATTTATACAGTGTAAAGAATTGTGTACCATACTTGCGACAATTTATTTCAATATGTTTCAAAAATTGTGTATCATACAAGTCAATTTTATTTGAACATGTGTAGTTACAACATAAGCCGCCAACAAAACAATGGTCGTTATTCAAAATAATATACTGTACAATCAAAATAATGTCTAAAAATATTAAAACAGAGTTACTAGGATAAGAGCTACTTCAAATATGATTTTGATCTTTATGAATTCAAAATGAAACTAAAATCCGCTTAGAAAAGATGCAATATATTCTAAAACGATGTATGAATCTGTATGCCCGCTATCGACATATTGAGTGACTTTGGCAAACATATTTTGATATTCTTTTAGCCAAGTGCGGTGTAGAATTGATTGCATATTGTCTAAAAGCCTTGTGGTTATACATACAAATTTTACCATATTTTTTCCGTAGCCCTGTATTTAGCAGCACCCAAGTAAATAATACATATTTTTAGTAGATGAAGAAACTGCGTTTACTAATAAATTGTATTCCTGATATGATGATAAATGTGTCTCGAACAAGAATAAGGCAACGTTATACAAAATAGGCAATTTTTACAATTTGTCTTCTTTAAAATGTGTTTTAAAATCTTTGGACGCTGTTCTCATATGTATACTAATACTCCACCTTTGCGCACGTATAAATAATATAATTAACTATATTTGTCACACAATTTTATATAACATACCACACGACTGGGTAACTTAATTACGCACAGCACCAAATAGTTCGTTTTATCGCGTCACAAATGCGTTAAACTGCGTTAAATCACGTTAAAACGCGTTAAGTTGGTTAAATTGCGTTAAAAATGCTTCGAATCGCGTTAAGATGGTTGGAATCGCGACGTGAACTCTCATACATGTTAGGATCAGGATGTTGTACTTTTAAGCACAGAAGAAAGTATCAAACTACTTTCATAAATGCGTAAATATCATTAAAATCTATATAAAAGGATTTAAATTGCTTTGTAAATATCTGAATCATGCTAATGGTCAAGATAGGTTTATTTCTTCTGTAACTGCGATAGAAACTATTCTATCGCAGTTACAGACATAAACGGTCACAACCCGGCCATCCATAAGCGACTAGAATCGCATATTATCATAATTTAGGCGATCTGAACCACATCTATACGATTTGAATCCCATCATAAACGATTTGAATCTGATCATAAACTATTTGATTCCCATCATAAACGGTTTAACGATTTGAATCCGAACTTAAACGATTTGATTCCCGTCATAACCGATTTTATTCCCGTCATAAGCGATTTGAATCCCGTCATATACGATTTGATTCCCATCATGACCGATTTTATTCCCGTCATAAACGATTTGAATCACATCATAAACGATTTGATACCAGTCATAGTCGATTTGAAACCCATCATAACCAATTTGATTCCTATTAGAAACGATTTGATTCCAAAACAGATTCTAAACGATCTTATTCAATCAAAATCTCATCATACGATCATTCCTTGAAATTTCATTAAAAAACCTAGATGTAAGGTTTTAAGCAATCTACATTACATCCATACGAATCATCCTATCAAAAATCATCTAGATCTTATCACAACCAACCTGATCCTAATTAAAACACATTAAGATCCGAGTTCGTCAATTTTTAAAACAGCCAGTAACTCTCAATTGGAGGTTTATTTGATAGAATTCCCATACAAAACTTGACAAACAAGGTTAATCCGGCAGATTAAAAATTATAAACATGTGTTGATGAACTCTAGGCTGTGTTACATTTTTAAACAGCCGTTGTTATTATTATTTGTATGGCTCATATTAACTGACCATTTAGGTTCATTGACTGTCTAAGAATTGATAATATTACTCGACATATTTTGTATGAAAATTGTGTCAAAATAACCGACAATGTTGGTTTAATTACTCGTCATATTTTGCATGGGAATTGTGTCAAAAAACCGACAATGTTGGTTTATTGGCTTTTTAATAACTGATAATATTACTTGACATACACACATCAAAACTGCCTAGGGATATACAAAACATAATATTATTATATCCAAAATATCCCTGGACAGTATTGATTAGTATATTTTGTATGGGCATTGTGTCAAAACAGCCGACAACGTTGGTTTATTGGCTGTTTAAGAATTGGCGAAATTGGGCATAAGTGTCACGTCGCTATCAATAATCACGTTCGTGTTTCGCAAGTGGGGGCACGACTGCTTGGATTATATACAGGGTGGGACTACATAAGGCAGCATTGGCTCGGATCGGCACCTGCGGGGGGGGCAAAGCCCTGTGGCGGGACGCCGATGTCCCCCACAAGCTCTGTGGGCGGTTGGCCTAGGTCTTGCATCTGTAAGGGACATTTTATGAAGACTTTGTGCCATATCGTAGAAGAAATATGGTGAAGTATTGATGAAATCAAACGCTGCCTTACTGGCGTAGCAAGCACTTAGGATATGGTCTGTTATTTAACGCTGACTGCCTCATTGGTCTAGCGATAGCTTGTTACTATCCACGAGGTTCGAATCCCGAGTCAGGCTAAAGGACGTCATCCATTTTTGTCTAAATGCGAAAATGCCAGCCAAAAGAAAAAGCGGTTTAGGTACTTAATACTTTCGCTAAATATCAATAGTTTATATACTATGTCGATAATATCAGTACAAATGGAGATAATAATAATAATTGGTCCTGCGCCTGATCTCTCTCCGGTCATGTCGGACTGCCGTCTCAACGAACTAAAGGCACAGTAAGTGTACTTGTGTATTGAATTGTATATTGTATAGACTACAGGCCATTGTCCAAAATGGATGGGTAATATGAACCACCAGGTAATGTATACATGACATTATAAGACCATAAAATAAAAAAATTCAGCACTATGCCGTCACTTGTAAGCTGTCCAACTGAGTGCTGGTGTGAATTCAACATTTTGGTCATATATTTTTGTACGGCATTTTTACCATCGATATATCCATTAAAAATAATAAGAAAGCGCGCAGTGCCGTAAAAAAATGGTGCGCCACAAAGTCAGTAATTTTAATTTTTTAAGACGTACCTTCTGCATAAGTTCTAGAACAGTCTCGAAGCGCTTTCTCTTCACTTCCTCAGCGTCGGACTCTTGTTCTGGCTCCAACTCGGAACACACTTGTTGCATTAAAGACAGCTGCTTTTCGAACCTGTGGGAGGAGTTACGCTGAATTATACCTTAAGAGGAAACGCGGTCTAAGTGACATTTGAAAAATAGGTTTTTGAATAAAATGTTGCAGTCTCGATGCATGCTCTGGCGGCCGCCCCCGCACCCCCCCATAGAGCAGTGCTCTATCCATGTGTAAGTAGCGTATGTTAGTGTGTGTGCGCACTAGACCTCGCGCAAAACTCGCTAAAATAAAGTATTTTTAAGAAACATGATGTACTCCTTGATAAACTATAACCGAAAATACAGTACGCAATACAAAATAAAGTCTATGTATACACAATTCTTTTTGGCGGAAAGTTTCTTAAAACTATAAAAACGATATATAAAACTCAATAAGTTTGGGCAAACACTAGGCTATAATTTATTTTGAAGATCGAAGTACCTGACGTGGAACCTTAGCAGTACACTTAAACTAAGAGAGATATTAAAATTGCGCTTTAAGAAAGGTTATTCAGCGTGTTGAGCATTTTCTATTGACGTACACAAAATGAAGATCTGGAGCAACTGATATGGAATCCTAACAGTCCAGCTAAATCATAAGAGATATGAATAAAACGCCTTAGGGAACATTGTTCAGCGTGATGAGCGTTTTTTATTGACTTACACAAATTGAAGTTCCGGGGCAACTGATATGAAACCCTAGCAGCTCAGCTCAACTATAAGAGATATGAATAAAGCGCCTTAGGAAACATTGTTCAGCGTAATGAGCATTTTTTACTGACTTACACAAATTGAAGGTCTGAAGCAACTGATATGGAACAATAGCATTTCATTCCTCTTTTCTCCTTACGACATAATAGAAAAGTGACAGATGACATTTTCCGGTTCACTCATACTACGAGTAGGTAAATAAATTAATATTTTACAAAAATATTAAAATATTTATATCTTTACAAACATAATATTAAGACACGACACGATAGCCTACTTTAACAACAAGAATGATTTTGCAAAAGCTTAATGTTTATGAAATTAAAGAATCATTTATTTTTTTCAATATTGTTCATACGTGGAACGGAACTTTTTACTTATTAAGATTGATTGACAACAATGACAACACCTTTCAACATGACATTATCTAATTGTGCAACAATAACAAGTTGAAATCCACTATTTTTTAAAGAAATTGAAGTAAATGTCGTTTATTTATGATTGCTAAACGGAAGAACATCATTTTCGTATAAAATGCAGGATTCATGAACATGATACAACGTTTCATATGCCCGACACAAATAGGTCCACCTTCACAAACATCGTGTGCTTTAGACGATGACCGCAGCGAGAGAAGAGGCTAATTATTCTAAATGTTGGCGTAGAAGGAAAACGACGGAATCCCTTTAATAACAGAGTTCGGAGATAGATCTTGGGCGAAGAGAACCGACATGTGTGACAATGTAATTTATTAAACGTCTTGGTGAATATTACATTACGTCCTCACTAAGGTGAGTAATCTCTAGTATGTAGATATATAAAATAAAAACTGACTTAATGACTGACTGACAAATAAACCCACAGCCTAAACTGCTGGGTCTAGAGACTCCAAATCAAAGGTTCCATACGAATAAGAGGTCTAGGGGAGCACTAAGAAAGGTTTTTTGGAAATTCATCTCCTAACGGGGTAAAAAAGGAGGGGCAAGTTTGTATGAAACTCGGTCAGTTATGGAGCTAAATCGATAAAAAATTTGTTTAGAAATTAAGAATGACGTAACAGGATTTCTGAAAGGTCATCAAGGGGTGAAAATAGGAGTGGAAGTTTGTATGGTAAATTCGACATAACATATAAATAAATAAATAGACATGTGCGCGGACGAAGTCGTGGGCAACCGCTAGTAAAATCCATTTCTTATAATTAGCTTCCACTGACATCAGAAATCAGCTTGGCTACAATCTATCGAATTGAAATGTATCTACTTACGCTACGTCCTCAGTAAGTGCTTACATCACATGTATGTGCACAGTAATTCTAGGAGTCAGCTACGGAACATCCACCTGCTTTTTTCTTCTATTGAAACATCACTGAGGAATAGTAGACTTTTAAAAGTCAAAGTGAAGAAAGCTAATGATATAAAATATTAAGACAAATTACCAAGACAATATTTAACTTAATACATCGATGTCGATTAGGCCAACCATGGCGTATCGATATAATTATCGACTATGAAGCATCACTATACGTATACGTATTTGTTATGACATTACCCACCCCCCCCCCCCAACTTCTCCTCTTAAAGCAAGAAAGGGACAAATGCAGCTCAGACCAAAATTCGCTTCATAAAACTGACCAAAACAGCATTTCGTAGTCCCCTGTTTTCTCGACGAAAACTTTACCAATGATAATATTGTTTTCATAAATAATTAAAAAAAGGATGAGACTATGCTCCTATGTTTTAGTTTTTGTCTTAATGAGCGTAGATTTCATTTGGCAAGCGTCTAAAGTTTGTGGTTGAAATTTGGCAATTTTCTTACTGTTTGAAGGCCCATATTTTCTATGTTAATTCGAATTTGGGAAAAAACGAAACATAGGAGCATAGCCGTAGTAAATGCGGATATTATAGCAAACATTTTTTCGACCTTAGTCTATATCCAGGGAGGAAACAGGGGACTACGTTTGTATGGAGAAATGGTGCTATTCTTTCGTCTTAATCTTTCAAATGAAATAAGTGATAAGGTATTGTAATAATTGTGTGATGGACTACAGATTCCTAAAAATGAACTTTCTAAACGCGATCCTTCCTGATATGAGTCATATGAGACTCATGCTTCTTTCTTTCTTAGCTTAATACTTGCTCTGTTCAATCATTCCTTTGTTTTCGGCCATCGAAGCGGAGTACTTGTCGACTAGTTCCAGGGAACTAGTCACATATGACTCAAGTACTCTCCCTCTTGTTCAGAAGCAAGAGAAGTAGTTGAGATGAGTCTCACATGGCTCAAATACCCACTCTACTTATCTCTTGTTCCCAACTATCAACGACTTACGCCTATGAATCATGTGTGATGAGATGTTTATGATTCATAAGTGACTTATATTTCTTTCTTGCCTCTCAAACTCGCTCTGCCTGCTTTTCTTTCCCTTGTTATCAACCCTCGCCTTGTATTCTCGTGTATGAATCATATGTAACTCACACTTACCTCTCATACTCGCTTGTTCAATCTTCTTTTTTTCCGGCCAACAATCCCGTCTATGAATCATATGTCACTCAGGTCACGTGTGACATTTGTGAATCATATATGATTAACTCTTACCTCTCATACTCGCTCTGTTCAATATTCCTCATGTTTTCGGCCCGCAATCTCGTCTAGGAATCATATGTGACTCATGCAACGTGTTAAGTTTGTGAATCATATGTGACTCACACTTACCTCTCATACTCGCTCTGTTCAACTTTTCCCTTGTTCTCGGCGAGCCAGGCGGGATACTTGTCGACTAGTTCCTTCAGCGAGGGATAGAGTACTTCTTTGGAGAGGAGGGACTGCATCATGCCTTGCATGAATGGGACGAACATGTTGCCGTCCTGTGTAGAAAGGATTTTTATATTTTTTTACAAATATTGTAAAGTCGCATTATTATTGCTCTCCCTGGTAAGAATGGTCTGGTTTAGATTATAATAATAATAAAATATAATAATAATTGAGGACTAAATAATTGATTTGCAAGTGGGCGTTAGACGAGATAAGTTTGGGAGTCGTAATTAATTAGTTACCTGCCCCCCCTCGGCGAGGTTGAAGTTGCCGAACATGTTGGCCAAGTCTTGCTCCGACATCGGAGTTTGCAGGTTTTCGGCATTCGTATTTAAGTTTTGTAGCGTCTGCGAGATCGCCGCCGACACCTGGGGATGACAAGCGTTATGAGTCATATGTGATTCACAAGAATTTTGCGATTAAAAAATGGGTTGAGAGTTACAATGTGTTTTTTTTTTTGTTTCGATAGCCGACTTTGAAAACCACCTACAATATCGATAGGCTTATCCATACTACTGATAGTCTCGATACTATTAAAAGTATCAATGGCTACAATATAAAATAAATACTATTGACACACAGCAAATACTATAAATAATATTGCAGTTCAAAATCGAAATCACTATGTGACAATTGCAATTGAATAAAATTCAATAGTATCGATACTATCAATAGTTTTATCACTATCGATTGTTCCGACACTACAGTATTACACTGATCGAAAAACGCCTGTGTATGCGTGTTTCCTTGATTTGTCGAAAGCCTTTGACCGAGTCTGCTATAACCTGTTGTGGGAAAAGCTCCAGGGCATATATCTACCACAGGAACTCATCGGCTTGTTTCAGTAATGGTATACACACCAGTCCAACACCGTCAGGTGGGCGGGCGCAATGTCAGACACATATCGGCTCGAGTGCGGGCAGGCCTGTGTATCTCCCCGCGGAGGTAGCAAAAACGTACCTACGCGCTCGCGCGTTTTATTCACCGGCGGCCGCGCGGCTACGTTGCTGGCTGGACGAGAATGAATAAAGTACTAGAAAGAGGCGCCAGATGGCGTTAGAAGCTTCTCGTAGCAGTCAACCCTATCGCGTCGCGTGATATTACGTCACTGAATAGGTTTAGTGTATTATGAATCATATTCCAGAGCAATAAGTATTAAATTATCTTGCAATGGATTTTTGTAGGTGTCTACACGAAAATGTGCTTGACTCTGAGGCGAACTAAATTACGCCATATTGTTGACGACATTGAGTAGACATTTCTTTGAATACAATTGCTAAGTCATACTTCTGTACGAAGTACTAGTATTCTGTGGTGCGGGGTTACACAGGGAGGTTTGACTTCTCCAACCTTGTTTAATTTATATCTCAACGACCTGATTGTGGCGCTCAGCAGTCATAGTGTTGGATGCCATGTTGATGGGGTGTGTGTTAATAACTTAAGTTACGCCGATGACATGGTGCTGCTGAGTGCTTCAATCTGCGGTTTCAGGAAGCTGACTCGTATATGTGAGGAATATGCATCTGGTCCCGGCCTGTTGTATAATGTTACCAAGAGCCAATTCATGGTCTTCGAGACTGTCGGTACTAAATGCCCAGACGTTGTTCCCTCGGTCTATTTGAATTTGGTTCCTCTGCAAAGGGTTACCGAATTTAAATATTTGGGGCACATACTCACCGCCAACCTCAACGATCATGCTGATATGGAGCGGGAGCGGAGAGGCCTGTCGGTAAGAGCGAATATGATAGCTCGCAGGTTCACTAGGTGCTCAAAAGAGGTTAAAGCGACGCTTTTTGGAGCTCTCTTTATTCGTGCAGCCTATGGGCTGACTATACGGCAAAAACCTTCAGCGCTCTCCGCGTCCAATTCAACAATGCGTTCAGGGCGGTGATGAGGTTGCCCCGATTCTGCAGTGCCTTGGGGATGTTTGCGGCAGCCCGCGTCGACTGCTTCCACGCCACTATGCGCAAAAGATCCGCATCTTTGGTACGCAGAGTTTGGGCTAGTTCCAACACCGTCCTGGCGGTGATAGCTGCAAGACTGGACTCGTATAATATGGCAAAAGGCATGTTGCGGTCCCAATGCCGAAAAGAACTTATTGATTTATTGAACCTGTTGGACATACTATGCATTTAAACATTATTTTTATTTAATTTCTAATTAATTTTTATTTGACATTTAATTTAATGAATATTTAATTTCCCAATCCAATCTTTTTTATTTTATTTTATTTATTCGAGATGCAAAACAGATTACAATTTGGATTACACAGTTTACTTAAGGCTTAAGAGCTAAATTGTAACCTAATAAGATGCATCCTAGAAGTTACAAGTAAGGGCTAGCGCGCACTGGCGACTTTTGGCACCGTGACTGTAGCGTCACTGTCACCGCGTACATCATCTCTAATGAAGGTGCACGCATTTGGAGACGTGACAATTGGGTGACTTTTTGTCCGCGGAGGACGGCAACATCCCCGTGACGCAACTGTCACCACGTCCGTAGATTTGTATTACCATGCGCGCAGTAGCAACTAAATGTCACTTTGAGTTGTGCAGCTCCGCAATTCTATAATGGCGTCAACGTCAACTCCGACGCAAAACGTGGGTTTTCATGAAGATGTAGACAACGACATACTGATTGATGAAATAGAGTTGAGGCCATTGACCTACGACAAATCTTTAATGGATTATTCTAATAGTAATTTGAAAGCTATAATAGTAATTGACTGCCTCGATAGTCTAGTGAAAATAAAAATCATATCACTAAGGCTGAAATAAAAATCATATTACTAAAGGAATATCCTTTGGAAGACATTTGAATTTGGCGTAAAGATGTCGACATCCGGATGGGCCAGCAAGAGGTCGTTGTAAAGGCGACACATTCTGACGTTTGGATTGTATTGGATAATGGAATCTACGGGGCCTGTGAATAGTGTTAAAGTTAATGGACGAAAGTAAGGGAGGGGAGTCGATGAGTGAGTTAACAATTTTGTGCAAGAGAAAGAGGTCCGCGCGTTTACGTCGAGCCTCGAGAGATGTCGTGTTGAAATGTTTTAGCCTGTCCTTGTGGGAGCCAAGTTTGCGGTGAAGACCCTGTCGAAATGAGAGCACACGCAAAAATTTACTTTGTACCCTTTCAATACGTTTTATATGCTTAGTGTAAAGGTGACCAAACGGTAACTCCTTATTCTAAGGTACTTCTAACTAACGTGTTGAAAAGATACATCAAACTTTTTGGATTTCTGAAAGACTTGGTCACGTGCAGTATAAAATATCTAATTAATTATTATAATATCGATTGTTATATCAATACTTAGCAGCAATAATATCGATAGTATTGATAGTGCATTCGATTTTGAATTTTGATACTATCAATAGTATTATTGTGTGTCGATGTATAGTAACGGAGCTACTATTGCTTTTACCTCGTTGAGGAACTATCTATAGACTACCATCCCTCGATATCGGGCTAACAATAGTTACCTCATCAATTTTGCCCTGGACGGCAGGATCTTGGTCTGTGGGTGGCGCTGTGTCGCCCGCTTGGCTGGCCGGCTTCAGCACTGTCGCTGCTGCCTCTGTGATAGACATGATTACAATTATTAGGAGAGTGGTAGCTACCAGGCGGCACCTAACGGAGCCTACCACCGCTGATAGGATCACCCAGCCGCTATCACAAACTTGAGTTTGTCAAGAATAATTTTGGCTCAGACGGTGGCCAATCTCAATAGAGATCAAACAGGTGCGCAGGATTTATTTACAGTGATGCAGTGTGTGTGCGCAATACACAGGTGCACTCTCTGTTCCTTTACTTTCATAGTTCGGTGAGACGCCATCCGACATGACCGGAGAGAGATCAGGCGCAGTATCAACGGCTCAACGTGCTTTCCGAGGCACGGGGGTGTTAACACCACAAACTTCTTGACTCCGGAGCTGTTTCTGTCGGCCCTGCCTAGAGGTAAGGTAAAGTCCAGTTTTCTTTGCTTAGCAAACATTGATAACAATCTTTTCATGACTTTTCAAAAAACTAGTGGAAAAAACCTTTGCTATTAGATTTATAAAAGTGTACTATTATGTATTGAATGATTAATTGTCATAGTAGGTTCTTATTATGTGTCTATCTTTTTTTCAAATGCATCGTTAAAAAGGAATGTCAAGATTGTTTACGATGTTTGCCAAGTAAATGATTTTAGAAGCTGGTAGGTAAGTCCTAAATAAGGTAGTATGTAATTAACTAATTCGTATAACTTACCAGCCATTTTAGTAAATGTTTGTGCTATCTGTTCCTGTGTTATTTGGTCCTCTGAAACAGAGATTAATAATTTTAAACAAATACTCTAATGAACACACGGCTGCACGTCAGGCTACCCCACTATGACCTTGACCGCCTCTATTTCCTACGCAATAAAAGCTGTTTTCATAGTTCAATTGGGTAACCTGAAGTGCTGCTGACTGTATTTTGTGTTATAAATATTAAATTAATTTAATAACAGTAATTTTACTAATATACAAAAGTCCTAGTTGAGGTCATAATGTAACTAATTAACCATCTTGTGCTTGTATGTTGGTATTGTCTGCTGTTATTATCATCCTCCTAGCGTTATCCCGGTTGTGCACTCGCACGCGAGGGGTCCGCTTTGGACCATGATCCAGGATGTGGCAGATCAGGTAATTACAGTGGAGCGACTGCCATCTGACCTCCGTGACCCTGTTAACAGGGGAACCTGACCAGTTTGGATCACGGTTACACATTCAGTTGCCTGAATGTGCAGGTTTCCTTACGATGTTTTCATGTTCATAACTCAGAAAAAGTCATTGGTACATGGCGGCACGTGGGATCGAACCGGTACCTCCCGCATGAGAGGCAATCCGCTAGCCACTGCGCCACCGACGCTCTGCTGTTATATTATGAAGTCAATAAACAAATATGAATACAATATACCTGGCACCCCGCTAAAGCTGCCCAGTATGGCCGCCATATTGGTTTCGAACTGCGCGGCCGCCTCTTTGATGAACTCCTCGCTCCACATGTTAACCTCTCCCGAACCGGTGGGCCGATCAGCGTCCTGCTTCTTTGTCATCTCTTGGAGGGTACCTGAAATGGAGTTAAGGGGTTAATTGTTTTTTTTTTGTAATTTATATGATGTTATGTTAGGCTCTGCCCAGATGGGCCATCGGCCACAGCCACCTGTGAATACGTTTTGTCGTGTTTGTGTAGTCGTCGCCGCACACATAAAAGCGAGTGGCGGCCACTCACGACTCAGTGTTCGCGACACGCCACCAGTGGCAGCCATATTCACAAAACATCTGTCAAAAGATCTAGCAAATGAGTGTCAATTGTAGCGGCCACCGAGCACCTTTGTCAAAATGGCGAGTGGCCGCCACCGGTGGCGTGTCGCGAACACTGAGTCGCGTGTTGCCGCCACTTGATTCACGTGTACAGCGACTCCATGCAAAACGTATCAAAAACAAGTAAACAACTTGTCGCTAGCCATCGGTGGCTGTGGCAGGCCTGTGTATCTTCCCGCGTAGGTAGCAAAAACGTACCTACGCGCGGCGACCCCTTGGTAAGGGACTAAACAAGTTGGGTGTCGCTAGCCGGCAGCGACACGCTCCCGCGTTTTATTGACCAGCGGTGCGCGACACTAGGTTGCTGGTTGGACGAGCATGAATAAAGTCGTAGAAAGATGCGCTAGATGGCGTAAGTAGTTTCTTGTGGAAGTCAACCCTATCGCGTTGCGTGAAAGTACATCACTGAATAGATTTGGGGTATTATGAATCATATTCCAGAGTTATAAGAATGAAATTATCTTGCAATGTATTTCTGTAGGTGTCTACACGAAAATGTGCTTGAGTCAGAGGCGAACTGATTTTCACCATATCGTTAACAACATTGAGTAGATATTTCTTTGAATTTCATTGCAAAGTCATACTTCTGTACGGAGTACTAGTACTTATTCTGTGGCTGTGGTCGGTGACTCATCTGCGCGTAGCCTAAGGAGTAACATAGCTATAATAGGAAATTTTAATTTTTAATAATAATAATGTTATTAATGAAATTGGCATTTGTGCATACATTCTCTAGAAACAATAATTGTGCTGAAAAATAATCTTAATCTTGGCTTACATAATCTCTGATATGGTGATAATTAGTTCATTATAGATACTCTTTATTGAACACCACACACAGTAATATATTTACAATAACTGCTCATAGGGAATGGTACAATTAAGGCGGTCTTATTGCTAAAAGCAATTTCTGCATTATGATGTGT
This sequence comes from Pyrausta nigrata, assembly GCA_949316185.1. Classification (NCBI taxonomy): domain Eukaryota; kingdom Metazoa; phylum Arthropoda; class Insecta; order Lepidoptera; family Crambidae; genus Pyrausta; species Pyrausta nigrata. The sequence continues at coordinate 7,588,703 of OX438965.1, forward strand.
TATACTTAATAAAGAACTCTTGGTAATTAATAGGTAATACTAGGTAATTAATAGGTAATAATCATGTTACTAAATGGCAAAAAGTATCACAATACCACACAATTCAATAAACCAATTTAGTTATTCTGTAATAGTGGTTCCCCGCGACTTCGCCCGCAAGAGTTGGATTTTCCATATAAACTTTCATCCCCCATTTCACCCCCTTAATGTTTTTATATCGCGACAAAATGCCTATGTCCTTTCCAGGGTCTCCAACTGTCTCCATACAAAATTTCATCTCAATCGGTTCAGTGGTTTAAGCGTCAAGAGGTAACAGACAGACTTTCGCATTTATATTATTAGTATGGATTGCACAAACAAATATATACAAATGGCAGATTGATACTGATACTTTGATACTGATCTCATATTATGGAAGTAACAATCTCACAAATAATTTTATAGTAAGTCTAACAGGTCTCCGTGACTTCACCCGTGGCAAGTCGGATTTTCCATACAAACTTTCATCCCCCATTTCAACTGCGTGATGATTTTATATCGCGACTAAAAGTAGCCTATATCCTTTCCAGGGTCTCAAATTATCTGTTTACCAAATTTCATTTAAATCGGTCCAGTAGATTCGGAGCCTATTACAAACAAATAAACAATCAAATCTATCCTCTTTATAATATCAAGTGTAAATTACTGAGCCCACACTAATGTAAGTACTGTCATTAACCAAGGGTGCATACATAATTAATTTTAAGTATAGTATTTGTTTGAAGTGGAACCATGCATTTTTATTTAAACTTGATGCTGAACCAATATTGAGTAAGTCAATTAAACATGGACTTAGGTTTTGTTATTTAAAGGACATTTTTTACTGACATTTGCGACAAATTAACATGGCAGGACCAGTTTATACATACATTGGCATTTCCAACTATGTACTACAAAATTTCAAATACTGTTACCTAAAATTTAACCATATTTATCTTGCATCAAGGCTGCTTTTCCAACAAGGATGAGAGGGTAGCTAGAGATGTGTAATAATTATATCAGCTAACAAATTAATTATTTTAGCAATCAGACCAATTACCTAGTCCCAAATTAAGTGTTAGCTTGTACTATGGTGACTAGGAAAATGGATAGACATACTTATACATCCATGAGGTGCTTGTGGCGCTGCGGCTCAGCGCTTTGGTAGTGATACCAAAGTTAAGCAACCTATGGCGCCGTCGTGATTGGATGTGTGACCATTTAAGTGACATCCATGACAAGCATCTCCGTACTTCGGAAGGCACGTTAAGCAGTTGGTCCCGGCTAATATCAGTGGTATTAGTCGTTAAGCCTAGTCATAGGCCCTAGGGCAGCTGGATAGCTTCTGACACTAAGGTTTGTCACTTGCCTTACATACACCCCTCCACACATCCACACTGAGCCCGCATAGTGGAGTATGGCTTGTACCACCTCATAGTTGAGGTGAGGCCTTTTCCCAGCAGTGAGATCTTATAGGCTGACTCTCATACATCCATGACTTAGATACAAATGCTCATACTCATTACAAAAACATTTGCCTCTTACGGGATTGGAATCTGCAAATGCTGATGAGATTCAGAACAAGACATTATTATCATGTAGAAAGGTTGAGTAGTTAAACAGCGAGTCACCTAGTGAGTTGCAAAGACAATTGCTATTGTTTTGTTATTGATATTATTGTTGATCCAATGACACAAAATAAAAACAAAGCAATATAATATTTTGGCACTATTTGATTTCATATTTTTTTAATTATTACAGTAATAAACAGAAATCGGAGTCGTTAGATTGATTTGAGGTCAATGACTGCAAACATTATATTAATATGGACTTGCCTCTGATATGCCATAATCTCAAGTATAAGACTTGGGTATTAGAACAAAGTTGTGTAAAGTACCAAACTAAGTAATTATAGGTGATATAAAATGAACAAGACATTATAATATAAACCAGAGTTTAGCTTAATCGCTTTTTCAAAAAATCCATCTTATTCTATCACTACTCCGATCTCTGGTAATTAATTAATATTAAAATGATGCTGGGAAAACAAACTAAAATATCATGCCAGTATATTATCATCACTACACACCGCCTTGGTGTTTTTTTTTAATTTAGCACTGAAAGCAGAGGCAGGCAATAAATGAGGTATGGGTTTCGGAATTCGGAATAATTGGGTTCCTAAATATAAAACTAGGGTTATAATATCAAGAGAATATGAAGAGAAGCGAATCTAAGTGTATTTTGTATTGCAATACTTATGCATAAAAAAACGAGTTCCTAGTGCATGTTTATGAAAAAGGTTATAAAATTGTGTAACACATAGAATCAATTTTGAAACCAACTTACTCTCCAATAAATCGTCCAGTTCTGGATCAACATCCTTCTTCGGCGTATCTTTGTTGTCCGACATTTTATTAGCACTAAACTAGAGTAAAAGTTAAAATAATATTTATTACAGCAAAAAGATTTTCTGAAAAATCTCAAAAAATTTTCGTTTGACTGACAGCCAGGTTTTCATCAAGAATGAAAGATAGTGTTGTACAGATATGAACAATTGTGCAACATCGATTATCAATTGAACTATTCAATTTGTTGTCAGGTTATTGTTATTTTATATACATATCTTATTTATAATTTTACTTTTCGGGTATTGCCAAATAATAAGAGGGCTTTATCCAATAAGCATATTAGGTACATATGTAGCACTGTAAGCTATTTATTTTCTTTTAATGAACCTAACAAGTAGGTACATAATCTTTCATAAATCTGTTAAAGTTTTTTTTCTATTCGTAATGCTTAGTGTTAAAGGGCATTGAAACTTTATGGCATATCGACGCCGCAGCCATTTTAATTTTATTCGAAATCGCGGCGCTAAATAAAATTGATATGTGTAAAAGAGGAAGAGGGCACATAGAGGAACAAAAATGTCAAATAACATGGCACCCTAAAGCGTCGCTATACCGAGATATTTGAACAATTAATGGCGTTGTGCTTATTGGTCAAGATTTACCTTGAAATATTGTAGGTACCTCTACGTGCCCTCTATCCATACGTATCACTTTCACCGTGCGCTGCAATTCAAAAAAAAATGGCGGTGGAGGTCAATATTCCATTTCACATACAAAAAGTTTCAAAACCCTTTGGTGTTCTATTAAAACCTACGTGACAAAAATAATGACCAAGATCATAAAATATCCACGATATTATGATCTTGGTCATTATTTTTATTACGGTAGTAGGCCAAATTATGCACCTTTGCCACGAAGGCGAGCTAACATCATTTGCGTTGAATAGATAGTAAACAATTGATATTTCAATAATATCTTGTTACATCCATGCACACATGCATGACCTATGGTGTAGTACGGTCAATCATGAATGAGTATTAATGAATGAAAGATCACGTGAATGAGTGGCTTGCTGCAACCTGCAAAACTTCCGTTTTCTAAAGTCCAACCATATTCAATATTCATAGTCACTCTAAATATAATTGATCCAAAATTAGCACTCCGCAATAATAACTGCAGATAGAGATGGGCGACGGGAAAGTACCCATTGGGAAAATTCCAGGTAAATACCCATTTTGGGTAAATATAGGGTTTTTACCCGGGAAAATACCCAAAGTATGGGTAAAAACGATTATTTGTTTATATGGGGTGATGTCAGACCGGGATTTGGTATTTTTAGTTAGTTTATATAGAATCTAAAGGTTAGATTGTGATGAAGACATAAAATTTAAGTTTACGTAATGCCTTAAATCATGTTACATAAACCACACTTGGAAAATACAATGTTTGAGTAACTATGTAGTTAAAGTAGATATCAATGAGTGGCATGTAACAATATCATCAAAAGCTGCCGATTGCTGTTGTTTAAGCGCACTGACAAAAGAGATAGATAAGACAGTATCAGTTTGCGGATTTCTTGGAAAACAAATAAAAAAGATTGAAAAGGCGCGTAAACAATCTCTTACCCAGGAAATAACTTTGTAATATGAAAAAACAAAGGTCTTAGTAAACATATCTAAGAGAAAAGGTACGGTTTTTAATGGTACAATTCATAATAGTTTTTCAAATTCATGTTATATGTTGATCATGAATACAATACGTAAATATTGACGAATAAAAAAACCTTAATGTAAATAGTTATACTGTGAGAGTGGTAGACTTTATAATAACGTATGTTCATATTTTTTCATTTTATTCTTAAATATGTTAAGGTTAGTGCATTCTTTTATTTTGTTGGGTAATTTGTTATACATCTGAACACCTTTTTATACGTAAAGTATGTAAAGTCAGTTTTTCCATATTTTAATTTATATCATTTTGAATATTAATTCTTAAATATTTCGATATATGTTTTGTATGCGGTTGTTGGAATATTTTGTGCCGATTCCAAAATTAACTTTAACTTATTATTTATTTATTATTATTGTAAATATCATCACATCAAAGTCCGTGGGCGTTGCAGCAGTAATAGTTGTCATCCAAAAGGATATCACGATTAAATCATAAAGCACTCGAAGTCCATAAGAGAAATGTCCAGGTTGTCAAAAGTGTTAGCAGAATTATAATAATAATAATCGTATTTATTTGGCATGGCAAACATAGTACAAGAAATTACATATATTATAAACGGAATGAATTCATTGATACTATGCATTATAAATGAAAAGTAAATAAAAATGTACTAAAAAACCATGTGCCAAAAAGGACCCCGCTCAGTATTAAGTCCTCGTGACGAATTGAAATTGTCACGACACTGATTTTCAGCGGGAACCTTCGGGCATGGTGTGAAGAAATACCTACGGAATAGAATAAAAACTAAAATTTAGTGCGAGCTTCACGCGTCACCGTCCGAGCGACGAAAAACGAAAACTTTTAGGGGATTTGGTCAGTGCCCCTAGCGGCACGTTTCAAAAACTTTCGTCACTGACGATGGTGAGCGCGCGAAGCTGTTAAGTAATCTTCAATGATGACATGAAAAAAAAAATAAAAAAAAATCTAGGGACATTTTTAACAATGAATTAAATTAGATTGAATTGAATTATTACATGAATAAAAATTAAAAATACAATTAAATAATATGAATTATAAGACACTACACAATATATCAATAACATTTTAATTAAATCTAAATTTACACACAAAATAACAATTATTAAGCAATTAAAATTAAATCTACACAATAAACCACAATAAACAAGAGAACAAGATAATATTTTATTTATAATTTAGACAGACTATATTCGCTTGGCTGTAAGGCCAATTCCAAGGCCGTTACGACCAAGCAAATCAAAGTCATTGCAAGTGACGTTTGAATAAATGAAATCAATCTGACAGCCATTTCAGTTCATTCATTCACTCATTCATAAAACCTAAATGATGCCTCAATGCTCAATGATTTCCTGTCAACAAGCAAGAATTTTTGGTTAAGTACCTACTGCTACCGCATTTTGAAAAATAAAAATTAAAAAGTTAATCGGCAGACCACATGGTGAGACCCAATTGCCACGTTGGAGGCCTACTTGGGCGGAAAAGTACTGTATAGAAAGTGTAGGCACGAGCCTTGGAAGAAGAGGAAAGCAAACAGACGCCCGTTTGATGGTTAGCTGGGGTGTTGCGTCCAAACACGACGCGCATTACCCTTAGGTAAGTCTACATATATTTTGGCCGCTTCTTCTATCTGGATTAATAAAAGGTGTTTTTTCAGTGCTATTTTAAAAGTACCTTTTACTTTCAGGGCGCGCAATGGTGGGGGCAGCGAGTTCCAACACCGTGTGGCAGCGAATCTGAAGGAGCCCCGGAATCTGACTGTACGGTGCCTAGGCGTAAGAAAGACGCCCGTGCAGGCTCTCCGTCCGTGTCCGTTACCACCCCGCGCCCACTCCAACCCATTCCACAGGTATCTAGGTTTCCGCGTGTCTATGACGCCGTAAAGCATGGATGCTAAGTGTAGCTTTCTGCGTGCCTCCATCTTCAAGATTTTTGAAGAATTTAGGTCGCGGACGGAGTTGGCCGCAGCTCTCGGAGGTGGAGACCTCAGCTTACCGACCGTCGTGTCTAAGATGGTCGGAAGCGAGGGGTCTTGGGAGGCGGTGGCCCATTTCTGCGACGTGGTGATGTCGCAGAAAGAGGCCGCCGAACGGGACCGGGAAAGAGACCCGGCCTCCCTCCGCCTTCGGCGCCCGCGGGGCGCGCGCTCGGGCCGCGGTGCCAGAACGAGCGGCACCCCGACGGGAGGGTCTCGGGCAGACGGTGTGGGGACACCTCTGCCCAATCACCAGGGACCCTCCTGAGAGACGGTGCACTGTACGCCCAGTGAGCCGTCTGGAGGGGGGGTGCTCCCCCCTCCGTGGAGATCCGCCCTCTGAACTAGAGGGAAATTGCCGCTGGCAGGGTCGCGGGACTGTCGAGATACCGCGGCCCCTGCTGTCACAGCCAACACATGCGGCGGGCGTCGTCAGGTTTTAGTGGGTATACCCGAGTCCCACACACACGCCTCTTTGTTCCCCGACGGAGAGGTACGGTGCGTAAGGCATTTCCTGACGTGTTAAGTTTAGAGAGTATCAGTTTTTCACATAATGCTATTCTGAGTTCTTCGGTTAAGTAAGGCCTGATTTTATACAACATTTTCAATCTGAAAAAACAGCTTCTGGCACATTCTGTTGTATGGCTTTCGAACCTGAGGTTGCTGTCCAAAGTCAAAGACCAGTCCCAGGTTCCTTGCCCTGTTCAATCGCTCTATCCTTTCTCCTTTCACAGTTATGTTGATATTTACATTGTCGAGTTTTGACACACTTGTCGGTGTCCCAATTATCATAAATTTTGTCTTTTTTGTATTGAGAGTGAGGAAGTTTGCAGTGCACCAATTAGTGATATTTTGCAGGTCACTGTTTACTCTGGAGACAGCATCTGCATATTGGCCCGGGGCAATAGATATGTATAGCTGCAGATCATCCGCATATAAGTGATAACGGCAATGTGAAATGCATTTAATAATGTCTGCGCTGTATAGAATATATAAAATAGGCCCGAGTATTGATCCCTGTGGGATTCCCCTACAAAGAGGGCGTGGTTTGGATTGTGACTTAGTGCCATCCTCCCTGTCCAGTACCACATATTGCTGTCTGCATGTGAGATAGCTGTGGAACCAACTTATAGTGCCAGCGTCCACACCATAGTACCACAGCTTGGACAGGAGCAAGGGAATGGATATTGTGTCGAATGCACGTGAGAAGTCAAGGAGCAGTAGGAATGAGACACATCCCTGGTCCTGAGCAGACAAAAGCCCATCAACCACATCCGCCAAAGCAGTAGCAGTACCATGGCCTTTGCGGAAGCCTGACTGCAAGTGCGGAAGCAAACTATTCTCTTCCAAGTACTGTGTTAGTTGGTTGCCTACTATCCTTTCTAGCACCTTAGAGTTACAAGGGAGAATGCTGATTGGACGAAGTTCCTGCAATGTCGTGGGTTTACAAGTTTTTGGGAGAGGTTTGACAATAGCTACCTTCCAGTCCTCTGGGAATCTATTCTCAATTATTGAGCGGTTGACTATCGCTGTTATAGTATCAAGTGAGTGCGGTAGGGTCAGTAGCAGCATATCCAGCGATATGCCGTCACTTCCATGAGCATTTGACCTAAGATGTTTTATAGTCTTTAGGGCTAGCTCCGCACTCACGGTTTGTAAAGAGAAGGTGGCTTTGTCAATGAGTCTGTGGTGCTCGAAGTACGTCAGTTGAGAGATAGTTACAGCACCATCACCAGGCACATCTAAGAAATATAAGTTCACCAAATCGGGGTCATTAAAACTTGATGGCACAGGGGTCAGGGCTTTCTTATTGGGCAGAATTGTTTCTTTTAGGTTTTTCCAGAGATTTTTCGGATCCCTGATCTTGCTGTTTATGTTTTGTGTGAAGAAACAAAACTTCTCTCTTTCAATTGCCTGTGCCACAATGTGCCTCATGTCCTTATAGCTATTTCTTGAAGATGCAGTGCCATGCAATTTATACTGCCTGTGATAATTGTTTCTGATCCGCATCATTGTCTTTATAGTGTCAGTAATCCATGGGTGTGGAGGATGTTTAAATTTGCATGTCCTTACTGGTGCATGCAGATCCATTAGACCTCGCACACAAAGAGCAAAAGCTCTAAGGTTATCCCACTGAATGGCACCGAGGTCTTCATTGAGCTTCTCCGGTATAATGCTCTTTAGTGGCCTGTATGTAACACAACGGGGGCTTACCTTATCCTTTTTGATATTTAGCTCCACTGACAGCATAGCATGTGCTCCGAGGTCAGGGGAATATCTGACATTTGCCTGCACAAATGGTATGTCAGTGCACACCACATCTGTTAGGGTACTGCTATGGCTGGTGAAGTGGGTGGGCTCAGTGATTAGTTGGTTAAGCTTCATACTCTCCGTGAACTGCTCGAATAGTCTGCATTTGCTGCTGTTTACGTCTAATAAATTTATGTTGAAATCGCCAACCAAAACAATGCCATCCGCTCTAGAAAAGGCAGCAACAGATTCTGTTAAAGCGTCGAGAAATAAGTCTACATTTTGCCAGGGAGGTTTGTAGGCTGTTCCGACAACAATACATTTGTTGAGCATGCGCACCAACAGCCACATCTGCTGAACTGCGGAATCAGGGTTTGGGTGCTGGCACTGACTAACTTTAAGGCCCCGGCGAATATAGAATCCCACCCCCCCACCCCGGTCGTGGGCAATGCAGTTTGGTCTAGGCACATGCTTCAGCTGATATCCCGGCAACCTAGGAGCCCTACAATCATCTTGTCCCTCAAGCCAGGTCTCATTTATGGCCAGTATGTCCAGGTCCATTTCTTCCACTGCTACCGGGGTCGGCCTCCGCCCTCTGGCGGTCCGCGGCGTCCGCCCTGAATTCGAGCGCGTCGATGCGCGCCCCGACGGCGATGTCGGGGCCTTGTATACAATTTATGTAATTAATGTAATAAAGAGCTAAACAAAATAAGTGTTCACACTATACCCGTTTTTTTTTTCAATTAGCACGTGCGCACAGTGCGGAGACAAAACTTCGTGAGACAAAACACTTTCTTAGTAGTAGTATTTTAGCTACAGTTATTTTCATAGAGGTAGTGTAATGTTTTTAAAATACTTCGTTTCATTGCGAAGATATCTAGTAGGTTAATCAGGTAACCTAGTTATGTACAGTCGGAAGTAAGTCAAGGTATAGCTACATTTGAACTACAAAAACACCTTTAATTACGTAGGAAATAGAAGCGTCTCAAGGTCAACACGTGTAGTCTAACTTGCGGTGTGTAAGTACATAAGGCCGCACGTCAGACTACCTCACTTTAACCTTGAGACCGCCTTTATTTCTACTTAATAAAAGCTGTTGTCGTAGTTTACAGGGGTAACTTAACGTGCTGCCGCTGTAAAGAAACTAAAAACCGTTTTTTTAGCCTAATTTGTTTTACATAACTATTACATTGGATTTTACCAAATGTCGCGATATGACAATTAAACACCAAGACAGTGAAATACAACATAAAAAAATATATTTACATAATACTATTTAGTTGAAAGGTAATATCCTACTCGGCGTTCGGCAAACTACGTACAAGAGTATGGAATAATAAACATTTAACGGTTAGGACAAAGGTGATCGTATACCAAATTTGTGTCTTGAGCATACTCTTGTACGGAGCCGAAACCTGAACGTCGTATGCAAAACAGAAATGTCGACTCAACATAACATGGAAGGACAGGGTAACTAACGAGAGAGTGCTGAAGATTGCACAGCTTCCTAGAATCACCAGGGTGGTGATTCTAGGAAGCTGTGCAATCTTAACACTAAAACAGAGACGTTTACGGTGGCTAGGGCATGTGCACCGAATGAGCAGCACTCGTCTGCCCAGACAGACCATGTTAAGCCAAGTCGCTTTCTCGAAGCATAAAGTTGGACGTCCCATACTGCGATTCAAAGACTGCGCAAAACGCGACATGATCGCAATTAACATCGATCACGACACATGGGAGGATTTGGCTACCGACCGTGATGAGTGGAGAAAAGCCATCTTCGAGAGCTGTGAGGCCATTGATACATCCTGGTTTCAAATTCTGGCCCAAAAACGGGAAAAACGACATGCTCGTGCAGAAGGTTCCGTCACAACGGACTCTCAGTTCACGTGCCTCAAGTGCGGACGAAAGTGTCGTTCAATGATCGGTTTATTTAGCCATGAACGACGATGCTCCTTTCGCGTAGGTGCTGTTTAAATCATCTGTCAAGATGAAAAAGGCCTAATGATGAATATCCTACTCAACTTTCTTCATTGACAGGTAGGTAGTAAAAAAAAAGTAGATTTCTTGTGGCATACTGACTTCTTAAATTTTTATGATTTACAACCATTAACTGCACATAAATTACTAGGTACATCTTTCGTGACTCTAACCCAGGTTTGCTCACTGAATTTCTACCGCAGATGGTACCGCGGCGTGTAGGTGAATAATGTGCGCAAGTACATGGAGTGCAAGAGGCCTATAAATTCTCAAAACGGGTATCTATTAACTAGACTTGTGTAACTCCTGAGTGAATGACAAAAATGATATATATCTTTTCAAAGAAGCTAATCACTCACTAACTCACTTGCATCTCAACTATATCTTTATCTCTTTTGATATACGACTCCTTTTCGGGCGACTGAACGAAATGAACTGAACTACAGGACTGAGTGAGACGGTGTTACTGCTCGCTAGTATGTGGAAGAGAGAAAGAAACAGGATAGCTAGTGTTTGAGGTCTTACTCAAAATCGGTTGAATGATTGATTGAGCCGTGTTGTTTTTAGAAGCTAAAATGCACTGTATGTGAATGCAATAAAGTTCATTATATTAACTTATGTCAAATTGTAAAACAAAGCATTTATTTTCATAAGCAACAGTCAATTGAACCAGAAAATCGATAAATTTCACTTTTGACTTGGTAACTCACTGGCACGACAAGCTAGCTTACTATTTCTCTCACTCAACACCTATATCCTATATCCCTAGATCAGCAAGCAAATAAATCACTCATTCCTCGATGATTCGCATCCTGTATCACTGAGTTAAAAGAGCCGAAGATATAAAAGAGTGATATATATCAGAAGCTCACAATAGTATGAATCAGTCTTTTCTTTTCATTGATATATTATGCGCATCCCTACTATTAAGCCTGATGTCGTTATAAAAACCTTTTGTTTACGTAAACGTTAATTTAACATTTATTGTGTTAAAACTGTATATAACGTATGTAATTCATTTTTCAAGTTTCATTCATCATTCATTTCAAGCCCTAATACAATTGCATAACGTTATTGACTTGGTTGTAGACTGGAAAATATTGAATTAATGGCAAAATTTATATTGAATCTTCATTTTGGTATTTACCGGGTATTTTCCCGCGTTTTTACCCATTTTGGGTAAATACCGGAAAAATACCGGGTAGAATCCCATCACTACATGCAGACCTCACACAAATTATATATAAAACCAATTCCATAATAAATAATGAAGTTTTAACAAATCGGTGCACAGCTGCTTGTATTAATGCCAAGAACTACTAATGCCATCTAGAGGGGAGTAGTTAAATGATAACTCGAACTGGGAAATAAATTTATTATGTACCTATCTGTTTTCTTTTATATATTTTTTTCACATAACACTTACACAAATAAAGGACCCAAGACACATTGCTTAAAATGTTTTACAAACTAATGTTTTAACATTGTATTTTTACATTTAATTTAATTCCTAACTACCTACCGACTATATATTACTTACCATAAATAAACTTATTTCAAATAAAAATATGAGAGAAAAATTTCGTCTTATTTCATTCTTTAATTCTAAATTCGTTCTGATTCTTTATTTAAAAAACATTGAATAGTAGGTATTTGCTAAAAAAATCTAAGTTTTTTTAAAGGGCCATTATGCGTCGGCTACATCTTCTTAAGTAGGTTAGGTAGGAAAATTTTATTTCTTTTCTTACGGTAAGTAAGTACGTAGATATCTTTTAAAGTGATAATTATACATTTGCAACTAGTTTTCTTCGTTTTTCCTCTTTCAAAATTATCTACCAATTTACTACAGTATTACGATTGATTTGTTTGTAAATATTTCTATGATCCTATAACTTGGTCAAGTTCTTCTGCCTTGACTTTGCTGATTGGAGATAGACTCTTGAGGGCATTGTCGAGGAGTTCCACTATACATGTGAAGACGTCTCGATAGGAAAACAAGAGCCATGCGATGAGAACGAAGAACATCGTTTTGCAGACTACGTCCACTACACGGCGACTGTAATAGTAAATAAATTAATAATTAATTAATAACCAAGTTTGTAATTAGTCACTCGCTACTACCCGCTAGATGTCTCTACCAGGTTATAATCGTGGGTTCTGCTTTTTCTTATCTTATTTGCTAATTTAAGCAGTAAGGTGTCCGTTGTAGTTTTACTACTGACTACTAGATGGCGGAGCGTAGTTGCTTATTTTAGATATCAGTATTGCCCGCTAGATGGCGGTAAAAGAACTTTTTATTCCAGCATCGTTCGAAATCCTCATGATAAAAAAATTACATCTTGTTAGCCACAATGACAGACGAAATAAATGTACATACATTTTTAAATGGAATGCAACTAGGCGAGGCGCGAGCTAGATCAAAGTCGATTACTTGTTAAAATTGTAAAAAATAATAAAAAAAACTAGCTATATACAGTGTGTCCGGTTTTGGACTAGCGATAATTTATGGGAATTAATAAATTCATCAAATGTTATCGACAAAAAACCCCCATGTTGGGTTCTAACTCTTGAAATGGCAGCCATATTAATTAATAAAAAAAAACAATTTCTATGAAACTGGAGGTCCTAAAAGTTATGAAAATGATTTATTTGAAGGTCACGCTATCGCCAATCAAGGTAAATAAAGAACGATTCAAAATTATTAACCGTCATAGAGCAAAAAATAATTTAAAATAAATCTTGCTAAAAATTTAAAACAGTTCAATCGTTTTTTATCCCTATTACAAAACTTAACCCTGAAACCCTTACCCATACAAATTATAATTTTGTTGTGTTTCTTGTTTTATAACCGTGCCCGTTACGTTGTTTGTTTTCGTGTGTTATGTGATGTCCATTCATTAATAAATGTATTTTCTTTCTTTATTTCTTTCTAAACCTTGAAATTTTTATTAGGATTGTCTCTAAAATTTTAAATTATTCCCCTTAAGTTATCGCTAGTCAAATCCCGAACACCCTGTATATTATATATACTTACATCTCATTAAGCTTTCTAGCTCTGGGCAGGTTGGAAGGGTCTTCTTTACAACAGAACTGCCTCGTACCCAGCACGTAATACTTTAGGTACTCATCCGGGCTCAAGCTGCTGAGGTCAATGTAGAATGTCCTGTCATCCTCTTCGCTGATCCGCTTCCTGAGCGCCAAAAACCTGTCGTTCCTGAAGTGCCACTCCTTCGTAGTGTAGTACTGGAGCACGCTGAGACCGTGGCTAATTCGTTTTTGGACGTTTACTAAGCTGAAAAGATGGTTTTTCAAAATCTGGTTCACGGGTGCTGTTATATTATCTTAGGATGAACATTTATCTCTGTTTTATTGTGCCAAGGAAGTAACGTGTGTTCCTTGACTGGACTGTGGTGTAACGTACTGTGAGCTAAAGGCTAACATAATAGGTGATTTTTAGGGATACAGAGTCGCTAGTAATTTTGCGAAGTAATAGTTTAGTTTAACTCTATATATTAATAATATAAAATGACATAAACAATTGCTAAAAACTTTTTTAGCTCTTTTTCATTTGCATACTATTCGTAACATTAACACTCGCCTTGGCCTATTCACAGTTCAATGATTCCATCAATGCGAGAGCTAAACCACACCCAGCGCCACCTATCAACGAAAACTGCAATTATCTTCTACTCACAAAGTCTTCTTCCCCAGAAGGAAGAGCAGGCCGTCGACCAAGTACGCCGGGATTATGTGGAAGAAGAAAACGCTTAGCACGTGGTGCCAGTAGTAGGACTTGATGGTGCCACCCGGGTGCCACAGCGCCATCGTGTGGGGGTATACGTCTACCCACTTCTTGCCTAGAAAGTAAAGTGTTGTTAGCTAAGCTGGCTTAAGGTAATAAGGCTTCGGCGTCACTACAGAATCAATATTATAATTTAAGGTTGATCATAGTGAAACACTCTAAATGTAACAACTAGCTTTAATACCTACGAAGACGAGTTAGTAATCATTTCATTTCATTTCGTGCTCTGGCCTAATAAATCACTCGTCCCCTGTACCGTTACCATGAGTTTACGGCGGTTTTACTCGCTAGCGACGACGTAAAAAAGTGTATGGAAAATTGCACAGCGCCTCTAGCGGTTACTTGGAGAGCTAAAATTCTCCATACACTTTTTTTACGTCGTCGCTAGCGAGTAAAACCACCGTAAACTCATGGTAACGGTACGGTACGGTGGTCCCCACTAGAGTTTCATAACAATCGGTAGTGCTTTCGATAGTAACACGATATTATTGATGTACCTATATAAATATTGCCCTTTACAAATAAGCTAGCTTTTCAGATAACCCTCCAACCGTGCCTCCTGCGCGCGATGTGGTGTAATATCTAAGGGTTAAGTAGAAAGTTCGAATAGTATGAAAACACTGCAGAAAATTAATTAATTTCATCATCATTTACTTACCTAATTCAATGATTTCGCCCCAAGAGATCTTAACGACTCCAGATAACGTGATGTTGTAAACGCTGACGTTGCGTGGTCTGCGAAACAAGCAAACTTCAAGTAGAGGTTTTTAAGCGCCTCCGAGACGATTAATTGAGATTGACAACTTTTAGATTTACAAATGATTGTCTACAGAGGCATTGAAACAATCGTCATTCAAAAATACAGGACTGAAGGCGAACGATGGAAATTTGATTGAAACCTATTGACAATTGCGAATGATAAAGCCATTGACCGTCTCGCTATACAATTGACCATTATTCAGTCAGAATCATAGGATTATCATTGGTCAAAATGTGGGCGAGCAATTGACTCGATTGAAGCTCCTTCTTCCGCACCTTCAATTCAACGATCATTCCAATCAGGCCAGGCCATAAAAACTATGGCGGTAGAGATGACATACCTACCTATACTAGGAAGGTATACCTACCAGCTAAGCAGTGGCTTGTAGATACTATTAACATTTTGAGACAGTAGAAAGTAAAGCAAAGATGAAAGGCATTTAACTCTACGTTATTTCTATCCCGTATTTGGATACCTCGACGAACCTAATTAAGAATATCCTAGTTTGACGCAACTGGTGTGTTCGGTAGACCAGCCCAGATCCTCCTGGAC
The DNA here is from genome assembly GCA_949316185.1 of Pyrausta nigrata. Lineage (NCBI taxonomy): Eukaryota > Metazoa > Arthropoda > Insecta > Lepidoptera > Crambidae > Pyrausta > Pyrausta nigrata. The sequence continues at coordinate 7,604,095 of OX438965.1, forward strand.
CATGCCTTGGTTCCAGTTTTGTATAGGTAAAGATAGATAACTCGTTATTGTACACCATAAAAGTAACAGCAGTACAATTTACACAGAAAGATGTACAAATTAGGCGATCTTATCGCTAAGAGCGATCTCTTCCAGACAACTTTTGGATATTGGAAATTCAGTCAAGTCTGGATAAATTAAAACACTATCGCGGTTTGTGTTGTATGGACCAGCTAACAGCGCGATCTAGCGTGTGGGAGTTTGCGTCTGTAGTTGCTGGTGAAAGGGAGGGCAAGGGCCACAATTCCAATGTCGCCACATTGTATTTGAATTTTCAGGAACAGAGAATAAATAATAGTATAAAATTCAAAAGAACATCTTACTTGTCCAAAGCAGTGGCGTACGCGATAAGAATGCAACCATTGACGACGACGTCGACTGACACCGCGTCGGCCGTGTACGACGGCTCGCAGTGCATGGAACGGATTACTCCTGAGAATCAAGAATAGCTTGGTAATCAGTAAAACTTAATATTAATAAATGATGAAAATATTCTCAAACCGAATTTTCTATGCTAGGCTATGCTATGACGACCAATTCCAATCGTGATCAACAAGGCACGCTAGAGATCTTTAGTGTACAAGTGTTCGCACAACACAGTACAGTTACCATGAGTTTATGGTGGTTTTACTCGCTAGCGACGACGTAAGAAAAGTGTATAGAAAATTTTAGTTCGCTGTGCAATTTTCCATACACTTTTTTTACGTCGTCGCCAGCGAGTAAAACCGCTGTTAACCCATGGTAACGGTACTGTACCGTTACCATGAGTTTTCCTTCACTCTCGTAATTCGGTGAGGCAGCATGACCAGCACCCTGATTCACAAACACTCGGAGAGTTTCCGTGTCGGATCCGTTCCGAATTTAAATGTCAAATCGTATCGGATCCCAGCGACAGCGTTTGTGAATAGGGTTTTCGAATCCGTTCGGAAAGAAGGATTTAGCATTCGAATACAGGAACGTTCCGACACGGAAACTTTCCGAGTGTTTGTAAATTATGGTGCTGATCAGGCGCAGAACCAACGGCTTAGCGTGAGCGCCGAGGCACTGGGGTGTTAACATGTACAGCTTTCTGACTCCGGGGCAGTTTCTGAGTTATTCCAAGACAGAAAATACTTGTTGCACTATTAATCTCCCACGCTGTTGGTAGTCAAGATTCAGCTCGGAGGACATTTATCATACATTGCATGGTAGTTAGCTTATATCGTTGCCAAGGGTCAATTGGTATGTAAATAGAGAAAAACCGAAAGAAATTCGCAAATAAAAGGAAGCATATCTTAGAGTCTTCCGTGTTCGATCCCCGGTCGGGATTCTTGGGTCTTGGTGTTGTGGTACATCCGTTGCTTCTGAATTACATAACAAATATGCTTTAGCAACTTGTTCTTGGGTAAGAGCAATGTATGTGATGTTGTCCAATATTTATTTAAGTACTAGTGGTTCCCCGACTTCGCGAAGAGTTGGATTTTCCATATAAACTTTCATCCCTCATTTCACCCCTTTAATGTTTTAATATCGCGACAAAATGTAGCCTATGTCCTTTTCAGGGTCTCGAACTGTCTCCATACCAAATTTCATGTCAATCGGTTTAGTGAATTAAGCGTCAAGAGGTAACAGACAGACAGACACACTTTCGCATTTATAGTATTATTAGTATATGGATTTATCTTTACCTTTGCCACTCCCAATGAGAAGACCAGTAGGACCATTCAAATTGTCCACCCATCCTGGTATGGGCTCCTTCCAAGCTGCAGTTACTGCATAGAGAAATGGATTCAATTCAGTGTTGTTTGTGACCCAATCCTTATAAGAATACAATCATATAAAAATCAAGCTTCTAAGTCAACGCAATCCAAAGATACGGCAATTTGAGCCATTGATACTGGACTAGGTTCAACCCTTACGGTCAAAGTCTGACAAGTTCATGCAAGACCCTATTGGGTAGTACTAGGTACTAGCAGGCCTGTGTATCTTCCCGCGTAGGTAGCAAAAACGTACCTACGCGCGGCGACTCCTTGGTAAGGGACTAAACAAGTTGTGTGTCGCTAGCCGGCAGCGACACGCTCCCGCGTTTTAATTCACCGGCGGTGCGCGACACTAGGTTGCTGGTTGGACGAGCATGAATAAAGTCCTAGAAAGATGCGCTAGATGGCGTAAGTAGCTTCTTGTGGCAGTCACCCCTATCGCGTTGCATGATAGTACGTCACTGAATAGGTTTAGTGTATTATGAATCATATTCCAGAGTTATAAGAATGAAATTATCTTGCAATGTATTTCTGTAGGTGTCTACACGAAAATGTGCTTGAGTCAGAGGCGAACTGAATAACACCATATCGTTAACAACATTAAGTAGATATTTCTTTGAATTTCATTGCAAAGTCATACTTCTGTACGGAGAACTAGTACTTACTCTGTGGTACTAGTACTTATTCTTTGCTATTAGGGATCCGAAACATGGTCTCTAACCATGGGCCTTTTGAGAAAGCTTAAGGTCACGCAGAGAGCTAAGGAGTGGGCTATGCTCGGTGTTTCTCTACGGGATCGAATCAGAATGAGGAGATACGTAGGAGAACTAAGATAACGGACGTAGCCCTGCGGATCAGCAAGCTTAAGTGGCAGTGGGCAGGGCACATTGCGCGAAGAACTGATAGTCGTTGGGGCAGAAAGGTTCTTGATTGGAGACCTTTTGATCAAGAGCGTAACGTAGGGCGTCCACCGGCAAGAATGACAGACGACCTAATAAAGGTTGTGCGAACACACTGGATGCAGGTCGCTTGTAACAGATCACTTTGAAATCTATGGAGGAGGTCTATGTTCAGCAGTGGACGTCCTGCGGCTAATAATGATGATGAATGATGATGATGAATGGGACGCCAGACAACTATAGTTATCTTTTCTGTGGCCAGACGTGCAGGGGGATAGCCATGATGTGAGCGGGGAGGGATGGTGTAGGAAGGAAATTTCATATGGCAGTCACGTGCTATTGACGCTATCTTGCCTCTCGCTTACCTGGCGGGGCACAGGAAAGTTGCGCACGTACTTGTCAGACTAATATGGCTTTCTTAAGTTTTTTTTGCCAATTCTAAAGAAAAAAACATATTGACACCGTAGTGTCGACTGACGTGACGCCAAACGCGTGCGTGATTCGTAGATCTTACATGCGATGCGGCCGGCTTGTGACATCCATTACGACCAAACGCCGATCGATCCGCGCATATAAGCAAGAAAGGAAAGGGCTTTCCTAGTTAAGGGATAGATAACACGTTGTTCTTCTTAAGCTTACCTATAGACGGCCTCGCGATGGCAATGGGGAACTTCTTGCCGTACTCAGCAACCAAGTCCTCTGTGATCGCTTTGGTGTACGAATACGTGTTTGGCTCCGATTTGATTAGTCTGGAAAGATACAAAGCCTATAAAATATTGCATGTTCACTTATGTTGAAGACTGCTCCTCGAAGAGACCCCCCCTAATTTGGACAGCCACCTTCGCAGTAGAACAAATCGCATTGGGCTTAGAGTGTCTATTTTTTAATTACTCGCGTGCAGATTTCTTCTGATTTTCGTACGTCATCTAAAATTCCGCATCTTTGAAACGCTCGATCGACTGCACTCGACCGCTCGAAAACGCAACGAGTGTTAGAGACACTTGTCCCACTGGTCACAGAAGGCGAGCGATAGAATAAACACCAAAATTAAAGTATTTGAGTGAAAACTATGTCGCATTTGGCAAATGCCTCAGAATTTCATACGAGTGATTTAAAAATAGAGCTCCAGGTCTTCAGCGTTTACAGCATCAAAGGCTCCGCGAAGATGGGCTACCAACTACAGTACAGTACCGTTGGCTAGCGACTGTTTACATTGTTAATTTTTAATACGTCGCCGCACACGCAAAGCGAGTGGCGGCCATTCGCGACTCAGTGTTCGCGACACGTCACCGGTGGCAGCCATTTTGACAAGACATCTGTTAAAGGATCCAGCAGATGAGTGTCATTTGTAGCGGCTACCGACCACCTTTGTTTGGCGGGACCAAAGAGCGTGGCGCGCAACAGCCACCAGTGGTGGTGGTCAGTGGCTGATCTGCGCAAAGCTAGAGGTCTTTGCAATCTACCCTAGACTCTTTTTACGCGTCTATGCAGAAGCGGTGCGCCCATTCCAGCTGAAAAGGAGGACTGTGTTACCTACGTGTAAAGATAAAAATCAGACGTTTGACTCATTGTATGCTCTTGTAGGACGTACAGCGCTCATGGGTCTATTTATTTATTAGGGACAACAAACATTCACAATTTTGCTTATGATCTAAATGTGTTAGTTTAAAATGGTTTTGCTTATTGCAAAGCCCACACTATTATCTACTGGTGGGTGGTTCAACTGGGGTTGTCCAGGTACTGCAGCGCATCGGGGATGTTTTCAGTAGCCAGGGTAGACTGCTTTTACGTGACTATGCGAAATCGGTGCGCCACAGGGTGCAGGGCAGCCTAAAATGAGGGTTATATTTTGGATATCCACTGGTCCCGTAGGCCCATTATGATGATGATGATGATGAGTTGCTGTACTTACTCTGGCTCCAAATAGTTAAGGAGATCGTCGTCCATCCACTCGCAGATGTTCATCACGTGTCTTGGCCCGTGCACGGCCGGGTACAGCTTCTCTTCGAGCACGTCCAGCTCACACCGGCAGTATGCTGTGGAGAGGTGCACGAAGACCTGGGAAAAGGCAGGGCTTATGGATGGCAGAACAGACCTTTGACAACTGTGAATAGGCTGTTACCAGATCGCGTTGATATTCCAATGATACAAACTAAGCGCTTTTCATCAACATGTATAATGCGCACAGCTAAGTTGTGGAACTCACTACCCGCTTCAATGTTTCTAACAGATTACAACCCAAAGACCTTCAAAGTCAGAGTGAAAAGGCTTCTTTTGGGTGAGCTCGCTCCACCGACGGTGGACTCTGTCTGCGCCACTTCTGGCTTGTCTAGAGTCAAGAGCAAACCCATTACGATAAAAAAAAGACATGACCCATCCTCGGCCGCATCGTCGCTTACCGTCTATCAAATGTCACCTCGTGGGTCAAGTGGTCAGCACGCTGATTTATAATCCACAAGGCCCGGGTTCGAATCCTGGGCCGAGCCGAAATTTGTTTCCGGGTTTTTCTGTCTTGTAATTAATGATTTTTTATTATTATTTGAAATGGGTTTAACTCTTTACCCCCTTAACTAAGCCAGACGTGGCGTAGACAGAGTCGACGGTGGAGCGAGCTCACCCAGAACGTTCTGGCACTCCAACTCACAGGACGGAACACAGCAAGCTGCTTGCTTGGTAGCTACCAGGCGGCACCTAATGGAGCCTCTGAAAGGATCATGCAGCTCCCATCACAAACTCCAGTTTGTGATGGCAGTCGTTGTTCAGGGTAGACCACCAAGAGGTAGTCACAAACTGGAGTTTGTGATGTCGTTGCCCAGAATTATTTTTTTTTAAAGTTGTGTTGTGTTTCTCAATAAATCAATAAAAAAGTCCATGAAATAGAAATCAAGGTCGTCTCTCCATCGCGTCTCCATGGTCTGCCTCTTGGACTACGTCCAAGGTCGTCACTAACTGACTGCTTATGATGATAAGCAGTCAGTTAGTGACGACCTTAATCATGTGACTTAGGTGCATAAATTTTTAAGTTATTAAGAAATATCTCTTTACCTCAAGATTTTCCATTGTTTCAGCTAACTGGAGGACTCGGTCGGTCCCCACGGTATTCAGGTTGACTGCGTCTTTCAGCTTCTGATCAAATCTGGGAAAAGTTATTTAGTCAAGTTAAGCTTTTAAGATATAACCAGACGTCGAAATTAGGTAGAGTTAAGGTAAGTGTCCCCTGGTTCGGTATCTTAAGGGGTTTTCGATTTCAAGACTTTTTAATTAAATTTCTGAACATGATATCAGCTTAAAAGCATTTTTGCGATGAATATTGGTATTTTGATATTCAATAAATGTTTGAATTATCTAGATAAAGGTTTATATTATTACTTATTTTAATTTATTTGTAGACCTCTTGTTTGAACTCTGCTTCGTGATAAAATTTCACTATGCTTTTAAGTTCGTGAATCTGTGGCCCCTGTTTCGGGATAAGGGTTTTCACAGTGATTAATGATAATTTATTAATACAAAAATATAAGTAATCAAAGGATTTTTTTAAATGAAACAAAAGTCGAGACAATGATAAACATTTTATAATGTCCTGTCACTATAGAACGCTCATACTTACATAAAGTCGGGCATTTTCAAATTGCTGGCAATTAAAATAACAGTTATTTTTCTGATAGTATGGGCTCTTATCTTATCTTAAGGCCCAAAGGCAAGACAAGTTATTTCGTTAACAAAGTACGCAATGTAGTTTCTAAAATTCGCAAAAAATATCCTTTTTGTATTCTTATTGAGAAATCTATTCATAATAAAGTAAAGCAGCTTTTATAGATTCTTAATAAGGTAAATAAATAATAAATAAATTATTTTAACAAACACACCAATTACCTAGCCCCAAACTAAGCGTGAGCTTGGTCTGTTAAAAATTAGAATTCGACATTAATTTTGAAATAATTTGTTTACTTAAATTTTAAATACTTGTTAAGGTAGATGTACTCATAAGGTTTCACAAAAACATTATTATTATAAGGTGATCCGACCTTATCGTATGGAAGTGTGTGTCATGTATAATTTTATAGTATTGAAAATCTATCACGAACTTAAGAAAAAGTAACAACACAAGAGTCCCTTGTTTCGTGATACTTATTTTTCGAATTTCCCGTCATCAATTTTATGGTTTTATTAAAAAATACGTTTATTGCCTATTAAGTGTCCCATTGTAGTATTAAATATACAAAAACAAGTAAACTAAATCAAATAGAGAACAAAATTATGTTGGTCGTACCAATGTGAATTTAGCTCAAAAATTCGATTTCTGGTCACCTTCTAAGTCTTATTGTACAAAATCTAGTGAGCAAATCATATACCGAATTTAGCTCACATGAAACTTTATTAAATATACGATATGTTTTTTTTTATTAACATTTAATAAAATTCATTATTTTATAAATACATAGGCAATGAAAATGTATTCTGAATAACCCTTTTTCGGCAGTGTCACGAAATAGCGGACACACGAAAAATAAAAAGACCGTTATTTCGTGAGTCGATTAATTGGAATTTAAAAGAAAACTTATAATTGCTTAAAACCTTATTTTAAATTTAATCGATTGCTAAAGGTCACTTTAATGCACTATTAAAAGTTAGACTGAAATGGACTTATCTTGTCTTCTCTGTGAGCTTAACAATTTCGGGCGCCAACCTTACGCGTCACGGAACAAACGCGCGCCGAATCGAGGCTTTTGGCTGACTGAGCGTTTGGAGCATCGTATTGCTCTCAGTTCAGGTTCCAAAATGTTGATACTTTGTTTCTTAGACAGCTTAGAGGATTAAGATTTTTTGCCAATGTATAATTTAAACGAATATTATTTATATTTCTTATTTTTCGCTCCAAAAGCAAAACTACCGAACCAACGTACTATCACGAACCAGTGGACAGTTACCTTATTCATGTACTTACACTGATTTCATACAGCAAAAGAATAAAGTGGATATGCCTCAATTCCCGAAATAAATTTTAAAGAGCAAAAAAATCCCGTGATTTTTTAAATGAAACGTTATTTACTTTTACACAATTTAAACTACTGCACGCGCGACGTTGCCAAACTTAGAAGAATGACATCCGATGTTGCAAAATACCAATACGCGCGATGTTGCCACAGTTGTATTTCGCACTATATTTCTATAGCTTATGAGAACAAAAAAATACAATGGCGGAAATGCGGAGCACTCCCCACTTAACGGAATGTACTAAATTTTGACACTTTCTACCGTATTCAAATTATCTATTAGCAATCAATCGGTTTACTCATTCACACAGCTCATTCGCTTACCTCGGTTCGTCGAATGCGCTCACTTGTTTCCCATTGTCTATCTCTGAGGTTATTATTATTATTTATTTGTAATATTGTTGGCCACACGGGATTGTCCATTAGAAGTCCCGGGAAGGTCTACATTAATATCAACATTTCGATGCAAGTGCATAAATAACTCTGCCTAATTCGACTACAGCGGCCAATCTCAACAAAGATTAGCCAACTGCCCGGGACATATCTCTGTTTCTTCACTTTAATAATTCGGTGAGACGGCAGTCCGACATGACCGTAGAGACATCAGGCTCGTCGTGGCTTAACGTGCTTTCCGTGACACGGGGGTGTTAACTTCCTGACTTTGGAGCTGTGTCTGAGTTATTTCAAGACAGAAAAACCCGGGATTTGAACCTGGGACCTCGTGGATAGTAATCAGCGTGCTGACAACTAGATCAATATGGCCGTCATGATACAATTTACTTCTGTGATTACGTGAATACTAGCGGTCCCCCCGACTTCACCGCCGAAAATGTCGTATTACCAATACAAACTTCCACTCCCTTTTTAAGCCCTTTCACTGATGCTTTCCAAGATAAAAACTATCCAATGTCAATTCACAAGATTCAAACTATATCTATACCAAATTTGGTCTAAATCGGTTCAGTATTTTAAGTTTCAATAGGTACCTAAAACAAAAAATTCAGACGTTTCTAACTTATTATAGTCTGTCTCTTTTCATTTGTTTGGCAGAGAAAGAGACCCATTGGTCGGTTCAAAAAAGTTGAAATGGAAGAGCCGGACATACCTGACACAGGCCGCACTGTGGAAGACGATTTGGCACCGCCTCTGGAGCTCCACCCGGTCATCATTGGACATGCCCAGTGCTTCCTCCAGGATGTCTCCCGGGATCAGCTTGACCTTCTGGAAGGCGTCCGGGTTCTTCTCTCGGAGAAGCTCGAACAGCTAACAGAAATCAGGATTCAATTCAACTAGGTAGATGTGCTTGTGGCGCAGTGGTGGCAGCGCTTTGTTAGTGATACCAAAGTTAAGCGGTCGTGATTGGACGGGTGACCATTGCGACCATTTAAGTGATGTCCATGACAAGCATCTACTTGCTTCGGAAAACACGTTAAGCAGTTGGTCCCGGCTAATATCTGTGGATATTAGTCGTTAAGAATAGTCAGAGGCCCTAGAGCGGCTTGATAACATCTGACAGTAAGGTCACTTGCCTTACAGACACCCCTCCACCAATCCGCACTGAGCCCGCGTGGTGGAGTGTGGCTCGTACCTCTTCATAGTTGAGGTGAGGCCTTTGCCTAGCACTGGGATCTTTACAGCTTTACTTTTTAGTGTGGGTAAGACCCTGCAGAGGGACACATACAGGTTGTGGGTGTTAAAAAGTGTTAAATATAGGCAAACAAGTTGAGTTCTCGCCTACGGAGTATAGCAGCGCGGAGGGCGCGTAATCAAGACGAGAATGGGGTATAGGAGAGGTGCGGGCGGCAGGCTTATTTAAAACAAGAAATGGGCTAACTTTTTATCTTTATCTTAGCTTATCTTATTGATAAGGCGCTTCACAACGATAATTTTCGTTCCTCCTTTGTGGGTTATTGGATTATGCAAAATCTGCTTGAATACCTTGCTCTATAATAGAATAGAATATTTGTATTGCCTTCATTACAAATAGATGAATTTGAATTTTCAAAGTACACATCATCCTCCTAGCGTTATCCCGGTTGTGCTCTCGCATGCGAGGGCCCAGGGTCCGCTGACCATGATCCAGGTTGTGGCAGATCAGGTAATTACTGGTCAGGTAATTTTCAAAGTACACATCATCCTCCTAGCGTTATCCCGGTTGTGCTCTCGCGTGCGAGGGCCCAGGGTCCGCTGACCGTGATCCAGGTTGTGGCAGATAAGGTAATTACTGGTCAGGTAATTTTCAAAGTACTCATTTCGAAAACAAACATTCCTGTATTCGAGCACCGCTGAAAATTTCGCTAACACTTATTAACCAGCCTGTAAACGGTGAAGTTACCAACTTTACCTTATTGTTGCTGAGGTCTTTGAGGCGTTCCTCGCTGGTCTGCCCCTTCTTGTTCCTGAGAAGCAGGTAGATGGTGTCCAGCTGTGGACAGCTGCGGAGAAGCTTTTCCACTAAAGCCTGGAATTAACAGAAAATAATAATAATCTCCTACCCGGATTTTGAGCTAGGGCAACCAATCCCAACAGATCAAAAATCATTCATCCAATTTTTTATTTTTTAGTTTTACCTAGGTTAGTTTACTCGTGTATTTAGTTTGATTGTTTGGGTATAAATAAGAAATATATTTATAAATGATAAATTATTGTTTTTAAGTGATAAGCATTCACTATGCAATCTAAATATATTTTTTCAAAATATATTTAGAGGACTTGTCCATTAATGGTTTTTTATTCGTCAATATTTCTAACCAGAATAAACTGAATATTATATTAAACAGTTCACAAAAACTAGCCTTTCTGCAAAATTAATATATTTTTTAAGGCCTCCGATTTAGAGAAAAATTAAAATTAATTTTTCTCTTTGTCTGTACAGAAACCGCACCTTCGCCTATATCAATTAACGCATGAAAAAAAATTGACAGCAAAATTGACATTCCATTGACAGTAGTGGTAGTACCTATTATATAATCTGTGGTAGTACCTTGTAATTTATCCACCAGTGGAAAGGCAATGGTACATAGCCATACAGCCAGGAAGTAAAATGGAGGCGTTTAAAATTCTGATTTCTATGGTTACGTGTTTCATATTTTTGTAGCTTAAAGATAAATATAGGTTTATTAGTGGTTGGTAATATCTTAGAATAAAAAATCAGCCTTCATACAAAAAGAGGACAAGTCCTTTATAATCGTCAATAAAAGTCACTTATGAACGTCAATAATTAATACAACACTTAGTAAGTCTGTAAATGGATATCTGTGCATTACGGGTACATTCAATAAGCTTGTAAAATCAGTGATAAAATGGATATCTCTGCGAGTATAGGACTATACTCGCATACTAAGACAGGTCTATGACTTAGTAAGCTTGCGAAATGGATATCTGTGCTAGCGATGGGCAATTGTTCGAAAAAAAATTATCGAATGAATCGACAATCGACCATTCGAACTATCTATTGTCGATTTAGTAATTCGGAAAAAAAACAATCGAATAATAATTGACAATCGAATGATAATCTATACTCGGCCATTCGATGCATTCGATTGAATTGCCGCGACAAGACAGGCAGCGAACGAATGATTAATCGACGCGACGAATGACGATTCATTCGTTAGTAGTACCGGCGCACCGCACGCTCCGGTATTGCTCGCCGCATAATCGAAGGATAATCGAATGACTGCGGTTGCTTATCGATTATAATCGATTACAGGGACCATTCAAATAACTCAATTATATTTAGTAATATTCGCCCATCGCTAATCTGATATAATATAATTCAAGCTTTTCAAGCAAGTTTTTTTAATGTTTTTTTAAACTTTTTGTTGTAGTGTTTGTACTAGATCTATGAGTGTGTAATGCACAGTATTAAAGTAGAGTATTAAAGTAAAATATATTAGACTAAATAGGCATACAGACCTTCCCAACAAATCCAGTGCCTCCTGTTACCAAAATACATTTTCCTGCGTAAAACTCTCCAACAGAGGGCGCCATGGTTCACGTCTGTAAAAAAACATTTTCAAAGTAAAGTTAAAGATAAGACTGATATTACCCACTCATTCTACCAGATGTCTGTTCTGGCAGCCCATATTTCAACATAGATTAGCTTTTTACTGTCATTATGCAAGATATATTATAGTGCACAATTTTCTGTGCACTCAGGTGCACTCTCTGTTCCTTCACTCTCCTAATTCAGTAAGACGACAATCCGACACGAGAGAGATCAGTCACAGGACCAACGGCTTGACGTGCGCACCGAGCCACGTGATGTTAGGGCCAAGTTCCTGACTCCGCACCAAATAAATTAATAAATTATAAGTCATTCAATACGTATTACTTTCGCTTGTTGTGGCCGCATCCTTCATTATCAATGCCGACAGCAAAAGTGATTACAGTTACTCTTACATAATGCATGAGGGAAGCGATAAACAATAACAATTAGGCAATGAAGTCACAGACATGCGTATTTTCGCGAATTGAAATAATATTTTTTTGAAAACCGACTTTCCCCTAAGCTTAATTGAAAAACTCTTTTGTTCTAATGAAGAATGTAAAGTATTATAACTATTGATAGCCGGTGAGTTTGCCTGCAATCTTACTGTTCTTTTCCTAAAAAAACCTCTCTTCTTATAGACGTTTACTTACTTTTACCTACCTCGTAACTGACAGTCATAAGCATTATGTGGATCGAAACACACGCAACGACTTTTTTGCTAATTTTAATGGGTGGTTTGCTTTTGCTTTCTCCATTTCAGAGATAATATTTTTTATTGATATTTTAGAGATATTATTAACACATTCACGCGAGCTAAGTCAAGTAACGTCCTAAAAATTTGTTGATAATGGAGAACAACGTATCACTACGTCGTTTAAAAAAAATCTATCACGAAGAACGTAGGATCATGGACCTTGACAGTATAAAATCCTTAGAGTGACGTAAATGTGTCACATCATATCAAAATATTAATTCTGCAGCGTCACACTGTATCGAAAATTTACAATGTTAAGTAGGCATTGATCACTCCTAAACTAGTCCTTATTGACACGTGCACAACGTCATTATACGACTACGTGCATATAACGCTTTGAAGTCAGTCGGCCTGCGCGCTCGTGCGAGACGGCAGCGTGTGCGCAATTCCCACCAATCGGCGACTATTGTTGAGAACCATAAGTTTCAAGTGATTATATGCATTATCCGTTAAAAAAAATGTGGTGCCCGTGTGTAAACATATGAGACATAATATTCTGTTACTATATTTTGTTAAATAATCATAAAATAATCGTTTAATATGAACAAAAAAGACCGAAATATGAAAAAGAAGCTTTCCAAAAAGGGTTCAAAAATGCAACCATCTCCGGAGCCTTGTTCGTCAAAACAACATACAGTAAGTACCATCTCTCAGAATCTACTACGTTTATTTCTCGTAGGTACTGTAAATAAAGTCTAACAAACAAAAATGAACAGATAACACACCAATTAACATGGTTTTAAACGAGTTACGAATTTAGTTATACGTACAATATTTTAACGGGGGCGTCTCCCATAAATAGTTCAATACATATTATAACATATATGGACGTGGTTAGACGTTGTTCATAGTTGAATGATAATGTTGCTATGAGGCGGAACGTCATTAATCATTGACGTGTTAAGACGTTGTTAACAAATAGTATAATATTTTAGAATCATATGCATCAGAACGTGACCGTCTATTAACGTCAGTGTCATTATTTGACACATTTTTCGATCATAATTAAAGAGGGACGTCGATGAACGTTGGGACATTTGTATGGAAAAAATCTGTGTCATCTCACAGAGTTCAAAAACAGAACGTCACTATACGTAGCTCGCGCGAATGTGTTAATAACTTACAATTTAAAACTGTTTAAAAAAAACCTATTGTTAATTAGCTAAAAACTGTAATTTAGTAATATTTTAGTTTAAAAAAACTGTAGCAAATAGTATTAATAGTTAAAATACTTAGATATTATGTATGAATGTCACACTGAAGAGCGAGACTCTCTGACACAGGCATTGAAATGCTTAAAAGAGGGTCTAAAACCAAAAATTGTGTAATCCTTTATTGTTAAAGAAATAAATATTTTTTCACTGGCCTATACCTCGGCCAGTGGATCAACCTGACCATCCAACGGGGTAATGTGGCCAGCCTTTTGGGCACCTTCCCGCGGGATAGCGATCTAAGTCAGGTATTTTATATATAGGGTTTTTCCTATTTTTAAAATACCTGACATACTGGCAGGTAAATAGTTTAGTTTTAATTTTATGTCAAATATATTTTAGTATAGTATATAGTAATAACTGAATTTTAGTTTAATAATTTTTGAATAAAAATATTACCACTTATTAAAAAAAATATAGTAAAATCATACATTACAGAATTACAATCATTATAAATCATTCCAGCAATCAAATAACACGTGTGTGCCAAAAAGGTCCCTGCTCAGCATAAATCGTGACAGTGCATCTATAGCCTGTGACTTCACTGATCTTCGGCGGTTGACGGGTTATTTAACACATTTCCCGTACAAATATAAATGCGAAAGTTTGTGAGTGTGTGAGTGTGTATGTTTGATACTTCTTCACGCAAAAACTACTGAATGTATATGGATGAAATTTGGCACAGAGATAGATTATGGTCTGGAATAACATAAAGGCTACTTTTTATTTCGAAAAAAAAAAACTGTTCCTGTAGGATACAGAAATAGTAGTGTACGCGGGCGAAGTCGCAGGCAACAGTTAGTGTAAAATAATGCTTAACCGATTGATTAAAAATTAAAACTCGGGTCGAGTTCAACAATTTTTAAAAAGACCCGCGGTCGGGTCGATAACAATTAATTTTCTATTGGGTCTGGATACATGATACGTGAAGGTTTAAACGTGAATTGTCGGTTAATTGGACAGGATTCACATACAAAATGTCAAATAACTCTGAACCAGCTATAGTCCGTGCCATTTAACGGTGCATAAAAAGTAATTGACCCGTCACCCCTGCAGACCGTAACCCGTAGTGATGGGTTTTTATACGGATAAATACTCAAAATGGATAAATACTCATAAATATCAATTTTTACTCGAGTATTTATCCAAAAAGACGCAAATTTATGATTATTATAATAGTAAGTTGGTAGTTTAAACCAAAACATATGCTAAAGAGTTTTTGAATCTAAATAATATATAATAAATACAACTCAAAGGTGACTGACTGACTTACATAGTGATCTATCAACGCACAGCCCAAACCACTAGACCGATCGGGCTGAGATTTAGCATGCAGGTGGATTTTATGACGTAGGTATCTGCTAAGAAAGGATTTTGATCAATTCTGCCCCCAAGGGGATAAAATAGGGGATGAAAGTTTATATGAAACTTTGTCAATTTTAAACCGATCGGGCTGAGACTTTGCATGCATAAAGCTACTATAACGTAGGCATCCCCTAAGAAAGGATTTTGATAAATTCCTCCCCTAAGGGGATAAAATAGGGGATAAAAGTTTGTATAAATCTTCTCTTGGATTTTGGACTGATTGAACTGAAATTAAAGATTGGTGCTACTATGATAAAGAAGTCCGCTTAAATAGGATTTTGATAAATTCAACCCCCATGGGGATGAAATAAGGGATGATGGAGGATGTATATATATTAGTTTGAACCTATCAGTACTTACCTAATGGAACGAATACATTAAGACGAACAAAATAATTTTTAGTTCTAAATGTTGACAATAGATGGCGTCACTGAGTTACATATACCCAATGATGAATGGTTGCCGTATCTAATATTACATCATCATCATCAAATTTAAGAGCTAGGCTCTTGTCGGTGGAGTTTTTTCCATTCCTCTCTGCTTTCCGCCCTTCTCTTAACCTCCTGATACGACCCGACATTTATCTTTTCTTTTATTTGCTGCATGTAGCTTATTCTTGGTCTTCCTCGCTTCCTTTTTCCTTCTATTCTTCCTTCTATTATCGTTTTAATAAAATTGTCGTGTCGAATCAGGTGGCCTAACATTCGTCCCCTCCTACACTCTATTGTTTCCATCAATCTCCTTTTTTCCCTAACCAAAGACAAAACTTCTTCATTTGTTTTCTTCTCCGTCCAACTTATACGCTCCATTCTCCTCCAGCACCACATCTCGAAGGCTTCCAGTCTCACTCTGTCCCTCCTTGTCAATGTCCACGCTTCACATCCATAGAGTGCTATACTCCAAATGTACACTTTAACAAGTTTTTTGCGAACTTTGCTTGATATTCTGGCCTTGAGCAGGTGCTTTTTTGCATTATAAGCTTGTCTCGCCATCGCTATCCTTGCTTTTATATCTGGTGTACATCTGGAGTCACTAGTTATCAAGCTTCCTAGATATTTGAAGGTTTTAACCTGTTCTATTTTTGTGTAATTTATTGAGATAGGGCTATATTTTTCCTTTTTAGAAGAAATTAGTGTTTTTGTTTTATTTATGTTAATTTTGAGATTAAATTCTTTAAAAATAGTATCCATTTCTGTAACCAATTCTTTCAACTCCAATCTGTTTTCTGCAATGGCTGCAATATCGTCGGCAAAACGAATGAATTTAAATATGTCCCCATTAATTCAAAATTAATGGGGACGTATTTAAATTTCCACGCCCCCTTTTTTTGATTCCGTTATTCTGCGTATCGCACATTCTATGAATAAATTAAAAATTAGCGGTGAAAGTGGACATCCCTGCCTAACTCCCTGTCTTATTTTTGCCTTTCCGTTTTCCTCTCCTACTTCTATTACCGTTTCTTGGTTTTTATATAATTCATAAATAATCCTTCTGTCTCTATAATCCAATCCAGCTTCTTTGAGTACTTCCATCATTATTTTCCTATTGACCTTATCGAACGCCTTTTCTAAGTCGATAAAAGCTATATGTGTGTCCATGTCAAAATCCAGTCTTCTGTCTATTACCAATCTCAAAGCTAGTATCGCTTCTCTGGTTCCCTTTTCTTGCCGAAACCCATATTGATCCGGTCCCAAAAAGCACTCTGTTAACGGTCTTATTCTGTTCTGAATTATTTTTATTAAAATTTTACTTGCCTGTGAAATAATACTTAGTGTTCTATGTTCTTCGCATTTGAGTGTGTTTGCTTTTTTCGGTAGTGTTACAGTCTTGCTTAAATTAAAATCTTGAGGTATTTTGCCTGTTTTATACATTTCTTGAATTAAATTAAAAATTTCCTCTTTCAACTGATTGCAAGCTGCATATTTAACCATCTCAATATAAATATTATCAACTCCTGCTGTTTTCCCGTTTTGAATACATTTCAAAGCTATTTCGAATTCTTCTTTCAATATCAGAGGTCCCAGTTCTAAAGTATCTACATCTTCTTCTTTTTCCATATAGCTTTCTGACATCCCTTCTCCTGAATAAAGCTCTTCTATATACTCTATCCATCTTTTAACAATTTTTTTAGATTCCATTAGTATTTTCCCTTCTTTATCTAATATAGCTGTACTTCGTCTCTTAGGTTTCTTGTCCATTTGTTTAATTATATTGTAGGCTTTTTCCATTTTCCCCCGTTTCATCATAAACTCTTTTTTATTGCATTTCTCTTCCGTATGTTTTTCTTTCGCATCCCTGCACAGTCGTGTTATTTTGTTTGTTAATATTCTGTACTCCTTTGCCTTGACATCATCCGTCTTGTTTCTTAATTCTCTTCTCTCAAGCATTAGCGCTTTAATTTCTGGGCTAAGCCAGTTTTTCCTCGGAATCAGCTTCTCTTTCTTTATCGTCTCTTCTGCGCTTTTGACCATTATGTTTTTGATTTCATTCCACCTTTCTTCAATATTAATATTTTGAATGTTATTCTTACATCTATCAATAAATTGCTCTAACTGATGACTTACTTTATTACTATATTGCACTTTACTATCACTATTTATATCCTTAAGTTTATTGAGATCCAAGTTCTTTGGTTTGTGTTTTCTTTTTGGTTGCTTAGTTTTAAAATTGTGTAGACTTATAAGAAGGTTGTGATCAGAATTTAAATCGGCCCCAGGTAAAGTCTTACACAAACTTATCTGTTTTAGAAATTTACTTTTAATTATTATGTAGTCAATCTGGTATCTAGCAATATCTCCCGGCATTTTCCACGTATAGAGTCTTCTTTTTGGTTGCTTAAACATTGTATTTGTAATATTCAAATCATTTTCTTTACAAAATTGTACCAGTCTGTCCCCTATCTCATTTCTCTTTCCCAACCCAAAACTTCCTACTGAGTTTTCTTCCTTTCCTTCACCGACCACCGCATTGAAGTCACCCATAACAATCAAACTATCTGTATCTTTAACTGTATCTACAATTGAATCTATGCTGTCATATATCTTGCAATAAAGTAATATCAAATGGTTTAGCTTTTATCTTAACTGCTGTTAATCGGTCACTAAGGTGTATGGTATTTTCTATGTTTAAACCCCATTTTTTATTTAATATGATAGCGGTGCCATTAGATCCTTGTTTCTCTCCCGTATATATAACTCTATATTCACCACTCCAAAAATCTCCACTTCCTCCCCATCTTACTTCAGCTAATCCCAGTATATCAATTTTGAGTCCGTCCATTTCCATCTTTACTTCTTCTAATTTCCCCGGCTCTAGGACGATGGTCCTTACATTCCATGTGCCAACTTTACAAGGATTTCGCTGGATGACGACCGAATCAGCCTTGCTCCTGACCCTGCCGGACTCGGACCGCCACGGCATATTACATCGTGGAAGCCCGTTGTCAAGAACTACTTTATTATTGTTGTCCATATTCATAAAACTCCAAATTAGGAAAGATAGTGTGGTGGTTTCCCTCTTGCCTTCCACACCGCAGTTTAAGAACCGGTTTATCCCGCATCTAATATTACATACTATACCTAAATTCAATTCTGATATTTTGACGAACCGTGAAAAAACACGATTCCGTATGCAATGTGAACGTCCATCCGCCATGACGTTATCCTGTATTTTGATCAAATGTCAATGACGGATCCCGTGTGAATGAGCCCTAACCTATCCAAAAAGAGTGCCTATTGACTTCAATTTTTCATTCCTCTTCTCCATACGACATGGTAGACTAAGCGATCATGATAGCTGGATGGCGCGATGGGAGTATAAAATATTTTGTATCATCGAGTCTACGCGGACGAAGTCGCGGGCAACAGCTAGTTCCATATAATTATCTATAAACAAAAATAATCGATCTTAATACTTAAATGACCAAGATTTCGGTTTTGGTTTCGACTGAGAATCATGTTGATGCTGCCGTAGGGTGTCCACTGCTGAACATAGGACTACCCCATGGTTTTCCACAACGACCGATTGCAAGCGGCGTGCATTGTGATCCTGCAATCTTTACAAGGTCGTCGGTACATCTTGCCGTAGGAAGTCCGTCCTAAGCTGCGCCTTTGATCAAAGGATCTTCAATCTTTAACTTTTCTGTCCCAACTATCAGTTCTTCGCGCTATGTGCCCTGTCCATTGCCACTTGAGCTTACTGATTCGCAGAGCTATGTACTTTACCTTAGCTCTTTTAGAGAGATCTCGTAGAGAAACACCGAGCATAGCCCTCGTCATTGCATGAACTTAAGCTTTTTTATGAGGCCCATAGTAGAGATCATGTTTCAGATCCGTATATGATCACTGGCAGCACACATTAATTAAACACTTTCATCTTAAGGCCCTGAGGTACTTGAGACGAGAAAGTGCTCTTGCGTAGTTTCCCAAACGCTGCCTAGCCAAATCGGATTTGTCGACAGACCTCTTTTCTCCAAGTTGGACCTACCTAATGGTCCAACTACTACCTAGTTGGACCACATCCAACTACTACCCAGTTGGACCACATTCAACTACTACCTAGTTGGACCACATCCAACTACTACCTAGTTGGACCACATCCAACTACTACCTAGTTGGACCACATCCAACTACTACCTAGTTGGACCACAACGTACCAATGCAAGTAACTACTTGTCTCAAGTAGACGTACTTGTCAACAACTTTGAGAGTTGACTTCTCAACAGATACTGGAGTGGGTAACACTCTGGAGCTAGACATTACTTTCGTCTTGTCCATGTTCATTGTAAGACCCACTTGTTGAGAGATTCGGTTGAGGTCTTTAAGCATAGTTCCAAGCTCCTTCAGCGTGGCAAGCCGGAGGATGTGATGTATTCGCCGTTGACGTTGATCCAAATCGATTCCGGAAGCTTGAAGGCGTCTTCTAATGTCGCCGTAAACAGTTTCAAAGATATTCGTCTCCCTGTCTCACACCTCTACGCAATAGAATGGCCATCGAGCTCTGCTTCTGTTCGACGTGATGGCATCGTTGTGCAGATACTCTTACACCTTTATATACCTATAGTCTATGTGACACCTCGTAAGAGACTGTAGCACCGCCCACGTTTCGATCGAATCAAAGGCCTTCCAATAATCCACAAACGCTAACCATAGAGGCATATTGTACTCCTCGAACTTCTGTATAATTCTCCTTAGCGTATGGATATGGTCTATTGTACTGAAGCCTTTTCGAAAGCCAACTGGTTCAGGAGGTTGGAAGGCATCAAAACAACGTACGAGACAATACGCGATTACCCCTGAAAACAATTGGTGGCTCAGGAGTGATATAGATCTAGTTTTTTTAAAAAGGTTTTATCTTTTGTCAAAGGTACTACCTTTCGAACCTGTTGTTAGTACACTAAAACTAAAAAATAGTAATTATATTATGCTATATAGCCGAATTTCAAATACGGTAACCAATTAACAGAGATTAGCCAACTGCGCTGGAGATATTATAGTGTACAAGTGTATGCACAATTCATAAGTGCAGTCAATTATCTGATCCTTCACTCTCATAGTTCGATGATATGGGATGGATAACCAATTTCCTGACTTCGATCTGTTTCTGAGTTATTTTAAAACAGTAAAACCCAGAAATCGGCTCAAACCGGTGTTTCAACCCGGGGCCTCTTGAATAGTAGCCAGCGTGCTGAAAACTAAATCAACAGGCAGTCTCAGTACACTAGAATGGTTAAAAAGGCGCAAACGGAGCAAGCGCGAACATTTATTTTCTCTGGGTTTTAGCATTAGATCCTGACTTGGTGACACTGAGATAGCCTCAAAAGTATGCTCTTTAAATAAATAAAAAAACAATAAATTATAAAAATAAGTCCACAACAAACGAAGAACTCTGTGAACGTAGATAAAACAAAACGAAAAAAAATTACATATGGTGGAACATTGAACTTCCTTCCATTTTGAAATCGGTTAAAAACTTAAATGACAGGTATCGCACCTGTCGCGCTCGGTATAGTAGGGCCCAGGCCCAATTATTTATTTTTATCCGCCATTTCGAGTAAATATCCGATAAAAATGGATAAAAACGAGTATTTATCCATTTTGGATAAATATCCGAGTATTTACTCTTTGAGTATTTATCCACTGCCCATCACTAGTCACCCGTGTACCACTGCACGCCAGTATGCGAAGCGCGGCGAGCCTAACTATAAGCCGTAGCGATACGAATCTGTTTAACAAATGAACCTCGGTACGGGTCGACCTTGAACTCAAAAATCAAAAGTCATAATAATCGCTAGTTAGAAAGACAAATGATACGTGTCACAAGGTTTTAGCTGTCAAGGTGAACGACCTTTTTTGCACGTTTATCTGGCACGTACTCTAATTGAAAAATAAACAGGTGTTGCTGTACTCTAGGAGTAGTATGTAAGGTACCTACTTACATAGTAAAAAAATTGTTAACTTTATGCTTACAAACTAGTACAGACTTTATCGCAACAACGACTTTTCCGTTCAGTCAGTTCCGATCAATCATTTGCACAAGTTTGCTCAATATCGTTACAGCAAACATCCGGCTGCATCGAATTAGTTACTAATAACCGAAGGATACACCGGTTCGGATCCCGGTTCAGATGCTGAAATTAATAAGGGTGTGAAGCGATAATAATGCCCACCTAGCCGAATTTCGACTACGGCGGCCTATCTCAACAGAGATTAGCCAACTGCGCGGGACATATTATAGTGCACAAGTGTGTGCGCAATACACAGGTGCACTCTCTGTTCCTTCACTCTCATAATTTGATGAGACGGCAGTCCGACATGACCGTAGAGAGATCAGGCGCAGGACCAACGGTTTAACGTGCTTTCCGAGGCACGGGGGTGTTAACACCACCAACTTCCTGACTCCGGAGCTGTGTCTGAGTAATTTCAAGACAGAAAAATTCAAACACTCTCGGTCCGACCCGGGATTCGAACCCGGGACCTCGTGGATAGTACCCAGCGTGCTGACCACTAGACCAACGAGGCAGTGAAGTGATACAAATACAATATAACGTAAATAAATCGAAATTATATTCTGAATCAACTTAAAATCAATCCATATTCTCACCAATATTTGTGATCGTCGTGGCTGGCATTGACTTTTATTTAATTTTTGTTTTATATTTTTTTTTGTATGGATTTTATATTTCATTTTAATAATAACACAAAACAGTTTACAGTATTTAATAAAAGAAAAGAAAAACAAAGACATGCATGAAATAAAAATAAATAAACTTAAAACCTACTTAATCAAAATTTAACCCGTGTCCTTTAGGCAAGGAGGCGAGGATGCTGGCTGCGTTACCGCGTTGGATGGCTATACTTATCCTTTGAGCGAGGAACGAGCCAGCTTTACTATTTGCCAAAACATAATTTAATTTAGGTGCAATTTTTCCAAAAAGTAATTTAGCGGATGGTCCCCACGGTCCAAAAGTTTCGACGCCAAACGGCGCAAACACATAATCACTTGCAAGTGATGCATACATGCATGTGTTTACAGTTGCGGTGGTCAAATTTTTGTTTTTAAACATAAGCAGGTTCTAAACTGTAAGCCAAAACATGTGTATGAGTAGTAGAATAATGTAAAGACTTACATTACAAGTGGTTTTGCAATCCCCCATAGGGCATCATACAAGAGGAGAGTTACAGGTTACAGGGTTTACAACTAAACTAACAAAGACCACAAAACACCCTACGTGAAGTCTCAAATTTGAATTTTCTGGTTAACAAATCTGTGTTATTTATCATTTCTTGGATTTTGAAGTGTTTTTCTTTTATTTTACGGTGTAGTAATGTTTTTTTTACACCGGCCGCACGTAAGACAACCCTATCAATTCATCTATACTTCTATACTAATATTATAAAGTGGAAAGATTTGTTTGTTTGTTTGTTTATTTGCATCGAATAGGCTCCGAAACTACTGGACCGAATCAAATGAAATTTGGCACAGAGATAGTTTGAGACACTGGGAAGGACATAGGCTACTTTTTGTCGCGATATAAAATCATTAGGGGGGTGAAATGGGGGATGAAAATTTGTATGGGAAATCCGACTTTTTAGCGCGGACGAAGTCGCAGGAACTGCTAGTAATAGTATAAGCTAGTAAAAGCTGTTTTTATAGTTCACATGGGTAACCTGTCGTGCTGCCGCCTGTACTAAGGTATACATTCTGTGTTTTCTTATTTAATTCTTTCTTTTTATCTTATGCCCGCCTCTGGTCTAAGTTGTTGTTTGTCGGGAATGCTGCCCAGAGGTCCCGGGTTTGAAGGCGAAATTACTTAAAAACATCCAAAAAAATCGGTTATGTTCGAAAACTTAAATAACTCGAAACGGCTTGATCAATTTTGATAATAAATGATTTGTTAAAATAACAACAAAACATCGAGCAAATTAAGGGAGTGAAATTGGGGATAACAGATGGGAAATATGGCATATGCGCAGACGAAATCGCGGGGACCTGCTAGTATTAA
Source organism: Pyrausta nigrata (assembly GCA_949316185.1). Classification (NCBI taxonomy): domain Eukaryota; kingdom Metazoa; phylum Arthropoda; class Insecta; order Lepidoptera; family Crambidae; genus Pyrausta; species Pyrausta nigrata. The sequence goes on from OX438965.1 coordinate 7,627,590, forward strand.
ATATTAAAAGTAGAAACAAGTTCACTGTCATTTACTACCATCCATACTAATATTATAAATGCAAAAGTGTGTCTGTCTGTCTGTCTTTCTGTTACCTCTTGACGCTTAAACCACTGAACCGATTGAGATGAAATTTGGTATGGAGACAGTTCAAAACCCTGGAAAAGACATAAGCTATATTTTGTCACGATATAAAAACACTTAAAACATTATGGGGGTGAAATGGGGAATGAAAAATCATATGGAAAAAATACTCTTGCGGGCGAAATCGCGGGGAACCACTAGTAATTGAATAAAGCAAAGGTACAACCACAGGTCAGGCTGTGGCACGCGAAATAATAATTTTAAATGGCCCGCCTAAGTAAGTTTTGAAGCACGCACCGAATCGAAAAATCAACCGAGCTATAGAATATGATTTGAAAAGATTTTTGTTTCTTATGTAGCATAAGATACAGTTTTTTTTGTTCATACTATAACCGAATATAATAAACTGTAATTCAATTTTATTTCTTAATTTTTTTTGCGCTTTGTCCATAGGACACCTAACTGAAATAGGAATTGTCAGCGGCCACCGTTCCACCGTTTGGCCCGACTGTTAAAAAGGTTGAGCAGCCTTCGATTAAAGTATCAATAAATATAAGTATTATATTAATATTTATGTATGTGTATTATTTCACGTATATATGAGTATATTTGTATGTTTCTTTCTAGTATGTAGGTACGTTTATTTTTACAGTATTTTCTTAATTTTTCCTTAAGTGTATCAATACTGAATGTCCCGCCACTGATTATCTTTCTGCATTCCCACGCGGTTGACTGGTAGAGAATGCCTTAAGGGATTAAGTCCGCCAATTGTACTTTCTTTTTGGTGCAATAAAGTTTAAATATATAAATAAATATAGAGCCAAAAATGTCGTCAACTAATGGAAAAAATACGTACCCATCGAGCGGGAGCTGAATAGCATCGAATGGCGTGTGTTATTATTAATTATCGACTGCGACTAATAATTATAAAAAAATAGGTACTGTTACGAGCTATCTGCCTTAATGTTCACAACTTAACACTACCATGTGCTACGGAGGCCCTACAAGAAATGATAAATAAAAGGGATTTGTTATTCGGAAAATGAAAATTCGACCCAAACAATAACAACCTTAGGTTATAATAATATACCTAAATTCGTAATATGACGCAAGAAGCCGGTAAACAGGGTCAAAAATAACTACAACGATTATAAAAGTCATAAAAAAGTAATTTATTTATACATGTAGCCCCACAGGGGGCACTTATACACGTTCCAACATATATTTTTTAAACCCTACCATTGCTTCGGGAGACATTGTGGGCTAGTGCTGAGAAGAAGCAGCGCAAGAATCTCGGTCACTTTTGTCAAAGCCTCTTGTAAAAAGATCAATTTGATTTCTGGATAACCTTTGTAATCATTTTAGGTTCTACTAATACCTATATTAGCTAACAATATAGCAAGTATTTCTAGCAAAATATAATTAATGTTGACTGAATTTTCCGATAAATAGCTAAGCAGTTTGAAACCAGTTTCGTAAGTCATAGTAATAATGTCCTCCTAGCCGATTTCGACTACGGCGGCCTATCTCAACAGAGATAAGCCAACTGCGCAGGACATAATATAGTGCACAAGTATGTGCGCAGTACACAGGTGCACTCTCTGTTCCTTCACTCTCATAATTCGGTGAGACGGCAGTCCGACATGACCGTAGAGAGATCAGGCGCAGGACCATCGGCTTAACGTGTTTTCCGAGGCACGGGGGTGTTAACACCACCAACTTCCTGACTCCGGAGCTGTGTCTGAGTAATTTCAAGACAGAAAAACCCAAATACTCTCGGCCCGACCCGGGATTCGAACCCGGGACCTCGTGGATAGTACCCAGCGCGCTGACCACTAGAACAACGAGGCAGTCCAAGTTAGTAGATAATTATATCAGCTGTACTGTTAAAAATTTACTGCCTCGTTGGTCTAGTGGTCAGCACACTGGGTACTATCCACGAAGTCCTGGGTTCGAATCCCGGGTCGGGCCGAGAGTGTTGGGTTTGTCTGTCCTGAAATAACTCAAACACAGCTCCGGAGTCAAGAAGTTGGTAGTGTCAACACCCCCGTGCCTCGGAAGCACGTTAAGCCGTTGGTCCTGCTCATGATTTCTCTACGGTCATGTCGGACTGCCGTCTCACCGAATTATGAGAGTGAAGGAACAGAGAGTGCATCTGTGTATTGCACACACTTGTGCACTATAGTATATCCCGCGCAGATGGCTAATGAGATAGGCCACTGTAGTCGAAATTTGGCTAGGAGGCTTTGACATTACTGTTAAAAATGAAATAAAAATCGAATACTCACCAGTTATTTCAAAAAATTGAACCAATTTTTTTCAGCGTTGATTTTCAGCTTGAACGCACCTCACAACGCGCTCTTCCACTTCAAACTGCAGTCCTGATACAGTTATGCACATAATTTTGCGTGCATTGCAGTGCAGAATGCATCAAAGGTTACGAAGTGTCAAGTTGATCGGAGTTTTGGTTGTTTTGAACAATCACTGTCCCAGTTATCGGAGTTCGAAGACTCGGCCTGATAAATTAAACAATGATTGCACTAACTATACTATATTTTTGCTGCAAACCACCAGGGGCCCAATTCACACGCCTTTGATATTATATCGCATACGATATTTATCGAAAAAACATGGCGGATATCACAAAATTTAAATGGTACGTATTCTCGAAGTATGAAAATGTCGAATAATTATCACATTTTGTGATATCCGCCATGTTCTTTTTTTTGATAAATATCGTATGTGTCATAATATCGAAGGTGCGAGAATCGGGCCTCAGGGGCCCGATTCTCGCGCGTTCGATATTATATTTTGATTAGACGACCGTCTTGGTGTAGTGGTTCGCACATCGGACTTCTAAACCAGGCGGTTGCGGGTTCGAGTCCCGCAAGGGGCAAATGTTTGTGTGATGAGCATGAGCATTTGTACCTAAGTCATGGATGTTTATAAAATGTATATAAGTATGTCTATCCGTTATTCTAGTCGCCATAGCACTAGCTCACGCTTAGTTTGGGGCTGGGTAATTGGTATGTTTTTTGAAACAATATATTTATTTATTTAGATATATCAAATACGATATTTATTGAAAAAACATGGCGGATATCACAAAAATTAGGTGTTGCGTATTCTCGAAGTATGATAATGTCGGATATGTATCACATTTTTTGATATCCGCCATGTTTTTTCGATAAATATTGCATGTGATATTATATCGAAGGAATTGGGCCCCAGTATCGAAACACAACTGCAGGATCAACGGCTTATGGGTTGCACCATTTAACTATAACAAATAAATTAAAAAAAACTGTCAAATTCCATACAAAAATCCCCGGAAATGGTATACTTACAGACTTACAGTAGGGTTACCATCCGTCCGGGTTTCCTCGGATTTGTTCTAGGTGTCCGGGGTACGTCCGGTCGGTGGTGTTTGGCTTCCTGACTCCGAACGGTTTTTTGAGTCATTTCAAGAAAGAAAAACCCAAAAACTAATTTCGGCTCGACCCGGGACTCGAACCCGGGATCTCTTGGATAGAAGGCGAATAAATGATGGATATCGATGGATTAAGGGCTCTTCCAACTCAGCTACGGAAGACGTTAGTAAGTAATGCTTGCTGCGCCAGTGAGCCGGCGTTCGATTTTATCAATACTTGAGAAATGTACCTACCTACCCACATGTACCTATCCGATGAATTTTTTTTTCCAATATCTAACCATCATTAAAGGTCAGGTTAATCAGTTTAACTTATAAAAGTAAAGTAAAGTTAGCCTATAGATATACATCCCACAGCTGGGCAAAGGCCCCACCTCAACTATGAGGAGGTTCGAGCCATACTCCAACACGCGGGCTCAGTGCGGATTGGTAAAGGGGCGTCGGTAATGTTTTTACCCGACTGCGGAGGGAGGGTTATGTTTTTCGAGAGTATACATCTAAGTATGTATGTATAATTGTTTGGCACGCCCTACAGCCCAAATGGTTAGACAGTTTTTGACATATAAGGTGTCTTTGAATTTGACAAAACTGTAAGTGACATAAGCTATATAAATCTAAAAATGGCGCCCGAAAATGGAAATAAAGGGAAGGGGGGATTGATTTTTTCCTCACCATAGCAATATGGGTACCAAATGAAAGCCAGTAAAAAGACCATTTCAAAAATATTTTAATTTTGTTGGGTGTTTTGTTTTTTTAATAATAATGTTTGCTTGTTTTATTATTTACTAGCAGTTCCCCGCAACTTCGCCCGCGCCAAAAGTCGGATTTTCCATACAAATTTTCATCCCCCATTTCACCCCCCTGATGATTTTATATCGCGACAAAAAGTAGCCTATGTCCTTCCCAGTGTCTCAAACTATCTCTGTGCCAAATTTCATTTGATTCGGTCTAGTAGTTTCGGAGCCTATTCGATGCAAATAAACAAACAAACAAACAAATCTTTCCTCTTTATAATATTAGTATAGAAGTATTCGGGGCTTACTTAGCTAGCAACAAAATAACACTTGTTTGCAAACTTCCTACGACGATACTGCCCTCTCTGTAACAAGTTTCCGCTTGACAAAGCAGGTAATAATTATTTACTTACACAACACAATTACTGGCATTCCATCAACGATTACATATTAAACTTGAAATCGATCGCGAGTCCGACTCGCACTTGGCCGGTTTCTTAACGACCATTGGATGAATGACATTAAAATGAACATTTTCGGGCATTCGACCGGAAAGCGAAAGGTCGTGGGCTCGAGTCCCACCGGATGACACAGTCAGTAAATTTTTGTGACCGAATTTTAATTTAATTTCGTAAAAACTTGCAAAAAATTAAAATATAAATATAATTATTAAGTTTTCTAGTTTTTGCAAACGTCAGAATGAAGGAAGCCTGTCACCGATTCCGAAGTTGTATTTGAAGACTAAAGTATTTAAGTTTGTCAAGTATAAGACTGCCTCGTTGGTCTAGTGGTCAGCACGCTGGGTACTATCCGCGAGGTCCCTGGTTCGGGCCGCGAGTGTTTGCGTTTTTCTATCTTGAAATTACTCAGACACAGCTCCGGTGTCAGGAAGTTGGTGGTGTTAACACCCCCGTGCCTCGGAAAGCACGTTAAGCCGTTGGTCCTGCACCTGGGACTCTATTTTTGAATCACTCGCGTGCAGATGTCTACTGATTTTCGTTCGTCATCTGAAACTCCGCATCTTTAAAACACTCGACACTCGCTCGAAACCGCAAAGAGTGCCTCTACCCACTCGTCACAGAAAGCGAACGATAGAATAAACGCTAAAATAACTGTATTAAATGAAAAATAAGTCGCATTCGCCATAAAAATGTCACGCGAGTGATTCAAAAATAGAGTTCCTGATCTCTCTACGGTCATGTCGGACTGCCGTCTCACCGAATTATGAGTGAAGGAACAGAGTGTATTGCGCACACATTGTGCACTATAATATGTCCTGCGCAGTTGGCTAATGTCTGTTGAGATAGGCCGCCGTAGTCGAAATCGGCTAGGAGGACATCATTATCATCATTGTATGTAGCGGCCACCGAGCACCTTTGTTTGCGTGGGACCAAAGGGCATGGCGCGCGACAGCCACCCCGGTGGTCAGTGGCCCATCTGCGCGGAGTCTAAAGGTCGAGGCACACTATACCGGCTTTGCAACAGCACGGCTGCAGAACGGCGTCGCCTCGAATTTAAAAAATATATTGTACGACTCACAACATAATGCTCCAATTTGAATGGCAAGTTCATTGCTGGGTTGAGGCGGTGCCGGTATAGTGTGCCATGACCTTAAGTGTGCAATTGTTTTAATATCAATGTCACATAATATCCAAAAGTCTGTCGCCCTCATTCCGAAATAACAACAAAAGTCACTTTCGGTATTAATTCGTTTATTCATACAATAAAATTACAAAACAATTCAACTTACTCAGTCATCGCTCGCATACATTACTTATTAATTATATTTATACATTATACATGGTGCTGATTTTTAACCCAAATACTTAAATCCTGATTTATTTGACGACCGTCTTGGTGTAGTTATTCGCGCACCGGACTTCTAAACGAGGCGGTTGCGGGTTCGAATCCCGCAAGGGGCAAATGTTTGTGTGATGAGCACGAGCATTTGTAACTAAGTCATGGATGTTTATATGTATTTAAGTATTTTTATCCGTTATCCTCGTCATCATACCACGAGCTCACGCTTAGTTTGGGGCTAGGAAATTGGTGTGTTTGTTGAAACAATTTACTATATTATTATTTGCCCACTAAAATCAGTCTCGTGGTGGCACCGACAGTGTATTTATTTAAAAAGAGGTGGACCTGTCATCTCGTACTGCGCGGCGACTCGAATTTGATGCTCCGAGCTCCCATTCTTCTACGTGTCAAATGTCATATTTGAATGCAAAATTTAGCAAATTACACAATTTGATGCAATCAATTTCCGCACGCTAATGACCCATCTACCGCTTTTAAATGCACTATTATTGCGTGGTGGTTGCATATTTTCTGTTGCCATAAGTAACATAATCTGAGCCGACCTAGTTCATACTTCCGTTGCCAAGTTGTTGATATTTGTAGTTTTATATTTTAATTACTATGATAGTTTTGATTTGATTTAATGAATTATGCTAAGTGCAAGTAACATAATTTCTATTGCTTAGTGTTTTTAAGTCATAAGAATTCACTGCAATCTGCAAGTGCAATACCTTATTTATATTTTTATTATTAATGTCTGGGGTATGGAACATTTTTTTTTTAATTTGAGCATCTTGAGTTTTGAATGTAGGAAGGCTATTGCCCTGCGGTGGGCAGTAAATGAAACCAACAAAATGTAATAGAATCGTAACTGACTTACATTTTTGGCCCAGACTAAAACTGTTAAAAACTATATCATAAAGATTCTGTTACGATTTGCTAGTCTAATTTAGCAGACTTGAACCCATGGTATAGTCAGTAAGTAAAACTTCATTCGATTCGGGGTTAAAAATCAGCACCCTGCACATAACTTAGGGAGCACTTTGAATATATTTACATTAGTTGAGCACAGTTATAAATACTCTAAGGTATGAGAATATGAAGTATGCGAATAGTGAATACAGCACAATCTGCATTACCTTATCGAGGTAGTACAATCTGAAAAGAAAAATGTATTATTAGTTTTGAAGATCCCAAAAATTATGAACTTAAATCCATAGAAATGAATACGGTATCTTTGTTAAGTTTGCTTTGAGTTTGATATAATAAGAAATAAGACAGCCTATTAGATCCCACTGCTGGGAAAAGGCCTCACCTCAACTATGAGGAGGAACGAGCCATACTTCACCACGCGGGCTCAGTGCGGATTGGTGGAGGGGTGTATGTAAGGCAAGTGACAAACCTTACTGTCAGAAGTTATCAAGCCGCCCTAGGGCCTCTGACTAGGCTTAACGACTAATACCACAGATATTAGCCGGGACCAACTGCTTAACGTGCCTTCCGAAGCACGGTGATGCTTGTCATGGACGTCACTTAAATGGTCGGAATGGTCACCCATCCAATCACGACCGCGCCGTGGGTTGCTTAACTTTTGGTATCACTACCAAAGCGCTGCCGCCACTGCGCCACAGGCACCTCCCAGAGTTTGATATATTCTGTTGTTATGTTGCATGTTTTTTTTTATTTTATCTGTGTTATATAATGTTTAAGCATTGGATAACATTAAATATCCTACTTAGTTTAATCTATACTAATATTATAAAGAGGAAAGATTTGTTTGTTTGTTTATTTATTTGCATCGAATAGGCTCCGAAACTACTGGACCGAATCAAATGAAATTTGGCACAGAGATAGTTTGAGACACTGGGAAGGATAGGCTACTTTTTGTCGCGATATAAAATCATCAGGGGGGTGAAATGGAGGATGAAAATTTGTATGGAAAATCCGACTTTTGGCGCGGGCGAAGTCGCGGGGAACTGCTAGTAAATTATAATCTTATCTTATGTAATGTTGTTAATGTTGAATTTTGGTTATTTAATTATTTTAATTTAATTTTAATTCCTCGTATGTGTGTACACAGTGCCCCAAGGGTTCCTGCTGAAAATCAGTATCGTGACATGCCTCGCGCTGTCACGATTAATGCTGAGCAGGGACCTTTTCGGCACCAGTTTCGGCACCAGTTTAAATGAATTATTAAAGAAACAAAAAACGCGACTTGAAAAATTATGATATTTTTGAAACGGCTTTTATTTGATACCCATGCTGTTATGGTAAAAAACTTTCCTACCCCCTTTTTTATTTACGGGCGCCATTTTAAAAAAATACTGTGATTCTGACGAATTCAACGACATATCATAAAATAACTATGTCTAAAACCGTCCAGCCGTTTGGGCTATAGGGGGTGCCAAAGAAATGGACAAACATACATACGTACAGTAGTACCTACTTGATAAGGCGCGTCGTGAATCTTCGTTCACGCAAAAAGAAAGTATGGCTCCACAGATTAACGAAAAAGCAAAACTACATTAAACCTTAGACGACCGTCTTGGTGTAGTGGTTCACGCCACGGACTTCTAAACCAGGCGGTTGCGGGTTCGAATCCCGCAAGGGGCAAATGTTTGTGTGATGAGCACGAGCATTTGTACCTAAGTCATGGATGTTTATTTTGCAAGTATTTAACAATCGAAAGATGAAGCTTGCAAATAAGATATTGTTTTTTAAGTGATATAATATAATATAATAATATATTTAGATTGCATAGTGAATGCTTATCACTTAAAAAACAATAATTATCTTATTTGCAAGCTTCATCTTTCGATTGTTAAATACTTGCAATAGTATTTCTTTCGAGTGTTGAGGGTACAATCCCAATAACATTGATGAAAGCAACGCGGCATTACAGCGTTAAGAAGCACTTGAAAATTTCGACAGGCTCTGCCAACGCCAGGGTGGCCGAGAGGTTAGGCAATCGCCCGGTATGCGAGGAACGCGGGTTCGATTCCCGCCTCTGGTGGTCGTTTTTTTTTTCAAGTGCAATAATATATTTAGATTGCATAGTGAATGCTTATCACTTAAAAAACAATAATTATCTTATTTATTATATTACACTACTTTAAGGTCTATAGTACACTGCAGGTGTTAGTTCCATCTCACTCTCGCGAGCGCTAGCATAGCGGCAGCTAATAACCAATAGCGGAACAGCAAAAAGACGCGCGAGCGTGCTGATACGTCAACAGTATTACCCGCGCTTTAAAATTCATCTTCTGAGCAGGTACAACGGCAAGCCATATCAGTTGGGTATTATCACAGAATAAACTAGTACTCCGTACAGAATTTTGACTTAGCAATAATATTCAAAGAAATATCTACTCAATGTCGTCAACGATATGGTGTAATTTAGTTCGCCTCAGAGTCAAGCACATTTTCGTTAAGACACCTACAGAAATCCATTGCAAGATAATTTCATTCTTATATCTCTAGAATATGATTCATAATACACTAAACCGCTTCAGTGACGTACGTATGCGACGCGATAGGGTTGACTGATACAAGAAGCTACTAACGCTATCTAGCGCAACTTTCAAGCACTTCATTCATGCTCGTCCAGCCAGCAACGTAGTGCCGCGCGCCGCCGGTGAATAAAACGCGCGAGCGCGTGTCGCTGGCCTATCGCGACACGTTTAGTAGGTACGTTTTTGCTACCTACGCGGGGAGTTACACAGGCCTGGTATTACTATACCAAGTTGAAGAAGCTAAAGTACTCACTGTCTGTTGAGCCTCCTTGCCTGAGGGAGGTTGGCAGGGTCCTCCTTCATGCAGTACTCGCGAGCGCCCTTGATGTAGTCGCGAATGTACGAGCTCCAGTTGATAACCTAACAGGCAAACATAATTATTGTAAAAACAAAACACACGAATGCAAAAAATATTATATTTTTGAAATGTTCTCTTCAAAGTCCGTTTTTCATTGCTTGTCAAACATTGTAAACAATCTTGACATTCCTTTTTAACGTAATTATTCATTTAAAAATAAGATAGACACAAAAATTACATCCTAATGAATGTCGTAGTTTATCGTTTAATATATGCAGCTTTTTAGAGCTATTAGTAGTTTTTTTTTTCACTTTAGTTTTAAAAGTCATAAAAAATTGTTTACTATGTTTGACATGTGAAGAAAATCGGACATTACTAGCTTTCATGATACCCATATTGCCATGGTAAGGAAAAAACCAATCCCCTTCCCCCCTTTGTTTTCATTTGCGGACGCCATTTTAAAATGTATATCGCCTATGTCATTACCACAATTTTGACAAATTCAACGACACCTCATATGTCAAAAACTGTCCGGCCGTTTGGGCTGTAGGGCGTGCCAAACAATTATACGTACATACTCTTGAAAAACATAACCCTCCTTCTGCAGTCAGGAAAATAAAGTTTAGGTTTTAAAACTTTTCAAAAAATACTCGAACTCGATTCCAATGTGCCCCGTCTAAGATTAAATTGTATCTGTCGCACTTAGAGACGAATTAAGTTTGATCTTGTATTATACTCGGCGCGGCGAACCTTGATCCCTATGACATTGACAGTTATTCCTACGACACAACATTGTAGTGGCGTCACCGTTACATTAGAATCGAATTGGAGGCTTCTAAAAATGACATTAATTTAATTTCGGTAGATACATGTTATTACAATGATATTCCGTCGGAATTATAACAATTCTTAACATTTAAAAGAAATTATCTCAATCAGACTTTACGTTTACGTCCTGCAAAAGTAACTTCGTTTGGAAGATATCGACTAGTGCGGTTTGGAAAATATCGATAAACAAATGTCGATAATGGAAACGAGTATACATGATATATGATCGACCGTTGACGACCGTCTTGGTGTAGTAGTTCGCGCCAGGCGGTTGCGGGTTCGAATCCCGCAAGGGGCAAATGTTTGTGTGATGAGCACGAGCATTTGTACCTGAGTCATGGATGTTTATAAAAGTATTTAAGTATGTCTATCCGTTATCCTAGTCACCATAGCACAAGCTCACGCTTAGTATGAGGCTAGGTAATTGGTGTGTTTGTTGGAACAATTTATTTATTATTTTATTATAATCATTTAAGTTATAAAAAAGTTAAGTTACATCGACACGACCCATCACTAACATGAACTGTCATAGGGTTCAAGGTTCACCTGGCCGGGAATAAGAGAAAAGGACGGCATGAGCCTTTATTAAAAATTAAATTTAATTGACATCTTTTTCAGTTTCTATTTCTTTCTCTGCTACCTCTTCCTCTTTTTTAATACACTGTCATTGCTACAAGCTAATTTAAAAAGCCTGTGCTACTCACTTTGATGTCCGTGTAGAAGGTCTGATCATCCTCCTCTGACACCTTCTTCCTGAGGGCGAGGAGGTTGTCGTTTTTAAAGTGCCACTCCTTGGTCGTGTAGTACTGGAGCACTTCCAAGCCGTAGTTTATGCGCTTCTGCATTTTCACCATACTGGGAAATAACATTCGATATTAAAGAGCAATTTTGGATAAAAAGTAACGACATGTCACTGGATATGTACCTCGCATACTATTGCAACAACCATCACAAAAATTGCTATATGTCCACTAGATAGATTGCAGTTAAAAAATAATAAAACAAATATCAATTTTAGGAACATCCATACAGAGTATCGGGCTGAAACTTGGTCTCGCAGCTGAAATTTGCGATGCTTCTTCTCAGCACTAGCCCACTTGTCCCGATTATAGCCACGTTCGACTGGCTTCCTTCTTCTTCCTTCCACTTCCTGGCCCCCCCGCGCGTCATCGGGTATTGTCGGACTATAATGGTACTCACAAAGGCTTCTTCCCAAGCAGCACCATGAGTAGATCCACGAAGTAAGCTGGCAGCAGGTGTGTGAAGAACAGCGCGAGCTGGTGCTGCAGCCAGGACGACTTCGGCGAGCCGCCAGGGTACCACAGGCAGATGGAGAACGGAAACTCCTGTACGTGGATACGACCTGGAAGAGATTAGCGTATTATTTGGATGAATTGGCCAAGTACTATGACTGTCTCGTTGGTATAGTGGTCAGCACACTGGGCACTATCCACAAGGTTCCAGGTTTGAATCCCGGATCAGGCCGAGAGTGTTGAGTGTTTCTGTCTTGAAATAACTCAGACACAGCTCCGGGGTCAGGAAGTCGGTGGTGTTAACACCCCCGTGCCTCGGAAAGCACGTTAAGCCGTTGGTCCTACGCCTGATCTCTCTACGGTCATATCGGACTGCCGTCTTACCGAATTATTTTTTCCTTACCATAGCAATATGGGTATCAAATGAAATCCAGTAAAAAGATCATTTCAAATATATCATTATTTTTGCAGTCGGGTGTTTTATTTTTTTAATAATTATGTTTACTTGTCTGGTGCCGTCTCTTGGATAGCAGGTAATGTGAACTACAAATACTTTGTCATGCGTAATAGTCAGAATTCTCACCTAAGTCCAAAGCTTGACCCCACGTGAAGGTGTTGATACCAGACTGTGTGATGTTGCACACTTGCACTTTTTTGGGTCTGAAAATAAAATAATTTGTTGTAGATTTGTGATACATTGGCCCATCTTGGTACGCGGGAAAGTTTACATTGGTAGAGGACATCTAACTTTGAAGTCCACGCACCAGCAGTTGCGGGTTTGATTTCCGCGAGGTGCAAATCTTTGTGATGATGAGCACGAGCATTTGTACCTTAGAAGTATAAAGTATTCAGGGCAAATTTTGCGAAGTGGTTTCCAGGATCCGATTTCCAAGGTCTGCCGACAAACTGTTACGCATTTTGGCAGAATATCGCAAATAAATATGTAGTGTTACTTTTTAAAAAAGAACAAAAAGATACTGCCAGGTTGCAACGTAAGTATAATAACATGGCAGTTTTTTGCGATTTTAAAAACTGCTCTGCAACTGAAGTTAGGAAACGCGTGGTTACTGTGCTTACTCGACTACAAACAGACTGAAGCGCTGATTTGTAATAGTTAATCTCGCTCAATCAGTTTCTTTCTCTCTCACACACACAGACACACACATACACACATTTATCTAGAATGTGCCACACACACACCTTAGCCGAGTAATTGCTATTGGTTTAAAAATCAAATCAGTTAATGATGCATAATTCAAAATACAGGCAGAGCCCCTAGTAGTTTCGTGAGATTTACAGGCACTTTTTGTGTAGTATTTCAATTTAAGTTTATTAATATAATTCTTGTGGTCAATAAAGATATTTATTTTATTTCATTTCGTTATCCTTGTCATTCGTTTATTTAATTATCTTAGACCATTTGTCTAAAATAATTAACTGAGGTTTGTGAAAATTGGGGCTAGGTTGTTGAACCAATTCATTTATGTATATTCATATTACCCTTAACCCTTTCAAAACAGTTTTTTTTTTACCTCCGATTGAATTGACAAAATCTATATTTGTAAACTATTTGAAAAGAGTTATGGGAAAAATACAAAAAATAAATGAAGGCAGTAAAATTTTTGAGAAAATGCGGTTTTTCTTTATTTGCACAAATGAGGTCTGATCCTATTTAATAAAATTATTTATGTATGGGGACTTTTAAATTTTAGGTTCTCAATTGTGCACATGGGTTCTGAAAGGGTTAAATATGACTCACTTCTCCAAGGCAGTGTTGTAGGCGAGCAGGATGCACGAATTGACGACCAGGTCGACCGGAACTATGTCCGCATTGTAATTTTCGTTGCAATGCATGGTTCGTATCACCCCTGAAAAAAAAAATTTGGAAATTATTTTTATAATTTAAGCAATTTGTTTGCAAGTTATTACGAAATTTAATATTGGACATCGAGCATGGTTACTTATGTCTAATTTTAAGTTAATGCCGACTCTTTCTCTGGTAAAAAAACGAAAAGAGACAGAATAATATTTTTTTTTGTTATTTTTGTTCCGTTTGGAACAGGCTAAGGTCAATGACCATGCTGCCTTGTCATAAGTTTAAGAGACAGAATAAATAAGTTTTGACACGTCAGACTAAACAGCTGTTACTGTTGTCAGTTGCTGAGGAAATTACCGAATCCAAACCAATTGGTATTATAATGATATTGACCGATGACGACTAATGTTAAAGGAAAACACGAAAAGGAGATGGTCCAGTTTTCTATGTAAAACTAGGTTGATTTTTGAATCATTGATAGATTACACTTCATTTTGATTTCTAAACGTTCTCAAATATGGCGATAGAAATTGCCATCATTATAGAATGTGTAACAATAAAAAATAGTTTTGTGCATCAAAAAACGGCAAGGTATGTTTTTTTAAATATTTTTAGGGAGTTCAAGCGATTTTTCGTAATTTTTTGGTTGCCTGTACACGAGATGGCCAAAATTGTTACATCTCCTTTGTGATAATACCTGCGAAATTAAAATAAAAAAATAAAATAAAAAAATTCTTTATTTCAAATAGTAATGTTACACATATTTGTTAAGTTTTCCCTTTAAGTAATCGAAGACACTTGTATTGTGAATAACTCGCAACTTCCCTTACGGTTAGCTAATACTATTGAAACTAATTAAGAGTAAGCATGGTAGAAGATTGCATCACTTTATATTATAACGTTTCTAAATTATTGTAGTTTGTTACCACAACACACACATACCCGAAACAACATCGAAAGATGTTTCTAAATTAACCCGACCGGGGATCGAATACGTGACCTCAAAGACGGCTACCATAAAAACCACGACAGTGCTATTGGCTCACCTTTTCCCGCTCCGACTAGAAGTCCCGTGGGGCCGTTGAGATTGTCCACCCATCCTGGCATTGGCTCTTTGTAAGCTGCAGTTACTGTAAAAACATAGAATTCATTTGAGTGTATATTAATGTGATGCAAAAGTAGACCCCTAAAATATACGAGTTTTAAAGTAGACCCTCTAAATTAGCCTCTACTACTCGCCGGCAGATGGCTTTAGTCATATATTAGTATGACTACTTGTCGATAGTTGGCAGAGCGCAGTAGCACCTAATCCTAAAACTCGTCAATAGATGTCGCTAAATTTAATAAGTAGTTTATTTTCTCATTAATAGATGGCACTGACCAATAGTATATAGTACAGCTATTCATCAAGAGATGACGCTACTACAATAAGTTTTTCTACTCACCGATAGATGGCCTTGCTATGATGATTGGAAACTTTCCCGCGTGCTGTGAAACGAGGTCTTCTGTCAAGTTTTTTGTGTACGCGTATGTATTTGGTTGTGGCTCAATTAATCTGAAAAAGGAAAGCAATATAAGAAGATACCATATAAGAAGACAAACTGTGAAGTAACTAATAAAAAATATTGGGTAAGGAACTAAATTCAATATTTGTACATCAGTCACCGACAAAGAGCAAGATTTATTGAGTAACAATTGCTACTAGGTTATGCATTAAAATAGAAGTCGCTGAATCAATTTAAAATACGAAACACTCTATATAATGGGTCGGTTCCCTAACACATTGTATTGTATATTAGGTATCTATGACTGAGATATAATCACCTTCAATAAAAATATGATGATACGATGCGGGCGGTGGTCAGATATTAATACTTAACGTTACGCTAATTAAATCTATTTACTAAATTTTATGAGAATCGTAATTGAGAAGCACGTTTTGACCGTTCTAGTATGGGCCAAAAGTCAAAATGATGCTATTCAATTACGATTTTATTACAATTTTGCTACTTTGATTTAGCAGACTTGGACCCCTGATTGCAGGTGTTCGACATTCATCCATTCGACAGCGTCCATGATTTGTTTTAGCCGGAGGTACAGAACTAGTTCTAATCTATTTTTAAATCTACTTTTAATACTCAAAATCAACATTTTGTCAATTTACTTGGATTGTAGACGCTCCACGAGATTGTCATCCATCCAGCCGTCGGCATCCATGATGTGTTGCGTTGCGGCTGAAGGTGCAAAATTAGTTCTAATCTATCTATAAATCTACTTAAAGTAGAATAAATCAATTGTAGTGGGTTGTAGGTGTTCCAGCAGTTTGTCCTCTATCCAGCCGACGGCATCCATGATGTGATGCGGTCGGAGGTATAGAACTACTTCTAATCTATCTTTGAAAAGTTGAATAAATCAATTGCCTTGGGTTGTAGGTGTTCCAGGAGTTTGTCGTCCAGTTAGCGGACGGCATCAATGATGTGTTGCGGCTGGAGGCACAGATCTAACTAATCTATTTATAAATGTACTTAGAGTAGAATAAATAAATTTACTTGGGTTGTAGATGTTCCAGCAGTTTGTCATCCATCCAGCTGACAACGTCCATGATATGATGGGGACGATGGTCGGCCGGGTACAGGCGCTCTTCCAACACGTCCACCTCGCAGCGGCTGTAGGCTGTCGACACGTGGACGAACACCTGAGAATGTATGTATAAATAAATAAATACAATAAAATTTCCACCCACCCTTATGTCGTTGACACACCACCAAACGTGTTGAATCTACGTTTCTCTTGCGTACGGTTAAAGAGTGAAATTGCCGGTTAAAGTGTTTCTTAGCGCTATAATCTGGATACTTTCATGAAAAGAGTGAATAAGTAGGCTATTTCTAGTCACATGATCCTGGCTGATGGCTGGCCGGACGTAATGACTTTCACGTCATGTAAATTGGAGTAATGTTATTAAATTTTCTCAAAGATATCGTACGTGATATTTGGCTACCTCTTATCGCCATAGCAAATCTGTTTTTTGTGGCCTGGCGGCTAGATCACCGGACAATCCCAGATCTGGCGCCAAATAAATAACAACATAAATAAATATATATATATCTCACTTTCTTGTGCTCTGTGATTGATTCTACATCTTCTTTATCTTAGCGTTATCCCGGTTGTGCATTCGCACGCTTGGGCCCTGGGTCCGCTTTGGACCATGATCCAGGATGTGACAAGTCAGAATATAATTACAGTGGAGCGACTGCTATCTGACCTCCATGTCCCTGTTATCAGGGGAACCTGACCAGGATGGATCATTGTTACACATCAATCGCCTGAATGAGCAGGTTTCCTCACGATGTTTTCCCCCATTATAAGAGCATCGGTTAGCGAAACAACTCAACCCAGAAAAATTTTGCTCACCTCGATCTGCTTCATTCCTAAGGCCAACTCCAGCACTCTCTTGGTCCCAACGGTGTTCAGGTTGACTGCATCTCTGATGAACATGTCGAATCTGAAAAATAAATAACGTACAGTGGACCACTCTTCGGCTGTCGCACTCCTGCTTCCTGTACTGGAACGCGTTAATGTGGCCAAGCTGGGTGATCGTCAACCATCGGGACCCCTTCTTGTTACTTTTAGAATTAAATTTATCTGTACATGAATCTCATCCAGTTTTTTAGTTCACAACAATTAAGGCTAAGTAGATCAGAACCCCCAATAGTATCAAGTGCTGTAATTATTAAACCCATCAATGACATTACTTGGCAGCAATAAATTATGTAACATGGCATTCACATTTAGCTAATCAATCAGCATCTAAAAAACTGTCTGAAAGAGTTCTGCTTTTTAGCTTTAGGAATCGTTTTTTATAGGAGTAAGTCTTCATCATCAGACGCAGGACGTCCACTGCTGAACATAGGCCAATCTATGGGAGAATAGATTTACAAAGTGACCTGTTATAAGCAGCCTGCATCCAGTGTGATTTTGCGAGTAAGTAATTTAACTAATAATTTATTTACCTCTGTTAATTACTTCATAATTTCAGTTACAGTTTGCAATAACGTCTATTGAAAATTACGTCCATTATGGGGTATGCTGGGACACGTGGTACGACACAACGAACTAATCAGAGTGATTATAGAGGGAAAAGTAGAAGGGAAAAAGAAAAGAGGAAGACCAAGAAGGTCCTACATGGACCAAATCAAGGAAAAGTTAGGGGTCGTGTCGTACCAGGAAGTTAAGGAAATGACACTGAATAGAGAGGAATGGAGAAGACTCCACCGACAAGGGCGTAGCTCTTAAATTATAGATAGATAGATGGGGTAAGAGTTCGCGTTCAGTTGCGGGTTCAAATCCCGCAAGGGGAAAATGTTTGTGTGATGAGCACGATCATTTGTACCCAAGTCATGGATGTTTATATACCTTTATAAGTATGTCTATCTGTTATCCTAGTCACCATACCACAAGCTCACGCTTAGCTTAGAGCTAGGTTATTGGTGTGTTTAAAAAATTTACAGCGTGTCTAAAAAATTAAGGATAATCCTATAACTGCGAATAGGTCAAAGTGTGATCTACCACATGCCAATTTTTTTTCATGTAAAAGTGTTACCAGTTTCGAGATATCAATATCCTTCAATTTTTGGACAACCTGTATACGTTCCATTTACCTAACACAAGCAGCACAGTGCATCAGCACCTGGCACTCCCTCTGAAGCGTCTCTCGGTCGTCGTTGGAGATGCCCAGGTCCTCAACGAGGATGTCTCCTGGGATCACCTGCAGCTTCTGGAACTGTTCTGGATGTTCGCTCTTCAGGCTGTCGAACACCTGGATAAATTGGGGGTTTTATTAGTAAAAAAAGGGATTAGTAAAAAAAACAGACGGACGGACAGACGGACAGACGGACAGACGGACACCAAAGTGATCCTATGAGGGTTCCTATTTTCCTTTGAAGGTACGGAACCCTAAAAACTGGCCAAGAGCGAGGACTCTGGAGGGTACAAACAAAGTTTTTCTACGATGTGACCACATATTTGACTTTTTTCTTTACTTCTACTGTAAAACCTTACTTTTTGCCAAATTTTATGATTCTAGACGGACCCTATAGGTTATGATTCCCCTGTGAAATGTTTAAATTCCGGCAAAAATCTACCGACCACGTTAAATTAGAAGCAATTTTTTTATTTCGTATGTAGGAAGCAAATTTTAAGAGGTATTTTAACAAGAAAATCTATATTTATGCAGTTTTTTCATAAAATTCCAGTTAACTAGGCTTAAGGATTAAAAGTATAGTAAAGGATGAAAGTGACTATTAAATGTATAAGGCTGGGTTGCACCATGTTATTTAAATAAATAACTATAAAAATCTGTCAAATTCCATACAAAAAACATCGGGTATGGTATAGTAGTTACGGTTAAAGTAAGATAATATCTGTGGCAAGGTCGTGCAACTCAGTCTAAGACCCGAGTTCACCAACTTTTAAACAGCAGGTAAACATCGATTGACGGTTAGTTTGACAGAATGCCTACACAAAATGTGTCAAATAATGCTATGTCAGCTGATTTAAAATTAACTATGTGTTGGTGAACTCCAGGCTAAGTGACAAATACACACTTTAATTGTAAACCTTTCTAACAAAGCTTACATTTCTAAAAAGAAACCAAAATGTCAGTTCGTCCCCTCGTCGCTAGATGGGGCCACTCACCCGGCAATTCATAAACGCGTCCAGCCTTTCTTTACTCCCGTGTCCTTTCTTCGCTCGCATCAACAGGTAAATCTTCTTAATATCTGGACAGGATCTGAGGAGTTTTTCGACAAGAACCTTCCCCATGAAGCCGGTGGACCCGGTTATGAATAAAGTCTTTCCTGCATAGTACTCTCGTACACTCATAGCGGGCGCCATTTTGTCTGGAAACAAAAGAAAGTCTTGTATTAAAATTTTGTACTGTGCAGCTCAATAGCAAAGTCTAGCAGAGCATTTCAATAGCAGTGGTGGAGATTACTAAATCGAGAATGCTAATTAGATTTATACAGGGTGTCGATGCCTTTAAGAGATGATAGCATTCAGTGCCTGCAAATCAAACAAAAATCATCATCGATCCATACAAAAATCTTCTTAGCTTATCTACTACTCGTATAAGTATGGTAGAAGGAAAAATAATTTGGATAAAGAACTAAAAATACCAACTAAATCTGCAAAGATTTCTGTCTTCTATTGTATACTTATGTATGTACTATTTATGTAGGTAAAAGGTGCCAAATGCAAAAATTGTAAAACGCTAACTCTAAAACATTTAATTAATGTCTACAATCATATCTCTAATCGATTCTACATCCTCTAAAAAATATTTTTACAATATTACTACTGATTCAACTTTCTGCATCTCCAAGCGGTTGACTGGTAGAGAATGCCCTAAGGCATTAAGTCCGCCAATTGTACAACTTACAGTGCAATAAAGTTTAAATAAATAAATAAAATCTTCTGTATTTAATCAGCATCCCCTTATCTAACTAGGCATTTTCTTCGCAACCTAAACATCGCAGTTTCTAATACCTAATCGAACTGGGAATCCAACCTTGGACTTTTCATGGACAAGGACGCGTCACGCACAGATCCTAATGGCTCTTGTCATGTCTGCATATAAACGGCTTATTACAAACATACCTAATAGATATCTTATGCAAGCGCTTAAAATTTGTCTGTTGAAATCATTATTAATTGCAATTACATTGTTGTGATTACTTGTTAATATTCTTAAGAGGTGTTGAGTTGTAGAAGCTTCTTAGTTATTGTGCACCGGTATCTATACTTTTAATATTATAAAGAGGAAAGATTTGTTTGTTTATTTGCATCGAATAGGCTCCGAAACTACTGGACCGAATCAAATGAAATTTGGTACAGAGTAGTTTGAGACACTGGGAAGGACATAAGCTACTTTTTGTCGCGATATAAAATCATCAGGGGGGTGAAATGGAGGATGAAAATTTGTATGGAAAATCCGATTTTTGGCGCGGGCGAAGTCGCGGGGAACTGCTAGTTATTAATAATAAACTAGTGATTCCCCGCGACTTCGCCCGCAAGAGTTGGATTTTCCATATAAACTTTCATCCCCCATTTCACCCCCTTAATGTTTATATATTGCGACAAAATGTAGCCTATGTCCTTTCCAGGGTCTCGAAATGTCTCCATACAAAATTTTATCTCAATCGGTTCAGTGGTTTAAGCGTCAAGAGGTAACAGAAAGACAGACAGACTCACTTTCGCATTTATAATATTAGTATGGATATGACGGTGGTTTTAAACCGAGATTAGCCAACTGCGATGCGCAGATATTACGGACCCAGGTTAAGGACCAACGGTTTAACGTGCTTTCCGAGGCACACCACCAACTTCCTGACTCCGTCACTGTTCCCGATATATTTTAAGACAGAAAAGCCCAGAACACGGCCTGACCATTGATTCAAACCCAAGACCTCTTAAATGTAAGCTAGCGTGCTGACCGCTAGATTATTAAGTCTACATAACACGGTTAGGAAGGAGTGGGGGGATGGTTTATCAAGTGTGACATAATGTGAAGGGGCAGGGAGGAGTGGTAAGCTTTGTGACGTTGCATATTTTAAGTATGAAATATTTCGTTTTGAAATTAAACTGTTGTTTTATTTTACCAATTATTTATAGGTGTACAATTGACCATCTCACAATGACCAGCATTGATCTAACGTATTTAAAGACGAATCTTCTACTAAATTATCATAGAACGTTGTACATGGATGTCCTCTTTCTAAAAAGGAGTCAAACCCGAGACTCAGGGGGAACTCAATGCACCAATACTCTATTCTGGTCATCTGTTAGATTTAAACTTCAATCATGAGATTTATCTAATTCTACAAGCACTTAAGCTGGCACCAATCTTAAACTTAATAGTGACGTTACACTATCAACAAATTATAACTATCGATATTTTAGTCATGTCAACTCGAGGTTATTTTTTACTCTTAAAAATAATTTGATGTTGGTCCCATTCATACCAAAAGTACATTTATTTCAGGACCAGAATCAGGACAGGGTTTATTGGGGTTTCGTACTTTAAAAGGAAACAAAGAACCCTTATAGGATTACTTTGTTGTCCGTCTGTCTGTTAAGACTTTTTTTCTCAGGAACCGCCAACCAACCACCGCCACCGGCACAGAATAAGACAGAAGTATGACTTAGCAATTGTATTCAAAGAAATGTCTACTCAATGTCGTCAGCAATATGGCGTAATTTAGTTCGCCTCAGAGTCAAGCACATTTTCGTGTAGACACCTACAAAAATCCATTGCAAGATAATATCATACTTATTGCTCTGGAATATGATTCATAATACACTAAACCTATTCAGTGACGTAATATCACGCGACGCGATAGGGTTGACTGCTACGAGAAGCTTCTAACGCCATCTAGCGCCTCTTTCTAGTACTTTATTCATTCTCGTCCAGCCAGCAACGTAGCCGCGCGGCCGCCGGTGAATAAAACGCGCGAGCGTGTCGCTGGCCGGTAGCGACACGCAACTTGTTTTAGCCCCTAAGTAAGGGTCGCCGCGCGTAGATACGTTTTTGCTACCTACGCGGGGAGATACACAGGCCTGCCACCGGTGACTGTCGCGCGCCACGCCCTTTGGTCCCGCGCAGATGAAGGTGGTAGTTAGCCGATACTATCGACTTCGACACTCATCTGCTAGCTTCTTTGATAGATGTTTTGTCAAAATGGCTGCCACTAGTGGCATGTCGCCAACACTGAGTCGCGAGTGGCCGCCACTGGGTTCACGTGTGCGGCGACGTTTTAAAAATAATGTAAACAACTTGTCGCTAGCCACAGGTGGCTGTGGTCCGTGGCCCATCTGTGCGGAGCCTATCAAGTTGAAAAGTCTCTTAAAGCTGTGAAAAAAATCAAGCTTCAAAGTCAACGCGATCCATAGACACAGCCATTTTATTTTTATTTTCTTACATTTTGTTAGGGTACTTCCCATAGAACCAAATAGAATGGAATTTAGCAAACAATATCTTAACGCTTAACACTCCTTCTCACTATTAATTGGCCAATGCTATGTAATCTATAATAAGCAAATGTATAAAAAATAACATTACCATAGTTAACTAGTTTTAAGGAATCGATGTACATTGTACTGTTGATATACTTCAATAAATAATTCTTAACCTTCAGGAATTGAATCTTGCTGTATTCACTACACACACTATTCGCCTACCATGTACTTACTAATATTTGTGGCTATACTCACTAAACTTTAAGATTGGATTTTTTTGAGTAAAAAAGGATTAAATCCTTTTTTAGACATAGGACTTTTAGACATAGGATATTTAATATCCTATGTCTATGTATATTCCACTGGTATGCAATGGTCTCACCTCATTTACTTGTATAAGGGCGTATGAACCATACTCCGTAAACTCAGTCTGGATTGGTGGAGGGGTGTTTGTAAGACAAGTGGCCAACCTTACTGTCAGATGTTATCAAGCCGCCCTAGGGCCTCTGACTAGGCTTCTTCTTCTTATCGTGTATGGTAAAGCGACCTAAATTAGTTGTGCCTAGTAATTGGCGACACGGATTGCCTTGTCTTTTGCACACATAAGGTCTTCTAGAAAGCAGGGATCAGGACAAGTCAAGGCTAAACGATTAAAGTCAACAGATAATAGCTGGGACGTCACTTAATGATCGGAGTGGTCACCCATCCAGACCGACCGAGCAGTGGGTTGCTTAACTTCACAAAACCTTTACAGTCATTGTACCGTTTGGTTTCCATAACCAAATTGTTTGACATAACACAAATAACATTAGAAAGTTATGGAGCAAAAACAAAAGTGCCAAGAGCAATCAAAGCTTACGCACGTAGAATGAACATCAACTATTTGACGCGTCTTGGTGTAGTGGTTTGCGCTCTGGTCTACTAAACGAGAGATTGCGAGTTCAAATCCCGCTAGGAGCAAATGTTTGTGTGATCAGCACGAGCATTTGTACTTAAGTCATGGATGTTCATAAACTTATATTAAATATGACTATCCGTTATCCTAGTCGCCATAGCACAAGCTCACGCTCAGTTTGGGGCTAGGTAATTGGTGGGTTTGTTGAAACAATTTATTGTCATTATGTTGTCTCGTTTCCTATCTCGGGACCATGGGGTCCCGGACCTTTGGAAGGCGTACTTGGGGCCGAAGCCAACACGCAGAGGTCCGTTTGACAACATTAATCTAAATGCTTTGTGATATCAGCCGGCGATTATCCCTGTATGAACTATAAAAGTGCACCCAAGAACAATCCAACAAAAAATAAATTAACTTAGTTATAATCTGTTTTGCTATTATTATTTAAGACTATAAAAGTAGGTTCAAATCCTGCTTGATGAAAATTTATTTTTATGTTCAGTAATAAATAAAAATTATTTACAATTAATTAATTATTATACAATTTAAATATTCACACCAGTTACCCAGTCTCAAATTAAGTGTTAGCTTGTGCGATTGTAACTAGATAACAAATATTGAAACATTATCTTAATTACATTTACCTGACATATTTTGTATTGATTTTTATTCCTAATTTTGATCTTTATACTGAACTAGCAGTTCCCCGCGACTTCGCCCGCGCCAAAAGACGGATTTTCCATACAAATTTTCATCTCTCATTTCACCCCCCAAATGATTTTATAGCGCGGCAAAAAGCCTATGCCTTCCCAGGGTCTCAAACTATCTCTGTATTAAAATTGTTTATTTGCATCGAATAGGCTCCGAAACTACTGGACCGAATCAAATAAAATTTGGCACAGAGGTAGTTTGAGACACTAGGAAGGACATAGGCTACTTTTCGTCGCGACATAAAATCATCAGGAGGGTGAAATGGAGGATGAAAATTTGTATGGAAAATCCGACTTTTGGTGCGGGAAAAGTCGCGGGGAACTGCTAGTATAATATAAGTGTAGATTGTAATTTTTAATTTGTATTAAATAAACTATTATTATTAATTATAAACATCCATGACTTAGGTAGGTATAAATGCTAATGCTGGAGAGTGTTTCTGACTCATAACACTGAGACTACTGAACTAGTATTCTTTTAAACAAGTTTATCTGGTCACTAGAGTCAAGGCCGGTCGGTTAAGCTGATGCAGTGCATGCCTAGTTCATTGCACTTTAAAGGTTCTTATGAACACATGGCGTCTGTGGCGCAGTGGCTAGCGGTTTGCCTCTCATGCGGGAGGTACAGGTTCGATCCCACGTGCCGCCATGTACTCGTACCAATGTCTTTTTAGGGTTCCGTAGCCGAATGGCAAAAAACGGAACAATTATAATTTCGTCAAGTCTGGTCTGTCTGTCTGTCCGTCCGTCCGTATGTCACAGCCACTTTATTCTGAAACTATTAGCATTACACAGTTGAAACTTGGTAGGTAGATGTAGTCTGTTAACCGCTTTACGATTCTCATACAAAAAATAAAAAGTAATGATATGTAATGCTTCCATACATGAAACTAAAACAAAAAAAAGTGTGGAGTGTCTATGGATAGGTCTTTTAAAATGACATCGAGGTTCCTAAAACCATTTTCTCTGAAAGTCTAAAGTTTGAGAGATCGACGCTTCCAAAGTGGTAAAATGGGCGTTCTTATCTAACATGTAAATTTTGAAAAAAATACATGATGTAGATAGTAACAAATTCTTTCAACGAATGGTTTGAACGAGATCGAACTAGTAGTTTTTTGAGATATAGCACATTTTCAACAACCGCAATGTTAACTTTGTTCTTCATACAAACACTATGAAAAACAAAGTTATATTTGCTGTCAATAAAATATTGTGGTATTTAAGTGGAAGTAAGTGAATCCTAATTCAGTTAAAGTTGGCACAGAACCCTTAGTGCGCGAGTCCGACTCGCGCTTGGCCGGTTGTTTCTGAGTTTTATGTACATTAGTTGTTTCAACAACCGATGCTCTTACGGTGAGAGAAAACATCGTGAGGAAACCTGCACATTCAGGCAACTAAATGTGTAACCATGATCCAAAACTGGTCAAGTTCCCCTTAACAGGGTTGCGGAGGTCAGATGGCAGTCGCTCCACTGTAATTACCTGATCTGCCAAATCCTGAATCATGGTCAGCGGACCCTGGTATCCGGGACAACGCTAGGATGATAATGATGTACACATGGCTGCACGTCAGACTACCCCACTTAGAGCCCCTCCTATCCCTTACTTATACGACTCCCTCGTTGGCCTAGTGGTCAGCACGATGGGTACTACCCACAAGGTCCCAGGTTCGAATCCCGGGTCGGGCCGAAAGTGTTGGGTTTTTCTGTCTCGAAAAAACTCAGACAGCTCCGGAGTCAGGAAGTTGGTGGTGTTAACACCCCCGTGCCTCGAAAAGCACGTTAAGCTGTTGGTCCTGCGCCTGATCTCTCTACGGTGATGTAGGACTGCCGTCTCATCGAATTATGAGAGTAAAGCAATAGAGAGTGCACCTATGTATTGCGCATATAGTTACTTGTGCACTATAATATTTCCCGCGCAGTTGGCTAATCTCTGTTGACATAGGCCGCCGTAGTCGAAATCGGCTAGGATGACTTATTATTACTGGTTAATTAATTACACAGCGATCTATTAAAAATAACATTCAATCTAACTGCCGCACTCAGATTTGTCATTTTTCATTGATTTCATTCTTTGAATAGGTCTCGTTCTGTCAATTTCTATGTCAATGAAATAGAAAAGGAAGGCATATGACTTAATGAATCACATATTAACTTTAATGACGTTTCTGAGTACGGCAGTAAGAGGTGTCACAGATAAGATGACATTTTATACTCAGTCATGCTTTGTTTTATAAATAAACCCTAATATCTTTTTTCTTGTAATAGTAAAGTTATCGACAAAATTTCATCGATACCTATCCAGCACTAACTTGAAAATGTGCAAGTAACGAGTCTATTCATAGTTCGAGATAGACAACCTATAATGATCAGATTACAAACGCGTGGTTATCATTTAACGTCAATCGCTTAGGTAGCTAATAATAGCCTAGATGATGCGGTCTTGGGAAAATCTAGGTCTAGATTTTTTGCTGTAGCTGGTTTTTTCAATGTTACACTGCTACCTGGAATTACGTTTGATTTTTTGTAGTCAAATCAATTCAAAAGTTTATTTCTCTCGAGGTGCTTGTGGCGCAGTGACGGCAGCGCTTTGGTAGTGATACCAAAGTTAAGCAACCCACGGCGCGGTCGTGATTGGATGGGTGACCATTCCCACTATTTAAGTGACGTCCATAACAAGCATCTTCGTGCTTCGGAAGGCACGTTAAGCAGGTGGTTCTAGCTAATATCAGGCGTTAGCCTACTCAGAGGTCATAGGACGCCTTGATAACTTGATAAAGTTGGTCACTTGCCTCTCAGACATCCCGCCACCAATCCTCACTGAGCCCGCGTGGTGGAAAATGGCTCGTACCTCCTTATAGTTGAGGTGAGGCCTTTGCCCAGCAGTGGGATCTATATAGGATTACTTTACTTCTTTTTCTTTTTTTTCATCCTGTATGACAACATGATTGAATATGCATTTAAAATATACTGTTCTGTTGCATCAGACGAAGGCGTATCTCACTACACCCAGACACGAAACAATTGTAATATATTCCAAAGCTACACCGTAAAGGAATAATATTCTTCATACAGTCCGATTGTGTCACAAATATTACGTATTCAAGCAGCATGGCCGGTGCACCTGTCAAGTTATACATACAGACAGATTTTGTTCTGTATATGTAGATTTTAATTTTAATAATAAAGCGGTAATACTGACAGATCACGATCTGTGGTGTCTTGTTAGAATATCAAGTGGTTGAAGTGTACCTAACTTTTAAGGAACTAGAGAATAGTAGGTACCTTGTAGGTAAATTGAATTGTTTCAACAAACACACCAATTACCTAGCCCCAAACTAAGCGTGAGCTTGTGCTATGGTGACTAGGTAACGGATAGACATACTTATATACATTTATAAACATCCATGACTTAGGTACAAATGCTCGTGCTCATCACACAAACATTTGCACCTTGCGGGATTCGAACCCGCAACCGCCTGGTTTAGAAGTCCGTGGCTCGAACCACTACACCAAGACGGTCGTCACATATAAGGTAAAAGGGTATTCTTCAAGAAGATATATTGTTCTCTTCAGTTGTGATCAAAGGGTCACTAAGAGCTCTTACGTGTGGCATGCGAATAATTATCTAATTCATAGCATCACTAATGATGTGTGAATCTATTACTAGCATGTCCTGTTTAATGAAGACGTTAACAAACAAACGTACGGACCGGTTTTATTTGAGATGTGGTTTGAGTTGATCATGTGCTTTGCAAGTAAGTACACGAGACCAACTGGTCCTAATTTAAATTCTTTTCGTTTTCGCTCGTAACATATCTACACTAATATTATAAAGTGGAAAGATTGTATTGTTTGCTTGTATTGAATATGCTTCGAAACTATTGGACCGATTCAAATGAAATTTGGTACAGGGATAGATTGAGACCCTGGCAAGGATACTTTTTGTCATGATATAAAATCATCAGGGGGTTAAAATAAGGGATGAAAATTGTATGGAAAATCCGACTTTTGGCGCGGGCGAAGTCGCGGGGAACTGCTAGTTTTCTATAAATCAAAATGACAAATATTTTCAAAATAAGTGTTTAATTTACATGTACTCTTTAAAATCGAAAAATCCATTACCGGCTGTCATGACAAAATTAAAAATGCATTTTTGACGTAATAATAATAATAATGTCCTCCTAGCTGAATTTTGACTACGGCGGCCTATCTCATCAGAGATTAGCCAACTGCGCGGGACACAAGTGTGTGCGCAATACACAGGTGCACTCTCTGTTCCTTCACTCTCATAATTCGGTGAGACGGCAGTCCAACATGACCGTAGAGAGATCAGGCCTGAGCCTGATCTCTCTACGGACCAACGACTTAACGTGCTTTCCGAGGCAGGGGGTGTTAACACCACCAACTTCCTGTCTCCGGAGCTGTGTCTGTGTTTTTTTCAAGATAGAAAAACCCAACACTCTCGGCCCGACCCGGGATTCGAACCCGGGACCTCGTGGATAGTACCCAGCGTGCTGACCACTAGACCACTAGTCCTTGCGAACGTCTACGTGAATATCAAAATATTTAAGCAAAGATCTCTAAGTGAACATTAAATATTAATAAAGTAAATATTTCCTCAAAGATTTGGCATACGAATCCAAACTACCTATATTTACGTCCTCAATACCACAGGCACAGAATACTAGTACATCGTACAGTAGTATGACTTAGCAATTGTATTCAAAGAAATGCCTACTCAATGACGTCAACAATATGGCGTAATTTAGTTCGCCTCAGAGTCAAGCACATTTTCGTGTAGACACCCACCCATAAAAATCCATTGCAAGATAATTTCATACTTATTGCTTTGGAATATGATTCATAATACACTAAACCTATTCAGTGACGTAATATCACGCGACGCGATAGGGTTGACTGCTACGAGAAGCTTCTAACGCCATCTAGCGCCTCTTTCTAGTACTTTATTCATTCTCGTTCAGCCAGCAACGTAGCCGCGCGGCCGCCGGTGAATAAAACGCGCAAGCGTGTCGCTGGCCGGTAGCGACACGCAACTTGTTTTAGCCCCTAAGTAGGGGCGCTGCGCGTAGGTACGTTTTTGCTACCTCCGCGGGGAGATACACAGGCCTGCCACAGGCCGAGTATGTGTGAGTGCGGCGAGGAAGAGGAGGACAGGCATCACGTTCTGTGGTTCTGTCCTCTGTATGACGATCTGCGATGCAAGATGATGGATGGTATCAGCCCAATAAATGTCGGTCCAGTTTGGTACTCTGATCTCGTTGGTTCGGAGGGGAACTTTAGACGGCTGCGGGAGTTTGCGCACGGTTGGCACAGACGGAGGAATGGCGCCGAGCGAGTCATGCCCCAAGAAGGGGGAGAGTGACACAAGGGACAAGGAATAGAGAAGAGAAAAAACTTGTAGAGAGTCAAGCATTGCGCGCGGCGGAGTGCAGACTGTCTAGCAGACGCAAATTCCGCGCGCATCTCTCGCGATTCGACCTTTATAACCGCGAGGTTGGTATGGCCATGGGAGGTAGTGGGATTATAGGCCTGCCACAGGGTACAATACGGACAGACTTTTAACTACTTATATTACACCGCCCCGGCTGCACGTGTGCTATTAACAAGTAAACATAATTTACGAAAAAACAAAACACCCGACTGCATAAAGTTTTATATTTTTGAAATGGACTTTTTACTGGCTTTCATTTGATACCCATATTGCTATGGTAAGGAAAAAAACAATCCCCCTCCCCCTTTATTTACATTTGCGGGCGCCATTTTTAAAATTTATATAGCCTATGTCACTTTCACAATTTTGACAAATTCAACGACACCTCATATGTCAAAAACTGTCTAACCGTTTGGGCTGTAGGGCGAGCTAAACAATTATACATACATACATACTCTCGAAAAACATAACCCTCCTTCCGCAGTCGGGTAAAAACATGAGTCACTCAATTCTACTACTCTACCAAGTCAAACAGACGAATGACAAACGACTAACGGCAACGAATGCAACGAATACCGGAGGCAATTAAAAAAGAAGATTGTTACAATATACTAAGATATTATCAACATGTATAATGCGCACAGCTAAGTTGTGGAACTCACTACCCGCTTCAGTGTTTCCAACGGATTACAACCCTTCAAACTCAGAGTGAACAGGCTTCTTCTGGGTGAGCTCGCTCCACCGTCAACTATGTCTGCGCCACGTCTGGCTTAGTCTAGAGTCAAGAGCAAACCCATTTCAAATAAAAAAAAAGATGAAATGCTCAAGTTTATTTTAACGTTTGACATTCATCTGGATGGCTTGGTCGGGTAGTATTTTTGATTTTGATATTCTTAACTTTTTTATTACTTACGTACTTGCTTTTTTCTAGAAGTGTAGAATCCTAAATATAAGATTTTTCAATGACTATTAATTTTATTGCCTTCCTTATAAATTTATGATTAATATGCCCGGTTTGTACATTTCTGTGATATACCTAATAAAAATGACATATTATCATTGTGTGTTGTAAGGTTTAATTTCATCTGAAACTAAGTGATAACTAAAAATATTTCTACTTCAGCAAATTTAAAAGAAGGTAGTTCTGATATAATTATATATTTAAAGTTTTATCCTTTGACGCACGGTTTATTAAAATTAAATAATTTGAAACAAAATCATTACATTATTAAAATAAATAATAAATAAATTGTTACAACAAACACACCAATTACCTAGCCTCATACTAAGCGTGAGCTTGTGCTATGGTGACTAGGATAGACATACTTAAATACTTTTATAAACATCCATGACTTAAGTACAAATGCTCGTGCTCATCACACAAACATTTGCCCCTTGCAGGATTCGAACCCGCAACCGCCTGGTTTAGAAGTCCGTGGCGCGAACCACTATACTAAGACGGTCGTCAAAAATAAATTAGTTTTTCCCTTATCCTATTGATTAAAGCTCATGATAATAAATTTGTATGGAATTCCGTGTAAGTGGGCACTTTGAAGATGTTAGTACTTAAGACTTTAATGGTAATGTTCGATTTATTGTAAAATTTCTAAACACGCATACGCCGAAGAGAGTAAAAATCGCATAACATTTTGTTAAATTTAGCTAAGTATACCTAAATTTGGAAGGAAGTTGGTAGTGTTAACACCCCTGTGCCTCGAAAAGCACGTTAAGCCGTTGGTCCTGCGTCTGATCTCTCTACGGTCATGTCGGACTGCCGTCTCACCGAATTATGAGAGTGAAGGAACAGAGAGTGCACCTGTGTATTGCGCACACACTTGTGCACTATTATATGTCCCGCGCAGTTGGCTAATCTCTGTTGAGATAGGCCGCCGTAGTCGAAATTCAGCTAGGAGGACATTATTATTATACCTTAATAAATATTTAAAATACCATTTCTTATGTATCTTTGTTTATTTACCAAAATGTAAGAATGGCGTTACCATAGCAACAGGCACAATAATCAATTACTGCAAATAGTTTGTATCATTTGTATATAGCAGTTTCCTCCCCACCAAGTTTCTGACTAGTTGAGAAACAAAATCACTTTACATTAGTTGACATCATCTGATCGACATGTAAGCGCCTCACTATTCCAGTGAGCACCTCGTAATGTAGACGCCCCAATCTTTTGGATACTGTGCCAAATTGCCACTTGCCTTTGGATGTGTAAACTCTTACTTGTACTTTTTGTCCAGCTGTGAACTCCTTACTGATACTGGGATGTCCATTTATAGGACGAGCAGGTTTCGGCGGATCTCCTTCAAACATAGTATGAAGAATGGTTCTGATTGGGCGATCAAACATTAGCTCATACGGACATTTGCCATCTCTTGTAGGGGTTCTCCTAAGAAGTTCCTTAATGTATCTTACTTTATCATAAATATCACCTCTCTACGTCGTCTGATGTAATTCTGGACTCAAAGAGGTTAGTAACATGTATTTCTTTGTATTCGTGTCTTCACATCTATTTAGTTTAAGGAATATTTCCAAACGTCTAATGAAGTTTTTGAAACTTTCATCTTTGTCTAGCGGTAAGAAATTCAACTTGGGTGTCGTAGAATTGGTTGAAACTGACCTTGATTCGTCTCCACTTACTTGTGTATTGTTTGTATTCCTGTTTTGTGCAGTAGGTTTTAAACTTTGTAATTTTAATTTTAATTGTGTTGTGGTCTCTTCAAATGACATTTTTTCTTCGATTTCATTCTCTAGCTGTTCATCGTTGCTTAGGTTTATAATTTTTGATTGAATTTCTTCATATTTGTGTTCGTTACTTTGTAGGTTTGACACACGTAGCTGGAACTCGTAATCAGAAATTATTTGTAAACTCTGTATTTGGCTACTTAACTTGGTGATACAGCCTTTAATCGATGTTCTAGTACGTTTTAGCTTTGTTATTTCCTCCATCCTCGTCGCCAAATTAATAAATATTTAAAATACCATTTCTTATGTATCTTTGTTTATTTACCAAAATGTAAGAATGGCGTTACCATAGCAACAGTCACAATAATCAATTACTGAAAATAGTTTGTATGTAACATACCTAAATAAAGTTTATGTATATTTTTTACACGATTTTACCATTGTGTACCTTCAGATGAAGAACCTACCTACATAGTTATAATAACAGACGTGATGAAATATCACGGAAGAATATTATGAACAGGTTATTAGTTTAATAAACTGTTTTGACCAGATATTTCCAATCAATAACACATAAAAACATTCACGCATTGATGACCTTTAAAAATGTAAAGAAAAATCCATGTAATTATTTACCGATATATTGTGTTGGGCACAAAAAAGTACAAGATGTACTAAGTAATGAGTTGCGATAGCCTAAATAATTATTTACGTATTTAGGTGCAAACCTTAGACTCAATAACCTTTTAGATTTAGTTTTTTTTTAAGTCAGGTAAATAGGGAAGGTACGGGTATTATTA
This sequence comes from Pyrausta nigrata, assembly GCA_949316185.1. Lineage (NCBI taxonomy): Eukaryota > Metazoa > Arthropoda > Insecta > Lepidoptera > Crambidae > Pyrausta > Pyrausta nigrata. The sequence continues at coordinate 7,660,915 of OX438965.1, forward strand.
TAGTTACTTAAGAAAGAACAAAAAAATATTTATTCGTCATTCACTGCAAAATTACGCACAATAAAAATCACACAGAAGAAAAGAAGAATTAACGCAAGTGTGTGCCGGAAAGGTATCCAAATTAATGCTGAGCGCATTAAATGTGCTATTTCCATGATTTTTTAACGCATGCAATAAAAGGTTTTTCTCTTGTAGGTGTAAAATGAAAAGATTCGGCCATTTCAGCCTTAGGTATTATCTAACACATCGCAGAGGAATCAAAACATAAAGAGTACTTTCCACAGGAGTCATGAAATGGCAAAAAGAATGGTCTTATATACACCACAAGTAAAGGAAAGAATCCAAAAATCGTTATCTGTTGTTCAATCACAAAAAATGCAATTAATTTTGTACGGAAACCTCTATGCGTGAATCCGTCTCACGCACGGTTTTTTCTCTACCTACTGGCTGCCAGCTTTGGAAAGAGTTTTCCCTGCCTTTTTATTACATGTACAAAGATATCAAAGGCACGGTATCCCCGTTAGGCAGTTGTCCCACCGCCCGAAGAGAAAACAACAAACTATCCGAGATTTTCTCGCTCAACAACCTTACAATGGGTAGGTATACATTACATGTAAATGAAAGAGATGCAAAGAAACTGTTGAGGCCTAATGTGTATAGGCTCGCCTGTGCGGTGGTGGTGAATGAGAAGTCAGGATTTTGATATACTTAATTTAATTGGTGCATCAATTACATGACAAATGATTGTAAGCCTCCGCTTTGTCTTGAACACGTTTTCTCGAACAAATTATTACCTAGCTTTTACATATTGAAATATAAACGTACTTCTTAAAAGGTTCCTTATTAAGATCAAAACCAAAATATTTCATGATATCAAAAAAATATATACGCTTAGCTCGACACTTTACCAATCATTGAGAAGTTTCGGAGAAAAGTCGCCCTTACTGCGCCTCTATCCTAGGAGACGTGGTTGGTGTTTCTATCTCTACTCTCTACGTCATCATTATCATTATTATATAGTACATCCACTGCTGAGCATAGGCCTTCCCCACGGTTTTCTACAGCGATCTTCAAATGGTCGTCTGTCCGTGTTACCGGTGGATGTCCCACGCCACGTGTTGCTCGCCAACTCATTTCTAGCCTCTAGCTCAATTCGCTTCTCGCTCAACGTTGCCGGTCGGGCAACTGCCTGAGGATCAAGCAAAAACAGTACTTTCTCACAGTCTACTGATACGGTTTAGGTACGTGAGACCCAAATAATTGCGCTCCCATTGTAGACGTCAATTAATATTGATACATCACAGCTGTATGGGAAAGTAGATTACTAAGTTGGAATAAGAGGAAGGAATATGGATCATGAACTCTTCCCACCAATTCATCATCAGCCTTATGAAGACTATTCGACGACCTCTTGGTGTAGTGGTTCGCGCTCCGGACTACGAAACCAGAGGTTGCGGGTTCGAATCCTGCAAGGGGCAAATGCTTGTGTGATGAGCACGAGCATTTGTACCTAAGTAATGGGTGTATATAAACGTATATAAGTATGTCTATCCGTTATCCTAGTCGCCCTAGCACAAGCTCACGCTTAGTTTGGGGCAATGTAATTGGTGTGTTTGTTGAAACAATTTATTTATTTACTATTTTACCGACTTTCGTGAAAACTTGCAAAAATACCCAAATTATAAAATAATTATGTAAATAATTTAAATAGTGTTGAAGCATTGACTTGACTTTGTTTACAACGAATGTAGGTATTATGTTTTGAAAATGACTTGTATTTTTACACAAAATAGGTGACTGTAATGTCATGATGCAGTTTATTTATAGAATCAGCTCATATGTTCTTTTAATAGGTACTGCAAAAGTAAGGATTCGGTTTTTTTAATTCTATACAAAAAAATGATTACGTTCTTACTGCACAAAAATTCAAGATGGCTCCCCTTCTTAAAATGGTCTAAGGGTTCTGAAGGTCTGTCGACACCTTTGTAACCGAGTGGCTCGCACACCGGTTTCCACCGGTGTCGCCATCTCATGAGATCCCGGGTTCGATCCCCGGTCGGGTCAATATATAAATTTAAATTTTCTATTTGTCTCGGGACTGAGTGTTGTGGTACCACCGTTGTTCCAGATTCCCATAACACAAGTGCTTAAGCTACTTACTTTGGGATCTGAGCAATGTATGTGATCTTGTCAAAAATATTATTATAAAACCTTTTGAATGGTCTGATGAAATCAGGCGTCCGCGGAGTTATTCACTCGGACATTGTATATTTGATTTGAAACACCAAAAATTATTAAGTTAAAGTTTTTTTTGTTCTAGGTATATAAGAAGTTCCTACCTTTATCTACCCATAGGTTTTGATTCCCCTGCGAAATGTAAGAAATAAGGGTCGAAAAAGGTCGTATATACTTATCTTTGGACTGCGTTGACTTAGGTAGAAGCTAGATTTTAGGGTTCCGTATCCAAAGGGTAAAACCGGGACCCTATTACTAACTAAGCCTCTGCTGTCTGTCTGTCTGTCTGTCTGTCACCAGGCTGTATCTCATGAACCGTGATTGCTAGATGGTTGAAATTTTCACAGATGACGTATTTCTGTTGTCGCTATAACAACAAATAGTTACTGAAAACATAATAAAGTAAATATTTAGGGGGCTCCCATACGACAAACATGATTTTTTGGCGTATTTTTATATAATCATGAGGCCGCAAACCTATTTGATGTTAATTTTCACTTTATACCCAAGTGTGCCTGAGAAGAAGGGTCTTGACAGGCAGACGAACAACAAATCGATACTATGAGGGTGGTTTTTATCCTTTAGAGGTACGGAACCCTAAAAATGACTATTATCAAAGGATTTAAGGATACTATATGGTCAAAAAACCAGCAGACTACGTATCTAACGTCATACTGGTTTTTTTGACCGTATTTACTTATTAAAATCGTATTAGGAAGCTTGCGTTTCATGTTCTAAATGACTCTCGATAATTATAATGTTTGAGCATGAGAAGCATTTTTGGCAAGGTCTATGACCTCATGTTACGTATGAAGACTCTAAATGAAGGCTTAAATAATGCACGAATTTAGACTATGAATGAGCGATTTTCCTAGTGTCAAAAACCAGTACTTAAAATCCGCTAGATGTCGTTGAACACATACTCGTAGGTAAATAAGTCAGGTTCTTATTAAAAAAGGGTGGTTTTAGTACTGAATATATTATAATTTTTATATTTAGCAGGTTTTTTTAACGGTGGTTTTTTTTTCAAGACATTTTTGAAAGTCACTAATTTGTGACGTAATAGCTTACACTACATAACTACTAACTAGGTATTACTATATTTTGTTTTCGTTTTAGGTTTAATGATAAGTGTTGTGATTCCTCATTTGAGACATTAAAATAAATTAATATTAGCATTATTTGTGTGTTGCTTTAATTAATATTTTTGTATTTAAGTTTTACTTAACTTAGTATCAGTATTTGTCATTAATTCTAAAGCAATTCTTTATAACGTAAAGTGTTATTTTAATCTATAATTGTTTAACACAGTAACGGTATCGTTATTTTTGTAATGGCAGCCCAGAAAGCTAGCCCACCCTATCGCATTTTTAACTTGTGGAGCGCGCTGGAAGTGCGATGGATGGGCATTCGACTGAGAATCATCGTCGTGAAAGGTTGTAGTATAAAATAAAGATCCGTAGGTATATTCTGGTCAATAGATTAATTTAGTCGTTATTGTAAGCGTCAGTATCAAATTGTATTGAGTATCTGAAGAATACATTGTTCTACCCCTGAAGTATGGATTTTCTTTACATAAGGTACGACGCAAAATGTAACTTTGATTAATAGCGCCATCTATCAACACAAAATAAAACTAAAAAATTGAGCTGTCAGAAAATCTCTAATTAAAACTATGTTGCATTTTTGGGGGACAAGCACAACTTTTTGTACCTATACTTTTAGGATTCAAAATCAAAATTAGTCTATATTAAATAGACTAAACTGTCAAATTAATAATGCATGTTTTTTAATAAAAATAACAACATATTCAGGTGGGTAATTACCCATAAGTAATTACTTATAAACAGATTTTACACCGTTTGAAGAGACAGTAGACAGACATAAAGTATTTGATGTTAATTTCAAGATTTCTAGAATTTACGTGAACAGAGACCTTAGTTACTGTCTGACAAACGTGAGTGACAGCAACCGTCAACGTGTTTATATCTACTTATTTGAATAAATTGAAAAACAATGGCGTATGTCGTGGTATGGTGAATACTAAATGGCCTTGACCTCTATAAGCTCTTAAAATGTAAGCCTGCTTTGGACGGGGGCTCAAACTGTGTATATACTTTAGATCACTGACAGTGTATTTGAGAAAGAGGTAGACCTGTCATCTCGTACTGCGCGGCAATTCGAATTTGATGCTCTGAGCACACGTTCTTTCACGTGTCAAATGTTATATTTGAATGCAAAATTGAGCAAATTGATCAGTTTGACGCATTCAATTTCCACGCGCTAATGACTCATCTACATCTTCTTAAATGCACTGTCATTGCCTTAGATGATGTATAAATATAATAAGGATTCAGATAATAAAATAATGTCACAAATTTCAAAGGGTACCTACTTGACATTGCTCAATTCCAATGCGCCCTGTCTAAGAATAAATTTAGGTTCAGTCTCTTTCTTTCGCTGCCAAACAAACGAAAAGAGACTATATCAATTTAGAAACGTCAGACTAAACAGCTGACCGTTGCTAAGGAAATTAGAGAACCCATAGACAATTCAGTAGGGATGTCATTCGATGACGACTAAAGAAGTGAGACGAAAACACGCAAAAACTTGTACAAATACGTTAGAAATCGCATCACTTAATTTGACGTTTCTAAATTATTGTAGTCTATCTCTTTTCGTTTGTTTGATAGAGAAAGAGAGAGACTGAACCTAAATTTAGTCTTAGACAGGGCGCATTGGCATTGAGCCAATTATCTACTAATAAGTCCGCAACCCAATTTATTGCAAATAACAGCATATTTTAAACACACCTTTAAATATATTATTTACCTAATATGCAGTGTTGATTTTGAATAAGGGGTTTTCTGACAGCCCAAAATTTTAGTTTTATTTTATATTCATAAATGGCGCTATCCTTTTAAGTTATAAATACTAGGTATAGGTAAATATTCTGTCGATATCATTGAGCTTAAAACAAAATTAAAATATTTAAAAACAAGTGGTTCCCCGCAACTTCGCCCGCAAGAGTTGGATTTCCCATATAAACTTTCATCCCCCATTTCACCCCCTTAATGTTTTTATATCGCAACAGAATGTAGCCTATATCCTTTCCAGGGTCTTAAACTGTCTCTATACCAAATTTTATCTCAATCGGTTCAGTGGTTTAAGCGTCAAGAGGTAACAGACAGACAGACAGACACACTTAAGCATTTATTATATTAGTATGGATTAAATATGTAAATATGCAGTGACAGTACTTACGTCAAAAAATAACTAGTATCAAAATGCAGTCAACAATAAATTAAATGGAAAAAAACGTCTGGATTTTTGTTATAAAATACCAGTCAGTATACCTACGTGCATCTAAAACATGATAAAAATAAAATAAAATAAAAATAAAAATGTGTTTATTTCAATAAAGTTAATTACAAACAAATTCTGAGACTTCCCTTTAAGTAGTCAAAACACACTTGTGTTGGGAATGTCCCGCTCATCCCTTATGGATACTGCGGATAACAGTTTATAAGCTACAGGTAAAATCACAGTCTTATTTTAAAGGAACTTATGCATGCATATAGTAATAATTAGTGCAAGTGAGGTTATGTAATTCTAGTTAGTAGGTTTTCAACTTCGGCATAAATTAGGGTCTCTAACCATAACGTAAGGCTTTTTTTTTTATAAACATAAACACTGTGCATTAACAATATTAGATGATCAACGCTACAACCAGCCTTTTTTATTAATAAAATTCTTCCTGACTTATGTCGCTTAACGCCATCTAGCGGATTTTAAAGTACTGATTTTTGACACTAGGAAAATCCCTCATTGAGCTAAACTCGATAAAAAGTAAGTTAGTTGAGTATAGTGAAATGTGACGTCACTGTTTACTATTCTTAATAGAAGTAGATCGTTTTGACAGTTCATTAAATGTACGTCTTACGTACATCGTAATGTACGACTGCCTCGTTGGTCCAGTGGTCAGCACGCTGGGTACTATCCGCGAGGTCCCGGGTTCGAATCCCAGGTCGGGCCGAGAGTGTTGGGTTTTTCTGTCTTGAAAAAAAAAAACTCAGACACAGCTCCAGAGTCAGGAAGTTGGTGGTGTTAACACCCCCGTGTCTCGGAAAGCACGTTAAGCCGTTGGTCCTGCGCCTGATCTCTCAACGGTCATGTTGGACTGCCGTCTCACCGAATTATGAGAGTGAAGGAATAGAGAGTGCACCTGTGTATTGCGCACACACTTGTGCACTATAATATGTCCCGCGTAGTTGGCTTATCTCTGATGAGATAGGCCGCCGTAGTCGAAATTCGGCTAGGAGGACATTATTACATTAAATGTACGTCAACGATTGGTGGTGTCAAATAGCCGATTGACACTTCAAGGGTCAGTCGCGCTAATATAATTTAATAGCGATCATGGTCTAGTAATCTATTATCAAGTAATACTGGTGTTTGCTTAACAATGTCGGAACCCTTATGAGTTGGTAAATGAGACAAATTATCAGTGAATATGTTTTGTAACAGATCTACTTTAAATCGTAAAATATTTTTATATTTTACGTACACGACGTAAACGTAAAAGCACGACGTACGATCTCCATACAAAATTCAATCGAAAAGAGACTGGGCACTTCTGGACCAAAGGTTGAAAAATTAAAGTGAGTGGCCACTTCAGAATCTAATTTTAAATAACAGCTATGAATATATGCTTAATTTTTTCTTAAGAGCATAACTTTTAGATGTGGATAGTTTAGGAGATAATGTTAATTTTATATTTTTAATATATTTTTTGTTATTGTTAATGATAAGAGTAAGTTCGCAAACGGTTAAAAACAGGAAAATATTACATAGTACAAAATCACAAAAGCCTAACAGCGAAGTAATATTTTAAAAATGTAAGCACATATCATTGAAGTGGCCGCCTGTTTTTTTCTTTGTCCAAGTTCTATACTAATTGGCCCACTCTCCTTTTCTCTGTTTTCTCGTTGATCGATTTTGAATTTTTTTTATTATAGTATCCGTTATTTTAAGCATAACTTTATCCGATAACGCGTTCCGATGTTTAGTCCACTAGAAAAATAATTAAAACTTAAACTTTAAGAAATTTAATTTATCAGTAATATTGAAAAATTTCGTTCGTTCACCTGTATGTTTTGTTCGGCGATATTGTTTGCCTGGCCGAGACCTATCCGCAGACACCATGAGGTGTCTGCGCCCATGCACCCATACGACAGTAAATAGGGCAAAAATGCTGCATTTATATTTAGGTCTTTAATTTATATCGCGGTAGCCGAACGGCCAACCCACATAATATTTTAAATAGGTAGTATAAGGGCTTGTACAGTTAGGGCGTGAAGAGTTAGAAGTTTGGCTCTAAATGAGATCTGATAACTTTTTGATTGTGTGAGTCATATGGTCACGTCTTGGGTGCATTTTAGATAAAAAATATTTTAGACAGGATTACCTTTTCCTAAAATTAATAAACAAAGTATACATACCTAAAGCATAGCTTTGTATGATATCTCAATTCGAAAGGCTAGACAGGTTTCAAGTGTCACTGTCTTTGAGGTCCCGGATTTGATCCCCGGTCGGGTCTAATATAGAAATCTAAATTTTCTTTATTTCCTGGGGTCTGGGCGTATGCTACCACCGTTGTTACAGATTTCTTTATTATTAATTATTTTTTTCCTACATAAGTGTACTTGGCCCAATATTTGACAACTAATTGTAATGCATAGTTAAGTAGGTCACCCATATATATATGAAACGGCCGCTTTTTTGTGACCATTCCAATTTGGTCAGACAACCAGTCATTAGCTGTTGTTTTGGGTTTTGTTGGATATCTTCTTCAATTGGCCATATATCAAGCTGAAATTTTCAGCATGTACGCTTTGATTTACTCACTAGTTATTCGTTTATACTAGAATATCTTTAGTTGATTCAGTTTTTCGCATTTTCACGTCATATTTATGCATTATCCGTTAGGAGTCAAAATTTATTTAATTCAAGAACAGACATGTACATGGTCTTTCAACGGTTCACAGTTGTTAAGAAGAACAAGACCATTCAAATACTGTCATCAATGAACTCACTGGTACTCTAATTTAAGCGGTATCTTGTATTTTATGTTTTTCAAGAAATCTTAATAGCTTTTTAACTGTATATATTTACTTAGATTCATAATCATTGGGCTTATCGTCACTAGTTACAGCCTATCCATATCCGTTTACTCTACAGAAGATTTTGCGAAACGTCACTCCAGCAGAAAATTGAATATCTCGATAGAGGTATGGCCCACAGTTTTGATTTTAGGTGCCACATTTGTAGAAAATCGAGATCTACACGCACATATACTTTGTTTTACTGTCAGACCACTATTTCAAAATATTCCTGCTGAAGAGACATTTCTCCAGCAGAATCCGTTTTTTCGCTTTTATTGGAAAATGAAAACCCCCACAAATTTTTTATTTGGCGCACATTCATAGCAGATTACGCACTATTTTTCTGCATAATTCAATTTGCTGTAGATCACCCTTTCCTGTTGGAGTAATGGACACAAGTTTTAACGACAATTATACCTAGCAATGGGCAAAGAAAAATAAAAATTAGGACGAGAAAGAAAATACGGAAAGATTAGGAAATATTCTTAATCGGCGGGAAAAAAAACCATTGCCTTGAGAACTAACCCAGTTTGTTGCATCTACACGCTTTTATTATTCTTGTTTCATGATGTGAACATAAGAAAACAATTAATGAAACTACTGTTTTGACTGTTAAAATAATTAAATGAACCCTGATTCTTTATTAAATTGAAATACAAATACTTACAACCTCCCGCATCTTAAGTTCCTTACTACCTTGGTGAACATTAATGCTTCTACGAGTAGTTATGTTAAAAACTCTGTATCTTGTGAAGTGGTAATAGAGGCGATTTTGCAACGAAAATATCAACTGCTGTCTACTGTACCTACTTACAAACATATCGTGATGATCATTGATGTAAATCAGCGATAGATAATCATTACAATGACTCATGAGTACCTTTAACTCAATTATGACTATTATTTATGTTATTTTCCTATTACGAAAGATTTTGCATTAGTAATCTTGTCTAACTGACGCTTTTTAGGGTTTCGCACCTCAAAAAGAAAAAACAGAACCCTTATTGAATCACTTTGTTGTCGGTATGTCTGTCTGTCCGTTTGTATGTCTTTTGTTCGTATGTTGAACTTCATAGAGTTCCGTACTTAAATGGTGAAAACGAGACCCTATTACTATGTGTGTCTGTCTGTCACCAGGCTGTATCTCATGAACCGTGAAACCACAAACAACAAATATTAATATAAAATAATAGCGTGGATTTATCAAGTGGAAATTAACATCAATACCTACTAACGTTTGTTGAAGTCGCTAAAATATGTTAAAAATTAAGCTAAATCAACGCAAAGATGCCCCTTCGTACCTCCCGCTGACCTTCCCTTACCAGGACACAGACTGCCATGGCCCACGTGGAAGTCCCTCAACCAACTCCGGACGCAGGTGGGTAGATGTAAGACCAACATGCTCAGGTAGGGCTTTTCTGACGGAACCGACCTATCCTGCATCTGCGGCTACAGCCCGGAGAACATGGCTCACCTTCTATCCTGCCCTGCGTGCCCTAACCTCTGTTCTCTGGAAGACCTCATGTGTTTAAATGCCAATCAGTGTCGCCAATTACTGGGCACAACAAATTTAAGCCGTTTACCATCGACACGCTAAGAAGAAGAACGCAAAGATTCAGCTATTCGAGCCTCATTTTTTAACAAGCAAGGATTCAAAACCTATAGACTCTTTGACCTATCATCCTCCTAGCGTTATCCCGGTTGTGCACTCGCACGCGAGCGATCCATGATGTATCCAGACATAGTATCATGAAATTTTGCAAGGCGAAAGGTGTCATTTATGACAGCACTATTTAATAAAAAATCATCTTTAAAATGTGTTGTGACATCACAAAAAATGTTTTTTGTTTGCACAAGTTTCCACGGAACACTTACTGCGTGAGTTCGACTCGTACTTGCCATAATTGTTCTGTGATGTTTGCACTAAACTCACCCTTCCAATAAATGAGAATGTTTCTATACAAATAATTGTCTTTAAGAGATCGCTTTTAGCGATCAGACCACTTACATTGTACATCTGTCTGTCTGTGTAAATTATTTTATACTAGTGGTTCCCCGCGACTTCGCCCGCAAGAGTTGGATTTTCCATATAATCTTTCATCTCCCATTTCAACCCCTTAATGTTTTAATACTGCGACAAAATGTAGCCTATGTCCTTTCCGGGGTCTCGAACTGTCTCCATACCAAATTTCATCTCAATCAGTTTAGTGGTTTAAGCGTAGAACACGTGGGTTCGAATTTCGCTCGGTAATTTATTTCTTTTGTTTTTTTTTGCGTGTTATTAGAATGTATATAGCTTTTATTTGGTTTTTAAACAAGACTTACGAAATATATAGCTTTTTAATTTAATAGTTGTAACCAAGCAAAGCTCGGCCGCCCAGGGGCCCAATTCTCGCGACTTCAATATTTATTACATACGATATTTATCGAAAAAACATGGCAGATATCACCAAATGTGATAAATATCCAACATTTTCATACTTTGAGAATACGTAACATCAAAATTTTGTGATATCCGCCATGTTTTTTAGATAAATATCGTATGTGACATAATATCTAAGGCGTGATAAGTAGGCCCCAGGGGCTCGATTCTCACGCCTTCGATATTTTATCACATACGATATTTATCGAAAAATCATGGCGGATATCACAAAATGTGAGGCCCAATTCTCGTGCCTTCGATATTATATCATTTACGATATTTCTCGAAAAAACATGGCGGATTTCACAAAATGTGATAAATATTGGAGATTTTCATACTTCGAGAATACGCAACATAAAAATTTTGTGATATCCGCCTTGTTCTTTCGATAAATATCGTATGCGATAAAATATCGAAGGCGCGTGAATCGGGCCCCAGGGGCCTAGTCCTCGCGCCAGGCAAAAGCCATCGATAACTTACGTAATCCTTTAGCATCCGTTTCGTAAGGGCACCTTACACGCAGACATTTAAGGGTCATAATGACAGGTTCAACTTTAAAAACCAAAGCTTCTCCTTGACACGTGCGGGGAAATCGCAAGAAGAGCTTAGGGTTGACAAAAATAAAAAAAAATATATTTACCAAAAATTATAGAAACTATTCTTAACATATTCTCTTTTACGAAATTAAATCAAATTTCGCTCACAAAAATTAATCGACTGTGTCATCCGGTGGGACTCTAACCCACGTCCCTTTGCTATCCGGGCGAGTGCTCTTACCAACTAAGCTACGGAGGACGTTAGTCAGTCGAAGAATTTTTGCAAGTGCTTGCCACGCCAGTCAGCCGGCGTTCGATTTCATCAATACTTGGGGAAGGTATATTATGAATTAATTAAAAATTGCCCTTACATCGCCTATAGGCAGGCCTGTGTATCTTCCCGCGTAGGTAGCAAAAACGGACCTACGCGCGGCGACCCCTAGGTAAGGGACTAAACAAGTTGGGTGTCTCTAGCCGGCAGCGACACGCTCCCGCGTTTTATTCACCGGCGGTGCGCGACAGTGCGCGACACTAGGTTGCTGGTTGGACGAGCGTGAATAAAGTCCTAGAAAGATGCGCTAGATGGCTTAAGTAGCTTCTTGTGGCAGTCAACCCTATCGCGTTGCGTGATAGTACGTCACTGAATAGGTTTAGTGTATTATGAATCATATTCCAGAGTCATATGAATGAAATTATCTTGCAATGTATTTTTATAGGTGTCTACGCAAAAATGTGCTTGACTCTGAGGCGAACTGAATTACAACATATCATTGACAGCATTGAGTAGATATTTCTTTGAATTTCATTGCAAAGTCATACTTCTGTACGGAGTACTACGAGGGTCAAACTGAAAGTTCTTAGAAAATCAAAAACTGATTACATTAGCCAGTTATTAGTTTTATTATATCTTTTCAAAATATTGTCCATTGACGTCAATACACCGCTGCATGCGATGGAACCACTGGGAAAAGCACTTTGCCCACTCGTCCTTAGGGGTCTCTTCAATGGCATCGCGATACGCAGCCACCGCTTCTTCAGCATTCATAAACCGCTTTCCTTTAAGTTTTTCTTTAATTTTTGGAAATAAATAAAAATCACAAGGCGCGAGGTCGGGGCTATACGGCGGGTGACCGAGTAATTCAACGTTTGATGTCGCCAAATAGTCGATCGTTCGCTTGGCGGTGTGCGACGAGGCGTTGTCGTGGTGAAGGAGGATCCTACTGCGAGGTCGTTTCTCTCGAACTTTTTCCAAGACAAGTGGCAAACAATTGGTAGTGTACCATTCTGCAGAAACTGTTTTTTGATCCTCTAACACAATTGTTGCGAAATGACCTATCCTTCCAAAGAACGAGGCCACCATTTTTTTTCCCGCACTTCGATCTCTCTTCACTTTAGTTGGCAACTCCTCGAAAGGAAACACCCACTGAGCAGATTGTCTTTTGGTTTCAGGATCATAACAGTAAATCCAGCTTTCGTCACCTGTTAGTATGTCGAACACAGCATTTGAGTCACCTCCGTTAAATTTTTCAATCATTTTACGGCACCAATCCACACGATGGAGTTTTTGAGCCTTAGTCAAATTATGAGGTATCCACCGGGCGCAAAGCTTCCTGACCGCTAAATGTTCGTGGAGGATTTTGTGCACTTGACTCATACCGATGCCTAAGCTTGTCCGAATCTGCTGATAGGTCACTCTTTTGTCAGTCTCTATCATACGCCGCACAACACAGATGTTATTTTCAGTCGTCGCCGTAGAAGGCCGTCCCTCACGTACATCATCAGTGAGATTAGTGCGACCACGTTTAAACTCATTAAACCAGTTGTAAACAGTCGCACGAGATGGGGCTTCATCGTGAAAGGCCAATCGTAGTCTATCATAACTTTCTTGTTGACTTAAATGACATCGAAAGTCATAAAAAATCATTGCACGAAAATTTTCTCGTGTTAAATTCATTTTGACGTGACACAGACAATTTTCAATTTGCCGCCAAGTCGTAAAACAAATGACAAATGAATGAAATATATACTCAGTAATATTGGCAAAGAGTTCTATTTTCAAATTTTAGAATATTTTTTTTATTATATTGTTTATGAGTGGCCAGTTCTAAGAACTTTCAGTTTGACCCTCGTAGTACTTTTTCTGTGCTATAGGTTACGTGCTCGACGTAGACACCCCTAACCGCACCCACGAAACTGGCATTGACCAATATCAAAACCGGTTCCCCAACTACAATGAGTTTGCGAATCACTCAAAAGGTACGTAACTGACCTTCTCTTAATAAAATTTATTTCCGTAGACAGCCTAAACTGTCGTGGTCATCTTCGCGCATCAAATTTATCATTTGATTAATTCAGCGCGTTAGGTTTATTAAATGAGATACAGAGGCTGTCATTGCTGACAGTGTGGTAATAATAATAATCATCCTAGCCGAAATTCGACTACAGTGGCTCGATCTCAAGAGAGATTAGCCATCTGCGCGAGAGATATTATAGTGCACAAGCGTGTGCGCAATACACAGGTGCACTCTCTGTTCCTTCACTCTTATAACTCGGTGAGACAAGCCATCGAAACATCACGTGACTTTTGCATAAAAGTCATATGTACGTTTCATGCAGTTTGTTAGCGATAACGAACTTCGCTTGACAATAAATTGCCACTTGGCTACGGGCCACGGGTAAAAATCGAAGGATCCACTTCCCACCTATCAAATCATTTCAAGGCTAGAATTTTCGACTTGAAATATCTCTATTATACCATACGGGTGTATAACGTGACGTAGGCTTGATCAAAGTCCAAAAGTTACTAGTTTTTGATTGATTTTAAAAATAGTTATGCTTACATTCAAAGACAACTTTTTGCCCGTAAGCTTAAACCTGCTTTTGCAAAAAACTCGACAAGTGCGAGTCTGACTCGCACACATTTTTTTTTCTGCAATGTAGTTACCAGTTTGCCGTTTTCGGACTTTTTTCATTACTTTTACTGTAAAACCTTCCTTTTCGCCGAATTCCATGATTCTAGGTATATTTGAAGTACCCTATGGCCACATAATATGTACTAGTACTTCGTACAGAAGTATGACTTAGCAATTGTATTCAAAGAAATGTCTACTCTATGTCGTCAAAAATATGGCGTAATTTAGTTCGCCTCAGAGTCAAGCACATTTTTGTGTAGACACCTACAAAAATCCATTGCAAGATAATTTCATACTTATTGCTCTGGAATATGATTCATAATACACTAAACCTATTCAGTGACGTAATATCACGCGACGCGATAGGGTTGACTGCTACGAGAAGCTTCTAACGCCATCTAGCGCCTCTTTCTAGTACTTTATTCATTCTCGCCCAGCCAGCAACGTAGCCGCGCGGCCGCCGGTGAATAAAACGCGCGAGCGTGTCGCTGGCCGGTAGCGACACGCAACTTGTTTTAGCCCCTAAGTAAGGGTCACCGCGCGAAGGATTTACAGCTTCAAGAGACCGCTGCTAGAAATGTTTAAATGTTATTTCAACTTGATTCCTCTACGCGTTCCTGAGAAAAATGATATTGACAGAGAGATGGGCAGACTGACAGACGGACTATGACAAGGGTTCCTTTTCCTTTAGAAGTACAAAACCCTAAAAACATAAGGGGGTGCAGCGCGAAGCAAGTCGAGTAAGTCTAAACGATCTTCAAACAAAATCGAACTTATTAATATTAGTAATTAGATCCATTTGCTTTAAAGTTTTATACTTGATGATTTAATTAGAACAATACTTTTATTCTGCGCAATGCGCAAAACCATCAGACATTTGTGTTAAAAACTGAAAAGTGTTCATATTTTCTTATTTATGTTTTATTTGTGTATATTAAAAAGATGGGGACCTGTGGAATATCAATACAATCATTTTTATGTAAAAATTATTGTTTCATGCGTAAAAATCACCAAGTTTTCGAAAAAAAAAATGCTCTTAGATATCATTAGCTACAAGTCATGTTTATTATATCGTAAAGAATTTGTTTCAAATTTCAACAAGACCAGGACCTTATGCACAGATTAGGCTAACGTAAATAAGTTGTTTTAATGTATTTTACTAATTCAGCTCATCGTACAAGCTATTTAGAAAAACGTTAATTTTCTTAATTTCGTGCAGGACCGCCTTAAGAAAGTCAAGTCATATTAGAGAACTAAAAACATGGCGGCTCCAAAAGTCAATGAATATACTTCGCTGTCCAATAATCATGACCATGTTGTTTTACCATGTCGTATGCCTCATTGGTCTAGTGGTCAGCACGCTGGGTACTATCCACGAGGTCCCGGGTTCGCACCCCGGGTCGGGCCGAGAGTGTTTGAGTTTTTCTGTTTTGAAATTACTCAGACACAGCTCCGGAGTCAGGAAGTTGGTGGTGTTAACACCCCCGTGCCTCGAAAAGGACGTTAAGCCGTTGGTCCTGCGCCTGATCTATCTACGGTCATGTCGGACTGCCGTCTCACCGAATTATGAGAGTAAAGGAATAGAGAGTGCAACTGTGTACTGCGCACACACTTGTGCACTATAATATGTCCCGCGCAGTTGGCTAATCTCTGTTGAGATAGGCCGCCGTGGTCGAAATTCGGCTAGGAAGACATTATTATTACCATGTCGTATGACGTAAAGATGTCGTCCTGTATCTATGGATGTACCTACTGTTTATTGAGATAAAACCAGAACGAAAAATTACCTAGGTTATGCTCCAGTTTATACGTCATGTTCAAATTGTGATTTGAAAGACCTTTTGGTGAAGGAAAATATAGGCTTTGTTATTTGTTGACTTCAATCTCTTGATAACGTACATGCCTATACCTATAAAGAAAAATTGTATAAAAAATTAATTCTGTATACGAACATTCATAATGAAAATTCAAAAATACTCTACCGAGGTCAGTGACGTGCAAAAATGTAGGTTTCGAAATTTTTGTTTTATAACCTAACATTTTTGCAAAGATTGAAGTCAACAAATAACAAAGCCTTTATTTTCCTTCCCCAAAAGGTCTTTGACGTCAAATATATGAATAAATTATGACTAAACTTCCTCTAATATATCCAAATAAATGTTGGCAAGCTTTGGTTTCCAAAAAATATATCGAATCAGCCTTGATGTCGCTAAAAATGTGGTTCGACGGGGTCCGGGTAGGTTCTTACCCCATTTTTAAAATTCAACCATGTCACTAATGCTTTTTTAATATCAATTTCGAAATCACATTGGACTTGTAACTATGGGCCTTGTAAGTTCAAGGCCACGGAGCGAGCTATTAAGATACAAATATATTTTATTACCAAAAACAGAATTGTTACACTTTATAGAAAATAAAAAGATGATTACAAGGTACACAATAAATTGTGGCAACAATACATGGACCTTTTAACAGTAGGTCCATACTATGAATGACCTGTGTCGTGGTCGTGGCACAGAATAAGTACTAGTACTCCGTACAGAAGTTTGACTTTGTAATGAAATTTAAAGAAATATCTACTCAATGTCGTCAAAGATATAGTGTAATTTAGTTCGCCTCAGAGTAAAGCACATTCTCGTTTAGACACCTACAGAAATCCATTGCAAGATAATTCTTATAACTCTGGAATATGAATCATAATACACTAACCCATTAAGTGACGTACTATCATGCGACGCGATAGGGTTGACTGCTACAAGAAGCTACTTACGCCATCTAGCGCACCTTTCTATCACTTTATTCATGCTTGTCCAGCCAGCAACGTAATTACACATAAGTGCCGTGCGCCGCGGTAAATAAAACGCGCGGGCGTCTCGTTACTCGCTCGCGGCACCCAACTTGATTTAGCCCCTTCCAAGGGGTCGCCGCGCGTAGGTACGTTTTTGCTACCTACGCGGGGAGTTACACAGGCCTGGTCGTGGGCACCCGATGGGTTCATACAGAATTGCGACGGATGCAAATTGCTATGTGTAATAATAACAATAAGTTAGTTTAGTTATTGTTTTTAAGTGATAAGCATTCACTTTGCAATCTAATTTAAGAAGCACTTGAAAAGGATATTGACCAAAGCCGGGCCCAGACTGCGTCTTTGTAGTTTCAAAAATCTTGTTTTGAATTGTAATTGCACTGGTATTTTTAAAATATTCTAACGAATAGGGGTTTAAAAGTAACTCTTAATTACAAAATTCATAAATTAATCACATAATTAATTCTGCAATCACAAAACATAACCTCAAAATGCCTAATTTGCCATTGAATTCCTCGTCAACCCCTGATTATTTTTCAAAAATATTTTTTGTGTGTATTCTTTCAAATTTTTATATATTTTATACGAACAATTTGTAAAGACGCATGCTGACGCCAAGTGGGCCCCGTTTCTATAGAGTTTTGGTCAAGATCCTTTCGACAGGCTCTGCCAACACCAGGGCGGCCGAGAGGTTAGGCAATCGCCTGGTATGCGAGGAACGCGGGTTCGATTCCCGCCTCTGGTAGTCATTTTTTCAAGTGCAATTATATAAGTTAGATTAGATCCTTATCGAATGTGTGTGTGTGTGTGTGTGTGTGTGTGTGTGTGTGTGTGTGTGTGTGTGTGTGTGAAGAAGAAGAACTAATGTAACGGTCAAAGCCCTGGGGAGAAATAAGCTCAAGTGGCAGTGAGTCATAAAAATATTGTTTATAATGTTTGTCAAGCAAAGAAAAACGGACGAGAGAAACGTTTAAGCTTCAGAATCAGTCCCTAAGAGGTTATTGTTGTTTTAAAAGGACCTGTATATTGATGCATCTAACTTAGACATTAGGCACTTCTTTTACATGATTATAAATTAAAATAATCACTAACAATAGACAGATCCTGGCAAGTGTAAGTTTTCCAGACACAATAGAAGATCAATTGTTTATAAGACCGCCGGTGGTCTTCCGATCCTCATTTTTGTAATCAGTTAGGTACTTATCAAATCAAAAATGTAATAGTTGCCAAACTGCTTAGCGGTGTTGGCTACAGAGGCCTAGTAGAAGACGCCTAAAGGTCACTTAAAGAAAAATAGGATATGCCACAGCTCATTCAAATTCATTCTTTCATAGATTTTTAAGACATTCAAATCCTACGTGTGTACGTTAAGTGTGCGAATTTTTGGTTTCTTAAGTATTTAAACTTATTCATTTATGTCATAGTGGAGTAATTAAGTAGACTGTACCTACTTTCGCAAAAGGTTGTCTGAAAGACTCATTAAAACACAATTTTACGAATTACTTCGCGATTTATTTACATTTAATTTAAAACCTGACGTTTTCACACATTACAGCGTTCGTGGTCACTGGTCAAATAATACCTTGGTCGCCCTGTGACCATCCTCTGTTCAAAACGTGAGGTTTTAAATAGAATGTAAATAAATCGCGAAGTAATCCGTAAAATTGTGTTTTAATGAGTGCGACTATTCGCGTAAAAGAAACAAATGTTGTCTGGAAGAAATTTCGTATAGACAAAACCGCCTATTTTGTAACTGTCTACTGTCCATGCTACTGTGTAGTGTACAATAATGAGTAGGTATCTATATACTTTATAAAGTTTAAAGTTAACCCATTATTTTTAACGAAGTTTTTCGAAACAGCTTAATAAGAAGCTCAACGGAAAGTAAGGGTTTTGTCACACTGTTGGATGCCTAAAATTCTTTAGTACAACATTTAGTAATATAGTCCCAAGAAAGTCACTATAGGAATATTAAGGCTAAGTTCTTATACAAAAATCACGGCCACTAAACCGATCTGAATCAATCAATCACGGAGATCTGAAATCATATCATTTTGTGTTATTTCAATGTTCTTTCAATCTTCACAACTTTTTTTTCTTTTCTTTTATTGAATAAAGTGTATACTGACATAAGACCAGGTACATTAGGTACGTATATTATAATTTTGTCACAACTGTGTTTTGCACAATTCTTGACTTGGCATGTTGTTTACTGTTTTCTATACGAATTGTGCCCAGTGTTTTAGGTCTTAATGTTGATCCCAGAAAAAAGATATTAACCAACTAGACAACTAAACGTTTTAATTGTAGACGTGAATAAAAACCAATTACATAAACTTTTTTACCTTTTTATTGTAAATATAAAAGGTATAAATATATTTTTTCAAGTGCAAAAATATATTTAGATTGCATAGTGAATGCTTATCACTTAAAAACAATAATCTATTATAAAAGGTTTTGGTTTTCTTACCAACTTGCCAAACAGTTTGTCAGCAGTCGTTCTCTTGCTAATTTTAACATAACTGAATATTGATTTGTATAATTATAAAAGGTACATCAGTGACAATTACTCATCGTTATTCCAAATATAATTGTGGTACAAGACCTTTTAATTATTTTTTCCTTAACTTGATATAAAATATAATTGCAACAGTTTGACATGATTCGTTTTTGAGTACTTACAGTAATTTTAATATTAGACTTGAAGACACAATCAAAAAATATGTGCATTGTATTAAATGTGTGTAGTCTAGTAAATGTCATCAAAATAAAATAAAATAAAAACATTTTTATTTATATCATGGTCATGTTGTTAAGCGTATAACCAACAGAATGGATCGAATTAGATCTTTTTTTCTTATTTTGTCTATCAAAAGAGAGAAAAAATGAAACAATTGCGAGTAAAAACGCAAAAACTCTTCCCAAATGGTTATGTACCTCGTCGAGTTAGCAAGTATTTAAAAAATATAAATAGACTATGTAAATGCGCCCTTATACAAGTATCTAAACAAACAATCACAACCATTGATCAGTATTTCATACGAAATGTAACCTTGTGCACATAATAGAACCTTTCTTCGTAGATCATTATCAAATATAGAGTTTAATTTATTTTTGCACAACCTGTGTTTGGAATTACCCATTGAGCAAACTTGTGTCACGGAATAACCCACTGCTTCTAATTTTATCTTTAAATGTAGCTATGTACAAAGGTTTTTTAATCATGTTTGCAGGTATGAGATGTAACGTAGGTAATACAAAAAAATGATTGAACATTTCCAAGCCTTAAGAGGCTTATAATGACTTACAAGGAACCCTATATTATTAGGCGTGCTGTAAGTTAAAATGTAATAGGTAGTAATATTACCTATGGATCTAGTCCTTAGCCTAATTACACAGTGCTCAAATACAAAAAATCAAAATAAAAAAATAATAATAAAAATAAAAATAGTTAAAATTCGATAAGTGCGAGTCGGCTTCGAGCACTTTGGTTTTTTTTACAAAGATGTTACTACTACAAAATTCAGGCTTTCGGGCTTTATCCTTTACGTTTAATTTAAGTAATTTATTATTTATTTAATTTTATCTTGCCAAGTTTCATGATATAAGTTTAAATAAGAAATCAAAAATTCGCACGGGTAAAATTTACACCTACCTATGGCTATTAAATTTCATTTTCTAGGTGTACCTATAAAGAAATTAGTTCATAGGTTTTGATTTCTCTGCGAAATGTTGGAAAATACGTCATAAATATCTTTGGATTGTGTCAATATAGAAGCTTGATTTTCTCACAGCTTCAAGGGACCATAGATAAGTGTTTGATGCTAATATCAAACTGACACCTCCACGCGTTCTTAGAGAAAAGTGTCTTGACAGACAGACGGACAATAAAGTGATCCTTATAAGGGTTCGTTTCTCTTTTTGAGGCATGGAACCCTAAAAGGCTTCAGATTCGACCAACATAAGAGTTCCTTTTTTCCTTTTCAGGAACGGTACCCCAATTTACTTAAGATTAGACCAACAAAATATCGCATTATTCTTAAGTTCTATCAAATTCTTTAGTGGTATCGGCAAAAAGCGTTAGTCTTAATTTTATTTGATACACGTAGTTGTTTAAAGCTTTGGCAAGATTACTTGTTAAATCAATTACCTAATCCCTTATTATAAGTAACTCCTAGTTGTAGTTCATTATCACTTACATAAATAATAATTATAAGTTATTTAAAAATACCACAAAACGATTCGAGCAAACGAATACAAAAAAAAAATCTTTGTATATCCCAAAATTGCGATTTACATCTTGAGATTTTTTTGTTAATTCTTTATATATAGAGGTCTGTTTTGTTTTATTATTTAAAAGCTTAAAAAACCACAATAACTCACCTCAAAAATTTAAAATAACACCACAACACTCAAAACTTCAAAATCACTCAAAAACCCTCGTGTTTTCGTTGCACGCGACTTTTATTGCGCACACATGTGCTGCGCGAGACATCGATCGGTGTACTAAATCGTATTGATCGCGATCACACTTTTGTTCTCACAATGGCTACGTAATTGACTCAGTATGCAGTAGTCTCACTCCAATAAGTAGTCCCCTTTTTGTCAGACCTTACTGCTGTACTCAGAGACGTCAATTAAAGTCTATTTTTCATTAATGTCACATGCCGTCCTTTTCATTTCATTGATAAAGGAAGTGACAGAACGAGACTTGATTATAGATTTAATTGACGTCTCTAAATGCGGCAGTTAGAGATCGCATCACATTCACATTTACTATGTACTTAAGAGAGGAAACTTAATTGGTTTAAGTGTTTTTAATTTTCTATTTGTATTTTATTCCCAAATATTAATAAAATAAAATAAAAATACTCGACCAAGCCAACTAGATGAATGTCAAACTACTTACAACGACGAATAACGAAAATACCAAAGGCAATTAAAAGTAGTATTGTTACAATGCCTAAGTTTATTTTAACACCATTGCTTTTTAATTTGCGTCGGTATTTTCGTTGTACATTCGTCCAAGTCGTTTGACATTCGTCTAGTTGACTTGGTCGGATAGTACTATCATGCCAGCTTGCGTGGTGGAGCTGACTAGGCCATATTTTTTTCTTTTCCCTTTGTGTCGTTGTCAGATCGGCGACTTTTCAAAAGAACCGCAACCATGGGTCGTATCCACGCACCTGGCAAGGCTATTTCCCAGTAGGCCACAAAAGTTTTATTGAATTTATGTTTACCTGAATGCGTCAAGGAGAATAATGTTCATGGAGCATATGTATGTAAGTATGTATGTCAATTTCTTTGGCACACCCTACAGTTCAACCGGCTGGACAGTTTTTGACACAATGAGGTGTCGTTGAGTTGAGTCGTCAGAATTGTGGTAGTGACATCCATGTCTATGTCATCTATATGATGACATCTAAAATAGCGCCCCCAAATACCAAAAGTTACCAAAAATTTGACTAAAACACGAGTTAAAATAGATTACAAGAAGTCACAACACTAAATTGGTCATTTTTACTGTAGTCTATCTCTTTTCATTTGTTTACCAGATGAGAGATAACTAAATACAAGTTTAGACTTATATCTAGACAATTTTAGTGAACCTACATTCTGTGTTGGCCCCCACGATACAGGCTTCCCTATTGTGGGGTCCAAAGATACTTGGATATTTTACACTGTCTTAAATTAAATGTGCACTGTTTTTTTTGTATTCTACTGTAAGTGTGGTAAAAATTTTGGTCAATAAATGTTATTATTAGATATTGCTGTCAGAATAAAAAAATGTGTAAAAGTTTTTTGAGACTACTGATTTCGAATCACTTATGTTAATATACTTTACACTCAATGGGTGATGATGATGACATGTTTTTCATTGTATCAGCTGGGAAGTCGTCAATACTCCATACTACCAATACTACACATTATTAGTACAGTGATTGTTAGTAAAAATACTTTTTTATGTGTTTCCTTCTTGTCACTATCCAATTTTATGTTATAGTCTTGAAATAAAATAATTGAAGGATATTTTTTTTTGTATAAAAGAACCTGGTCTTACGACTTTTGTACCTATATGGGAGGCTCAGTCTAGACATTTTAGGGTTCCGTACCTAAAGAGGCGAAACAGAACCTTTATAGGATAGTTTATAATATTTTTAACACTCACAGTGTTTTTCTTATTTATATAAGTTTAAATAAGAAACCAAAAATTCACACACAGGTAGCATTTGAACCTACGACCTTTGGCTAACCGGGCCAAAGCCGGGTCGTAGGTTCAAATCCTACCTGTGTGCGAATTTTTGGTTTCTTAATTAAACTTTATAGGATAACTTAGTTGTACCTATATCAGTTTGTCTGTCTGTCAACCCTATTTTCTTAGAAACGCGTGGTTTTTAATAAAGTTAACTTTTTTCTTATTTTAGGAACTTTTCAATAAGTTTTTAGAACATCACCCCATCAATACATCAAGAAGTAAGGGCATAAGGATTTAATTATTAAAAAATATGATAGAACGCATTTATTTAAGACTAGTGGTTTCCCGCGACTTTGCCCGCAAGAGTTGGAATTTCCATATAAACTTTCATCCCCCTTAATATTTTTATCTCACGACAAAATGTAGTCGATGTCCGAACAGGGTCTCGAACTGTCTCCATACCAAATTTCATCTCAATCGGTTCAGTGGTCTAAGCATCAAGAGGTAACAGACAGACAGACACAGTTTCCCATTTATAATATTAGTATGGATATCATGAACGTGTAGGTATGTGTCGGCCTTAGGGCAGCGGAATAGGGTTCAGAGTCGCTTGTAGTATGTGGAGTAAGGAGAAACGCGTGTTATCTCTTCAATATTTTATTGCGAACTAATTTGAAACAGAAAATCACAAGTTACAAGACAGTCAGCTATCTATATCTCCATCCATACATCATCTTTCGTACGTAAACCGAACATACCGCCCACCAAAACTTAAGTTTTCCGAATTGCAATAACAGTAGGTACATTAAACTAAACTTACACAATATGTCATCAGGCACAATAACATATCTAACCCAGTCTATCTCGCAACCACTAAAAACATGCAAAACATTCATGGGGTTTTAAATTTATTCTATCTAACATGCGTACAAATACATATGTTTATTATACCATTTACATTTACTTTTATACATAAAAGAATGAAATAGTAATGACTAAGCAAATAATTTAAAGTTAAATACAATAAGAATTTATATACTAGGATCACTAGCACTACTGTTAATCGGAAGTTTACACAATTTTGTAATAGACCTAACAATAACTTTACCGCCACATCTCAGGCTATAAACTCTGCAAACGTTATCTCGACCACAATGTTTAAGAACGATTCGACCCAATGCCCATTTACCAGGAGGTAAATTATCTTCCTTTACGAGGACGATTTCTCCTATTTCAAATTCTTCATTTCGTTTTAGCCACTTAGGTCGTTTTTGCAATCTTGACAGATATTCGGTATGCCATCGCTTCCAAAAATCTTGCACTAACCTTTGCGTATGTTGCCATCTCGACAATCTGTTTATGTTAATGTCCAATAGACTAGGTTCAGGAACCGCTAGCAGAGTTTCTCCTATAAGGAAGTGGCCTGGTGTTAAAACATTTATGTTTTCTACGTCCGAACTATCTAATGGGCACAAAGGCCTGGAATTTAAGCAGGCTTCGATCTGGCACAGTGTGGTGGACATCTCTTCATATGTCAGGTTGGTATTCAAAATCCTTTTGAGGTGGTATTTTACGGATTTCACACCAGCCTCCCATAATCCGCCGAAATTTGGGCTATAAGGAGGAACATGGTGCCATTGAGTGCCCTCATCCACCAAAATATCGCTGAGTTCACCTGGTACCTCTAAGCCGGCTTCATGCCACAGGTGGCACAGCTCTTTATTTGCTCCTACAAAATTTGTTCCTCGATCACTCCAAATATGGCTACATCTTCCTCTACGTGACACAAATCTTCGAAAAGCGGCTAAAAAAGAACTTGTGGTCATATCACCCACCAATTCCAAGTGAATGGCCTTTGTAGCCATGCAGATGAAAATACAAATATATCCCCTTTCACACCTCACACCTCTACTTCTAGAACTCAGAATCGAGAATGGACCCGCGTAGTCCACTCCAGAATGAAGAAATGGGCGAGCTGGTGTAACTCGCACGGGAGGTAAGTCACCCATTATTTGTGTTCGATCATTTGCTCTTTGGCGGGCACATACTAGACATTTGTGTATGTATGCAGTTACTGAGTTCTTGACACGAATTATCCAGAACCTGTCTCGTATGTAATTCATCATTAACTGTACGCCTCCATGCAAGGTTTTTTTGTGAGCATCAGCGATGATGAGAGGTACCAATCCATTGTTGTGATCTAATAGAATAGGATGTTTTCTATTGTTTTCTAAGACAGAATGTCTAAGTCTGCCGCCCACCCTGAGGAGCTGTTTCTCATCAAGGTAAGGACATAAGTTTCTTATTTTGCTTGACTTACTCAATGCTCTGTTTTCTTTCAATTCCTTTATTTCATTGTTAAATTCTTGCTTCTGTATTATTCTTACACATTTCTCTAAAGCTTCATTCAAATCTTCAGTAGTTATCTTCGATGTTCTGTCTGTATTATGTTTATTCTTTTTGTAATTTAGAAATTTTATGCATACCACTATCGTTTTCAATAACTCGTTTAATGTCTTGTAGTCATCAAATTGTATTATTGTATTTTCTTCATCTGTGACTCCTAAGTTTGCTGCAATTTCCAGTTTCCTTTCTAAAGTTGTATCTGTATTATTATGTTTTGTATAATTTATATTTTCTGCTTTCAGCCAGTCAGGTCCGTGCCACCATAGATTAAAGTTCTTTAGATCGGTTAAAAGCATTCCTCTCGATGCAATATCGGCAGGGTTGTCATTGGACTGGACGTGATACCACTTAGTACCAATATTGTCTAGTATAGTCACCACTCTATTGCGTACGAATGTTTGCCATCGGGCTGGGTCACCCTGCAGCCATGATAAAACTATCATTGAGTCCGTCCAGGCAAATACTTGACTTCGGGGAAAGCCTGTCGCATTGCATATTTGTTTTAGGAGTTGTGACAGCAGAAGAGCTCCGCACAGTTCCAGTCGCGGCAAGGTAACCGGTTTTATAGGTGCAACGCGCGTGCGAGCTGCGATTATTGATATCTTGAATTCTCCATCAGCTGTGCGGACTCTCAGGTAAGCAACTGCTCCATACGCTTTAGTAGAAGCATCACAATAACCATGAATCGTTGCGTTTTCTAGACTCTCAGAAGTAGTGTATAACCATCTATTTAGTTTTATTTCTTTAATGTGTTTTAAACTTGTTCTAATATCTAACCATTCCTTTTTTGTTTCAGGTTCGACTTCATCATCCCAGCTGACGCCTTGGAGCCATAATTTTTGCATGATTAACTTCGCAGGTAATAATGAAGGAGCCAACCAGCCAAGAGGATCGAACAGTCTTTGTATTTCAGCTAGAATGTTTCTCTTCGATATAAGTGCAGATTGCAGTAGTAAGTTAAAGCTGTATTCTAATGTATCTCTTTCAGTGTTCCAGAATAATCCCAGCGTTCGTATAGTCTCATTATTGTCTATGTTAAGTTTCACAATTATGTTTTGATCATTCTGTGTAAATCTTTTCATAAATTCATTGCTGTTGGATGCCCATTTTTGTAGCCTAAATCCTCCCTTCCTAAGGATTTCTGTAATTTCTTCAGCAACCTCTATAGCTTCTTGACTTGTATCTTGACCTGACAACAAGTCATCCATGAAGAAGTCGTTTCGTATAGTTTTAACCGCAACAGGATAGTCTTTTCCTTCGTCTTCGGCTACTTGATGTAAAGTCTTCACAGCTAAATACGGCGCAGACGCAGTACCAAAGGTAAGTCGCAGAAGTCTAAAATCTTTCACAGGATCAGTTGTATGCTCACGCCATAGTATTCGTTGAAAGTCTGAATCCTCGGTGGTTACCAAAACCTGACGGTACATTTTCTCAATGTCCGCTACATATCCTATTCTTCTCATTCTCCACCTCATCACCAGCGATCGCATGTCTTCCTGTAGTTGTGGTCCTACCAAAAGTTCGTCGTTTAAGGAAACATTGTTTGCTCCTGGTGATGATGCATTAAAAACAACTCTGACTTTTGTTGTTTCACTGCTTTCTTTAACAACTGCGTGATGCGGTAAATACACTGCTGGTTTTTCTATTTGGTCTTGAGGCACTTCTTCCATGTGATTTAATGCTTCGTATTCTCTCATTACTTTTGTATATTCCTCTTTCAAAGTTGCATTCTTCTCAAAGCGTTTTTCTGACTGTAATAATCTCTTCATCGCAATGTCTCTTGTGTTACCCTTGGTCGATTCTGGATTACTTGTCTTGAAGGGTAATTTCACAACATATCTTCCCTCTTCATTTCTAGTATATGTTTCTCTATAAATCTTCTCACACAATTCTTCATCACTGGTTAATTTATTCTTGCCATCTGTGTCTATTTCCCACAATGTGTGTAGCATATCATCCATATTGACATTGTGGTGCATGACTATTATATCCTCTGAAGAATGGTTGTTCACAATATCTCCAAAAAGAATCCATCCAAAGCTTGTATTTTGCGCACTCGGTGAGCCAGGTGGACCCTTGATCAAATCATTCTTCAAAACTCTCGCGTACACATTGACACCTAACAACATATCGACCCTACCTGGTTTATGAAAGCTTGGGTCGGCTAGAGGTAGACCCTCTAAGTGAAACCAAGTGTTTGCAGAGTTTGTAATAGTCTGAGATGGTAAGTCGGTAGTTAAACTTGTGGCTATAACATAAGCTTGAACTGGAAGCTGAAATTGACTATCATAACTTGAAAGAAGTTCCAGTTGTACCACGTGATTCACTGACGTTTGTGTCGTTCCTACCCCAGTGACTGTCCCTTTGATAGGTGTTCGCTTGATGTTCAATAATTGCGCTGCTCGTTCGCTGATGAAGTTAGCTTGTGACCCTGGATCAATTAAGGCGCGCAATATGCTCAAGTTTCCACAGTCGTCTCTCACAGGTATAAGAGCAGTAGCAAGCAAAGCCGTGGATTTTCTGGTCGCGAGGTGCGATGATATTGCGACGTCTGTATTTTGGTCTTCATTGTGTACTTCATTTTTCTCCTGGTCATTGTCAACCTTTGTATGATGCGCTTGTACATTGTCTGATAGTACGACGTTTCTGTTTTGATGCAATAGTGTATGATGACGTCGCTTACAAACTCTGCAGGACATGCGTAGACGGCACTTAAAAACTGCATGCCCCGGTATCAGGCAATTGTAGCATAAATTCTGGTTTCTTGCAAACTCAACTCTTTCATCAGGTTGTAACTTCGCAAAGTCTTTGCAATGACATAGCGAATGATCTTCATGGCACATACTACAACATCTCTTAACTGTGGGCGGTGAGGCGGTAGTAGCATGAAAGGTTTTTTCTCTAACTGTTCTTGTTTCCTTTACAGAATGCACAACACTAGATGTAGATGGAATTAATTCCAGAGTGCGGTATTTCGATTCCAAGAATTTCCTGAGGTCTTCCCAAGTAGGTAATACTTCCGAGTCGTGATTATAGATGTGTTCCTCCCATGTCTTATGTGTGTCGTGATCTAATTTCTGCACAACCAAGTAGATTATCATCGGATCCCACGAAGTAATCAGAATATTCAGGTTTTTCAGGTTGTGTAAACACTCGGTCGTAGTATCTAATAAGTTCTTGATTTGATTCGCCGTCGGAACACTAATCTTCCGTTGTGTAAACAATCTTTTAAGTAGGGAGTTCACTATAATCCTTTTATTACCATACCGATGTTTCAGGATGTTCCATGCCTCGTCGTAATTATTTTCAGTTACATTCACATGTCTCAAAAGAGTTTCAGCCTCGCCGCCGACGCTTGACTTCAAATAATGCAACTTCTGAACCTTGCTTAGCGCGGAGTTTGTATGTACCAATGAGGAAAATAAATCGTGGAATATGGGCCATTCTTCGTAATTACCGGTGAAGGTAGGTAAATTTATCCTCGGTAATTTTACCAAATCTCGATGTGCCTCGGTAACTACACTCATTTCTGCTTGATTTCTCAATTGCTTGTCTTGATGTCCATACAGCATGTCCTTCAAATCAGCCAACAAGCAGAGATATAAATCCTCGATTTTATAATACTCTTCGTTTGCGAAATAATCAAATTCTCGACGTACTTCCTTAGACGTGATTTGAATAAGATGTCTATGTGCATTCTTAAAAGCTTCCCAGTATTCTTCTATACATTTGATTCTTGTTTCGATATAACCTGGAGTTAACCGCTGTTTCGGACATTTTCTCAAATTAATTTGTGCTTTGCTTATTAAACTGGCATTTTCTTCTAGTAAGCTTAGTAATTGATCCGCCGTAACACTCATAATGATAGTTTGTAATGTTTATGTACACGGATGAAGTCCAAAATAATGTAATTATTCAATTATTCGTACACTTGCACTTGTTTACGTCGAATAAAATGCACTTTTATTCATAATTGCCCATGGAATGCAGTCCGCTATTGTTCTCGCACTGTCGGGTCCGCTGCCTGTGGCTTGGGGTTGTCGCTGCGTATCCGGCTCGTTGGACCAAATGTCGGCCTTAGGTCAGCGGAATAGGGTTCAGAGTCGCTTATAGTATGTGGAGTAAGGAGAAACGCGTGTTATCTCTTCAATATTTTATTGCGAACTAATTTGAAACAGAAAATCACAAGTTACAAGACAGTCAGCTATCTATATCTCCATCCATACATCATCTTTCGTACGTAAACCGAACAGTATGGGTACAAATTGTTCACCCTCACACTATTTTCAAACTTCAAAAAGATTTAATTTCCGAACATAAAAATATTTAGGTACGAATTTTTAACAAAGGCACAGTCACGAGCATAAGTATACACAAGTATTCGATTTAGGACTTTATTACAATGATATAAGATTACAATTGTATACACATTGTGACAGGGAAGGTAAACCATACTTATTATTGAATATTTTAATTTAAAAACCTATCACAATCGAAGAAGCAAAGGAAAATGATTCATTGCTCGTATTACAAAATTGTTTCCATTACATAATGACCTACCTACTTTAGTAGTAAAGTAATATTAAAATGACATTATTGGAAATACGAAACTTTCCAAATGATTGGAATTTTAATGGTTTTGGCGCCAATGCCTGCTTAGGTTATTTTAATTGAGTATTTACTATAGGTATTTGTAAGTCAGTTTTTTTATTTTATTTGATAATAGGCACTTATATTTACACACAAACAAAAATAATTTACTAAATATACACTGAACTAACCTAAAACTTAACTAAAAGTAATGTAAAAATAAATATATTTACAAAAAAAGTCAGATTAATTAAATAATAAACTAATTTTCCACCGAATTTTCGCCTACAGCGTTAAATCACAATAAAGATCAACCGGGGTACATCGGACATTTTATAGCGCACAAATGTGTGCGCAATACACAGGTGCACTCTCTGTTCCTTCACTCTCATAGTTCGGTGAGTCGGCAGTCTGACATGACCGGAGAGAGATCAGGCGCAGACCAACGGCTTAACGTGCGCTCCGAGTCATGGGGGTGTTAACATCACCAACTTCCTGACTGTAAGATATTCCTTGAGTTATTTCTAGGCAGAACAACTACCTTATTATCACGTACAAAAGCAGCGTTTATTACGTACCGAGGCCGTACCTGAAGGTCAAAGTCGGGTAGTCTGATATTTGCGGCCGTGTGTACCAAATTCCGGCCCGACCCGAGATTCGAACCCAAGACCTCTTGGTTACTTACGAAAGCAGCTTTTATTACGTAATACCAAGACCTTAAGGTCAAAATCAGGTAGTCTGACATTTGTTGCCGCGTGTACCAAATTCCAGCCCGACCCGAGATTCGAACCCGAGACCTCTTAGAGAAAAGCCAGAGGTCTGATTACTAGACCAGTGAGGCAGTTAAATTGTGGTTCTAGTGTCACTAGGTACAGCCGGCAGCATGTCAGGATATTTTAAATAGGAAACCAGCTTTTATCACGTAGGGAATAGAGACGGTCACAAGCCCAAAGTGAGGTAGTCTGACGTGCGACCATGTGTGCTTGCTGTGATCCGTCGGTGAGTGGGAGGGCCAGAACCTTCTGGGTGAGCTCGCTCCACCGTCGACTCTGTCTACGCCACGTCCAGCTTAGGCTAGAGTCAAGAGCAAACCCATTTCACATAAAAAAACCTACTTGGGAATTAACTCCAGATCCAGAATCTCCAAGCTGGCCGAAATCTGGAACTCAAAGTAAAAAAACACGAAAATGATATTGGATTATTTAAAGAATAGCAATGATTTATGCTATTAAAATAATCGCAGATCATACGGTCACCTCGCTGTAGTAATGGTTATGACTTATAAGTTAAGTAGGTATGGTTATGAGAAACTAACTAACCCAAATCGATAAAGATCATACTGATCTGCTATAATGACGACGGTCTTGGTGTAGTGGTTCGCGCTCCGGACTCCAAACAAGCGGTTTCGGGTTCAAGCCTCGCAGAAGGTTTTTTGTGTTTGTGTTAGGAGCACGAGCAGTACCTAAGTCATTGGATGTAATAAAAAGCGTTAACTTAATTAAGTCATGATCTATATACTCGTGTTTACATAGTCAGGTCATAAGTTCTGTCACATGTGTAATATGAAATAATTTAGACACGTTTATTATTTATGTAACCATTTATATAGCAAAATAAACTTAATAAAACATAGATTCATATGGTAATAAAGTTTATTCAAAATGACCCCCGCCATTTTGAATACAGGCCTTCAATCTGCGCGGCTAGTCGTCTATCGCAGCACGAACGAGGTCCATGTCAATATCGGCGGCTGCCTTAATCAAGGATGCCTTGAGTGACTTCAAATCAGGATGAGGCTTTGATCAGGCCTTTTCCTCCAAGTGTTGCATATCTTGTAATCTAACGGACTCAAATCTGGACTGGAGGAGGGCCGAGAGTCATCGTGCCGGATGAAGTCGATTTCACGCGCTGCCAGCCAGTCTTGTGTGCTTTTCGCTCTATGAGCTGGCGCAGAATCTTGTTGGCATACCCAGTGCCTATTATTAAACATGGTATGAGAAACAGGTTCCACAAGGTTCTTGAGGACTGTATTTTGATACACAACTGCATTCGTTTTTACGCCTTTCTCACAAAAATGTACCTCAGTTAAGCCCCAATAAGAGACTCCCAACCAAACCATGAGCGAGGATAGGAAATGACCTCGTTGGACACGTGGAATACGGTTGCTCGCTTCTTTACTGCTGTGTGCGTACACCTTATCATTTTGTTTGTTGTAGCTCTCTTCCACGGTGAAATTTTTTTTATCCGAAAAACGAATTTCCCGATGCTTTTTTCCCGCGTACCGCTTCAACAAAGCGCGGCATCCCTTCAGTCTCAGGTCCATTAAACGAGCGTCCAAACGATGTCCTGTTTTTCATCGATATGCCCTAAGCCCTAAGTCTTCATTTAACATCCCCTTCACCGTAGTCCCGCTTGACCCCATCTGAAGAGCCAACAGTTTCTGCTTACGTATGGGATTTCTTTGGATTCGCGCCTTCACAGCTTTTATCACTGCTGGAGTCCTAACAGAGCGAGGGCGACCACTTCTTGACCTGCCATCTACACTAGAGTCTTCATTGTACCGTTTTATGGTACGATAAACGAATCTTTTGGTTATATTCAAATTTTTTAGTTAGTCGAAAATCTGAATTGACGCGTAACCTCAACGATGCAACGCAATAAACGCGACACGGTATTATTTAAGTGCATACTCCATATTTAAAAATTTAAGAAAGTACACATTTTTATTTTCATTAAAAATTCGAAATTCGAATTCAATAAACTTTTTTTGTGGCCAGCATTCTAAATTCAAAAGTTTTTATTGTGTGACAGAACTTATGACCTGACTATGTATAAAGGAAAACTGAATATCAACGCACAGCCCAAGATAAGTACAGTGCAGCAAGTCAGGTTACCCATGTGAACTACGAAAACAGCTTTTATTACGTAGAGAATAAAGGCGATCTCAAGGTCAAAGCCGGGTCTGATGT
Organism: Pyrausta nigrata; assembly: GCA_949316185.1. Classification (NCBI taxonomy): domain Eukaryota; kingdom Metazoa; phylum Arthropoda; class Insecta; order Lepidoptera; family Crambidae; genus Pyrausta; species Pyrausta nigrata. Next base: position 7,694,151 of record OX438965.1, read on the forward strand.
GCGGCCTTGTGTACCTACTGGCACGGGAATTAGTAACTTGAAATTTTTCACCTTGCTTCCTTTTGTAGTGTAAGTGAACACTAAGAAAGGACTTTTGGTAATTCACCCCGAAAAAGGGGGGAGGGGTTTAATTTTGTATGAACTTCTATCAGGCCTGTGTAACTCCCCGCGTAGGTAGCAAAAACGTCGCGGCGACCCCTTGAAACGGGCTAAATTAAGTTGGGTGTCGCGAGCGAGCAACGAGACGCCCGCGCGTTTTATTCACCGGCGGCCGCACGGCACTTCTGTGTGATAACGTTGCTTGCTGGCCGGACGAGCAAGAATAAAGTGCTAGAAAGGTGCGCTAGATGGCGTAAGTAGCTTCTTATAGCAGTCAACCCTATCGCGTCGCACGATAGTGTGCAACGTCACTGAATAGGTTTAGAGTATTATGATTCATATTCCAGAGTTATAAGAATGAAATTATCTTGCAATGGATTTCTGTAGGTGCTAAATGATAATGCGCCGAACTAAATTTATACCATATCGTTGACGACATTACCTATTTCTTTAAATTTCATTGCAAAGTCAAACTTCTGTACGGAGTACTAGCACGGTATAAAGATATACAGTATTTTATCTACATACTAGAGCACCCGTATCGACACACACATGCATACACGTCAGTTACACGGCCCGTTGAGCAGACTTGGGCAGACAAACCCACGAAGTGACACGCGGGGCGCGAGCCGGTTCGCTGTCAAAGACTGACTTTCGAAATGCAGATAGATATCATTGAACAAAGTAGGTTATATGAAACATGTATAAAATCATCTTTATTTCAGATGACAGCGGTCAAAATTTAAACTGCCATATCTCGGTAACTACCCACCCTACACTGGTGTGTAGGGACACATTGTAGGGCTCGACGACATCTTCATTTCGGATGACAGCTGTCAAAATTGAAACGGCCATATCTCGGAAACTATCCACCCAAGACTACGGGTGTGTAGGGACAAATCGTAGGGCTCAACGAGATCTTTATTTCGGATGACAGCTGTCAAAATTGAAACAGCCATAACTCGAAAACTACTCACCCTAGACAGCTGGTGTGCATGTTACAAAAATAAAAATTCTTTTCGCAAAATTTTCAATGCCTTTGAAGATTGCGGGAACTGCAGGGTTTGTGTATATTTTTCATTCACATAGGATTAAAAATATTTTTTAAGGCTCAATGATGTGTAGGACCAAGTGTAAATTGTACCTGGTCTCATCGAACTGACAATGTAAAAATAGGCCCGTTTTACTAGGAATCCACTGTCCGTCTGTCTGTCACCAGGCTGTATCTCATGACCCGCAATAGCTAGACAGTTTTCACATTACATATTTGAACTATGAAAATAGTTTATAATACGTAGGATATAGAGGTGGGGTAGTCTGATATACTGATTCAGATTCAGGTTCTTTATTGCAAGTCACAAGTGGTTCGTAAAATAGTACATGTATAATATTAAAATAAAGTACAAGTACTGTGCTGTTTATAGACAATAAACTTAATATTATATTTGATATGATAAATAATCTTTAATAAAAATATGACTCATTCCTAAACCTAAAACAATACACATATGAAGAATAAAAATCCAGACATTTTTTACTTTTTGTGTACCAACCATAGCGCTGCGCCCATCCGCAGGTTCTAATTTCAAAAATGCGTCTGAGTCACACTACTGTTCTGAAAACAAATCTTTCTATTGTGGTACTAGTACTTATTCTGTGCTTCTGTCAGTTATACAGCTAAAAATGGGATTTAGCTAATTTAGTTAGAAATTTAAAATAGTGTATTTCACGATTTTTGAAAATTGAATATCTAAGGGGATAAAAAGGTGTGGAAGAGTGTATCGAAAATTCGACATTTTCACGGAAGAAGTCGCGGGCAACCGCTATAGCCCGACCGCCTAACTGAGTCCTCGCCTACGGTGTACAGGGGTGTGAGAGTAGGCGAGTCCAGGGACCATGAGCGGTGCTGACGGCCGGGCGCTTCAAGTGATTTTTGATTGGATGATTTGGCCATGTTTAGTTTTTGATTTATACATATCAGCCTATTGCAGTCCACTGCTGGACATAGTCCTCTCCAAGACTTTTTTTTTGCGTTAGGAAATGCCTTACGCACCGTACTTTTCCGTCGGGAAACGGAGAGGCGCGTGTAGGACCCCCGGATCCGGGTATACCCACTCAAATCTGACGACGCCCGCCGCATGTGTTGGCTGTGACAGCAGGGGCCGCGGTATCTCGTCAATCCCGCGACGTCCTCTCCAAGACTGCGCCAACTTTCACGGTCCTCCGCTTACATCCAGCAACCACCGGCCACCTTCCTCAGGTCATCGGTCCACCTAGCAGGGGGGCGTCCAACACCACTTTTCCCGAGACGTGGTCTCCATTCGAGAACCTTCCTACTTCAACGCCCGTCGGTTCTGCGACAGACATGACCAGCCCACTGCGACTTCAGCTTACTGCACCTCTGAACGATATCTATGACTTTCGTCTTTAGGCGGATGATCTCGTTCCGGATTCTATCCCTTAGCACAGAATAAGTACTAGTACTCCGTACAGAAGTACTTTGCAATGAAATTCAAAGAAATATCTACTCAATGTTTGACAGCATTGAGCATAATCAGTTCGCCTCAGACTCAAGCACATTTTCGTCTAGACACCTACAGTAATACATTTTAAGATAATTTCATTATAATAACTCTGGAATATAATTCATAATACACTAAACCTATTCAGTGACGTACTATCACACAACGCGATAGGGTTGACTGCCAGAAGAAGCTACTTACGCCATCTAGCGCATCTTTTTCGGACTTTATTCATGCTCGTCCAACCAGCAACTTATTCCGCGCACCGCTGCATAAAACGCGCGAGCGTGTCGCTGCCGGCTAGCGATACCCAACTTGTTTAGCCCCTTACAACGGGTCGCCGCGCGTAGGTACGTTTTTGCTACCTACGCAGGGAGTTACACAGGCCTGCCCTTAGCGAGATTTTGATTAGAGTTTAGATTTTCTGATTTGCAAGGCGTAGTAATCGTATTTCATTTAAAAAAACAAACGACTAACTGCGCAGGCATTATGTCGAAAAAGCCTTGTTTATTCGCAAAGAAACCGCAGTTACAAAACAAACATGGTCTGATCAAGCAAATGGGTTTTTTGTTAGCCTCACACTGGACAGGGTCAAATATTACGCGTCACGACCGTCTTGGTGTAGTGGTCCGTGCTCCGGACTACAAAACTAGAGGCTGCGGGTTCGAATCCCACAAGGGGCATATGTTTGTGTGATGAGCACGACCATTTGTACCTAAGTCATGGATGTATAAACTATATATAAATAGCACAATCTCACGCTTAGTTTGGGGCTAGGTATTTGTTGTGTTTGTTGACACAATTTATTTATTTTATATTTATTTCCTCATGACTAAAATCGGGATCATATCTCCACCGTTAGGCATTTGCAAAAGACTAAAGGCACTTCTTGAAAAAAATATTTCCAGAAACGGGAACCGAACCCGCGTTCCTCGCATACCGGGCGATTGCCTAACCTCTCGGCCACCCTGGCGTTGGCAGAGACTGTCGAAATTTTCAAGTGCATCTTAACGCCTGTAATGCCGCGTTGCTTTCTTCAATGTTATTGGGATTACACTCTAAACACAATTTTGAAATTCAGAACTTGCATTCTTTTCAAAATTCAAATCACCCAATCAAGTCCCTGTTCTTGTCTTTCCCCGAACCCCTGTACCATGTAGGTCTCAGGCAAGCGGTCAGACAATAGGTATTCATACTAAACTCTTCCTTCGGGTTTATCTGTTTAAACAAGTCCAAAAACTATTCAATGGGCTCAATTCCAATGCCCTATCAAAGATTAAATTTAGGTTCAGTCTCTCTCTTTCTCTTCCAAACAAATGAAAAGAGACAGACTATATTTATTTAGAAACGTCAGACTAAACAGCTGTCCGTTGCTAAGGAAATTAGAGAACCCATAGACAATTTAGTAGGGATGTCATTTGATGACGACTAAAGTTAGACGAAAACACGCAAAAACTTGTACAAATACGTTAGAAATCGCATCACTTAATTTGATGTTTCTAAATTACTGTAGTTTGTCTCTTTTCGTTTGTTTGATAGAGAAAGAGAGAGATTGAACCTAAATTAAATCTTAGACATTGGAATTGAGCCCAATGTCAGTAGGCCATACATTGCACAATAGTTGCAAAAATGTATTTGTAGAAAGTACAATGAGTAAGTAACATCACGGCCGACGCATCACACTAATTATGAATCAGTTAATTAATTACGTACAGTCAATGTCAAAAATATGTGACCGAATAACTTTTGGAAGACTACTATAATTAGGTGAATTTTAATGATTCTCGCCTGAATAATGCAATAAATACTAATTCGTGCGCGTGAATGTCAAATTTCCTATACAAACTTACATCTTCCTTTTCACTCCAATAAAAGATAAATTCACGAAAATTAGAAACACGTACTTTTTAATTTCTAACCAAATAGCTAAACTACCAATTTACATGTATTTTTATTTATTTATATTTATTATTTATTTTAATTTTTTTTTTATGCGGGGCAAATGTTTGTGTGTCACATTTGTACCTAAGTCATAGATGTTTATATGTATTTAAGTATTTCTATCGGTTATCCTAGTCACCATAGCACAAGCTCACGCTTAGTTTGGTAGTTGGTGTGTTTGTTGAAACAATTTATTTATTTATATTCAATTTAGCTCCAAAACTGACGGATTTTTATTGAAACTTTCCCCCCCCCCCCCCCTATCTACCTCCTTAAGGGGCCAATTTCCAAATTTGGGTTGGGCGTTACGTCAGTCAGTCAACGTCTTCCTATAAATATTTTTATAATTTAAGCAATTTGTTTGCATGTTTTTTCGAAAGATAATTTTGCACACAAAAATTGATCGACCGTGTCATCTGGTGGGTAAGATTCTTATAAATCTAATATGAAGAATGGACAACAAAACATACATACCACTAAACCCAAATTAAGTAGCTTACGTACTTGTATGGAAATCAGAAAAAACGGTGGGTAACACTACACCTAGCACTGAGACAATATAGAAGATATGGTTTTTAATACTGACCCGACCGGTGATCGAACCCGAGACTTTAATGATGGCGACTAGGAACACGGATAGCGTAAACACATACACACACACACACACACACACACACACACACACATATAAAAACGTTTGCGATCAGTTAGAAAAAAAATTGATATTTTTCTTGATAACGTCAAATTTTAAAAATAACAACTTTTCTACTGATCACAAACTCAACATATTTTTTATTAACATCCTTAAGACTTACCTAGGTACAAATGTTCGTGCTCATCACACAAACACTTGCCCCTTGCGGGATTTGAATCCGCAACCACAGTTATTGTGAGCGGAGGTAACAATTTACCTAGCCCTAAACTAAGCGTGAGCTTGTGCAATGATGACTATAACGGATAGTCATACATACCATACTTACATATTACGATTATCTGATCTGGAGCTCTATTTTTGTATCACTCGAAAGACATTTTGTTGACGTCTGCGACTTAATTTCACTCGTCTACCAAGTTGTGCCTTATTTCATATTGACAGACACAAAAAAACTACATTTCGAGCGATTCAAAAATACGGATTTTTAGATGACAAACAATATTAAGTAGAATCTGCACGCAAATGATTCAAAAATAGAGCCCCTTGTGCACAATACTCGTAATATATCCAGCGCAGTCGGCTAATCTCTATTGAGATTGACCACTCGACTAGAAAGATATTATTAATATGTTTTTAACATCCATGACTTAAGTAAAGGCTCGTGTTGCTCAAACATTTGCCCCTTGCGGAATTCGAACCCGCACCTCTGGTTTCGTAGTCCGAGGCACAAAGCGAAACACCAAGACATTCGTCAAAATCAAAGATCGGTTAAAATATACGGTTTGTGAACATTCATGCCAACCTACGAATAAGCAAAGTTTTTGTCTATCATTATTATTACGACATCAAGACATGAATACTTCTACAACCATAAATGTAAGAGCAACAATTATTCGAACACCAATCGTTATATTTATGCAGACAATTTTGATTGTGCGTTTCTGCGAACGAAGCTATGAGGCAATGGGCTCAATTGCAATGCCTAAGATTATATTTAGGTTCTGTCTCTTTCTATATGAAACAAACGAAAAGAGACAGACTACAATAATAAGGAACGTCAAATTAAGTGATGCGATTTCTAACGTATTTGTACAAGTTTTTGCGTGTTTTCGTCTCACTTCTTTAGTCGTCATCGAATGACATCCCTACTGATTGTCTATGGGTTCTCTAATTATTTTAGCAACGGACAGCTGTTTAGTCTGACGTTTCTAAATTAATATAGTCTGTCTCTTTTCGATTGTTTGGCACAGAAAGAGAGAGACTGAACCTAAATTTTATCTTAGGCAGGGCGCATTGGAATTGAGCCCAATCTCAACGCAAAAGTGATAGCAAGCAAATAGGTACTTACAACAATGCGCTAGTCCGGATTAGCTAATCCGAACTTGAGCATGTGGTCTTTCCGGCTTAGCTAATCCACTAATCCAGGCTTGCGCAAGTGGGCTTTTAACTTAGATTATAGGCATTTAACAAGCCAGGATTACCTAATCCGAACGTGCACAATTGGGCCTTTGGTGGTAACTTGAGATCGAAAAATCGGTTTAAAAATGACTTTAATAGATATTTATTTATTTATACTTTTTGCACAAATTGAAAACAATGTACCTACAAATGGAGGACTTAATGCCAAAAGCATATTCTACCATTCCTTCTGTAGTGGTTAAAAACGATTGCAATTAAGAACTTAATCCTTGTTACAAAGTTTTGTATGTAAGTAGTGGCATCTAGCGGGCAGTAGTTGAAGCAATTGATGCATATCAAATGCAATTAGACCTTATAGGCAATAAATTGTATATATCCATATTGTTCATCTTAAAAGGCTTGTTTCTGAACAAGTATTTTTGTGATTAATTCAAAGAATTATGTGAGAGTCAACAAATTTTACATAACTAATTTCAACTAAAATCTAAGGTAGTGCGACATCTAGCGAGGAGTAGTCATACCAAATTACGTTATTTGTTTTAAAATTAAAGCAACTGATTTTCCTAGTTTTTACAAACGACACAAGATGGTGTTACTAGTCCATTTAAAACGAAAGGATCATAAATCATTTAATATTTCCGGAGTATATTACTTTACTCTATGGTCGAGCTCATAACCACTGCTCATAACTTCTTTTTGTTTTATTGAAGAATGCCAGGTTTGCCAAGTTTAACTCGACGATTTTATAGACGTCGACCCTTTGGAAACGAGGGTGAGTTCAGGTTTCAAGGCTTGAATGTCTTCAATGCTCGGTGCGAGCAACCCCTGTGATTTTCGTTCTTGTTTCAGGCTGATTTAACCTAATTTTTATGGTTGCCGTGCCACCTTTCTACATGGCACAGCAGGGCGGGAGGAGCAGCGTGGAGTCGCCAATTTGTATTGAATGATTTATTAAATATTTGGATGGCGATGACATGGTAAGTTGCAAAAGATGCTGCTTTCACGCACGTGCCCTTTTTGCACCCAATTTCTTCAAAGCCTCGTGTCCCACAGAGGCTTGTTGCAAACGTGTCTCTAATGCTTTTCATTTTTATTTCAGCTGCACGGGATTAACGTTGAAATTGTACAGATTCATAGGATTGTTTTTATATAAATACTTGCAACTTAAGCACATGTTTGAGTTCTCGTCTTGGATTTTGTCATGTTCCCCATGCTTTGACGGGGACATGTGAGACCAGCTACCACGTGGAACATTAACCTGCAATCAGCTGCCACTGCACACCTTCCATCACGCTTATAGCCAATGCTAAGCTTCGGCCTGTCCGCAGGAATTTGTTAAACACCGGGAATGCAGGTCCGTCAACTCCATTACTTTAATTACGGCAACTAGTACCCCTAAAGTGTTCTTTTTATCAAAGGAAAGTGGTGGTAAATACTATTTTTACTTATTTCTTTCGATTTTGAAGTAAAGTGTAAACGCCTAATCAGAACCCATTTATGTTCGACCCCTCCGATGAACTAGTTTTCTGTGATTGATGTATAATAGCATAACCTTAAGCTAGTACATAAGCTGTTCATAGGGAATTGGTCATTGTAAATTCAGTTATTTAATAATTTAAATAAAACAAACAATTCCAAATTTCACTTTTATTTCTTTTGTCCGTGGAACCCGTAGGGCAATCACAGTACAGGATTTCACGTGACAGTATTTAGTGACGTCAACTGTGCAGATCTTCAACAAAGGAAGCTGCTTGGCACAGACGTACCTGGTGGTCGTCTGAGCTGATTTAGCCCGGTACCCACGTGGCACCTCCCTGCAGGTAGGTGGGGGAAGGGGGTAAAACCCCATCTACCTTGCTGCACTCTCACGTCCATATCTCCAAAAGTTTAGCAAATAGGTCGTGTTTGGTATCATTTCTGTATAATTCAAGGACGAGGAATTCATTTCTTGAACAACATTTTCACTCGTTCATAAAAAATAACGAGTATAGAGTGAAAACTTGAAAAGTTTTTTTTACAAAATCGATTCTCACAATTTAACTAAGAGTTTATGTTTTATGAAAAAAAATCTTTTGAATTAGTGAGTCAGAATAAACTCCCACAGTTTTGTCATGAAATAATAAATAAAATCAATCATTTCATAATATATATACAAATAAATAATAAAAATTAAGATAAATTACTTAATACAACACAAAAACAAAAATTATAAAAAGGGTCCTTGTGGTAAGGTTCCCAGGATGCTGGCAGCATTACCGCGCTGGATAGCGATGCTTATACGCTGAGCAAGGTAGCTAACAGCTCTTAGGTCACCACTGATGTCAACTAGCCTCTTTGAAATCTCTTTGAAAAAAGAGATAGCGTTGGGACCCCACGAACCCAGTGTTTCGACTCCAAACGGTACAAAGTGGTACCGGGAGTCGATCTGCCTGTACTTGTTCTTTTTAAAGTTTTCGGCACTTGTCGCAGCCAAACCAGCATCACGGCTTGTCCCGGGCAGATGAGAGGCTGCAAGTGTGTCGACACAGGTAGCGTCCCACACAAGAGCCCGACCCATCCGCCAAGGAACAAGTGACATCCCGTCTGGTCTCTTGCCATCATCACGCGCGATACCGTTCGGCTCGAGTAAAGCCGGCACGTTGATAGAGGCAAGAGACCGACGGATGATGTCGTTGATGCTGGCATGACGCGAAAAGCGGCCTGCACTTTTAGTACAGGAGAGTCCGTGATCAACCGAGCCGACATCAGAACCACAAGGACATCTGTGTGGAAGGCAAACCTCAGCACCAACACGCAGACCTATCGCGACTCGTAGAGTTTCTGAGTCCAAAAGGGTTCCCACGTTGGCCGAAGGATAGGCCTGAAGCCAGTATCCTGCTTCCTTGGTGGAAACTGCTTTTAGTCTGGCTAGATCCGCGTTGTCAGTGCTACTGTCAATAAGACTTTTTAAAATAGACTCACAAGAAATTTGGTCTCAACTCCTTTGAATTTTAGGATCTGAAGGGAATTTATTCGAATATGCTATATCCCAAGCATTTCTAGCCTTGTCCAGGCACGCCACTTCGAAGTTTGCAGAAGAAGGCTGCAGGATACTTGCAACGAGAGTGGACGTGCTGTAAGATGAGGATAGAAAGGCAGGTAAGGAGACAGTGGAAATTTTGCGCGTCCCAATCCCACCAAAACGGATAGGAAGGGACGCTCGATCACAAGACCGTTCCAAAAGACGAATGTTCAGAATCTTTTCCAAATGTGTTTTAACTAGATTGTCTAAATTATTGACGATCGTCTTGGTGTAGTCGTTCGCGCACCGGACTTCTAAACCAGGCGGTTGCGGGTTCGAATCCCGCAAGGGGCAAATGTTTGTGTGATGAGCACGAGCATTTGTACCTAAGTCATGGATGTTTATATGTATTTAAGTATTTCTATCCGTTATCCTAGTCACCATAGCACAAGCTCACGCTTAGTTTGGGGCTAGGTAATTGGTGTGTTTGTTGAAACAATTTATTTATTTATTATTTATTTATTAGTCAAATTTTGGAATTTCCAAATAGGAAAGCATCGAATAAGATAATTAAATTTAGGAACTAAGAGACAGGATTTTAATATAAAGAGAGCCGAATGAGCGTTGATTTCCAAAAGGCGGTCTGAACATTCATCAAATTTAGTTACTAATTATTGAAATTAAGGGGTTATTGCATAATCGAAGATGGGAGAGCCTAGAAGATGAAGGGTTGAGTCTGTGAGAATCTTAATATTGGGGGCCAAACTATGAAATTTAGAAATTATCTCAGATCTTCTTGAAAGAGGAAGATGTTCTGAAATAAACATTTTGCATTTGTCAAAATTTAAAGAAAGACTTATTGTATTAAATTTTTGAATTATTCTAGAAAAGTCTAAAAAAACAGTGTCAGCGTCACCTTCTAGTGTCCCATCGTCTAAATACCATACATTAAATTTTGAGAATAAATTTTAATAGCCTTGTTTATCTGGAATATATAACATAAACTGTATTAACAGTTGTGACTTATAAACGTGTCAAAAAAATCATTTACGTCCCGCGGCGGAGCTGCAAGCGGCGGAAAAAGTTTGTAGTTTGGATAGGATTTGCCACATATTGTTTAATTATGACACTGATTAATTAATAAAAGTGATTTTATACCTCAAGATGGTATTATTAAAGGAATATCTGGTAATAAACTGTACACAATATTCAAACACTGACAACTATCATTCTAGCTTATTTTAATTATTATATGCGTTAAATTTGGTACCTACCTTATAAGAGGTAAAAGTTAGGTTAACTAAATACAAAAAAATCTAACTAATGAAAGTTCAACTCCAGGTATGAGAAATACAATTCAAGAAACAAAAGCAAAATACTTCATAAAATCTTTTCAAGGTGCTTCCAGAAAACCTAAAAAAATGTGGAATCTGATTTCTGACTTAACACGCAATAAAGATAAAAGTCAAGAGCTATAACTGACGTAAAAGAAATCTGTGAGAGCTTTAATAGTTATTTTTCATCAGTAGGCATCAAACTGGCTAATGAGATCCCATCTAAATACCACAACTTTGAAAATATTTCACCACCTTCAACGCTTACATCAAAACTGGAGGAAATTTCACCAACCCCCTCGGATAAAATCAGCAAGATTATAGATAGTCTAGACAAACTGTAGTTGCGGCATTGATGGCATAAATACCAAAGCAATAAAGTGTCTCAAAAGACGTCACGTAAGAAGTGTAATAAAAAATAATCTAGCATTTAGCATAAACGATTGCCTCAAGCAAGCTACATTTCCAGATAGTTTAAAAATTGCCAAAGTAAGTCCTATACATAAGTCTGGTTCAAAATTAGATATGAGCAATTATCAGCCTATCTCTGTGCTTCCCGTTGTCTCTAAAATTTATGAAAAAATCCTGCACACCCGTCTAGAATCGTATCTTAACGAAAACAACATCTTGTTCAAAAATCAATATGGATTTAGACGTAAATCAAATACTCTTGCAGCTACTACAAGTCTTGTCACAAAAATAAAAAACAAAATAGATCAAAAACAATTAGCAATTGGTATTTTCATAGACTTAAAAAAAGCTTTCGACACGGTCAGTCACAAAATTCTACTAAAAAGCTATTTAACATTGGAATAAGTGGCAGTGCTTTAAAAAAAAATATTTGAGTCATACTTACTAAATCGGAAACAGCTAGTTAAATTGGATGACCATCAAAGCTTTCTTCAACCCATCACATGTGGCGTTCCACAAGGATCGATTTTAGGCCCACTTTTGTTTCTTATTACATAAATGACATTCATCAGATCGGCCTTCCAGGAAAACTAACTTTATATGCTGATGTCACTTCAATTTTCTACTTTGGTCAGTCCATTGATAGCTTGATGCCGGTAGTTCAAAGTGATTTAAATAAGCTGAACGAATGGTTTAGCTATAACTTACTTACAATTAATGTAACCAAAACAAACTATATATTTTTTTCTGCTATAAATAAAAAGAAGAAATCTCAAATACAACTTAACATTAATGAGCAAATTATAAACCAAAAATCAAGCGAAAAATATTTAGGCCTAATTCTAGACAACGATCTTAATTGGAGGCCACATTGAGACAAAATTAAACTAAAATTAGCTTCACTTACCGGTATGTTGTACGGAATTACAAAATGTCTTCCTAAGATAGTACGTCATCTTGTTTATAATTCTTTGGTCAAACCACAATTGGAATATTTGATCGAGATTTGGGGTACAGCAGCGAAAAAAAACCTTGATATAATTCAAATAGCTCAAAATAAGCTCATACGAACATTGTTCAATTATAACTATTTAACAAACACAGACAAAATTTATAAAGAAACCAGAATTATGAACATAAAACAATTAAACTGGTAATATACGTGTACACTAATTTATAAAATTTTAAACAAACAAATAAATATTAATTTTAACTTTAAAAAATGTACTGTTCACAAAATGAAATTGAGAAATTCCAACTAATTTGTCACCTATAAATGCCGAACTAATTACGGAAAAAAACAATAAAATATGAAAGAGTAAAACTATATAACGCGCTACCAAATTACATTAAAGAATCAGAAACTTTAAATATTTTTTAAAACATCTGAAAAATTATATCTTAGAAGAAATTTAAATGTTATACAATGTAAACTTTACTACTTTACGTCAACCTTAATCGAAATAATAAAATAACTTACTTAATTTTATCAAAACTCATACTATACTCATTTACTTCAACTACGCTCATCAATGCCGCATCCATTCACATTATATGTGTACCCTCAACTAGTTTTATAATATTGTACGCTCATCTGATTCTATTTTCTATTGTAAACTGTTTACTCAGTAAGTGAATTTGTAAATTCTTATGAGAAAATAAATGTCTTTAAACACAAACACAGGAAATCACCAATTTAAGTTATAACTAAATACCTATTAAAAATACATTGCTTTGTAAGTAGGTAGTTGATGCTATGATTTAAAGTGAAATAACTATTGGAATGCATATATCATGTAACTTTTTCAGATTTAGCATATGGATTGAAAAACAGGAACTGGTGTCTAAACAAGTAGGTACTATTTGAATACGGAAAATGACAGACAGCTGGAGTGTGGACAGTGGACAGTGGAATAATACTCTTCTATTTTGCCTGATCTGTATTTGTTTGATCGGTAAATACCATTTTTACCTGATTTTTGCAGTTAAAAGTGGTTTTAATAAAAGCAAAATATACTTTGCCGTCTGGTTATTTTAGTGTCAATTCATAAGTATATATTTGACTGTAATGCACGTCATTCGCATAATTACATGGTATTAAGTATTTTACAAAACTGTCATGATATTGTTTTTTCACACTTACGCAAGTGCCGTAGCAAAAGCCCAATCAACCCTAAAAATCGTCATCATGAACTATAGATCTTTAAGGATTTCAGCCGCACATTTTATTCGTTATTAATATATTTAATAAATCACATAAAAATAATAAATAATATGTACACTTAACAAAACTTAAAAATCTACCTAATCAAAAATGTAACTGTGTCTATGAGGCAAGGAAGCGAGAATGCTGGCTGCGTTTTCGCGTTGTATAGCTTTATATATTAAATATACTCAGCCTCTGAGCGAGAAACGAGCCAGCTTTTTTGTTTTCCAGGATTGTATTTAATTTAGGGGCTATTTTTCTAAAAAGTAATTTGGCGTTAGGTCCCCAAGGTCCAACAGTTTCAACGCCAAACGGTGCAAATACATAATCACCTGCAAGAGACTCGTATTTGCGCCGCTTGGCGTCCGACTCAGTGGCAGACCCAACTTTAAGAGCTGATTCCCTGATATGAAAAGGGGTTAAAGTATCAACACACGTTGCGTCCCATACTAAGGCTGGTCCCCGCTCCCAGGCAATGAGCGTGAGGCCATCAGGTCTCTTGCCATCATCACGGACCAACCCACGAGGTTCTAATGTGGAAGGAACGTTGATGCTTTAGTTGATGAATTAGGAATAACTATCGATAGTGGACTATCGAGTGGCAACGCTAACCACTTTGGTGCCGCTCGCAGACCAAGTGAAAAGCCAAAATGTACCGGTCGGGTGCTTCGCGGATATGAAATGGAAAGCACCTTCGATTGCACCATATTAAAAAATAAATGCACTATTTCTTTCCTCACAGTTGAAATGAAAAATAGTATGTTTAACTCGGTTGAAAGCACCCATTCCACTCTCGAGCTATTGGCGAACAATACCCCACTGTGATGATTAAAAATGACGATGACTGGTTGCTTCCCTTGCAATTAGGAGATCCGGAGTTACGCAGAGTTCGTGACATACTGTGCAGCAATCTTGACCCTAAGGGGGTAGAATATATCAAGGACAATTACGTATTGAAAGTGCGAACGGGGTGATCAAGACTGTATGAGGTGGGTAGTACTAAAGGGTGCAAGGTGGTAAGTGTGTAAAAGAAATCACGACGACATCGGTCACGTTGGTTTTGAGAAAACTTTAGATCGCATTTAACGAAACTATTGGTTCGCGAAAATGAAGAGATTTGTTAAAAAATATTTTGGGGCTTGCATTGAGTGTGTGTACGCGAAAAAAGCTTACTCGTGAGGGTCTTTTGCATTCGATCGAAAAGGTGGACAAGCCGTTTCACACTTTGCACATTGACCACCTTGGGCCCTTTGTTAAGTCTAAGAGAGAACACACTCACATACCGTTGTTGACTCGTTCACGAAATTTCTTTTCATAAAGCCAGTACGTAACACAATCAAAATGTTATCAAAGTTTTGTAGGATATTTTTAATACATTTAGAGCACCTGACCGTCTTATTAGTGATAGGAGATCTTGTTTTAGTTCCCACACATTTAGGAGGTTTTGTCTTGACCGGGGGATAAAGCACACTTTGAATGCTGTTGCGAGCCCCAGGTCGAACGGTCAAGTCGAACGTTACAACAGAAAGGACCTTGATTCTTTGAGGGCACAAAATTTTAATGATGATGAGAAGGACTGGGATAACAAACTGGGGAGGATCCTATGGGGGCTAAATAATACCGTACAGAAAACGATAGGTAGGTCGCCCGCGGATGTCATGTTCGGTACAGATATGCGTAGTGAGTTTAGTCCGGTTTTTAATGAGTTAACCGATGTTACTTATGAAGACGCCTCTTTGCTGTCTATTCGTAGCGAAGTTTAATCTCGAATTGACAAGGCTCAGACCTCACAGAAAAAATATTATGACAAGAGAAGACGACCTGTGTACTTACAATTAGGGGGATTTAGTAAAAATCACTAAAGCAGCTTTTCAAAATAACGGAAAAAGTACAAAACTTATGCCATCATATGAAAGTCCTTTTAGAGTCATTAAAGTAATATGTAATGATCGATACAAAGTTGCTCCCATTCCTGGGTTCGAGGGTATGAAGAATAAGCGTAAAACGACCGTTGCAGCAGATCGTATGCAACCTTGGATCCACTTAGCTTCTTTGGAAATTGATAACGATTCTAATAGTGATGCCAGTGGTGATGCAAGCGATGGTAATATGTCCGAGTGATTTGATATTGTTTATCTACTTATAGTATGGATTAAGCAGTGGCTGTTCCTAAATCATTAATTCAATGTTTTATCAACGATGAACACATTATGTACATTATTGTTTTGTGTTGTTTCAGGTCAGGCGTGGCCAGGCAGACGAGCACCTGCCTAGTTTGACCTGAAACCGGTTCTGTGTGGAGTTAATTCATTATGGTTGGTTATATGGTTACATGGATAAATGGCTATTTGGTTAAATGATTATATGGTTAAATGGTTACATGGCTAAATTGTTCCTTGGTTTTTTGGTTATGTTTATTAAACTAATTAGTTTAATATGGTTACTTGCCAATCTGATTGTACGATTATATATAGCTAATTTGATGAAATAAGTACATGGCTAAATATTGAGTGAATAATCATTTAGTACAATAATTGACTACTGCTTAAGTTGTTATTGTAATTGAAGCCAAAATGTATACAAAATTGATAATGATCGAGAAATAGGTATGTTTAACTTGCTTTCGATTTGATGAATAGAATACTGTCATAATTGTAACTACCTAACGAAGAATGCCTCTTTTCACATAGTGTAAGGTTTCACCGGAGGCGTGTATAGGGACATACCCGTGTTCAGGATGGACGAGAGTAAGGTTCGCTAACTTTTAAATAGTTATTTTGATTTCTGCAAGTGGCAACACTCCTTCCGCCGGTTCGTTCGTGGGTTCACGGAACAGCGGCAAGGAGTGGGGCCGACTCGAGAGCGCTGGGCATTGTTCGTCGGGGAGTCAAACGGTTCAAAATTGTGAAGTCGATATTTGATATTCAAATAGTAGCGGTTGGCTATAAAATAAAGATCTTGATTGTTAACTGGTGTTATTCTAAAAGTGACGGAATAAATTATTGTCAAACCTAAATTGTTGGAGTCTTTTCTGAGTTGTCCCTACAAACCTACCGTTGAGATTTTAAGTAAAGGTCTTAATTTTGCTGATGAATACACCGCGTAAAATACCGTATGAGGAGATTATTTGCAGCGTAAAAGATTGCTTGGTAAAGAATAATATGAAGAAAGAGGTCGCGGAAGCATTACGACAAGACATATCGTCAGTCCTAAGACATTGCAAAGTCCCGAAGTCGAATCTTTCTTGTGAACAGTACCTAGCTTTAAAAAACCTAAAATCTAGACTAGATCTTACAATCGTGCGCGCAGATAAAGGTAACGCTACGGTCGTAATGAATACATCGGACTATAAACTTAAAATGTCTCAGTTGCTGTCGGACGAATCATCCACCTACAAACGCGTGAATTCGGATCCAACTACGAAGATATTAAAGAAAACCAGCGACTTAGTACGAAAACACATGATAGTTTAAGTCTAAATGTTCCACAGTTAGTACCTACGTGTGCAAAACCACCGAAATTGTATGGGTTGTCAAAATTTCGTAAGACTAATATTCCGCTGCGTCCCATTGTGAGTCAAATTGATACCCCAACCTACAGATTGGTTCAGCAATTAGCTAAAACATTATCAAAACTACGGGGAGGAACAACGGCGTATGTAAATGATTCCTACCATTTCATCAGCGAAATTAAGAACTTACAATTAGAAGATGATGAAGCTATGGTTAGTTTTGATGTACAGTCCCTATTCACAAGCTTACCAGTAAAGGACTGCATTGAAATCACCAAAGGGAAGCTGGTTTAACTCGACATGCCAATAGAATATGCGGAACTATTGGAACATTGCCTTACATCTGGCTATTTACTGTGTAATCTGCAAACCGATGGTGTAGCAATGGGCTCTCCGGTATCCCCAGTTGTTGCTGATATATTCATAAAGGATTATGAGGATTGAGCTCTGAGCACATCACCTATATCACCAAGGTTTTATAAGCGGTACGTAGATTACACTTTTACAATTTTACCCACCAATAGTGTTTCTGCTTTTCTTAATCATCTTAATTCATCCCACACCGATAAATATCTCAATGGTGCGTCTCACCATCATCCTTCACAGTTAGCTACCGTGGGCAAATCTTTGTTTTAGAGAGCGAGGGGCATCTGTGACGACCGTCACCTGGCTGCTGAGCTTCAGCATGTAAGGAAGGTACTATGGGATAACCAGCATCCAATACCACGGCGTTGCAGACCCCGTGCCAAGCCTACGACAGTTGAACGCCAACCTGCAGTTCTACCATATGAAGGGAGTCACTGACAAGATTGGGAATATCTTGAAGCGTGCTTCTATCAAAACTTACTTCAAGCCGCAAAAGAAGATTAACCAATTCCTACCACCTGTCAAGTGCAACATACCTCTTCAAGATGCAGGGGTGTACAAGCTGGAGTGTGACTGTGGCCTCTCCTACATCGGGCAAACAAAGCGAAGTATAGGCATGCGGATAAAAGAACACATGGCTGACGTAAAACAAAGACGGAACACGAAATATGCTGTGTGTGAACATGCCTTAGACAAACCCAACTTCTTCATTCGTTTTGACCAACCTAAAATAATTGCAAAAGAATGGCGTTTTATTCCTCGATTGCTACGGGAAGCCATTGAAATTAGAAAACATCCAAACTTCAATAGAGAAGATGGTTGGAAAGTTCCACCGGCATGGGATCCTATTCTAGCAAAAACCAAAGCAACACCTTGCACTGCAAGATCTCAAGACACGGTTAGCTCTTTCTGCGTAGTAGGAACGTAAGTTAATATAAATGAGTGACGGTAGTTTAATTTTTCAAAAATTTGTCATTACAAAGTTTGGAAAAATTAATACCTTAGTGTCCCTGCGACCATGAACGCTGTAAAGTGTTCGCAACGTCAGGTTTTTAATAAAATGTAAATAGATCGCGAAGTAATCCGTAAAATTGCGTTTCAATGTAATAAATTTTAATTTTTGTTTGAAAGAAAACACTTGTTCAACTTCTGACTTATTTACTAATGGCTGCGTATAAAATGGCAAGAACCTGGCTCATTTATTTCATTAATTTAGTAACATCGATTCATCGTAATGATTCTAATATTTTTGGCGTTTTTGTTTGCCTTATCAGATGCTCGCCAAAAATATTAGAATCATTACAGAGCAAAAAGTACGACGTCGTTACTGAAGATGGGTATATCCTCAAGCTTTTTCACATAAAAGGAAGTGAGGGTAAGAGCCCCGTTCTACTGATGCACGGCTTAGCAGACTCAGGTGATTCATATATCCTCCGTGGAGGACGTCTATAGGGATAGCCCAGGCCGAAGCAGGGTACGACATTTGGGCAGGGACGCAGGGAATGAGCGTAAGGCCATCGGGTATCTTGCCATCATCACGGATCAAACCACGTGGTTCCAACGTGGAAGGAACATTGATGCTGGCAAGAGCTCTCCTGATGGCGTCATTAAAAGTAGCGTGGCGGGCGAGACGCCCAGCACTTTGCTGGCAACAAAGACAGTGGAGACCATATTTGTCGACCTCCTTGCCACAAGGACACGTAAAAACTTCACAAATAGGGGTACCAAGGCGCAGACCCACACACCCGGAATGACTCACTATCAAAAAGGGTGCCCAGATTTTTTGATGGTAAGGCATGAAGCCAGTGGCCTGAATCTTTGCAGGAAACTGCAAAGAGCCTAGCACGATAACAATCACTGACAGAATTTTGAAGTAAAGAATTAAAGGTCTCTCTCGCAAGAGGGACATCCCAGAGTTTTTGTTGATGACGTTCCTTTGGGATGTCTACACTAGGACAGAGACCTTGCCATAACTCTTCTGCCTCTCTCACCTCAGAGAGCTGGCGAGAATGTTTTAAGATTCTTCCAGCTAAAACGGAAGTGCTGTGAAGATAGGAGAGAAAGGCGGGAAGGGCAACACTAGAAATTTGACGAATTCCGACACCACCGAAACGAATAGGAAGCGAAGCCTGAACCCAAGAATCATTGTCAAAATGCAAATTAGAATTTTTTCCAAACAATTTCTAAGGGTGGTATCAAACATTTTTAAATAATCCGTTTTTTTCCAGATTGGACTAGCACGAAGGCAATAAGTAAATTTAGGCACAAAAAGACAAGATTTTAGGATTGTATAAGCAATGTGAGAATTTAGATGTTCCAGTCTGGGGGCTAAAAGGGTGAAATCATTCATTTTTTTGTCAAGAAAAGGTTCGATGCCGGTATCCAGAAGAGGGGCACCTAGAAGGCAAAGCGACTCAGAATTTAGAATTTTTATGTTTGGAGCAAGGGAGTTAAATTTATCAATGATATCCTGACGGGAACCAGAGGGAACATGGTCATTAATAAATAGTTCACATTTCGAAAGGTTAAGATCTAGGCCTATTTTCTTGAAGCTGTCTATAATCCGAACGAGGTCCTGAAAAACAGTAACAAACTGCTTTGCCACCGAGAGAGCCATCATCCAGATACCAGTCATTGAATTTAGAATTTAAGGATGAAATGACAGCATAAGCATTCTTCACGTCAACTTTAAAAAAAAACGTCAGATTCGTCATCACAGACGAGAAAATTACGAGCGGAATGAACCACAGCTTCGCAACCTCCTCTACTGCCAAAATCAAGTTTGATAGGTTGAAAAATTTCCTTCAACGGTGAAGATAGATCCCGACAGGCTAATTTGGCTGCAAGAAGGTGGATCCAATAGCAATCGGACGAATGCCACCATTTTTTTTTCGAAATGCACAGAGTCTTGCACCAAATAAATACGGGAGGAAACTTTCAACAACTTTGCCAGATAAGAGGAGGTTACAAAGCTTAGTAATATTTGAAAGTAGAGTTCTACCGTCGTCAGCAGCGGAAGCACTAACCAAATCCTTAAGGTGTTGGGGAGTGATGCCGTCGATGCCGCCGGCAGAACCAGCCGGAAATGACATTATGGCAGCCAACGTGTCGCTGTCATCAAGAATCTGAAATGGATTAAAATTTTGAGGAGGAGGAACAGGGGAAGAAGGAGAATCTGGACGTGAGGGATGCTTTCAACGAAGGCTCTCAAGAGTTTCCTGAGTAGGGGGAGCGAGCGTGTCGTCGGAGAACAAAATACGAGCAGCGTTCTTAAGGTCGCCTTCCATTACCTTATTTTCAACTGATCGAAAAATATTCGATTTCGAAGAAACCAAAGGTGATGAGCGGAATAAAAGGGATGGATTGCGTGAAATTGAGGCATTATCTAAAAGTGCACGGGTTAAAGATTTAGACTGTGAGTTTACATGTTTAAAATGAAGTTGGGTTACTTGTCAAAAGATAAATTCACCATAGAACTTCCCAAAAAACAACAAATTCCTTCCCTATTTAAAAGTCTTAAATGCATCACAATCAATCGAAATCAATTATATTGGCGGTAGCCTCGCACCAGAAAAGAAGTTCTAATTTTTTGCCATAATTGCATAAAAGAACTAAACCATTTTTGGGGTTTGAGTTCCAAAATGTTGATATTTTCTACTTAGAATAATTAAAAATTCTTAGTGATTTGCCATAATTTTGCTGCAAAATTGTAAGATAAAAACAAAAAAGAAAGGTATTTTCGTACTTTAGCAGTTTTATTTTATCTACATTAAATAAATATAGGTATTACACTAACAAATATATTTCTATACATTCTTAAAACAATAAAATGTGTTTATTGTCAACATTACATTATTTTTATGCAATGTTTTATTAATATATTTAAAATAATTGCTCTAATCAATGATTGTAAAAACCAAAAATTTTGCATCTAGAGGTCTTTATGACAGCAATTGTATTTCATGTTTACCAAAAATTCCAATTCGACGTAAAGGGATATTTTTAGATCCATTATAGTGGGTCGTATAAAGCACCAAGTGTATTTTTTAAAGACGTAAATCCAAGCTAACTTTAAAACTAACGAAGATGGGCATGTTTTCAATATTTAGACTTTTTCATAGGAAAATTTCAAGAATGTCTTATCTTGGACATTTTTTAATGACTTCTGAAATAAAATAGTTATGAGTTTTTTACTAAAAATTAAAAAGTTTTTCGGCTCTCCTGAAAAGTACGGTTTTGGTTTATACGGCAATTGAACCTGAAGGTATCGATATGTTTAATTATGTCGCAGGGATATTATAAAATCCGTGATATTATAATTTCACTAGTGACATTATAATTACACTGATTTATTGTCAATCGTTTGCATTACTTACATTTTAACAGGCTAGTTTCAGTGCCATTATAATTTCACTAGACCAATACAGTGACATTGTAAGGCAGTGATATTTTAACAATAATACTGGTTTAAGAAAGCCGTTAGATTATCAAAGCGATCGCTGATTGGTCTATTTTCTTTACCAACTAAACTACAAGTATTGAAAACTTCCAAATGCTCACGATCACTCATTTTGAAGATATTGACTAGAATTATCAACTAAATACCTCATAAAAACACCAAAAATATGTAATGAACTGATATTTAAAAAGGCACGCTTCAATGTTTATAAATGTGTATTGCGACTGATTAACTCAATTGACCAATCAGAACACGCGGGGCTCCCACCACAAACTCAACTCATAATAAACCTAGATTTATTATAATATCACTATTGCAGCCCAGTGAAATTACAATATCACTGAAAAGAGCCCGTTAAATTATACGAACCAGTCGTCATTGACAATAATCAGTGTAATTATAATTTAACTAGTGAAATTATAAAATCCCTGCGACATATACACATGCTCGAAGAATTTTTATTTTAATATTTAATTTCAAGCTTATTATTTCAAACATATTTAAACAGCCGTCAAATCACATAACAATGTTATAATGTTAGCAATGCAAAATTAACCGTGGAAAAAGGAAATGCGTTAACCTTCTGCAACTGACGTGGTAGTCCCAGGCACCACTAATTGAAAACTACGTAATTGTGTCATCATTATTTTCGTTTTGACTCTCGTGATTTCAGTACCTTCCTGGATTGCCATGTAACGATGCTCGTGAAGTGTGAACAGCTTAGATTAAGGGCTGATTCACACGAGATCCATCATTGACGATTCGTCAAAATACACGATACGTCATGACGGCAGGACGTTCACATTGGATTCGGAATCGTATTTTTTCACGATTCAGCAAATTATCCGAATTGGTGGCATCAGCGGATCCGTCACAAAAAAATTACGATTTGTGTATTTTCACGATTCGTGATCCGTGTGAAAATGGGCATTCAAAAAGCGTTGCCGCCGTCAAAAAAAGGACGAATTGTGAAAAAACGAATCGTTAAAACTCACGAATCATCCTCGTGTGAACGGGCTCTAACTGGTTATGCATTCATTTCAAAAAAGTGTCTACGGGTCTACTACCTCAGCATTACAGTTGGTTATTTCGTGTTCTTGTTCCTTATTTTATGTAAGTGCAAAGTAAAATTTTATGAAAGATACAATATGTTCTTAATTAACTGTTTATATAGTAAAAAATAAAAATATTTCAATAAACCGGCCAAGTACGAGTTGGACTCGCGCACGAAGGGTTCCGTACCATTAACTTAAAACATTAGACAGTATAGGCAAAAAAAGTATATATTTTTATTTTATTTATAATTTCAAAAGTATTCATCACAGGATACCCGAAACAATTTTAAATAAGAGTTTCCGCGGCTGTTTCTTTACCTGAGTGATTTGAAGTTTATGGGTACAAGACTTTAGAAATTACAGGGGGAAAATTACTTTAGGAATTACAGATATAGCCCACCAAAGTGGGCTAACTTTGGTGGGCTATATCTCGCAAATGGTAAAGCTGGTAAATAAGTGTTGTATCAAAACTCTACCTTATTTTTATAGTCCTTTTCAACGATACCCCACACAAGGAGGTGCACTCAAAAAAATTATTCACCCCCACCTTTACATGTATGGGGAGGTACCCTTAAAAAGGGGTCATTTTAATTTTTTGTATTTTTGAAAATGAGATCTATATGTAAAGTATCCTCGAACCAAGTTACATGCAAATCAGTCCATAAACCTAGAAGATATTCTGCTGTGACAGACTAGGACGGACGGACTGAACGATCTTATAAGGGTTCCTTGTCGGACTACGGACCCTAAAAACCTACTAACAATATCTATAATTAGAATCAAAAGCGACCAAGTAATACCGTTATTTAAATCCGGTGACAAAAGTGACCCCTCTAATTTTAGACCAATATCAATTCTGCCGGTCCTTAGTAAAATATTTGAAAAGGTAATATTCAATCAATTACTAGCAGTCTTTTCTTTAAACCATCTACTACACAAAAAACAATTTGGTTTTACTAAAGGTAGAAGTACTGCTGATGCGGGGGTCACTCTCTTAAAACATATATTTGATGCCTATGACAATAGACAAGATGCTTTAGGTATCTTCTGTGATCTTTCAAAGGCTTTTGATTGTGTGGAACATAAAACTTTATTGAAAAAATTACGACACTATGGAGCTTCAATGAATTCATTAAATTTACTTGAATCCTACCTAACAAGTAGAACGCAAAAAGTTTGCATCAATGGAATTGAGTCTTCTGGAGCACCTCTGACAATGGGTGTGCCCCAGGGATCGATATTGGGACCTTTGTTGTTTTTGATTTATATAAATGACCTTCCACACTTTGTGCAAGATCTTTGTGATATAGTATTATTTGCTGATGATACTTCACTTATATTCAAAATTCCAAGGGGGAAAGATACTTTTGACGATGTGAATAATACTCTTTCACAAGTATTACATTGGTTTACCGTTAACAACCTATTACTTAACGGGAATAAAACTAAATGTGTTAAGTTTACTATGCCAAATGTCAGACAGGCCTCAACACATGTTTTGATAAAAGACAAATTGCTAAATACTATAGATTCAACAACATTTTTAGGCATAACTTTAGATTCAAAACTACAATGGGGTCCTCATATCGTGGCCTTGTCAGGTAGACTTAGTTCAGCTGCTTTTGCTGTAAAAAAGATACGGCGCT
The DNA here is from genome assembly GCA_949316185.1 of Pyrausta nigrata. Classification (NCBI taxonomy): domain Eukaryota; kingdom Metazoa; phylum Arthropoda; class Insecta; order Lepidoptera; family Crambidae; genus Pyrausta; species Pyrausta nigrata. The sequence goes on from OX438965.1 coordinate 7,718,776, forward strand.
TGACTGATATTGAATCGGCCAGATTAGTATATTTTAGTTATTTCCACAGCTTGATGTCGTACGGTATTTTACTGTGGGGCTCAGCTGCTGATATCGAATCAGTTTTTGCACTACAAAAAAGGGCCGTACGTGCTATTTATAACCTCAAACCTCGAGATTCATTAAAAGTTTTTTTTAAAGAGATAAGGATATTAACGGTAGCCTCTCAATATATTTATGAAAATATTATATGTGTGCGCAAATACCTGCATTTATTTACAAAGAAAAGTGATACACATTGTTTTAACACTAGAAATAAAAATAAACTTGCTGTTCCACAATTCAGGCTTCAAAAGGTTGGTCAGTCTTTTATGGGGAAATGTATCAATTTCTTTAACAAATTACCACAATATATTGTAGAATTACCATTTATTAAATTTAAATCATTAATTAAGGATACTTTAATGACAAAGGCTTATTATAAGGTAGACGATTATTTGAATGATGTCAACGTGTGGACCAGCTCGCACCAGTAAAATTTTAATTTCTGTATCAAAATATTATTTTTAAAAGAGGCTTTGACAAAAGTGACTGAGTTTCTTGCGCTGCTTCTTCTCAGCACGTAGGTAAAAAATATATGTTGGGACGTGTATAAGTGCCCCCAGTGGGTCTACATGCATAAATAAATGACTTTTATGACTTTTTTATGACTTTTTTGATGTTCTAAGAAATTTTTGTGTATCTTTGCTTATTTAACTATAATTTCTCCCATTCTCATGTAGATATGTCGTCTATAGTACAATAAAGAAGTTAAGTAAATAATAAATTAAGTAATCAACTTAAGTTTTTTTGCTTGTTTCTTTTTACCTTTGTATTATGAATAAATGATTTATTATTATATTATTATTATATGTATGTATGCACATTTACATAAAAATAATCAATTAACTAAATATGTACACTTAAACAAAACTTAAAAACCTACTTATTCAAAAATGTAACCATGTCCATGAGGCAAGGAAGCGAGAATGCTAGCTGCGTTTCCGCGTTGGATAGCCATACTTAGCCTCTGAGCGAGAAACGAGCCAGCTTTTTTGTTTTCCAGAATTGTATTTATTATTATTATTAAATATACCGACATTTAAGACAGAGTGTTATATCTACAATATTCCAAAAAGGTCGCTACCAGACTGCCACTTCAGTGTACAACTGAAACAATAATTCTGCGTTAGTGGTAGAGGGTTAGGTAAGTTGTATTTCAATTTAATAAATTTTAATATTTTATGTTAATGTCCTAGCCGAATTTCGACTACAGTGGCCAATCTCAACAGGGATTAGCCAACTGCGCGGGAGATATTATAGTGCACAAGTGTGTGCGCAATACACAGGTGCACTCTCTGTTCCTTCACTCTCATTATTCGGTGAGACGGCAGTCCGACATGACCGTAGAGAGATCAGGCGCAGGACCAACGGCTTAACGTGCTTTCCGAGGCACGGGGGTGTTAACACCACCAACTTCCTGACTCCGGAGCTGTGTCTGAGTTATTTCAAGACAGAAAAACCAAACACTTTCGGCCCGACCCGGGATTCGAACCTGGGACCTCGTGGATAGTTACCAACGTGCTGACCACTAGACCAGCGTGGCAGTCACATTTTATGTAAATACACCAGAGCCGGCCAACACGGCCGCAGGTCAGACTACCCCACGTGGACCTTGAGACCACCTCTATTCCCTAATTAATAAAAGCTGCTGCTGCAGCTGTTGTTAGTGGTAGTCCAAATAGGTAACTTGACGTGCTGCCGACTGTACCTACTCTCGATTCTAAACAAACTACTTTCGCCTATTTCAGGTACAAAGATACGCCTTGTACCAATGAGATGTATTTAAAAAAAGAGGTAGACATGTCATCTCTTACTGGGCGGTGATTCGAATTTGATGCAACGAGCACACTTTATTTTACGGGAATACTTAGTGAATATACAATGAGTGCGTCGCTGGTGTAGTGGCTAACGGGTTGCCTCTCATGCGGGTTCGATCCATGGTGCCGCCATGTACCAATGACTTTTTCTGAGTTATGTACTTTAGTTGTTTCATTAACCGATGCTGTTACGGTGAGGGAACACATTGTGAGGAAACCTGCACATTCAGGCGACTGAATGTGTAACCGCGATCCAAACTGGCCAGGTTCCCTTGTTAACAGGGTCACTGAGGTCAGACGGCAGGTCATAGTCCAAAGCGGACGCTGGGCCCACGCGCGCGAGTTCACAACCGGGATAACGTGTGGCTTATTCTAGCTAGAGTCAAGAGCAAACCCATATAAAAAAGAAAAATATATGATGATGACTTAAGCACTTATTATGGTGGTACCATCCACTAGGATGGCACCATCCTAGTAAGGATCCTAACGTCTCATCCTACTTAATCCTAACTAGGAAGGAAGGATGGATAGTCAGGTGCTCTACTCTGATAACGCATTGTCCGTATTTTCACGTCTAGCCGTCGCACTCGCTCGCACTGACATGCTGGCATTAGTGACAGGGACGTCTTCAGCCGCAACTACGGATATCGTCTTACAGAGTGGGGCCCAGACAAGTTAGGAGCCTAAGTAGTGAACTGCGATTACGTCTTCCTATTTCCTAAGTAGGGTTCTACACAAATAGGAATTGCACGAATTGATTCCACCGGCCCCTTTCTACTATCGGGACATAAGACGCAGGCGGGGGTTCCACCCTTATGTCGTTGACATACCACTTATACGCACCAAACGTTTTAAATCTTCGTTCCTCTTGCGTACGGCTAAAGTGTGGAATTCGTTGCCAGCTGAAGTGTTTTCTAAACACTACGATTTGGATTCCTTTAAGAAAAGAGTGAATAGGCTGCTTCTAGACAGACATGTCCCATCATCGGCCGCATCGTCGCTTACCATCAGGTGAGATTGCGGCCAAATGTCTGCCTATTAAATTAAAAAAAAAAAAAATAGGACGGTGTAATAATTGCTTTAGGGCCTTTAGGCTAAATTACAAGTCAGCCGGTATAGTCTTAAGACCCATCCGCCTGCCCTGGGCCGGTAGCCAAATAGCTATCGTTCTGGAGCGAACATTGCCATCGCCAATGAAATGTCAAAATATGTACGCAAAAGCCACGTGATGTTTTGATGGCGTATGTCAGTTTCATACATTTCGTTAGCGATAACGAACTTCGCTTGACAATGAATTGCCACTTGGCTACGGGCCCTGGCCCTTTGACCTAAAGGCCACGCAACGTTTACTCAACAGCGCCCTCTATCCCTACATCGGAACAATTGTGCCGTGGACTTTCCTAATCTGTAAGCGCTAGTGTTGCGTCACCCACTTAGCGTAACCGAACCGGTCCCTTGTAGTGATGTGCCGAGTTGTCGATAAAAGTATCGATAAATGCTAGTAAAACTTTGTACGACGGAAAACAACTCGTCCGTAATATTTTGGTAAGCGGTTGGATTGTAGATAAAATAAGTAGATTTTTGTAAGTAGTGTCACAGACCTTAAAATAATTCGTTTGCTACATGTAGACTCTTGGGGGGTACACTTATACATGACATGTACTTTTTGTATACATACAGATTAATATATACGAGTATGATTGTAATATTTATCGTAGTAATTTCTTGAACAGCAACAAAAATCTATTATCTCGAAAACGGTAGACTTTTGCAAAATAGGTACATTATGGAGTCAAAATTGAAAAAGGCCTCGCTATGACTTCTTTAAAAGATCGTTGGATCTAATAACCAATGACCATGTATTCAGTAAGATTTTAAATAACTTTTCCATGGTTCAATGAAAAAACAATTAGGTATTACGAGTTAAGTATAATAACACACTGATTTGTACCTAAATGCAATTTGACATTAACGTCTAGCATTTTGACTTGATATGAATTAGATAGATAGATATATAACTCTTTCTTATACGCCATAAAAGTAACAGCAATACAATTTACACAAAAAAATATTAGGAGGTCTTATCGCTAATAATTATAAACATTTATTATTAACATTTACTTAGATATCTAAAGTAGATATAGGCATTACCTACTAATGAATGCACCATGTAGATTATGTATGTAAACAAACAACAGACCTCTTTATTTTATATTAATAAGGTAATCCCTAATACCTACTCTGTTGATTAAGTATAGTTTTATAACTGCTATGCCCTTACATGCTTTTGTATAATTAATTTCATATGCGTAGAATACTTTATATCATTAATGTTAAGTCTGCCTACTCCAAATTATCTATCTCAATTAGCAATGTGAGCACTTAAAAGTTTTTTGTAAGCTCATTTTTAACCTAAAAAATAAATAAATCGCAATAATATATAACCAAACAAATTATATCGACGTCGATACTTTTCCCACGGCCGTCCCCTCACTAGAGTAATGAAGCACAACCACTTTCACCGTTCTGCGTTTTGCGTACGCGTTTCCTACATCGTTATTATTTTCATACGCAACTCTTGCGTCGGATCATCATACGGCTTGCTCACGCGCATGTTCGGTGCCATTGTACCAGCCATCACACGGATACTTGCAACCTCTAAGCTCAAATGTTGCTTTGATCTACGTATTTGTAAATTATCCCAAAGCAGAGAAGAAAAGCGAAATATTTGTTTCTTACGTTTACGCGAATTGTTGAACTCATTAAAACACAATTTTACGGATTACTTCGCGATTTATTTACATTTTATTTAACAAATTGACGTTTTGACTTTACAGCGTTCGTGGTCAAAGTCTTCCTGTGAAACACAATTTTACGGATTACTTTGCGATTTATTTAAATTTTAAATAAAATGTAAATAAATCGCGAAGTAATCCGTAAAATTGTGTTTTAATGAGAAAAGCGAAAGTCAAAAATAATATCTACACTTAGAGTAAAGTTTGTTAGCGCTATATCTATATTTATACTAATATTAAGTATAAAGAGGAAAGATTTGTTTGTTTGTTTGTTTATTTGCATCGAATAGGCTCCGAAACTACTGGACCGAATCAAATGAAATTTGGCACAGAGATAGTTTGAGACACTGGGAAGGACATAGGCTACTTTTTGTCGCGATATAAAATCATCAGGGGGTGAAATGGAGGATGAAAATTTGTATGGAAAATCCGACTTTGGCGCGGGCGAAGTCGCGGGGAACTGCTAGTGTTACATATTTTTGCTGTGGGGTACCACTAAAGTCGGTGTCAACAACTTTTCTCTCTTTTGTCGCTCCCTCATGTCTGAATATCGTCATCAGCATCAAGGCTGGCATCTCGTGCTGATGATTTGCATCCACCGGTTTCTGTCCAGTGCGCTTTTTACAACCTCGTAGAACTTGGAGGAGGAAGTTTCCTTTACTTGATCGGTCCATCTTGTCGGTGACTGACCGCGCGATCTGTTTCCAACCACAATTAATTTTTTCAGGCTATCACCACCTCTGCGCATTGTGTGGCCGAAATATGCGAGAATGCGTTGGTAGCATATGGTTGACAAGCGAGTTTTAACTCGAAGGTGCGTCAGGATCGATGCGTTGCTGCGTATTGCAGTCCACGAAATTCTTAGCATTCGTCTCCAGCACCACGTCTCGCATGCATCAATCCTCTGTGTCTCTCGTGCCAGAATTGTCCACGTTTCCACTTCATACAGAAAGATTGGGAACACCAGGGCTTGTATCAATCTTAACTAGAACAACAACAACAACAATATAATTAATTATACCTGCCGCGACGCGACATTATAATGCCAATCTCACGAGCAAACCATATCGTGCCGTATTATTTTTGACCGAGCTCACAAAAATTTGAAAATTTAACGGTGTTAATTAATTTTATAATCATTAATTTAATCCAAAAGGCAAGATGTGACGTTATAGAGCCTCATGAATGGTCCGATCAAATTAGTTCTAAGCACACAATGGACTCGATTCCAGTGTGCCCTGTCTAAGATTAAATATAAGTTCAGTCTCTCTCTTTCTCTGCTAAACAAACGAAAAGGGACAGACTACAATAATTTAGAAACGTCAAATTAAGTGATGCGATTTCTTACGTATTTTTACAAATTTTTGCGTGTTTTCGTCTAACTTTAGTCGTCATCGAATGTCATCCCTACTAAATTGTCTATGGATTCTCTTTTTTCCTTAGCAACTGACAGCTGTTCAATCGGACGTTTCTAAATTAATATAGTCTGTCTCTTTTCGTTTGTTTGGCAAAGAAAGAGAGAGACTGAACTTAAATTTAATCTTAGACAGGACACCTTGGAATCGAGCACAATATTATGTGCAATTTGGCAGCCAATCCCTGTTTGTTTAGGTTTCGCATCATCTGTTTTGGTTGCCAAGCAACCCTGCTTGGATTGATGCAATTTTGAACACAGCCATAATGATACGGAACCCTGATTCCGACTCGCACTTTGCCGGCATTTTGTTGATTAAGCATTAAGTATTCCGAAACCTTGTGTCCATAGTGTGTTACTTTCTTATCAGTAGCTTACGCACTTCTTTTGTAAATGAAATTAAAAACATAAAATTATTAACGCGTCGCAATGAGGACATCCTTTTTGGTCGGTTATAAATAGTAACACGTATTATTTTTGAGCCTTTAAGTTTCAAATGAGTCTCGGCGGAAAGTAGCTCACGGTCAGCATGTTGCACAAACAACTCTATCTTTTGATATGCAATGCAATCGATGTTAGTTGCAATTTAAATTGTTAATAAATACAAATAGTAATAAGCACAGAATCTAGCCTAATTTCGGCTGCGGCGGCCGATCTCAACCAAGGCTTTATACTTAGGTAAGTTTGACTAGTAGGTTTGACTGACTCGTTGGTCTAGTCAGCACGCTTGTTACTATTCACCAGGTTCCGGGTTCAAATCCCAGGCACGGGCCAAAATTTGTTTGTTGAGTGTCTTTTAATAACTCAGATACAGCTCAAATTCAAATTCAATCATTTATTTGGCACTCAGATAATTTTATAATGAATATTAGGTGGTACATATTAGACCAACTGGTGCCAAAAAGGTCCCTGCTCAGCATTAATCGTGACAGCGCGAGGCATGTCACGATACTGATTTTCAGCAGCTCCGAAATTTGGTAGTGTTAACACCTCCGTGCCTCGGAAAGCACGTTAAGCCATTGGTCCTGCGTCTGATCTCTCTCCTTTTATGTCGGATTGCCGTCTCACCGAACTATGACAGTGATTGAACAGAGAGTGCACTTATGTATTGTTGTTGTACACTATAATATATCCTGCGCAGTTGGCTAATCTTTGTAAAGATTGGACGCCGCAGTTGAAATTCGACTAGGAGGCATAGAAGTAAAAAAAACTGCACACGATGTGCGCAATACACAGGTGCAATCACGGTTCCTTAATTTTAGTTCGATGAGACGGCAATCTAAAACTATAGAAGAAGATAAGGAAGAAGGAACCAAGCAAGAATAAGCTACATGCAGCACATAAAAGAAAAGACAAACGCCGTGTCGTAACAGGAGGTCAAGAGAAGGGCGGAACACAGAGAGGGAAGGAATAATCTTCAATGACAAGAACTAAGCTCTTTAATGTAATGACTGGCTAATGAAAAGACGGCAAACTGACTAATTTTACCGTACAACTTACTTCTAAGCTTCTTCTGCCTCTAAGCGTGGCTCTAAGCGTTGCTCAAAACGTAGCTCTAAACGTGCCTCTAAGCTGTGCTCAAAACGTAGCTCTAAGCGTGCCTCTAAGCTAACCTCTAAGTGTGCCACAAGGTTATGAAAACCATAGCAACCACTCATCCAAGCAAATAACGAAAGTTGTCAAACGGTTATAGGACCACGTCAGGCTTCTATCGAGGCGCTGAGTGTCTTCAAGCGATGATGCGGTGTGGCCACTCCCTTAGGTTTCACTGTGTTGATTTACTAAGAATAAGAATATTAGTCTTAGCTCTAAGCGTGCCACTTCATGTGCAGACACTACAGCCTATTTTTTAAACATACCAACTACCTAGCCACAAACTAAGCGTGAAATTGTGCTATGGTGACTAGGATAACGGATAGACATACTTATATACGTTTACGACTCAGGTACAAATGCTCGTGCCCATCACTCAATAATTTGCCTTGCGGGATCTGAACTCACAACCTCTGGTTTCGTAGTCCGTAGCGCGAACCACTACACCAAGACGGTCGTCAATGTTGTCTGAAAGGCTTTTTGTAGATTAAAAGGAATCCCACTTTTTATGATTTGCCTTTTGTGTTTCACCACACTGTCCCAATAAGAAGTATTTTAATAACGGTTGCCTACATTGTACATACAAAGAAATAGACCATACTATTGCGAATGCAACGGATAGTTTTCAGAGTATGACTGAAGCGGTGCTACCAGTTGTATCCTAGTACAACAGACCTTCTACGATTTCAGGTTTTCGGAGAAGAACCTTGCACAGAGAAAACCGGTGCAAAAATCCAGGAAAATTATGATAGTGCAATTTAACCTAGCTTACAAGATGACGTTTTTCATCGTGTGCATTAGCTTTTGAAACCTTAATACCTACTCCACTATTACTTACTACTCTTTTTTGTTTTTGGAAGTCGATGCTAAACATTCGAAATTTTGCATTGCTAGAAATTTTTACTTACTCTTTGTTCCGTAACATATCGTGAATGAATTTATTAATAATATTATTATTACATTATAGGTAGTATGAGTTCGCAGTACATACGATAAGAACAGAAATTTTAATTAAAGTTTTTAAATAAACGACCACATCGAAATATGTTTGCAAAGTAAGTACCAGACCAATTTCACCCATTATTATAATTACTGTTAAAAAATCTTTCTAAATTCCAATTTCAAAAGAAAACTATTTGTGTCTGGACCTCGTTATTCGCAGCGATCTCAATCTTCCTTCCTACTTAATTTATATAAGCCAAACTCGATCACCAAAAGGCAGGAATACCTAGCTTGGGGGCTCCCATAACCCTAGAAAACTTAAGTTGTAAAAGTGATTACACCAATTTCACTTTTAATAAAGTTTATTTTTATTCTTAAATTACAATATTTTAAACGTAGGAATCAGAATCGACATTATAAACGTAGGTGAAAACTGATAGTAGGGCTGCAGACACGTCACGTGAGGTTGCACGTGGTGATTGCGTAACATAATCGGACAAGTGACTCTGTCTGGTGCGTAAAGCGTACCTACATAATGCGTACTTGGTTACGCCCAATGGCAGTGTATTAAAAAAAGAGGTAGACATGTGATCTCCTACTGCACGGCAATTCGGCCGACCACACGTTCGTTTACGTGACAAACGTCATATGTGTACGAAATTTGAATGCAAAATTGCTCAATTTGAGGCAAGCAATTTCCACCTGCTAATGACACATCTACCTCTATTAAAATGCTACTATCATTAGTTACACCTCTTAACTGTCGTCAGGTAGTTGGTATACCCCTGTGATACTGCTCCATCGTAGACCTCATCTTTGGCTAAGCTCTCGGGCTAAGATGAATATCAAGTGCTAGCCCCTTATAAGAATGTCGTTTTTTTTTAATTCAATAACTATCTTGAATTACTCGTACATTGTTTACATAATTACAGTTTATTCTAGTGTTGTAATTAAATTAAGATATACTTAACCTAAATCTCATAAAACATATCTACTAGCAGGTGTATGCCTTAATAAAACTTTTATAAATGCTCTTGCGCACAAAAAACTATTTTATGAGAACCACTTTACGAGACTGACAAGTGAAAAAGATTTTAAAATATTTGACTGACATTTTATTGTAACTTTTAAAAAGAGGCAGACTATAGTGACTGAGTTTGCTTCTTCTCAGCACGAGCCTATATTTGTCCTGAAACAGTGGTAGGGTGTCTGTGTGTAGAAATAAATGAATTTTATTTAAGACCGAGTTCTACACCATTGTTTTGACTTGAAAACTATGTACAAAACACTATCCAAAAGAGAGTGATCGTGGTGTTGAAATACAACAGCTTCTTGTACTAAAGACGTTGATCTTTGGTACGATAAGTTGTTCGAAATCTCAAAAAAAATAACGTCTTCAATAAAAATGGAGAAGCTATTGGTCAAACAGTAAAAGGAAGTGTATTTTTTTTAAATTATATAAATTTATTGAGCGCCATAACAGCTCCCTTCTAGATCCAGCAGGTTTTTTTTACATATTGTTTCAAAGAATTTCAAAATTCACACAAAGCTATGTAAAAAGTGGGCCAAGTGCGGCTTATGTAAGGGATTATTTAACAACTAAAACATACAACTTGGCTCTCAGTTGACAATGTTGTGATCTTTAAATATTGCGTGTACAATGCCCCCATATCAGAATATGCATTTTTACTGCAATACTGTCCCTATTACAACAGCATAAGATACTGCAGTGTGTATCTTGATGTGCTTGAGGTGTATCGTCCGTACAACGGTTGTAACATAAATTCAGCGGGCGCGTACCATATTTATATTCGTGTTCGTACAGTTCTTAATGGGCTTATTACAAGGTGTTCTCTAGACTAATTTTAAGTTTATTTTGTCTCTGTCTCAACAAACAAACAGCGATGTTCGCTGTAGAACAGCGAACTTCGCTGTCGCCAACGAAATTTTAATATGTACCTATGTAACTTGGTGTTTCGATGGCTTGTGTCAGTTTTATACATTTTGTCAGCAACAGCGAACTTCGCTTTTGGTGGACAAATTGCATCTTGTATATGAGCCATGATGCGGCCACGGTCACACAGCAGAGGCTTTACTCCGGCCTTACTCCGTATTTTCGAATGTAGCCGTCCCTTTCACTCACGACTAAATGACGACGCGAACGAGCGTGATGGCTAGACTCGAAAATACGGACATCCTCAACAGGACCTCAGAGGACTTAGTGCGAGTTCTTTCATGCTCTTACCTTCGTCCGTGACGAAAATTTGTGAGGAAATTTGGTCAGCACCCCTAGCGGTACGTTTGCAAAACCTGTTTTTTTCTATGACCACAGAATAAGTACTAGTACTACGTACAAATGAAATTCAAAGAAATCCCTACTCAATGTTGTTAACGATATGGTGTAATTCAGTTCGCCTCTGACTCAAGCACGTTTTCGTGTAGACACCTACCAGAAATACATTGCAAGATAATTTCATTCATATAACTCTGGAATATAAATCATAATACACTAAACCTATTCAGTGACGTACTATCACGCAACGCGATAGGGTTGACTGCCACAAGAAGCTACTTACGCCATCTAGCGCATCTTTCTAGGACTTTATTCACGCTCGTCCAACCAGCAACCTAGTGTCGCGCACAGCCGCAATAAAACGCGGGAGCGTGTCGCTGCCGGCTAGCGACACCCAACTTGTTTAGTCCCTTACCAAGGGATCGCCGCGCGTAGGTACGTTTTTGCTACCTACGCGGGAAGATACACAGGCCTGCTATGACACTCAGACGATCGTGAGCTCGTGTGAGTAAAAAATGAACACTTGCACTAGGCACTCAGTAGACCACCAAGTGAGCCACTAAGTGAGGCGATGTGGCCACCCGCATAAGATCCAATGAGTCCAAGCTATTATTAGGAATAATAAGATGAAAGATAAATGTTTAATAAATTGTATTACTTATTCAATGTCATATAGGTACAGTAGCCATTTACAAAATGTTCAGAGTTACACAATTCAGATAGTTTTGTTGTTAAGAAAAAGGGATTTGCAATCAATCTTCTAAGCTCTAAACTACACTCTAGCCTCCAAGCATGGCACTTCAGGGTCCTTGCAATGCAGTCTATCTACAGCGAACTTCGCCATCGCAAAAGTCACGCGATGTGACGATGGCTTCTGTAAATTTCATACATTTTTCATACATACGAATTGATTGCATCTTGTCTGCAAGCCATTTAGCAGGGCCGTAGTGCGGGCCCGTTCACACCACCCTCCCGTGTGTCGCCATAGCACCTCGGACCAACACTGGTAACCAACCACTGACATCAGTGAAAGGCGACCGCCGGCGCGCGCCGCACGAAAATGTTATTATAGTGCAAAACGGAATTAACCCCTTGGGCGTTTCCCGGTATTGAGGTGAGTCCCGGGTTTTGTTTTTTTTTTAAGAAAAAAGTGGGATCGAAAAAAATATTGGTGATTTTTTGTGCATGTTTTTTTGGTGTGATAAAATTGAGGAAAAGTGCGGAAATCGAGAGTATACGGAAATAAACTTTTGGTGAGTAAATGATATGTGTAAATAATGTAACTGGGTAACACATTTTTTGATGTTATCCATAATATTTTTTTTGACATCAGTTAATCTATTGACATGTGTTTTTAATTTGACATGAATCTTGTGTATTAATAATATTATAATTAAAACTGTAATTCGTAAATTAGCATGCTGGCGTTTTGAACAAACTGTAAGCCAGCATGCACACTGTTATATAATTTAAAAAAAACAGAGTGATAAAAAAAATCTAAATGTGTATGAATGACAAAAATGATTTAGTTTGCTAGTGGTTTTCAGCTAGGATAGTTTGTTGCAATTCTTTGTACGTAGCTTTAGTTAATGATCTAGTGTGTTACCTCTATCTATAAAAAAAATGATGTCAGTGTACTAAAATATGACTAGTTTTACATATTTTGCTAAACAAAATATCTTTAATATATTTTTTTAACATTTTTATAACTTAAGCAATTATTTTGCAAGTTTTTGTCCCACCGGATGACACACTCGATTAATTTTTGTAAGTGAAATTTGATTTAAAATATCTTTAAGTTTAGAGGAAATATAATCGATGCCTAGCAAATGTATGAGAAGTTTCTTCAGGGCGTTTAAAAAAATTCAATTTTAAAGATAAGAATTCGATTTTTTCAATAAATTGTTGATTGTAGACAATAATAAATAGGTTTAGTATTTGCATGCTATTGACAATGGCTGGATAGGCGCTCATTCACTACACTGGCATCTTCTTTACACCCTATACAAACGCAAATAAACAATATTTCATTTCATTTCGATAGTGAGAGTTTCAAGCCTATATTACCAGAAACTTCAGGAAAACGTTAAGATAATAACCAATGTTTACTTGTTAAGATACACGACTAGAGGATTTTGGTTCGAATTGAAATCCTCCTAAATTTTGATCAATTTTGCCCTCTTTGTATGTTAAGGCAATCTTTCTTCTTTCTTTATTTCTTTATTTATGTTAAACAATTTACATTAAAGAAACATATTTCAATACCAACAAAAACCTATTTAGATTTATACGTGGTAATGAGAGCCACTACACTACTCGTTACAATTTAAGACAATATGTAGTTCTTAAGTATTTTTATACATTTAGCACTATTTTCTAAATTACTTATTTGTTCAATAATATTGCTAGGATATTCATTTAAAGTAGATGGCAGGAAATACTCCCACATTCTTTTACCATGAACATTGTTGCATGAAGGTATTATATATAATACTACCTAATGTTTGCTGGTGCTAAAATAACGATGCCTTCTCTTTTATTCTGTTCCTCTGTACACAAAGACGATAACTATGGGAATATTTTTATATTGTGTTTAAATTTTTATTCATGAAATTTCCAAAACACATTTTCATGAGCGAAATCTGCACAGTGACGACGTAATGGGATGGAAAAAAACATCTTATGTGCTATAAGATGTTTTTTTTATATAAAACAAAAATGTATCTGTTTCGTAATCAGTTAATTACTCATGAGTAGGTATTAACGCATTTGTTTTATTTATTCACACAACATTTTATTTAAATCTAAAAGTACAGAAAAGACAATTGTTTCCTGTCTGAGCACTAACAGAGAGTTTAAAGAGTTTTATTATATTTTTTTAATCTACAAATTAAAAAAGTGTCATGTTATCACGAAGGAACATAGAAAAGAAACACATTTAAATAGATGTACGATTAAACAGAGAAAGGATTTAGTAAATGGTATTGCAAATGCAATACCATTTACTAAATCCTTTCTCTGTTTCCTTCAAAAATTAAAGTCAGCCTATAGATCTCACCGCTGGGAAAGGCCTCACCTCAACTATGGGGAGGTACGAGCCATACTCCTCCACGCGGGTTCAGTGCGGATTGGTAGAGGGGTGTCTGTAAGGCAAGTGACAAACCTTACTGTCAGATGTTATCAAGCCGCCCTAGGGCCTCTAGACTAGGCTTAACACTAACAGATAGTAGCCGGGACCAACTGCTTAACATGCCTTCCGCCTGGACGCCTTCAAAATTGGTCGGAATGGTCACCCATCCAATCACGACCGCCGTGGGTTGCTTAACTTTTGGTATCACTACCAAAGCGCTGCCGCCACTGCGCTACAAGCACCTCAAAGACTTTAGCAAACAGAAACAATTGAATATTGAAGTCACCGTAGCCTGAAGAACATAATGATGTTGATGTTAAGTTGTGAAAGTGTAACTTGAAATCAAACCCTAGATCAAACTAAGCTTCATGGAAAACCTGATTCAGAACCGACAAACCGGCAAGTTACTAAGCGGTTACGGTAAGTTATGTAAGTCTGTGCAACTTAAGTGAGCACATACTCACAACTCCTTGACGTAAGGTTTAAGCTTAGCGAATAAACTTAATTTTCGAGCAGGATTATAATGTGTGGCTTCTTATAGGCGCATCACGGGCTAACTGTCATTATGGACGTTTAGCTAGTTAAGCGTCGGTTTATTGGGTTCCGTACCGTACCTGAAAGTGATAATTTGTGTCTGTCTATTTGTTAGGTACTTTTTCACAGTTGATCCGCTAAACAAGGTATAGAGATAGTTTGAGTATCGGGTTAGGCGTAGTAGGGATAGTTCTTATCACAATAGACAATCAATTGTTATCGGGCCATCCGTCTTGGTGTAGTGGTTCGCGCCACGGACTTCTAAACCAGGCGGTTGCGGGTTCGAATCCCGCAAGGGACAAATGTTTGTGTGATGAGCACGAGCATTTGTACCTAAGTCATGGATGTTTATATAAGTATTTAAGTATGTCTATCCGTTATGCTAGTCACCATAGCACAAGCTCACGCTTAGTATGAGGCTAGGTAATTGGTGTGTTTGTTGGAATAATTTATTTATTATTTTTTATTTTATCCTTATGAGGCGTTGAGGGGGTAAAAGGGGTGGATATTTAGGTGGGATATCCGAGATTTCAATAGATGAAGTTGCGGGGAATCTCTATATTGTTATCTATAAAACCTTCTCGGCCTTCTCGGCGTCCGTATGTCTGTCTATTAGTGGGATGTATCTATTGAACTGTGGTATGCAGAGTTTAAATGTTCACAGTAAAAATTGTTGTGGAAATAATAACGCTGCATTGATTGGGAGCTTTTAGCCAATATGTTATGGCTGACTAATAACGAAGGCAGAAGTTAGTTCAAAAACTTAAGTAAATGTAGTATTAGTCACAAGTCCAAAGCGGACCCGGCCCTCGCGTGCGAGTACACAACCAGGATAACGCTAGAATGATGATGATGATCTTCCTAGCGTTATCCCGGTTTTGCACTCGTGCGTGAGTGCCCAGGGTCCGCTGACCATGATCCAGGATGTAGCAGATCAGGTAATTACAGTGGAGCGACTGCCATCTGACCTTCGTGATCCTGTTAACAGGGGAACCTGATCAGGTTTGGATCATGGTTACACATTCAGCGCCTGAATGTGCAGGTTTCCTCGCGATGTTTTCCCTCACCGTAAGAGCATCGGTTAGTGAAACAACTAATGTAAATAAGTAATAGTCATTGGCACATGGCGGAACGTGGGATTGAACCGGTATCTCCCGCATAATAGGCAACCCGTTAGCCACTAAGCCACCGAGGCTCATAGGGATGATGATGATGATGTGTTTTAATCATAAGTCATAATTCAATTTAATCAAAAGTTCTTGTAGGCATTAAATTTGAATATAATTATGCTTAGGTATACATTGGACTCAATTGTCATGTCTAAGAATAAATTTGAGTCTCTCTTTTTCTTTGCTAAACAATTGAAAAGAGACAGACAACAATAATTTAGAAACGTCAAATTAAGTGATGAGATTTTTGACCATATTTTTTTTCGTCATCGAATAACATCCGTATTAAATTGTCAACGGATTCTCGAATTTTCTTAGCAACTGATAGCTGTATAATCTGACTTTCCTAAATTATATAGTCTGTCTCTTTTTGTTTGTTCGACAGTGAAAGAGAGAGACTGAATTCAATTAAATTTCGCTCACAAAAATTAATCGACTGTGTCATCCGGTGGGACTCGAACCAACGTCCCGTCGCTATCCGGGCGAGTGCTCTTACTAACTGAGCTACGGAGGAAGTTAGTCAGCCGACGAATTTTTGTAAGTGCTTGCTACGCCAGGGAGCCAGCGTTCGAGCGTTCGCGTTTGTAAGCGAAATTTAATTGAATTTCGTAAAAACTTGCAAAATAATTGCTTAAGTTATAAAAATAAGAGACTGAACGTAAATTTAATCTTGGATAGGACACATATAATTTTGTTGGCTTCTAATCAGTATAAAGAGGTATCCAAGACGCACATGACAATCGGCCGATAAAAAAGTTTCTTCATACTGAGTTGACGACCAAACTATCACCCGATAGAAATCTAGTCTGCGCGAAGTCTGGGGTACATATTCGATATCAATGATTCCGCCCCCCCTTCAAAGACGTTTCTCAAAAATGGGGGTCATGGCCAGCCAGTTGCATCTTGATGCGGACCACTCTTCGTATCTTCTAAGTAAACCATGACGCATTTCGAGCGCCACGTTGGGCGCCAATACGTTTTGAGGGATTAAATTTTAGAACCACGTAATTCTGGAATTCGAGAGCCACAGGACATTTTTAAGTTCTTTGGCAACATTTCGGGGACTTTAACTAATTATGTTATTCAATGTTATAAAATTATCATGTGTTGGTAAAAAGTTATGAATAACCAACTGTAGGTATCAGTTAAAAGCTGTGCCTAGTACATCTTTTGCTATACGCCACTCGTTCTGCAAAAAGAGTGATTTACATAATTTTAATACAAGACATAAAAAAAGCTTGCCGTTCCAAACTTTAGGCTTCAAAAGATTGGTCATTCATTTATAGTAAGATGTATCACATTTTTTAATAAATTACCTGAAAATATTGTTGAATTACCTATAGATAAATTTAAATCAGTGGTTAAGAATACTTTAATGTCGAAAGGTTATTATAAAATAGATGACTATCTAAAAGATAAAAATGTATGGAATGACTTGTATGGACGAAACAATTGTAAAACTTTGAGAAGAGGCTATGACAATAGTGACTGAGTTTCTTGCTGCTTCTTCTCAGCACTAGCCCACAATTGTCCTGAAGCAGTGGTAGGGTTAAGATTGGGACGTGTATAAGTGCCCCTAGTTGGGTCTATATGCAGAAATAAATGCAGAAATTTTTATATATACGTCTATTATTTTAACGTACACATGGCTGCACGTCAGACTACCCCATTTAGAACCTGAGACCGCCTCTATTCCCTGCGTAATAAAATTGTAAAGCTGTTCGTACTTTACTTGGGTAACCTGACATGCTGCCGACTGTACATTTTCGTGCTTTACTTTATACAAGAATAAATTATAAGTTCTTAAGTATAGGTCGTTAAAATTGGGCTGAACTACAAAATGCTATGGCCTACGATTAAAGATGTTTAAATCTCTTTTATTTTTATTTTATTTATTTAGGCACACAATACAGAATACAATTAAAATGAAACAGGAGATACAATTTTAAAGGGTTACAAACTAAATTATATTCCACTTTATGAATGCACAAAACATTTAAGTAGGTATCACGAAAAAATATATAAATATATTGATATTATTTATGGTTTTACAGAGTGAACAGTTTTTAAAATACCAGTTTATTTAGCTCCATGGTCCCAGCAAATCCCCAATATAAGTTTTCGGAACTTGGCCGTATCCGAATCAAAGACGTCAAGTTGCGAGCTATCAGCCAAGTTCAGCATCAGTTTTTCTGCTAAAGCAACGAAAATACTGTCAATTTATCACACATATTCTTCTTTATTCACACGTTCATATACAGGGTTACTGGTAATAGGTGACGACCACTTTAAACCTGGATTTCAACAACACGTCTAACTTTTAATTAGCCCTTTTAGCATTATTGGACAAAATTTATATGGCGATTCTATCGAGTTTAAGGGTGATTTTACTGTTCAGTTAAAACCACTTTTATTCAGGACGAAATCTCAATAAACATTTTCGCACCATCGGGTGTTACAGATTTGTATGGAAAGGTGTTCTTTTAAGGTTTTATTAAAAGTCCTATAACAAAAGTTGTTAAAGGGATCGCCAAGTAACCCAGTATATGTCTGTGTCTTGTCTTGTCAGTCTGTGTCTTGTCTCGAAGCGCTAGTAGGGCCCATAAGGTAAGGAGACATGTTCTGCCCCATATGGGCTATAATTGATTGATATTTTGACGTTCATAAGTGGCATTTTGTGTCCTAAATTGAATAAAGAATTTTTGACTTTGACTTTGACTTTGACTATGGCACGGCCATGGTTTGTATCTACAGTATCGTGAGCAAACTCCTTAAAACAATCTATTTAATAGTTATTTTTAATTAAGTCAGACATCTGGCCGCGATCCCACCTGGTAGTAAGCAACGATGTGGTCAAGGATGGGCCATATCGGACTAGTGATATCCTATTCACTTTTTTCTCGAAATTATTCAGATCTTGGTGTTTAGGGAATACTTTAGCCGGCAACGAATGAAATTAGGAGGTAGGTAAGAATTGTTGTGAGCATAACTCATGCACACCATAAAACAACAAGGTAATTTACTTACACAAAAATATGTACAAAGTAGTAGGGTCTTATCGCTAAGAGTAATCTCTTTCAGACAGCCTTTGGGTAATAAGAAATTCATTATAACAGGAAGGAGGAGTTTAGTACAAAAGTATTTTGTGCCACCCGCACCGGCTTCGCACGGGTTCGGGTGCAACTAAAAAAAATATAAGATCGCCTACGTCATTATAAAAAAAAGAATAAGTAACATTTTAAAAGCAAAGTTTTTTTTCAAATCGGTCCACTAGTTTTCGAATTTATAAACAAACAGAAATAGAAATTTTTCTCTTAATAATATTAGTGTAGATTTAAATTATAATTTAAGTGGGTGGACTCCTTAAAAGAATCGATTAAGAATCGATACTCAACCAAAGGTGGTCATTCCTAAGTGGTTCGGCATCGGTGAACTCGGTTATAATGCGGCAAATCATCCGATTTTGTAAATCGATTACATAATCGGTTGCATACGAGTTGCCCAACCTGTATCGGGGTTTGTGTGCCGACGCTACACTGTGTGTATTCGGTGGATCTGTCCGATGGGTTTTCGCAAATTCCGTTTTAGATAAATTCCAGTATGAAATTCCTGTTTCGTGTATATTGATGACGTACTTATGATTATAACTGCTATGAAAATTGTGTGGTACAATATATTAAAAATCGGTTCATTGATAGTAAATAAATAATAATAATAGGATAGAGAAAAAAATGGACAACGGGTGCAATTTTTAAAATAAAATATAACAGTCTCTTATTTATAAAAATAACTTATTTTTTATTCAAAAGTCTATTAAAAGACTAGAAGACCCGTTAGTTTTTCAAAAGATTTATCAAAATGGGTTCAGTATGTTCGGAGATTACTTTTTGGGTCAATCAACTTTTTGTTGTTTAATCTTTTCCGAATTACCTACAAGTTATTCTGATTGTTGTGTGAAGTGAAAGAGCATATATTTTAATTAACCCTTACATAGATATGGTAATATATGTCACACCCCAACAAAACAATACTAAATCATAGATAAAAAGTGGTGACCCAGTGGACAAACAATTTTTTCCACACAAATCCTGGGACAAATAAGTCTTCGGAGTCACTAACTTTTAAGATATCTAAAAAAGATAAATTTCGTCGAAAAGTGATGTAAATGGTAGGATAATAATCTAAGTACTTGAATACAAGGACTGTGTATTTAATTTAATCCAGGTCTTATCATAAGAAGACTTGTTTTGAGAAAGAGTCGAAAACTTCTTGTGTATGCCACACACTACTGGAGTGAGGCCATCGAGAGGCATGGCGAAGCTATGGCTGTGTCTCTTGATATCTCCAAGGCCTTTGACAGGGTTTGGCACGCTAGCCTCATTAGCAAGCTTCCCTCTTATGGCATTCATGCTGGCCTCTGCGCATGGATTTCTGATTTCCTGAGCGAGCGATCAATGCAAGTAGTCCTAGAAGGATACTCGTCGGATATTCAGGACATTGATGCCGGGGTTCCTCAGGGGTCAGTGCTATCGGCAACCCTCTTCTTGTTGCATATCAATGATCTGCTTGTGCCTGGTATCGTTAGGTATGCAGACGATAGCACAGTTGTCGATAGATATTTCGCTAGAGCGGGTGCCAGCAGTGATGAGATCCGGTCTTGTCGAGAGTCCATGGTAGAACGTTTAAAAAAGCGACGCTCTCGAGGCAATATCTGTTTGGGGTGATGCCAATCTAGTGACGTTTAATGCTACCAAAACGCAGGCATGTTTGTTCTCCACAAAACGGAGCCATTTTGATCTGGCTCCGACTTTCCGGGGTGTGCCTGTCTCCGTCACCGATAACTTACAGCTCCTAGGTATCCAGTTGTCATCCAACTTGAATTTTGGCCAGAACATCGAGTCCATAGCCCAAACTGCAGCTAGAAAGCTTAGGAGTTCTCTCTAAGGTCAGGCGGTATTTTACATCGAAGCAGCTTCTACAACTATACCAAGCTCAAGTTAGATCTTGTATGGAGTACTGCTGCCACCTTTGGGATGGATCTGCCAAATACCAACTGGCTGCATTAGACTCAATGGAAAAAAGAGCAATACGAATTATTGGAGACAGTGAACTTTGCGAAACTAAGCTGCAAAACCTCGAACATAGGCGTAAGGTGGCGTGCCTTTCAGTGTTCTACAGGCTACATTTCGGCGAGTGTGCGAAGGAATTGCACGAATTGATTCCACCGGCCCCTTTCTACTACGGGACATAAGACGCAGGCGGGGGTTCCACCCTTATGTCGTTGACATACCACTTATACGCACCAAACGTTTTAAATCTTCGTTCCTCTTGCGTACGGCTAAAGTGTGGAATTCGTTGCCAGCTGAAGTGTTTTCTAAACACTACGATTTGGATTCCTTTAAGAAAAGAGTGAATAGGTTGCTTCTAGACAGACATGTCCCATCATCGGCCGCATCGTCGCTTACCATCAGGTGAGATTGCGGCCAAATGTCTGCCTCAAATGTCTGCCTATTAAATAAATAAAAAAAAGTTGATTGACCCTTTTACAATCTTAAAATCTTTCATCATCATCATATTAGCCTATTGCAGTCCACTGCTGGACATAGGCCTCTCCAAGACGGCGCCAACCTTCACGGTCCTCCGCTTCTCGCATCCAGCCACCACCGGCCATCTTCCTCAGGTCATCGGTCCATCTAGCAGGGGGGCGTGCAACACTACGTTTCCCGAGACGTGGTCTCCATTCGAGAACCTTCCTACTCTCTTAAAATCTTTATATATGTACAAATGTTACAACTAAAATCCCATTTGTCATACATCGTTACTCCATGTAACATGTTTAAATAGTAGGTAAACATATGTTATGCAGTTTTTGTAAGTTAATGACGAAATTGCGCACTTCAAAACAAAGGACAATCAAATAAAACCTTGTTATGTGGTAAGCCAATTTAAAATTATCGTTAAATCCCATAAAATGTCCCCGCGATCAATATTTCTAACCACAGCTTGTTAACTAAATCGTACTGAACAAGTAAAACGGTTTTTTCAATATGGCGGCGGGCGCGGAGGGAAGATATTGTGCATTTTTATTTTTTAACACTCACTAACTCAAAAATTCAATACTACCGGACCGCTTTTAAGGTAACCTCCTCTCTCTCCTCCTCCTCCCTTAGTCTCCTCTTTTAGTCTCAATTCACTGAACTAGTTTATTACGCGTATACGCGTTTTATAAGTAGTCTTCACAAACGAAAATTATCATTTACTCGTCTCGTCATTATCATCATCCTAGCGTTATCTCGGTTGTGCACTCGCGCAGGGTCCTCTTAGACCATGATCCAGGATATGGCAGATCAGGTAGTTACAGTGGAGCGACTGCCATCTGACCTCCGCGACCCTGCTAACAGGGGAACCTGAACAATTCTGATCAAAGTTACACATTCAGTCGCCTGAATGTGCAGGTTTCCTCGCGATGTTTTCCCTCGCCGTAAGAGCATCGGTTAGTAAAACAATAAAATACATAACTCAGAAAAAGTCATTGGTACATGGTAGACATGCGCAAAATCGTTCACTGAAGTGAAATGAGTGATATAGTTCAATGGGAGCTAAAGATATGTATGACTCATCTAGTTCAATTAGTTCATTTAGTTCAGCAGATCTACTATCGAAATCTCACTCACTACTTCATTCAGCTTAAATGTATCGTGTCGTGTACTACAGAGAATTCCAATGACTAAAAAATAACATTTATAATATTTAGGCAGTCTAGAATTACGAATTAAAACATTTTCACTAATTTCGAAGATATTGTTACACGCATTAACAAAGGATGTAAAGTGTTATTTATGTACGTAATGTACGTACGTTACGTATTAAAAACGTATTAATTAGTACCGAAAAGCAGTAGCAGAATACTGCAGTCTCGCTCTTGCAGTATTAATAAAATATATCCGTACCTATTACTCTCGTATCACTGAGTTACTGAACTAAATGAACTACTTTGGACTATAGTGAGTGAGTGATACATATGAACTAGATAGGTGAAGTAGTTCAATTATATCATTCATTCAGGAACTACCCATGTCTAGTACATGGCGGCACGTGGGATCCAACCAGTACCTCCCGCATGAGAGGCAATCCGCTAGCCACTACGCGCCACCACCGCTTCTTTATTTTACTCATGCTTTCATTTAGACTGGAATTAACGTTTATTCAAGACTGCTGCAAGATGCTGACTCAGTTCGTACCGTTTTATGACAAATTTTCTGTTTTGTCGTATGAAAGTGATCTGTTACAAGCGACCTGCTTCGAGTATCGTTACCATGAGTTTACGGTGGTTTTACTCGCTAGCGACGACGTAAAAAAAGTGTATGGAAAATGTTAGTTCTCCAAGTCACCGCTAGAGGCGCTGTTCGGTAACGGTTCAGTGCGCTACCGCGACCTTTATGAGGTCGTCTGTCCATCTTGCCGGTAGACGCCCTACGCTGCGCTTTTGATCAAATGGTCTCCAATCCTTTCTGCTTAATGTCCAAACATTCATTATCCTCATCATCCTCCTAGCGTTATCCCGGTTCTGCACTCGCACGCGAGGGCCCAGGGTCCGCTGACCATGATCCAGGATGTGGCAGATTAGGTAATTACAGTAGAGCGACTGCCATCTGACCGCCGTGACCCTGATACCAGGGGAACCTGACCAGCTTTGGATCATGGTTACACATGCAGCCGCCTGAATGTGCAGGTTTCCTCACGATGTTTTTCCTTACCGTAAGAGCATCGGTTAGTGAAACAACTAATGTACTCGTACATAACTCAGAAAAAGTCATTGGTACATGGCGGCATGTGGGATCGAACCGGTGCCTCCCGCATGAGAGGCAACCCGCTAGCCACTGCGCCACTGACGCTCTTTAATTTCTTCTTAATGTCCAAACATTATTCTTGCAAAATCCCAAGAAAGCTTAGGTCATATTTAGACCACAGAGTAATTTTCTAACCGGAAATCCTTCCTAAATGCCCAAGAATTAAGTTTCGCAAAACTCGCACGTATTCAAACAGCGGATACGCTTGCAAAACGTCAAGAAAGCGGAGATCATATCTGGACCACGATGTATTACGTAAGTTACAACATGCACGCCACGGTCAAAGTTATGTATCATGGGTATTGAGTTCGAGATTCATAGCGGATCCGGTATTCGGCTGATGCTATAACTTGACCTCGAAAAATTGGTTATTGATAGAACTAGGTATAGATAGTTATTGACCTTAGACGTTACCAAATTACTATCTGGATTGATCAATTGCATTGCAAAACTGGGTAAGAACGAGTCGGATTCCACAGAGGGCTCCGTATACTTTTGTGTACTTTAAAAACAAATAATTTGCGATTTTCGGACTTTTTCCTGAATTTCCTGATATAAGCCCTCGCTTTTTGCCACATTGTATGATTCTTATAGCGGTTCGAGCGAATCATCCGATACGAATCCAATCCGATTCCGATCCCAATCCAATCCGAAACCGATCCGAGTCCGTCAAAATTTAAAAATTTATTTTTATTTTTCTAAGCTATCTTTGAGTAAGTTGTCTGTAAGTGAACCAAATAAATAAATAAAATACTGTCCGTCGTAGTCTTTAGTATTTGTACGACAGCTTACATCTATATGCGCACTACATCTGTCATTCACGGTCTACCGGACCGTGCGACAGATGTAGCGCTCCATATTTAAAATACAATTTTTATTTTATTTTATTTAGGACAAAAAACAATTGTACAATACTCTTTATAAATAATCTTAATAAAGATGAGTAACATTATTAGCACAACCAACAACTTTATTCACATATTGTGTGATAAAAAAACAATCTAATCTAGTTCATAATATTGTGAGACTCTGCAGCGCGCCCGCGGTGCCGTGAATGTTAGGTAGGCGCTTTTGCCGACTCGGGCCGAGCGCAGCACAATAAGTGTGTATAGTCAGTTGCCAGAGGGTACACTCAGCATTCACCGCCCGCAACGGCACGGATTTTGTACCTACTTTGACGGATTCTAATCGGTTTTAGTGCGACCGCTCTTAGTCTATGGAAAGTATCCTTTTTGATACCCCTGTAAAATGTTAGAAAATTAGGCTCAATTGGCTGTATCTTTGGATTGCGTTGACCTTAAAGATTTGTATTTTTACAGCATCAAGGGACCACAGACATAAGTAGGTATTTTAATATAAATGTCTACTTGATAACTCTAACCCCGTTATTACAAAAACTTAGTACCGGGCTTAAGTCAGGACTAAGTTATTAGCAAGCCAATTAGAAAAGCGCTTCTCTATTAGGTTATGTCACGAATGTGTCATTCATTCCTCTGTTGTCGGCTACTATTTAGACCCATTTTAAACCTGGTCTAATTTTTTTGTAATAACACCGTAAACGTGAGAAAAGGTGTCTAGACAGATAGACGGACAACAATATGAAGAAATGGAACCATTATAGGATGGTTTCATTTTTCTGAGGTACAGAACCCTAAAACACAGCAGACTATGCATACAACAGCAATATTAATTAGAATAGTCTTAAGCAAAGTACCTGATTAACTAAAATGAATCTTGGCATAGTGGACGACCGTCTTGGTATAGTGGTTCGCGCCATGGACTTCTAAACAAGGCGGTTGCGGGTTCGAATCCCGCAAGAGGCAAATGTTTGTGTGATGAACACGAGCAATTTGTACCTAAGTCATGGATGTTTATAAATGTATATAAGTATGTCTATCTGTTATCTAGTCACCATAGCACAAGCTCACGCTTAGTTTGGGGCTAGGTAATTGGTGTGTTCGTTGAAACAATTTATTATTTATTATTAATCTATTTATATTCAAGTAGGTCGTAATACTAATCATAAATAGGTACCTACTATAGCTTTCGTAACAAATTATAATGCTTAGAAAAACTGCTTTAACTATTAATGATTAAATTCAATTTCAATTTCGTAAAAACTTGCAAAATAATTGCTTAAGTTAAAAATATAATTATATTAATGATTAAGTATACTAAAAGTGAATTAGATTATACCTAAATATAATGTTACTTGCAGTTAGTTTTGACAAATTAGAATAAACAAAAAACGTTTTATATGCCAATTAAAACTTAATTTGTTTTTTTGTATAAATAATAAATATGTAAATTGTTTCAACAAACACACCAATTACCTAGCCCCGAACTAAGCGTGAGCTTGTGCTATGGCGACAGGACAACAGATAGACATATTTATAAATTACCCATGACTTACCGTTGGTTTTGTAGTCCGGAGCGCGATCCACTAGGCGGCTGTCAAACTCTACATTCATTAAAGTGAATGGTCAGACGCCCTGATTAAAAAAGATAAATCTATTGTTAATAAAAGTTAGTAGCAATAGTTTTTTTTAAATAAATTATTTCCAATTACTTAGCCTCAAACTAAGCGTGAGCTTGTGCTATGGCGACTAGGATAACGGATAGACATACTTATACAGGTGTCCCAGAAAACCTGTACCAGCGAAGGTCTATGGTCGAGGGACACTTGAACCTATCCATTAAACCTCCATGTATGTTCAGCGATTCTTGGTAGTTTTAGAGATATTTGCAAACAAAATTTCCTTACAAAATGTACGGGAAATGTTCGAAATTCTAACAAAAGCAAGCATTTTATTGCTGTTTGTACATAATACACTAGATTTCACCTCAAACTGAACAGTATGTAGAGTCAAAATAAATCAACCGATTTTTATTAACACTTTGATTATTTTTTTCAAACATTTTTTTATTGCAAGTATCTCGATAACTATAAAAATCGCGGAACATACATGGGGGACCAATGGATAGGTTCAAGTGTCCTTCGACCATAGACATTCGCTGGTACAGGTTTCCTGGGACACCCTGTATAGGTGTATTTACAGGCATCCACGACTTACTGCCTTACTCAGAGAGGTCAATCAAAGTTCATCCTTCATTAAGTCTCATGCAGTCCTTTTCTATTTCATTGACAAAGAAAGTAACAGAACGAGAATTAATTATACAGGGTGTCCGGGTTTCAACTAGCGATAATTTAAGGGCCTTTTATTTACCAAATTTTAAAGACATAATCCAAATGTTTTTTTTACAAAAGTATTGTTTTTTTTTCTTTAAGAAAAAATATTTATATTTTTAGCTCGGTATCAACCCTAGCGTTTACGTTTAAATGTCACTGGTGGCGATCGAACTCTCTGGTACAGGGAGTGTCACCGCTGTGTCCTGGCGGGATTTGAACCCGCGACCTCTAACTTGACAGAGAGTAACTTTAGTTATAGTTCTAAGATCAACCATACCTGTAGATATTGCATGTTAATTGCAAAATCAGTGTTTGTTTTTGTAGGCGACATAACTAGCTTAGGCGTACCTAGTATATCAACGTGTAACTTATCTAAGACCATATCAAAACAAGACGACCGTCTTGGTGTAGTCGTTCGCGCACCGGACTTCTAAACCAGGCGGTTGCGGGTTCGAATCCCGCAAGGGGCAAATGTTTGTGTGATGAGTACGAGCATTTGTACCTAAGTCATGGATGTTTATATGTATTTAAGTATTTCTATCCGTTATCCTAGTCACCATAGCACAAGCTTACGCTCAGTTTGGGGCTAGGTAATTGGTGTGTCTGTTAAAAAAAAAAAAAAAATATTAAAGATTTATAAATTGTTTCAGACTTAATATTGTGGAAGTGGACCCTACACACAGACCAATAGGACTCCATCAAAATGGCAGCTAAACAAGACATTTACTGCCAGTGAGTTAAAGTTGAAAGTACTACTAATTCTTTTGTTTCGATAATAACACAGCATGGGACGTCACCGGCAAGAGAGACTGGCCTACTGATAGCCTAACTCGATCGCTTTCAAAATGGCTTTCAAACAAAAGTCAATTTGAAAGCTATCAATCAAAATAAGCCGTATCCCTGCAGGGCTTTTAGACAAGATCCAATCTATTGTACGAAATTCCCTTGCGTTCGCAAAATAATGTATGCCACATGAAGTTTTGATGACTTAAGTCAGTTTCAATTATAGCGATAGCGAAAATTGTAGAATAGATTGAATCTTGGCTAGGGGCGTTGGATCGCGCTAAATGCATGCCGCTTACAACCCGTCACTTTGGAAATCGAGGCATATGTTAATGACTCTGAGTTCACATAAAGAGCACTAACTTCTGTTTACAGAAACATGGAAAACCTCAACGGGAACGACCCTTCAATGCCCAACCTGAACCAAGAGACCAACTCGGAAATACCAGGCGAGAGCGTCGAGTCCATCTCAGATTTCTTCGATGGAGCAATCATCCTTGTTACTGGAGGAACTGGGTTCGTTGGGAAGGCTCTACTGGAGAAACTCCTCAGGAGTTGCCCGGGGATTGACACGATATACGTGCTGATGAGACCAAAGAGAGGGCTGACGGTGGAACAGAGGTATAAGGAGCTACTAAAGAACCAGGTATGTTGTAAAATATAGAACAGAATTGCTGTAGGTTTGTAGAATGTAGAATAGAATAGAATAAAAAATTGTACATCATAATACAAAAATATAAAAAAGCGAAGGATGTACCAACAAGGATAAATCGGTGCTCCACATAAAACATGGCAGCAAAAATGTGCCACCACGACACTGATTATAACATATTTTCTGTTTGTTCGGGTCTGGGTGCTTCTGATTTCCATAACATAAGTACCCTAGCAACTTACTTAAGGATCAGAGCAATGTGTTCGTTTGTGACGTTTATCATTTTCCTAGTGTTATCCCAGTAGTGCACTCGCACGTGAGGGCCACGGGTCCGCTGACCATGATCCAAGATTTGGCTGATCAGCACCCCTATTTACAAACGTCGGAAAAGTCTTCGTGTCAGATCCTTTCCGAATTAAACATCAAACATTATTTCCGAACGGAGTTTTCGAAAGCTAATGTCATTTGTGCATAGTGGAAACGTCAAAGTTTTCGATTCCAATGTTAGAGAATCGCATTTTTGACGTCTTCGGAAACCTGCCTCTCGGATTCGAAATCTGTAGTTCCCGACGTTTGTGGATAAGGGTGCAGGTAATTACAGTGGAGCGACTGCCATCGTTTTGACCATTTTATGTACAATAGTAATCTTCTGTTCTTCATCAGGTGTTTGACCGCATCCGTAACCGCTGGCCAGACCGGCTCAGCAAGCTGTCCCCCATCACTGGTGACGTCAGTGCCCCTATGTTAGGGGTCAGTGCGGAGCAGAGAGAACTGCTGGCCAACGTGACGACCCTGTTCCATTCCGCTGCAACTGTGAGGTTCACGGAACCCCTTCATGCTGCTACGACGCTGAACGTGCAGGGGACAGCTTCGCTGCTGAAGTTGGCTGAGGATATGCCGAAGCTAAAGGTAGGTAAAGATGAGATTTGCACTTAAAAATATAACCACTAGAGGTGGAAATTGAACCCGCGTTTCTCGCATACCGCAACTCGGCGTTGGCAGAGCCTGTCGAATTTTTTATGTGCTTCTTAACGTTATAATGAAAGCAACGAGGCATACGTTGCTTTCAACAGTTTTATTGAGATTACACCCTCAACACTCAAAAGAAATACTATTTAGCTCCATAATCATTATCAACCACAGGACATCCACTACCGAACATAAGCATCCCCCAATAGATTTCCAAAGTAACCTGTTTGTGGGTTTTTCTGTCTTGAAATGACTCAGAAAGCTGCTGATGTAACACCCTCGTGCCTCGAAAAGCACATTAGGCTGACCCCACATTGGGCGTGCGCGTTCGACGGAATAGCGTGCGACGTACGCGAACGCCGCGTGCGCCAACCTCACATTCGATTCACTTTACCTCACACCTCCCGAGTGCCATCCTTGTGCGCACGCGGCGCTATCGTCGGAGGCACGCTCGATGAAACGCGCTCGCCAATGTAGGGTTGGTTCTGCGCCTGATCTTTGCTGTCTCACTAAACTATAAGAGCGAAGGAACATAGAGTGCACATGTGAATTTCAAGAATAATATCTCTGTCGCAGTTGATAATCACGGTTGGGACGAGACTGGCCGCCATGGTTATTCGGATAGGGCAAATTACTTTCTATCTTCATATCAGCCTATTACAGACTACTGCTGGATATAGGCTTCTCCAAGACTGAGCCAACTTTCACGGTCCTCCGCTTCTCGCATCCAATTACCACCGGTCACCTTCCTCAGGTCATCGGTCCATCTAGCAGTGGGGCGTCCAACACTACGTTTCTCGAGACGTGGTCGCCCATTCGAGAACCTTATCTTATCAGCAACTTATTCCTCCAGGCCCTGGTCCACGTATCCACGGCGTACAGCAACGCACCCCGCTCCCACATTGAAGAGACGGTGTACCCGCCCCCATACGACCCTGACAGCATCATACGGTGTACCAAGATGCTGCCGGCTGAGACTGTGGATGTCATCGCGCCGAGTTTGCAGGTTTGTCGTGATGTTTAACCATAATCCTTTGTAAAATTATTACGGTTGTGAAAAGAAGTGTTTAAGGTTTGATGTGGAATCATTGAACACAGGTGTACAAGTCCCAAAAATGCCCTCAATAGTTCCCCCAAAAGGAAACTAAGGTTCCAATATCGGGAAATTGTATTTGTTCCGAAACCCTTATACGTAAGCTGGCAAACAAATGTTTACCGCGAGTTTACCGGGCACAGCGTCATCTATCAGCTATTCACGGAACTTAACTCATAGTATCATAACACCATCGAGCACGTTACCTATAGAGGCGAAGTAAGCGCGATTTTTCTCCGAAACTTGGCACTGATACAAAAAGTGTCAACACCTTTATTTTAAAATATGTAAAGAAATAAGTGAATTTCGCTAACAAAATGCGTTGAAAAACAGAGGCATTAGTTTCCAAGGGATTTTGACGGAATTTTTCTGAAACAAAATTAATGACATTTCGCCTCTTTAGGTTATGTGTTCGGTGCATCACTGAACAACAGGAGTTCATACTTACCTACTAAAATGACAACTTTTTCGCAAGGCGGTTAAGAAAAGTTATTAAATTTTTTATGGTTATTTAATCCTGTAACTACGATACCCACCTACCTCAAATCCAAATTACCGCAATAATTTAATGAAAAATAGATTAAAGTTTTACTTGAACGGAAGAGCATTTTAATTTTGAACTTTCACTCTCAATTTTAGCACCAGAATCACCCCCTTCCAGTATTATATACCTTCTCTTTTCTACAGGGTGAACATCCAAACCCGTACACCCTGACGAAGGCTCTAGCAGAGTCCATAGTGTACAGCCACACCAACCTGCCTGTATGCATCGTGCGGCCTTCCATTGGTAAGATAAGATAATATAGGATAAGATTAGATGAGTTGTGATAAGATAAGATCAAAGTCAAAGTCAAAGTCAAAAATTCTTTATTCAATTTAGGACACAAAATGCCATTTATGAACGTCAAAATATCAATCAATTATGGCCCATATGGGGCAGAACATGTCTCCTTATCTTTTGGGCCCTACTAGCGCTTCGAGACAAGACACAGACAATCTGGCAAGTGCTGAGAAGAAACGCCGGAACAAACTCAGTCACCACTAGCTGCCACAAAAATAAAACAAATCAAAATAAACATGTAGGTACATCAGTTTGGTGCAGGCTGGACTGTCCATACATTCTCGTCATTAAGATAGTCTTGAATTTTATAATACCCCTTCGACATTAGGGTAGTTTTGACATGTAATTTAAATTTATTAATAGGTAGTTCGATAACATTATGAGGTATTTTATTGAAAAATTTGACACAATTTCCCAAGAATGAATTAATTGTTTTGGCTAATCTGAAGTTTGGAATGACAAGTTTGTTTTTATTTCTTGTGTTATACGAATGAATATCACTTTTTTTTATAACAAGATATCTAGATAGATGTTTATTGCACACCATATGCAGTAAATATTTACGAATTTTCCAAAGAATTGTACAGTTTAGGCGGTCTCACTGCTAAAAGCAATACACAAGATAGTGGTATAAGTAAGTAACTGGTAGAGACTATTTAAGCTCTGAAGAATAAACTATTTTTATGGCTTTCTCGACAAAAACACGTTATTTTATTAAATACTCTTAAATATACCGGACATCCAAATCATATATATCTCTTTTTACTTCATTACATTCTTGTTATTAAATCTCATAAAAATAATAATAACTGTAAAATAAAATCTCAAAATAAGTTTAACTTCCATATGAACAAAAAAAGTGACGAACCTGTAGATAATGGATTAATGCATTATGAAATTGACACTATAATATGTGTTAGTACCTGCTTAATTTAGGTACCATAATGTAGATTACCTTGGCAGACTGAAAAAGCTTTTTATTTAGACTGAACTTCGAAGTGATACTTAGAAGCGGCTGATACAATATTTACTAGAGTGTTTGATACTATTGCAACGCGTGTAAACTTGTCAATAATCCGGTCTATATTCAGGTGTTTGTTGTATGTAACAACTGTGTGATTTTTAACTGCGAGGCTACTTAACATTAAATAAAGAGATGTCCACAGGATTACATTTCAAAGGGGTGCCTAAAATTTTCAGTAGCGACCAAGAGTAACTTAATCGATATGCAAAGAAAATAATATATTTTTAACCACCAGTGACAGTCCCACCGGATGACACAGTCGATTGATTTTAAATAAATAAATTGTTCCAACAAACACACCAATTACCTAGCCTCATACTAAGCGTGAGCTTGTGCTATGGTGACTAGGATAACGGATAGACATACTTAAATACTTTTATAAACACCCATGACTTAGGTACAAATGCTCGTGCTCATCACACAAACATTTGCCCCTTGCGGGATTCGAACCCGCAACCGCCTGGTTTAGAAGTCCGTAGCGCGAACCACTACACCAAGACGGTCGTCTGTATTTTTGTGAGCGAAATTAAATTTGATATTTTTTACATTTAAATCGTAGGTACGCGTGTATAATTGCACTTATTCGTAGAAAAATACGGACGCACAATATCTGCGCCACGATTATCTGAAAAGTGCATTACATTGATAGTCATTATGATGCACTGTCGACATAGAGGTGCGATAGAGGTGGCGACGGGTGACGTTGTGGGAAAGAGAATTTGCTATGACAAGTGTGATTGGCGCTTCCATGCCCCGCGCGCGTCTTGCGGGGTGTAAAAAGGGTGGCGCTAGCGATGGGCGAATACTTATTACTAAATTAATCGAATTATTGGAGGTTAATTATCGAATGGTCCCTGTAATCGAATATATTCGATAAGCAACCGCAGTCATTCGATTATCCTTCGATTATGCGGCGAGAAATACCGGAGCGTGCGGTGCGCAGGCCGTACTACTAACTACTAACGAATGAATCGTCATTCGTCGCGTCGATTAATCATTCGTTCGCTGCCTGTCCTGTCGCGGCAATTCAATCGAATGCATCGAAGGGCCGAATATAGATTATCATTCGATTGTCGATTATTTTTTCCGAATTACTAAATCAACATTCGATAGTTTGAATGGTCGATTGTCGATTCATTCGATTTTTTTTTTTCGAACAATCGCCCATCGCTAGGTCGCGCACGAATTGGTCGGACATAGTCGATAGGCCAACTATTGTATTCTTGACTACCTAAATCGTTACGTTATCTTTTAATATCTAAAGTACTAGCAGTTCCCCGCGACTTCGCCCGCGCCAAAAGTCGGATTTTCCATACAAACTTTCATCCCCCATTTCATCCCCCCCCCCCCCGATTATTTCATATCGCGACAAAAAGCCTATGTCCTTCCCAGGGTCTCAAACTATATCTGAACCAAATTTCATTTGAATCCAGTAGTTTCACAGCCAATTCAATACAAACAAATAATAAAATTTTTCCTCTATATAATATTAGTGTAGATATAACGCCTTACGCCGCATTCTTCTAAAATAATTCTAGTCACCGATCTTGCTCCCATAAAACACGACATCTCATACAATATGCACGGCTCGCACCGGCGCGCTCCCACGACATTCATCAAAGAACCATCACTGTGTATCGATTACATACACGTGCTTAGTTCACAAGTTCGTGATAGTGTGGGGAAAAGCTGAGCCGAAAGTGCCGAAACAGTAAGACGAAAAAAATGTTGAACAAGAATTGCTTCTGGGTGAGCTCACTCCACCGTCGACTTTGTCTACGCCACGTCTGGCTTAGTCTAGAGTCAAAAAAAATCCATTTATAAAAAATTAAAAAATGCTGACTCTTTTTGTGTTGAACGACGAATACGTTAAATTAAGTTCTTAAACTGATGTTTTATGTAAAGTGTTCTGGCACGGACTAGTATTTGTTTGCTATGTACCTACTTATTATGAACCTAATCTTTTGGGATATCCAGGTGTTGTTTAGTTATAATAGAAAATCGGGATAATCTTAAAAACAATTTAATCCTGACAACATCAATCTAATCATAAAATAAAATCTATCAAAAAATACAACCACAAAAAAGTAAAAAAACATAAATAACTAAAAAAGGTTGATTAAACCTTCGGTGCTCACAGTACTTATTAAATACAAGCTGTTGTCTTTGTCTGAATAGACTGGATAATGCCAAAAAAATGTAAGTAATTTTACTCACCAACGTACGATTACGTAAAGAAAATAAGAAACATATCTGATGTACACGACCATATTTGATTCATCTAAGACCGCCTCCTAAAAATATAAGAGTATTAAATTCTTGAATGCTCTTTAAACCATGTGCAGGTACATTACAATTATAGGGTACTAATTAATAATAATAAATTGTTTCAACAAACACACCAATTACCTAGCCCCAAACTAAGCGCGAGCTTGTGCTATGGTGACTAGGATAACGGATAGACATACTTATATACATTTTATAAACATCCATGACTAAGGCACAAATGCTCGTGCTCATCACACGAAAACACTTGCCCCTTGCGGGACTCGAACCCGCAACCGCTTGGTTTAGAAGTCCGGGGTGCGAACGACTACACCAAGGCGGTCGGTCAATTAATTATTATGGATCCTGTCGAGCACTGCAAAATGAGAGTAAGATTTACATAATGTAAGATTTCATTGTCATTTGTGTAAATCTTACTCATGACAGTCATTGTGCATTGTGACCATCGCCATTTTTCGGCTATATTAGGCCAAACATCGACCCTTTCACATCACTAGCAATTAATAATGAGTGACAATATCTGTTCCACTTTAAAAAAGGAAAGTCGTGGCCTTATTTCCACGGACTGTTATTTTTTGTAATTTACTTTTGATATCGTTTGAAAGAAAGTATTTTTGAACACTATGTTTTTGGATTAGGAATGTTTTCTTTATGCTTATTTTAATAATTAATTAAAAGGTCGACATTCGATTGCAAACACACCTGATGGCACATAATAAATATTAGTACCCGATGATAACGACAAATCTGCTGAGGGTAGGCCATGTCTGACTAGTAATAGCCAATTCACTCTTTTCTTAAATGTTTAGAGAACTCTTCAGCCGGCAACGAATTCCACTCTAGGCGTAGGTACGCCAGAGGAACGTAGATTCTAAACGTTTGATGCACATAATGTCCTCCTAGCCGAATTTCGACCACGGCGGCCTATCTCAACAGAGATTAGCCAACTGCGCGGGACATATTATAATGCACAAGTGTGTGCGCAATACACAGGTGCACTCTCTGTTCCTTCATTCTCATAATTCGGTGAGACGGCAGTCCGACATGACCGTAGAGAGATCAAGCGCAAGACGCTTAACGTAATTTCAAGACGGAAAAACTCAATCACTCTCGGCCCGACCCGGAATTCGAACCCAGGACCTCGTGTATAGTACCCAGCGGGCTTACCACTAGACCAACGAGGCAGTCTTATACTTGACAAACTTAAATACTTTAGTCTTCACAAACAACTTCGGAATCGGTGACATGCTTCCTTCATTCTGACGTTTGCAAAAATTAGAAAACTTAATAATTTTTTGCAAGTTTTTACGAAATTAAATTTAATTTCGCTCACAAAAATTGACTGACTGTGTCATCCGGAGGGACTCGAACCCACGACCCTTCGCTTTCCGGTCGAATGCCTGAAACTAACTAATGTTCATATTAATGGCATAAGTGGCAGTTTGTCAACGACAAATAGGTGGAATATTGTGCCAAATGGGCCGGTGGAATCAATTCGTGCAATTCTTTAGCACACTCGCCAGAATGTAGCCTGTTGAACACCGAAAGGCAAGCTCTCTTACGCCTATGTTCGAGGCTTTGCAGCTTAGTTTCCCATCATTCTGTGTCTCCAATTTGTATTGCTCTCGACTTTCCAACTTGCATCATCATAGTCATCATAGCGTTTTCCAGTGTCCGCTTTGGACCATGATCCAGGATGTGGTAGATCAGGTAATTACAGGGGAGCGACTGCCATCTGACCTCCGAGACCCTGTCAACAGGGGAACCAAACCAGTTTGGATCATGGTTACACATTCAGTTGCTTGAATGTGCTGGTTTCCTTACGATGTTTTCCCTCACCGACTCCCCAACTTGCAAATTAAAACATCTAACATAAGATATTGCAAAGTATTATTCAAGTACATTGAAAACTACATTTTCTCGCCGAGGGTTCAAGAATCTCTACAACAAATAGCTTTAGCATGTAGTTAGATACTATTTAGCCCTAAAAAGTAACTTAGCAATATTTAAATCTTTCATTTATATTTCAGTGACAGCTGCCTTCCAAGAGCCTTTCCCAGGATGGATTGACAACGTTTATGGAGTTACTGGTAAGTTCACTGAGTTCTCTTCCTATTGTTTTATGAAACTCCGTCAGTTTAGAGGCTAAATTGGTATTTAGCTATTTGATTAGTAATGTAGAATACTCGTTGGTCTAGTGGTCAGCAAGCTAGGAACTATCCACGAGGTCCAGGGTTCAAATACCAGGTCGGGCTGAAAGTGTTGGGGTTTTGCTGTCTTGAAATAACTCAGACACAGCTCCAGAGTCAGGAAGTTGGTGGTGTTATCACCCCCGTGTTGGTCCTGCGCCTGATCTCTCCACGATCATGACGGACTTCCGTCTCACCGAATTATGAGAGTGACGGATCAGAGTGTGCACCTGTGGTGTATTATAATATCTGTGACCTGTGAATTGCTCTTACACTAAAATCTTCCACGCAGTCGGCTAATTACTGTTGAGATTGGCCACTGTAGTCGAAATTCGGCTTGGAAGACATCCATTATTAATTAAGAATGACGTGTTTCAGAATTTTTGAAAATTACACTATTAAGGGTTGAAGGGGAATTTCGTATTGAAAATTCTGCATTTTTGAACGAAATCGCGGAAATCGGTTGACCAATATTGTTCCTCGTTCCAGGTATAATAATGGAGATATCCCGAGGCACCTACCGCTCTGGCTACTGCCGGGAGCGATACGTGGTCGACCTGGTGCCTGTAGACATGGTGGTGAACAGCTGTATCCTGGCTGCTTGGAGACAGGGCTGTAAGCAGTGAGTATTCTTCATATATGAAGACATAGGACAATCATATTATAACTCTAGGCCATGCTTTTAGTTACTGCCGGGAGCGATATGTCATATTGCGCGAAGAACGGATTGTCGTTAAGGCAAGTTCTTGATTGGAGACCACTTGATCTAAATTGCTGTCTATTGGCTGCTTGGGAGCGGAGCTGTAAGCAGTAAGTATCTTAAAACTTCTTCGTTCTCTTTGTCAACTTCTACATACTGCTTGAAAGCAGGAAATCAGGGCTGGAAGCAGTAAGTACCTACTTCATAATCTTAGAAAACAAATGAAAGACCCCACCACCATGTGGGACTGTTAGTGTATGTAAGGTAAGTAACCAACTTTACTTTCAGATCAAGCCAGGCATCATCTGACCAGGATTAACGACTAATATCAACAACATTAGCCGGGACCAACACCAACCGCTTCCGAAGCACATATGCATATGATTGAACCAAACACTTTTTTTACTATAGGAATATCTGTCTTATTTCAGGCCAGGCCGCTGCCCAGTCTATAACGTGACTTCAGGGTCTATCAACCCGCTCCAATGGGGGCAGTTCACCCGCTTGTGTGTCAAGTGGGCGCGAGAGAATCCTACCAAGTAAGGATTTTTTTTTCCGAATTCCTAGATTTTGCCCATAATTTCGTCTGCATGATACATAATGATCGACAACGACTCGATGATACAAAATAACTCATACGCCCATCTACATCCAGGGCCCGTAGACAAGATGGAATCTATTCTAAAGCGAAGTTCGGGATCGCTAACATAATGTATGAAACTGACGTAAGCTATTGAAATATTCACGTGTCTTTTGCATATATATTTTGACAGTTCGTTGGCGATAGCGAAGTTCGGTGTAGAAAGATTGCATCTTGTCTAAGGGCCAAATGACAAGCAATAATAATAGCAAGGACCTATCGAAAACCAGTGCCAGGAATCTTTAAGTATTTACCTTACTGGCTTTTCACTGATTTAAGAGCTCAATCAAATCATGTCAACTTATTTTAAGTTACAAATACTCATTATACATTTGCAGTAGTCACTTAACATTAAATTAATACATTTAAAAATTAAATTAATCTAAAACATACTTATGTAATTTACGCAAATTTTAGAATACTGGAACAAGACATGATATTATGACGTGACAAAGTAGGTAATTAAGTATATTTATTATTTTTAATTTAATTCAAAATGTCTCAATTCAATGTGTCTTTGGCCCCATCTCATCTCAGGGAGTCAGCGCTTAAAGCTGGAGCGGCGTCGGACTTATCTGAAAACGCCAAACGACGCAAGTATGCATCACTTGCAAGTGATTATGTGTTTGCGCCGTTTGGCGTTGAAACTTTTGGACCGTGGGGACCATCCGCTAAATTACTTTTTGGAAAAATTGCTCCTAAATTAAATTCTGTTTTGGCAAATAGTAAAGCTGGCTCGTTCCTCGCTCAAAGGATAAGTATAGCTATCCAACGCGGTAACGCAGCCAGCATCCTCGCCTCCTTGCCTCAAGGACACGGGTTTATTTTTGATTAAGTAGGTTTTAAGTTAATTTATTTTTATTTCATGCATGTCTTTGTGTTTATTTTCTTTTATTGAATAAAGTTTTTATCATTGCCCATAAAAAAAAATGTCTCTAGCTATTAGGCCGGAATACTGAGTTATCGTTAAAATAATTAAAGTTTACAATAAGGCGCGCATACGTGCAAGTTCTGGCTTGTGGCTTGTGGTTGGCAATGCATTTTGAATGCCCATGCTCACACGGATCACGAATCGTGAAAAATGACAATTCGTCTTAAATCTAGTATCGTGTTTTTAAAAATCACGAATCGTCAAAATACACGATTCGTAAATTTATTGTGACGGCTCCGCCACCAATTCGGATATTATGACGAATCGTGAAAAAACACGATTCCGTATGCAATGTGAACGTCCATCTGTCGTGACGTATCGTGTATTTTGACGAATCGTCAATGACGAATCCCGTGTCAATTTTTTCTTAGGCTCGCGCTCAGAACTTATTAAACTAAATGTCAAAATTTTTGGTTTAATTCTCGTTGTCGTCTGATGTCATTTAACACATTTGGCCACGTGAATTCAAAAGCAGTTTAAAGATTTTTTTATATGTGTTATAGTTTCTGATAATATGTTCACACCTAACAATAACATTGTAAAGGACTTGTCCTCTTTTTGTATGGAGATACTGGTTTTTTATTCCAAGATATCACCAACCACCAATAACCTATATTTATCCTTAAGCTACAAAAATATGAAACACGTAACCATAGAAATCAGAATTTTAAACGCCTCCATTTTTGAGAAAAAATATGTTTTGTAACAGGCATCATCCATTGATCACTTACTTGTATTTCCTGGCTGTATGGCTATGTACCATTGCCTTTCTACTGGTGGATAAATACTACTAGGTACTACCACAGATTATATAATAGGTACTACTGTCAATGGAATGACAATTTTGCTGTCAATTTTTTTTCATGCGTTAATTGATATAGGCGAAGGTGCGGTTTATGTACAGACAAAGAGAAAAAATAATTTCAATTTTTCTCTAAATCGGAGGCCATGTATTAATTATGCAGAAGGGCTAGTTTTTGTGAACTCTTTCATATAATATTTAGTTTATTCTGGTTAGAAATATTGACGAATAAAAAACCATTAATGGACAAGTCCTTTTAATTTTTTCAGATACGTAATGTGGTATCCGAACTTCGGCTTCACGGAGTCCCGTTTCATGAACACCTTCTGGGAAGTGTCGTGCCACTTCTTGCCGGCTTTCCTCTACGATATGGTGCTGCGCGCGCAGGGCAGGAAGGCTATGTGAGTTGTCTATATTTATTTACTAGCGAGCCTCTTAAAACTGTTAGTCGAGTATAATCATAAACCTGGGCGACAGACCTTTGCTTGGTTGCTTGGTTTTTCGTCAGCGAACGAGATTCGAACCCACGTATTCTACGATTCTTCAATCCGATGTCTAACGCATTACACTACGACAGTCTTTTCCGACCTAGGTCAAATATTTTATTTATAAGTAGGTTTTTTACCTCTAAATAAAATATAAATCTAACTTGTAGAATTTTTTCTCAGTTTAGTTTCATAAATTGTACATATTATTTGATGTGTAAATTTTCTAAGTAAGTAAAAAAACCTTTCTAATTTTTTTTCAAGCATGATGAAGCTGGCTCGCCGATTCAAAATGGCCGCCGCGACCGGGGAATATTTCGCGAACCACGAATGGCAGTTTGGGATATCCTCCCTAAACGCCCTTCACTCCGAAGCCGGTTTAACCAAGGACGCCTCTTCGTTCCCTCACTGGCCCCCCCACTTCAGCTGGGAGACGTATATTGGGGCGTATATGTTGGGAATCAGAAGATTTATTCTCAAAGATTCGCAAGACTCCTTACCGCAAGCTAGGAGCAAGCTTAAGAGGTGAGTCGTCCTTTTTTAGGGTTCCGTACCACGAAAGGAAAAAAGGCGCCCTTATAGGATCACTTTGTTGTCGGTCTGTCTGTCAAGAACCTTTTTTTCAGGAACGCGTGGAGATACAAAGTTCAATTTAACATCAAATACTTAAGTCATTGGTCCTTTGAAGCTGTACAAAAATCAAGCTTTTAAGTTAATGCAATCAAAAGATACGGCCATTATTGCCCTATTCAGGGGAATCAAAACCTATAGGGTTGAACCATGAAATTTGGCAAGAAGGAAGGTCTAACAGTACAAGTAAAGGAAAAAGTTCGAAACCGAAACGAAACCGCGAATTTGTGATTACACTGTAGAAAAAGCCTTTGTTTGTATGGAGCCCTCAGAGCTCGAGTCCGACTCACACTTGCCCGGTTTTTTCATCAGGGAAATGCCCGCCGACAGCGGGGGCTATCGAGGGCTATATGAGACTTATAATAAATAAAAGTACCTAACAGTACAAATTACAGAAGGACCATTCCGCAATTTTATTTAAATGACTACGCCTGACTACCTAACCTTCAATTTATTTTATAATTTAAGCAGTTTGCACATTTATTACGTAAATATTGCACTCAAAATTCATCGTCCATCTTCAGGTGGACAGCTGAACCCAAGACGCTGCGCTATTCGGGTGAATGTTCTCACTATCTAGCGACGAGGATAGAAGTTATAAGAATTCATAAAGGTTGTTCAGTTGGAAGAGAGTCAACGAATTGAATTTATTATATTAACTCTGTATATATTTATAATATTAACTCTGTCAAATAAATTACTGACAATTTAAATATTACGAAAATAAAATCTAAATACGCTCTAAAGCCAAATTAATTATAATTCGTTTCTTTTCAGATTATATTGGGTACACAGACTGTTTCAAGTTGCTACCGGCTACTACGTGTTCAAATTTCTAGCTGGACGTTTATTACGGTAAAATTGTTCGCAACAATTTAATTTTAAGACCTTATTTGTAATTATTTACCCCAAAACGACAAGTTACATACCTAATTTAAAACCTTTTGATAATATTGTTCAGTGCTTTGTACCGCTACTTTGTACCCGCTAGATGGCGCTACTGGTGTGGTCATTATTTTTTATGATTATTTTTAAAAGCATGTGATTAAAAGTGAAATCAGTACTAAAAGTTCGTAAAAGTAAAAAACGCAGCACATATCTTAAAGAACTTGGCTTGCTACATACTCACTTTTCTGTAAAAACCACTTTGAATTAATTGAATTGGGCATATTGAATTAATTGTGATATTATTTTTTTAATACTTCTAAACATTCATATGGATCCCACAATGTACCTAGGTTATTATATTTTTGAGGTATTTCTATTAACAAATATCAAATAAAGCATATTTTTTAAAAACGAGAAAAATTGAAGACTTTAAAATTGATTTTACTGGGTTTAACTAAGTCGACCTTTCATAAAACATGTTTAACCTATATCTACGAAATCTTCTTTTTATTACAAGATACACAAATCAATCAAAACACTTAACACTGTGTATTACTGTGTGTAAAAATAACAACATCAAGACTTAACTATGTAATTTAAGAAAATAATTTTAAAACAATATAAGATTTAATGGTATAGTTTATCGTACGCAAATTATCTACTCGGCATTGGCTAATTCGTGTAATTATAGTCTGAATAATCTAATAGGTTAAATTTGACAGCTCAGAGTTTTCACAGAACGTAGCATTGTACGCGGAGGGATTCCATAGACAACACATAAAACAATGAAAATAAAATGCTTTTGATTTTAAAATACGAAAAGATAGATAGCACTGACTTAAAAGTATTTAATGCAACACATTTCAGTTTATATTTTCTACATAAAGTGTAAAATAAATCGAAATTCTATATTGCTGACGGACGTCTTAAAACGGCCATGTTCCTTTACATTTTTTCTTCATTTTAGTGTTGTTACTGTTTTACTCGTAACAAGGGTTACAGATTTATCGATTCATCGGTTGGTATTGAACAATTAACATTTTCAGTATGCAATTTTGAATTTGAAGACTTAATTTTATTTGTGGTTCTTAGCACGTTGATTCTAAAACATACTCATAAAATAAATAGTTACTAAAACGTTAAATATTTTGTAATGATATACAATGTTTTGAATCGATCGTAAATCAATTTGATGTCTAAATCGTTAATTCTACCTACCGATTCGTGAACACCGGACCCTAGAATTCAACTGTCAAAATGAACCTATT
Source organism: Pyrausta nigrata (assembly GCA_949316185.1). Taxonomy (NCBI): domain Eukaryota; kingdom Metazoa; phylum Arthropoda; class Insecta; order Lepidoptera; family Crambidae; genus Pyrausta; species Pyrausta nigrata. Next base: position 7,761,765 of record OX438965.1, read on the forward strand.
AAATTATTCAGACTAAAAATAAGAGAACAAAATACAGGAGTATCCTGAGATGATCTGATTGGCTGACGAGCTTACGTACCTAAAATGGTGTGTTTTAGGTACGTAAGCTCGTCAGCCTACCTAGCCCCAAACTAAGCGTGAGCTTATGCGATGGTGACAAGGATAACGGAAAGACATAAGTACTTATATACATTTATAAACATCCATGACCATTCAAATAATAAATTGATTAGATAATCATGTTCGGAAGCTGAAGCTATAATTTTTCCAGTGTTTATAGAAAATGCGTTAATTTTAAATTAAATTTTCTGTTATTTTCTCAGCACATTAACAAAACATGCATGTTTATATGAATTTTCACCATTTATGAAAAAAATAACAAGTAATAATAGAATTGTCACAGTGGTACATTCCTGTCAAAATTACCTTAATTCTAAGTTTAAATTCAAGACCCAGGCCCGCCTTCACGATAATAAATACAATAATTAACCATATCTAAAACATCATTGTCTTTGTCAGTCATTCGACGTTGACTGAAACGGAATTTTTTACATGTTTAGCGTTAACTATACGAGTTGTCGTAAAATTGGGTCATAGACTCGGTTAAGGAAATAGTGAAGTAGGCGGGAAACAAATAAATATTAATTTAACGCTAGTATCTCGAAATCACAGTAGAAGCATGTTTCATTATCACATAAAACATGAAAATATGTAAAAATCACGTTTAGATAATAGTAAACGTAGAAATTTTCGCTGTTTTCATCAAATATTGTATTAATATAAGTGTAAATGAAATTATGAATAAAGATTCAAGTAGTATTAAAAAGTTTTGTTTTATTTTTTAAAACAGGGTTATAATATGGTGCAAAATAAAACGCAAGCCTTTAAGAAGGTAGAATCAAGTCAGAAATAGAGAAAGAATAAAAAATCAATTTTATAATAATAAATAAATTAACCCCTCAACTTGGCTCGTATTATATTTGTATCGTATATGCAGCATGTATAATTCAAGGAAAAACTGTTATATTTTTCTACATGATTTATTTATCTTATCAAGTACAAAAATCACTTAAAATACACAACATAGCCTAAAAAAGTCTACAGTATACAATTTTCAATAGAAATAATATGCAAATACAGCTAAAACCTTAATTTTTTAGTGTTTAGTATGTCCAAAAGTGAGGAATTAACTATAGATATTTACAACATTTTAAAACATAGGTCAAAAATGTCTATTCAAAATGAACAAGACTCGCTACAGTGTACGTACGGGCTACTAGTAATTATTAACACTAAAATAACAATTAATCTTAAAGTTGTCTAAGTTTTTTGCTTAACGCAGTCTTGGTAAAACACTAAACTAAAAAAGGTACCTGCACCATAATACATTTTTACAGGGTATATCTTCTTTACTAAATTTAGAGAAGTACCAAACGAAGTAAGAGCATCATTTATTTACTAAATTTAGAGAATTAATTTGAAGTATCCGATTCAATCTATTCTACACCGAAGTTTGCTATCGGTAACGAAATGTCAAAATGTGTATGCAAAAGTCACATGATGTCTTGAAAGCTTATGTCAGTTTCATACATTTTGCTAGCGATAGCGAACTTCGCTATAGAATAGATTACATCTTGTCATTGGGCCTAGGAATGTTCAAAAGCTGGACTCTGGCGAAAAATATAAATTCAAGACCGAATGTCATAAATATCCCAGGGTATGGTCGTAGTTAAATTTAGAGATTTGTCGATTGTATTTTTTGTTAAATCAGATACCTAGTGGAAAAGTAAACAGAAATATAGGGTGTAAGTATTACATTTCAGAAGCAACAGGGCTTTGCTGTTCTATTCATTACATGATCCTCAATTTTTATATTATTATAGAATAAGAAGAAAATATTTGAACATCGAACTCAATTATATTTAGAACACATTTATGCATAAATTTGCATGGTAAGGTAACAACAGTCTTAATTATTACAAACGAAACCTACTAGTCCAATCTCATACGTCAAATTATTTTTTATAATTAAGTTTGATTTACCACTGTCAAATTGACACATTTTACAGGACTATAGCTATAGCTGTGAATATATGGTTAGAGCTTCTGATTAAGTACATAATAAGCGAGTGGCAGGTCAGAACTTGGCCTGGCTTACTACCGTGCGCCTCAATGTCCCATTGATAGAATTAATTTTACAAAATATCGATACAACATTGCAGCTACTATCCAATCAAGCGGCATCAGGCTACAACTTGGCTTGGCTCACTACCGTGCGCCACCTTTTTCTTTTAATTTCCATAAAGTTAACATCTTTAAAGAAAGAAATAACTAGACTTTCTGAGATTGGTAATGTCACGACTAACTCAAGCAGCCATGACTGATGGCGTTGTCTCGCTCGAGCCGAACATCGAACTGGGTAGCCAACCGCTGAGCCAATACAGGATGAGGCCCCAGAACACGCAGTGGGCTATGAAGTCCACCCACCACATACTGAAATAAAATAAAAAAAACGTTACACAGGATGAATGAGAGAGGGTAAAAGATGTGCATCCTTGGTGCGCCGGGTGCGGGCCAGCACCAACAGTATCCTGAGCATGATTGCGGACAGGATGGACTGTGCGTACATGAATCGCTGCAGCGCAATTTCTCACGGACTTGCGCTGAAGTGAGTCATGTGTTTTTAATTTATTTTAGTCTTTTTGTTACTTTTAACCCTTACTAACATTAGCATAAGATTATTGTTACTAAAACTATGGACTTTGTCTGAAATAAATATATATTGAACATTGAATTGAATGACAATAATTGTTGAACTCATTAAAACACAATTTTACGGATTACTTCGCGATTTATTTACATTTTATTTAAAACCTGACGTTTCGAACATTTTACAGCGTTCGTGGTCACAGGGAGACTAAATAAAATGTAAATAAATCGCGAAGTAATCCGTAAAATTGTTTTTTAATAGTCAGCGTTATACAACATGATCGTCAACACCGATTTTTGAAAAGTGTGTCATTCGATCCTAATGTGCTAGGTCCTCAAAAATATTTTTTTCTACATAAATGCCATAAAGATGCACAGTGATATGTAAATTAACTCTTTATGACACACCATAAAAGAAACAACAAAGCAATTTACACAGAAAGATATAAAATGTAGGCGGTCTTATCGCTTGAAGCGATCTCTTCCAGACAACCTTCGAGTCTTAATTTATTTCTCATTTATGTCTCATTTTTATACCATTGCTATTAATTAATTCAATTTTTTTCTAATTATAATCCATTTTTTTTTCTGATGTTGTAGGTATAATTTATAATTCAATTTAATTTACCAAATTACTATGTTAGCCTGATAAATAAGCATGCTGTGTTTAAGCACTCTTGGAGCTGCAACAAGTTGTAATGACTAATTTTGTCTTGTAATGAATCGGTTGTATCTGTGTAGTTTGCCCCAAATAAAATAAATAAATAAATATAATAAACGAATTGATCTGTGGATGATTTTGAATATCCTGCAACTCACACTCTCATATGCCGCCTGGCAGCCGGCAGCGTGTCGTCGTATTCTTTTAGGATGTATATCCTGGCCGCTTTAATGCAGTCCTCAAAGTATTTCATGATGTCAAGACCTGGGCGAAGTAAATAATATAAATTAGAGATACAACTCATAGATCACTTTAGTACATAATTTAGCCGTAATTTACGCTTAACTTGGGGCTACGTAATTGGTGTGTTTGTTGAAAACGATTTATTTATTCAGTTCTAGCTATTTGTGTATCCATTAAAAAAATTTTTTTTTTCAACAAACACACAAAGCACTTAGTCCCAAACTAAGCGTTAGCTTGTGATATGGTGACTAGGATAACGGATAGATATACCTACTTAGGTATTACGATTTACTACCCGGCCAAGCCGATTAGACAAATGTCAAACGACTTTCGACGAATACAACGAAAATACCGTCGGAAATCATAAAGCAATGGTGTTAAAATAAAAGCTGGTCCACTTTTTGTATGGAGGCTGGTTTTTTATTTTAAGATATCACCAACCACCAGTAAACAATTTTATCTTAAAGCTACAAAAATATGAAACACGTAACCATAGAAATTATAATTTTAAACGTCTCCGTTTTTGAGAAAAAATATGTTTTGTTATGTGGCATCACCATTGGTCACTCCCTTATATTTCCTGGCTGTTTGGTTTCAATCCTTGGCGTACTCAGAATGGGTGAATTGATTAAAAAGTATTTTTGTTTTCTTTTTTGATTCTTCATTCAATAATTCATTCCTAAACTGTAAATTTTGTTGGCAGTTTTTTTTTTCATGTATTAATTGTCATAGCCGAAGGTGCGGTTTATGTACAGACAAACAGTAAAATGATTTTAATTTTTCTCTAAATCGGAGGCCTTAAAAAATATATTAGTTATAAAGATAGGCTATTTTTGTGAACTCTTTTATATAATATCTAAGTTATTCTGGTTAGAAATATTGACGAATAAAAAACCATTAATGGACAAGTCCTTTAGGCATTTCATTTAAATTGTAACAATATTGCTTTTTTATTGCCTTGTTATTTCATTGCATTCGTCGTCGTAAGTCTTTGAAATTTTCTAGTTGGCTTGGTAGAGTAATAATAAATAATAATAATAATAAATTGTTTCAACAAACACACCAATTACCTAGCCCCAAACTAAGCGTGAGCTTGTGCTATGGTGACTAGGATAACGGATAGACATACTTGTACACATTAATAAACATCCATGACTTAGATACAAATGCTCGTGCTCATCACACAAACATTTGCCCCTTGCGGGATTCGAACCCTCAACCGCTTGGTTAAGAAGTCCGGGGCGCGAACCACTACACCAAGACGGTCGTCAGTCCGGGGCGCGAACCACTAGTAGTTAAAACATCCATGACTTAGGTGCAAGATGCTCGTGATTAGCACCCGCAACCTCTGCAACCTCTGATTTTGTAGTCTGGAACGCAAACCACTACACCAAGACGGTCGTCATCCGTTGAGCAGTCTACGGGAGTCATGTAGAGAGGGCTGGTAGTGCCAAAAAAATAGGTACGTGTTCTATTACGCAAGCAAGCTACTTGAATTAAATCTTCGATCTTAAATCAGATATTTATCAATTCCAGACGATAGAATAAAACTCATAAAAGTCATTTATTTATGCATGTAGACCCACAGATGATATTAGATGTTTATTACTTTTTGTAAGAGCGTCTGTGGCGGAATGGCTAGCGGGTTGCCTCTCATGCGGGAGGTGCCGGTTCGATCCCACATGCCGCCATGTACCAATGACTTTTTTTAGTTATGTATTAGTTGTTTCACTAACCGATGCTCTTACGGTGAGGGAAAACATCGTGAGGAAACCTGCACATTCAGGCGAATGTGTAACCATGATCCAAACTGGTCAAGTTCCCTTGTTACCAGGGTCACGGAGGTCGGATGGCAGTTGCTCCACTGTAATTACCTGATCTGCCACATCCTGGATGGTCAGTGGACCCTGGGCCCTCGAGTGCACAAACGGGATAACGTTAGGAGGATGATTGCTTTTTCGTGACTCACCTACGGCATCAACTTTGTAATCTCTTCTCTCTCGTGTATTTAGTCGTTGCCTGACAGTCTGGGCGATGTCAGACTTGAAGTCCCACTGGTTGTTGGTGTAGTACTCAAACACTTCAAACCCTTTGCTGATACGGCGGTGTACGCGCATCAGACTAAAAACAACAAACGCTACTTAAAAAATTACTACTTAAGGTTAGGTTCCGTTACCATTTTGGTACCAAAATATTAGTTTTAAGCACTAAGTCGCACTAAGTTGAATTGTATTTTTTGGTGCTAAATAAATATTTTTTCTTTCTTTCATTTTACTATTTATCAAACTGTTATAACTGTTTGTTGAATGGAATTTGACATATTGCTATATGCTATCAACATATTCATAGCTATCTGTGAAGACCTATAAGTGGCTTATTTGTTTTTAGGCTGTATCATTCCTGGTTTTCCTAAAATAAATAAATAAAATGTATGTGAAGTATGTAGAGAGGAGCGGTTCTTTCGTACTTGTACTTTATCTATTCTGTTGCTGTAATTAAATCAAAATTAACTTACAAAAATTAATCGACTGTGTCATCCGATGGGACTCGAACCCACGTCCCTTCGCTATCCGGGCGAGTGCTCTTAACAAGTAAGCTACGGAGGACGTTAGTCAGTCGACGAATTTTTGCAAGTGCTTGCTACGCCAGTGAGCCGGCGTTCGTTTGTCTGTTGCTGTAGCTAAAATCCAACTAGGAGAATATGAGGAAAAACATTTAGGAAGTCAAACAATTACACCAATTATCTAGCCCCAAACTAAGTGCGAGCTTGTATTGGGTGACTAGGATAGCGTACTTATATACTTCTTATAAACATCCAAGTCGTGTTCATCATAAAACAATGCGGGATTCAAACCTGCAACCGTGCAAGCTCACCCGACTTCAACAAAAGGAGGGTACTCACATAGGCTTGTATCCGAGGCAGAAAAGCAGAATGTCAATGAGAACGGCGGGGATCCAGTGGAAGAATAAGGCACAGATGTTGTGGTACAGCCTGGAGTGCTTCATGGAACCTCCTGGGTACCTGTAGATAGATTTATTCTGGCTAGATAAATCTTAAACAGAAGTTAAAAGCTCCATGTAAAGTTGAGTCTAAAAAATAAAAAGTAAAAAATGTACTCGGTTGAGGGAGCTACAATTATTTGGCAGTTATGTGGTAACTTGAAGTTCCATGTGTACCTATATAAGAGCCAAGTAACCGAAAATCCTAAATCTGATACCTAAAATTAGAAAAATCTCCCTTGCATTAGGCATACCTAAACTAACAACATATCTATGCCATTTTTGGGGTGGGTTGTGCCATTTTAAATTTAAACACGGGGAAGTTGATTACTTACTTACGCGCGACGGAAACTTGTGTGTAACATGTTTTTTTTTTACTGCCTCGTTGTCTAGTGGTCAGCACGCTGGATACGATCCACGAGGTCCCGGGTTCGAATCCCGAAAGTCAGGCCCGGGTCGGGACGAAAGTGTTGGGTATTTCTGTCTCAAAATAACTCAGACACAGCTCCGGAGTCAGGAAGTTGGTGGTGTTAACATCCCCGTGCCTCGGTAAGCACATTAAGCCGTTGGTCCTGCGCCTGATCTCACACCGGTCATGTCGCACTGCCGTCTCACCGAATCATGAGAGTCTTCACTCTCACGATGACGGCAAAACAGAGAGTGCACCTGTATATTGCCCACACACTTGTGCATTATAATATCTCCCGCGCAGTTGGCTAATCTCTGTTGAGATTGGCCACTGTAGTTGCAATTCGGCTATAGGAGGACATTATTACTTACCACACGACACCGTTGAGCGGCACCCTGTTCATGATGATCTCTCGCCCAGCATCGATCATCTCTAGCCACGTCACCTTGATCTCCGCGCTCGATGTGAAGTTAATCACGTTCGCCTTCTTGTCGCTGGGAAAAGAATAAAGAGGTTGTAATCTTTAAACGAGCTATTCCTGTATATTTATTTATTTATTTGTGGCTATCTGGTTGCCTCTCATGCGGAAGGTGCCGGTTCGATCCCACGTGCCGCCATGTACCAATGACTTTCTCTGAGTTATGTACATTAGTTGTTTCACTAACCGATGCTCTTACGGTGAGGGAAAACATCGTGAGGAAACCTGCACATTCAGTCGCCTGAATGTGTAACCAGGATCCGAACCTGGTCAGGTTCACCTGTTAACAGGGTCACGGAGGTCAGATGGCAGTCGCTCCACTGTAATTACCTGATCTGCTACATCCTAGATCATGGTCAGCGAACTCTGGGCACTCGCGTGCAAGTGCAAAACCGGGATAACGCTAGGAAGATGTTGATATATAAGTATATTTGTGAGCTCGGAAACGGCTCTAACTATTTCAGTCTGCTTATTAGAGTTATGATATTTTCATTTAAAAGGTCCACTTCTTCGTGTCGTGTCGACATTGGCGTTATATTTTTCAGGACCAATACTCGGCGACTAACAAAGCATTATCAGTAGCGTTGTACAGGTCCTCACGTGTGCAGGTGTAGGGGCACGTAGGGCATGACAGTAGGTCTACTAAGCAATCTCTAGTGTCAGTCCGACGTTATATTTTAGGGACATCCTGTATAACAATAAAATGCATCTTACCCGTAAGTGATGTAGTTCCACGCAGCAATCATGATGCCGTTGATGAACACGTCAACCGGCAAGTAGTCGGCGTAGCTGTTGCTTTTGCAGTACATCGTCCGGATCACGCCTTTGCCCGCGCCTGCGCAATAGATGATAGTTAAATTGGCTAATTGACACCACAAATAGATAGATAGATAGATTCTCTATTGCACACCACACACAGTATTAATTTACATAAATTACCAATCGTTGACGTACTTTTAATTAACTGTCAAAACGCTCCTATTCCATTGATTTTGTATGGGAATAGTAAAATGTGACGTCAAATTTTAATATACTTTTTTCGAGTTAGCCTAGTAAAAAATAAAATATTGCAGATATTTAAAAAAAATGAATGAACTGATATTTGAAATATGCTGTTATTTTCAAGGAATACGGTTTCGTAATTTTTTGGGGATAGTGTCAAGTACCCAATTATACTCAATAAATCTTGCAAAGAAAGTTTACGGCAAAAAGTATTTAAATAGGATTTCGAACTTTGTTGTTACATTTCTAAACATACACTTCACGACACAAACGGGGTCAGCCCGCGACCATGATCCGTGCAACCGCATCGAAACGTCGGGAAGGTAAATACAAATTTGCCTTTTAAAAAAGTATTAATTAGTTGCATTAAATCCCGTTTGTGTCGTGAAGAAAAAGTATTTAATTTTTTATATCTCATTTTTTTTTATTCATATTTTTACTCTTTGTACCTTAAAAGGTAGAAACCGTTATAGGATCACATCATTATCCGTCTGTCTATAAAGTTCCTTTAACTTAGTAACGCGTGGAAATACCAAGGTGAAGTTAATATCAAATAGGTACTTATGTTTGCGGACCCTTGAGCTGTAAAATAAACCTTCTAAGTCAACGCAATCCAAAGATACGGCCATTTCTAACATGACAGCAAGGGAATCTATCCTTAAAGAGCCTTGGCTGGACATATCAGCCGCACCATAACTATAAATTATCTGTGGCCGCACGTCAAACGACAAGTGCCAAGTGGGTCCCTTTAAATGGAAGATGTCCACACGGGAGACCCAGAAGGCAATTGCGTGCTGAGCTGGATGCTTAAAAAACAGGTAACAGACCAGCTGCCCAAAATCGTGATGAGTGTCAGAAGGGTCTTCTTCTTCTTTTCGTGTCAACACTGGCGTTATATTTTTGAGGACCAATACTCGGCGACTAACAAAGCATTCAAAAGTAGCGTTGTACAGGTCCTCACGTGCAGGTGTAGGGGCACGTAGGGCATGACAGTAGATAGGAAAGACACCACACATACATTCGCTGTCCGCAGCGTAACCCCATAGGTGCATGTTCTCCTCGCTTCCGACTTGTGTCCGCAGTCTATTTAAAGACTTCCAAGTTTGCCAAGGTAGATCATGCCCAGCGGGGAGCTGCTCTGCCAGAGGAATGTGAGATGTATTGGGGTATTTCTCGTTTCATAGTCTTAAACGAGATTGATTAACTTCGCTATCAAGAAGGGACACTTCTTTGACGAAGCTATGCCGACTCTTTAGGCTCGGGTTGGGATAGGCCTTTGCCCTGCAGTGGGTCACCACTGTTAGTAATAATGGATATTAAAATCTGAAGCTTTGGTCAGATCCTTATCCTTACCAATGAGAAGACCAGTAGGACCGTTGATGTTGTCAGTCCATCCCGGAAGAGGCTCCTGCCAGATTGGGATTACTGAAAATGAAAAAAAAAACTAATTTTCATTACAATTTTTTTTCGGTTAAGTAGTATTTAAACTAGTCTGCACTAGCACTAGTCTGTACTTGGTTTTTAGCACCTTGTATAAACTCGTTGTAACATCTCGTATCAGTACCAAATAATTTAGGCAATAAGCACCTATAGAAGAGATCTATAAGTGCTTATTGCCAAAATTATTTGGAGGGTTTTTTCTATACTTGTTTTTACGTATGACAAAATTTTGTAAATTTTCTCGACTTAAACTCGGTGCTACAATAAAATTGTTATAAACTAAAAGAGGTCTCTTTGCAGGACTTCATTTCAAGGTTTTCTGTAACACCTTAATCCTTCATCTTTTTTCTGAAGCATTCTGATGGCCGAAAATTGATACGAAGGTGTGACAACAATCTGAACAATACTCACCGATGGAAGGTCTTAGTATCATGGCGGGCAGCAGGCCAGCCTCCATCGCTTCCACCACCAGCGCCTCTCCCAACGCCTTGGTGAAGGCATACGAGTTGGGCAGTTTGTTCAGCAACCTAGAAAACGACGATGATATTTTAAATGTTTTTATAATTTAAGCAGCTTTTTGCTCGACCCACGGACCTTTCGATATTCGGGCGACTCTCCCAACTGAGCTGAGAATATCAGTTATTTGACGGATTTTTGTAAGTGCTTGCTGCAGCAGATTGCAACAGCAGTGGGCCAGATAGTTTTTTTTTACAGAATAAATTCAACTTGAATGATAGGGCGTTTGCTATTCAATATATTTTTTAATTTTTTTTTTAACACTCCTAGTGTTCTTTCTTATTTATATAAGTTTAAATAAGAAACCAAAAATTACACACATGGGTAGGATTTGAACCCACCACCTTTGGCTAACCGGGCCAACGCTCTTACCAACTGAGCAACCGTGCAGTTCATCCACCCATGCGAAATTCTTGGTCTCTTTTGAGTTTCTTAGCTTCAGCTTATTTACTCAAATAACTCAGCAGTACATACTTGGGCGTCAACTGCGCGATGGTCTCCTCATCCATCCACTCCACCGCCTGGATGATCTGGTGCGGGTTCGCGGGGGGAGGGTACGGCTTCTCTTCTAGAAGTTTCTCGTGGAGGTGGCAGTACGCCGTCGATATGTGGAGGAATAACTGGAAGAAACGTATTACAGAGAGATTAAAGAGAACTGATGTCAGCTCGACGGGACATCACGGACTCTCCTGTATTAAAAGTGCAGGCCGCTTTTCGCGTCATGCCAGCATCAACATCATCCGTCGGTCTCTTGCCTCTATCAACGTGCCGGCTTTACTCGAGCCGAACGGTATCGCGCGTGATGATGGCAAGAGACCAGACGGGATGTCACTTGTTCCTTGGCGGATCGGTCGGGATCTTGTGTGGGACGCGACACACTTGCAGCCTCTCATCTGCCCGGGACAAGCCGTGATGCTGGTTTGGCTGCGACAAGTGCCGAAAACTTTAAAAAGAACAAGTACAGGCAGATTGACTCCCGGTACCACTTTGTACCGCTTGGAGTCGAAACACTGGGTTCGTGGGGTCCCAACGCTATCCCTTTTTTTAAAGAGATTTCCAAGAGGCTAGTTGACATCAATGGTGACCTAAGAGCTGGCAGCTACCTTGCTCAGCGTATAAGCATCGCTATCCAGCGCGGTAATGCTGCCAGCATCCTGGGAACCTTACCACAAGGACCCTTTTTATAATTTTGGTTTTTGTGTTGTATTAAGTAATTTATCTTAATTTTTATTAATAAGTTGTATATATATTACTAATGTACATTGATGTATGAAGGTAAGGTAAATAAAGATAGATTTTTCAAAATATCCAAAATACTTGTTATTATTTCATTTATGAAAAAAGATTAAGTTTTATTTAATTTAATTTAGTTACATAGTACTAATTTAGTTACATACAAGTACCTAAGGACACTTGCCTTACAGACAGATACCCAATCCGCACTGAGCCCGCGTGGTGGAGTATGGGTTACGACCCACGCCACGGAGGTACGCCTCCTCATAGTCTTTAGCTTTTCCCAGCAGTGGCATCTATTAGGCTAATTTCTTTACTTTACATACTAGTGGTTGCCCGCGACTTCGTCTGCGTAGACTCGCAGACTATATTACAAAATGACTCATTTACGAGTATTTCTATCACCGTCCAGTAATCGTGACCTCTCATTTGTACTATGTCGTATGGTGAAGGGAAGGGATTTTTAATTATTTATAATTTATTGTTTTAATTTTTTACCTTGAGTTTCTTACACTGCTTCCCTAGTTCCACCATCAGTTTGGTGCCTCGTACATTTAGCAGCACTGCTTTCTTGAGTTCCTCGTCAAATCTGAAATATTAAACAGAGTTCGGAGTAAGTATAAAGCAGGGAAATGTGACACAAATAATGTCCTCTTAACCGAACTTCGACCTTCGACCTTCGATTTTCGAATATTCCGAAACTCGAATATTCGAAGTTGGAATGGCTCCTAAAACATGTTAAGCCGTTAGTCCCGCGCCTGATCTCTCTACGGTCATGACGGACTGTCGTCCTAGAGTAAAGGAACAGAGAGTGCACCTGTGTATTGCGCACACACTTGTCCACTATGATTAATATCTTCCGCGCAGTTGGCTCATCTCTGTTGCAATAAGCTACTGTAGTCGAAATTCGGCTAGGAGGAATATTAATACAGGCAATTGTCACATAAATGCTAGGAATGTTGACAATTTTTATAGCCGACATACGAGTATATCAGTTTGGTGAAATAGGGCCCTGATGGTCGACTTATCGGACTATAAGAATCCTACCTGATGGTAGCAGCAGCATGTATGATGATGTCCGTGTCTTCGATCAGCTTCTGTCGGTCTTCTTCACTGATGGCCAGGTCTGGTGCACTGACGTCGCCGGCTATCAGTGTCATCTTCTGAAGCAGCGGCTCCACACCGCCTCTCATGTTGCGGAGCTTTTCGAAGAGCTGAAATCAAATAAATAGGAATTTATTAGCAATATTCATCGGTTTTCATGAAGTCGCGATCTCTGAGGTTCCGGGTTCGATCCCCGGATGGGTATTGACCCATTTCTATTGAGAAAACTATATCTAAAAAAATAAATGAAGAAGTTGACTGACTGACTTATCAACGCCCGTCCCAAACCCATATATGATGCTGAAATCTATACTTCTATACTAATATTATAAAGAGGAAAGATTTGTTTGTTTGTTTGTTTATTTGCATCGAATAGGCTCCGAAACTATTGGACCGAATCAAATGAAATTTGGCACAGAGATAGTTTGAGACACTGGGCAGGACATAGGCTACTTTTTGTCGCGATATAAAATCATCAGAGGGGTGAAATGGGGGATGAAAATGTGTATGGAAAATCCGACTTTTGGCGCAGGCGAAGTCGCGAGGAACTGCTAGTTGTGTATAAATTTACTCAAAGTATGTAAGCGACAGATAAAAAAGTAGTTTTGGGTAAAACAGTTGGGTAAGTTTGTCTAAACTCCGTCAGTTTCGAAGCTAATGAAAGATTTTCTGACAGCTCAAACTTTTAGTTTTATTTTATTTTGATAGATGGCGCTGTTCATCTAAGTTATATAAATATTGTATCGAAAACATTGAGCTTAAAACAAAAACAAATTATTGTAATAGTGGTTCCCCGCGACTTCGCCCGCAAGAGTTGGATTTTCCATATAAACTTTCATTCCCCATTTCACCCCCTTAATGTTTTAATATCGCGACAAAATGTAGCCTATGTCCTTTCCAGGGTCTCGAACTGTCTCCTTACCGAATTTCATCTCAATTGGTTCAGTGGTTTAAGCGTCAAGAGGTAACAGACAGACAGACACACTTTCGCATTTATAATATTAGTATGGATTACGTGTACAAATATGTAGTGAAAGTAATTACGTCAAAGAGTTTCAAATTGCAGTTAAAAATAAAATTAAATGGATTAAATGTCTTGATGCTCACTTTGTTAAAAAAATACCTGTCAATATGCGTGAATCTAAAACATACTAAACATTTTAACAACATAACATTTTAATAATTTCAGCAGCCATTTTCATTAATGTTTCGACTTATGTTATTCAACGCCATCTAGCGGATTTTAAAGTTCTAATTTTTCACACTATGAAAATCCACTGACCTCCATAGTACAAGTACGCTGGACTAAACATTCTCTAAGAAATTACAGATAATTTTTGCGCCGAATCAAAGCGCCCCTACCGACTGTACAGGGAACTAAAATAGAGTAACTTCTATACGTTAATGTCAATTCTCATTAGTTCCGTGGATGGTCACCACACGCTCATTACAGCCGTCAGCGCCAAAATGGCGATAATCAAACGGCTTCATTGTTAGGTGACAGTATGCAGTCCAGCGTACTTGTACTATAGAGGTGAGGTAAATCCCTTATTAAATAAAAATTGGTATTTAACTTTTTGGTTAAAAATAAAACATGACATGGGATTTTCCTTGATTCAACCTCTAAAAATGTGACGGAGAAACGGGTGGAAGTTTGTATGGGAAATGCGAAAGCCGGGCGAAGTCGCGGGAAACCGTCTAGTTTTCTATATTGTCTCGGGGCTGGGTGGCACGTTGTTTCAAACTTTTCATAACCCAAGTGCTTCAGCGACTGTTGAGCACCGGTGGCTTAATCAACCTTTTTTAAGTTATTTATGCTTTTTTACTTTTTACGGTTGTATTTCTTGATAGATTTGTTTTTAAGTTTGGGATTAATATTGCCAGAAAAGTAGGTATTTAAGTTTCGCGAAGATTATCACGATTTTCTCATAATTTCTCAGTTAACAATAGCAACTTTTGGGGTTAGGGCAATGTAAATATTATGAATTAGGAATAAGGATATACGTAAGTATAGTTAGTACTAGGTATGGTAACGGTCATCCGCAGGCCAATGACCAGCGTGAGTTGTGCAGCAATTCAAACAAGAAATATTTTTCTTAGTATCGCTACTCGACGCTAGATGGCAGCACTTGGCAAACAATTTGTTCCAGACAGTGAACGCGTTGGCTTGGTAGTTGTCTGGTTCTAGATTTAATTATTCATGAACTTGCTTTGTTTTTTGTAACACATCGATTTCCGGTTGCAAGCAAACTGCATCTGCATCAGGCGCGATCCTGCGACCTTGAAAAGTTCTGTCAGATTTTGGCGTCAACAAATTAAATCGCTGTTTTAAAGGTCAAACATACCTACGTTATGATTAAGCGTAAATAAATGTGGTTGCATTAGGTTCTGGATTTAGTTACTCATCTACAAAATACGTAGGTTAAGCAGAAATATTGTAATAAGTTTGTAACTTAGAATTTAGTTCGTAAAGTCCGTTTTTCTTTGTTCATGAATTTTAAAAAGTAATACTAGTGAAATGTATAATAATTCCATGATACTACCTACTTATTGAATATGAAAAGTTGAATGTATTAAATGATAAATTATATAGTAAAATGTTTCCACAAACACATCAATTACCTAGGCCAAAACTAAGCGTGAGCTTGTGCTATGGTGACTAGGATAACGGACAGACATACTTATATAAATAACTAGTGGTTCCCCGCGACTGCGCCCGCAAGAGTTGGATTTTCCATATAAACTTTCATCCCCCATTTCACCCTTAATGTTTTTATATCGCGACAAAATGTAGCCTATGTCCGAACAGGGTCTCGAACTGTCTCCATACCAAATTTTATCTCAATCGGTTCAGTGGTTTAAGCATCAAGAGGTAACAGGCAGAAAGACAGACACACTTTCGCATTTATAATATTAGTATGGATTCTTATTTTTATGACTCTGAATCCGAAATGAATAATTATGTTATAAATGTCTATATTGTAATGTTTGATTTAATGTAATGCAAAGAAAATCGATCTTTAGGTATGTAACGCAGAAAAAGCACATTATTCTACACATGAGTAACTCTACAAAGGATGTGAGTAACACAAAGCCTAGTGTAGCAAGCATCGTCACTGTCACAATCATAATGTTGAAACCAGTTAATAAGTTGATACCAACTCCGGTTTGTTTAGTTCTAGAACAACCTTTGCCACAAAGGTTGTCTGGAGGACACCGCTTGTAGCAACAAGACATCAGTGTCAGTCAGTGGCGTGCATGCATTCCATATAAGCAGTTAGCAGTGCCTACCTCACCAAAATTTGTCGATCGCCATTGAAATTTCTTAAAATAAAATTCTTTTTATCACACACAGATCACTTGGTTTTTGTCATACGGTTTTAACAGAACTGAAAGCCTTCTATACCAGTACCCACCACTGATAAGTTTCGGAGAAAATTCGTTCTGACTTTGCCTCTATAGGTTACGTGCCCGATGTAAGTACACAAGTAACGCCTAATAATTTTGAAAAACAAAATACTCGACTGTAAAATGTATTATTTTGAAATGGTCTTTTGCTTTTCACTTGCTTTTATATGATACCATATTTTTATTTTTACCCTGTTTTACCTTACCTTTGTTCCCCTTTTTGCCATTTGCGGACGCCATTTTAAAAATTTACGTAGCCTATGTCGCTATCACAATTTTGACAAATTTAACGACGCCTTATATGTCAAAATCCATCTTCCAAAATCCGTCCAGCCGTTTGGGTTATAGGGCGTGCCAAACAATTATACATATATCCTCTCGAAAAGTATATCCCTCCTTCCGCAGTCGGCTAAAAAGCCAACCAAATTAAAAATCACACACTGTTCATAAGGGTAAAGCTAAAACATGACATTCGCGCCGTACCTTTGTAAAGTAGGCAGGCTTTAGTAAGATCATCACGACAATTTTTCTACCGCCTAAAACTATAAACTATTGAAAACGATCTACATCCCCGCGTCTTTGCCTGTGCAAATTTTAGACGTTCCATACAAACTCCCTTTTCACCCCTTTAAAGGATGATTTCTGGGATGAAACTATCCTACGCTCTTGCCTGTAACTGTAACTAATCTATACCAAATTTTATCTAAATCGATCCAGTGGCTTAAGCGTGAAGGGTGACAGATATACGCATTTAAGTGTAATCCACAAAAAAGTGGATTCTGATAAGTTCAGCATTGTTTAGAATCTGATTTAAGCTTTTGCAACCTTAAAAAATGAAATAAAAACAAAAAATAAATAACGTCCATCGTTGTAAAGTGACAACATAAATAGTTACAACAAATATCAATTAAGTATATAAAAATAAATATACATTTTAAAAATTATAATTACCTAAAATATGATAAGTTATGACTAGGTTATCAAGACATAAGTTGTATTCTATAAGATAGGATTTGGCGACCGTCTTGGTGTAGTCGTTCGCGCACCGGAATTCTAAACCAGGCGGTTGCGGGTTCGAATCCCGCAAGGGGCAAATGTTTGTGTGATGAGCACGAGCATTTGTACCTAAGTCATAAATGTTTATATGTATTTAAGTATTTCAATCCGTTATCCTAGTCGCCATAGCACAACTCACGCTTAGTTTAGGGCTAGGTAATTGGTGTGTTTGTTAAAACAATTTATTTCTTTATTATTATTTTTATTTATTTAAGATTATATTCGTTTACGAATAGCATATATAAATTGAAATCACACGCCATTCACTACATATTATTTGATTGCTTGTTTGTTTGTATTGAATGGAACTACTGGACCGATCCAAATGAAATTTGGTACAGAGATAGTTTGAGACCCTGGGAAGATATTTATTGTCGCGATATAAAATTATCAGGGAGGAAACGGGGGATGAAAGTTTGTATGGAATATCCGACATTTGTCGTGGGCGAAGTCGCGGGAAACTGCTAGCTCATAATAAAATAAAATACCACTGTGACAACAATATAGTTCAAGGCGAACGTTGGGCAAAACGTCGACTAACTATAAGTTGCTTAACACTCAGTCCAAAGTACGAGAAACATAATGATGTTATTACACTTGATATAAGAACCTTGAAGGGTAATGATGGACAGATATGCAGAATGCAAAAACATATGATTCTCCTACTGAGTTTCGACTTTATTGGTGAATAATTACTGCCGACTTGCTTATGTGTTTTTTTAACAAACACACCAATCACCTAGCCCCAAACTAAGCGAGAGCTTGTGCTATGGCAACTAGGATAACGGATATACAACTTATAAGTATACGTTTGTTAAACATCCATAACTTAGGTACAAATGCTCGTGCTTATCACAATAACGTTTGCCATTTCACCTCAAAATGGCCACGAAATGAGTTCACAACTGTTCTTCACAACGAAGAGAGTGTTTTTACCACAGATGATATGAAATCAAATTTCACTGACAAAAATTAATCGACTATGTCATCCGGTGGGACTCGAACCCACGTCCCTTCGCTATCCGGGCGAGTGCTCTTACCAATTAATTAATTCAGTCGATTAATTTTACGTATCAGGTATCAAATGAAAGCCAGTGAAAAGATCATTCCAAAAATGTTATAATTTTTGCAGTCGGGTGTTTTGTTTTTTACCCGACTGCAGAAGGAGGGTTATGTTTTTCGAGGGTATGTATGTATGTATAATTGTTTGGCACGCCCTACAGCCCAAACGGATGGACAGTTTTTGACAATGAGGTGTCGTTTAATTTTTCAAAATTGTGAGAGTGACATAGGCTATATAAATTTTAAAAATGGCGCCCGCAAATGGAAATAAAGGGGGGATTACAATCTATTGCCGTCTCGTCAGTAGATTGTAATCAGCAATACCAGATACCTCTATAGGTATCTGCTCTAAATTCACTGAGCCTCCATTTCTAGAATGGGTCCTGACTGCTACAATTTTTAATATGGGTACCAATTAAACCCGGGTATGACCTCTTTCTTGTTTTAGGATTTTTTGATTTCCAATTACACAGAAACGCAGGCGGGTTTTTAAGCTTTATAAATTACCGTTTTTTAATAATTATGTTTGCATGTGAAGATTTTTTAACACTCACAGTGTTATCCTGCCCGCGTGTGAATTTTAGGTTTAATATTAATTAAACTTACGAAAAGTAACGTTGGATAAACTACTAGCCCTAGATTAACGTAGCTCAACCGGTATAATTTAGTATCCTTAATAAAAGTTAGTGCCTACCTACAGATCTGTTGGCCAATGATCTAGAAACAAGATTCAGATGGTTTGCGCCATAGCAAACGCGGCGCTTTCACAACCAGGACAAAAGCGTTTAGTTTAGTATAGTTTTCATTTGATAGGTGTTATGGGGTACAGTAAACTATATCGTCTAGGTTTTAAGTCTAGCTTCAGGCATATCTTTATAACTTGTGGTATAGCTTGTGGTATAGCTTGAGCGAATGCCTCTGGTAGTAATTAGTCAAGTGCAATTATATTTAACTTAGACTAAATTTAAAGATTACGATGTATTTACCCGACTGCGGAAGGAGGGTTATATTTTTCGAGAGAATGTATGTATGTATGTACGAGTATGTATGTATAATTGTTTGGCACGATACAGCTCAAACGGCTGGACAATTTTTGACATATGAGGTATCGTTGAATTTGTCAAAATTTTGAGAGTGACAAAGGCTATATATATTTAAAAAATGGCGCCCGCAAATGGAAATGAGAGGGGGACGGGGAATTGATTCAATGGCAACAGAGACCTGTTGAACCAATCAGGATCCAGAGTGGGGATCATTTCCTTTCTGTCTATTCGATTTGAAACTTTATGAGAATGAAGTTCACTTGCGTTTATTTTGGTTTCTCGTGTAGTAACTACCTGCTTCTATTCTCGCATTTTCATGGTGACTTCCGGTACAGGTAGAATTATTACAATTGCTATGAAGTAAGATCACTCAGCAGAAACACAAAAATACGACTTTTTTATAGTAACATCTAAAAAAACAAGTTTTTACAAAACCGATGGTAAGTGAATATGACATAAACATGACCTATTTTCAAAATCCGTAGTAAATTGTGACCTGTGCTGTGGTCTGATCAATGGTAAATGGATCTTGTCGCTAGCCACCGGTAGCCGTGGTTGGTGGCAGCGCGGAGCCTAAAGTCTAAAGATCTAATCGATTTAGACAAAACCAGTAAGTCATGTCTTAAACATTTTAAACAACGCTTTTAAGTCGGCTGAGCCCAAACCGCATCCTCAGCACATTAGCCGAACGGTGGGACTCACCGCTGCTACGGCACTGGATGCGCCTGCACACCCTCAAAGGTGTATAGGCGCACCCCGTGTGCGTCATTAATTGTAAAATTTTCAAATGGAAGAGCCTAGAAGATGGAGGGTTGAGTCTGTTAGAATCTTAATATTGGGGGCCAAACTATGAAATTTAGAAATTATCTCAGATCTTCTTGAAAGAGCAAGATGTTTTCAAATAAAAATTTCAAATTAATTTGTATAAGCTAACACTAGTTTTTAAGATTGCATGTACTACTAACAAACTATGAACCAAGTCCGAAATAAAAACATATTTAGCTTAATTTAATTTAAACTGTATTGCTCTAGGTGCAATGACGTAACTATTACGTCTAGTTAGCAACTATGTTAGGTCTTAGGAAAATACCTGTCTAGACTTAATTACGAATAGTATTACTTAACACTTTTAACTTTACTTAGTTTTAAATCTAGCTCTTACAGTTTGATCATAACTTAACTAATGTAATAAGAACGTAAAAGTACTGACATAGATAATTACTATTTATTGCACATTGCCATTCAGTAAAGAATCGTACCATTCAGGCGGTTTTATTGCTGAAAGAAATTTCTTACAGACAACCTGCGGGTAGAGAACAGTCTTAAAATGGAATTGAAACCATGGGAACCATTAATTGTCCTGTCTTCGTCTCCGAGATTTACGAGATAACGATTAGGAAGCTCAAGCGTGCAGATAGTACGTTCACTAGAGCTATAGGATAGTACGTTCGCTAGAGCTACACTTTCCGATCGTTATCACGTAAATCTCTGCGACGAAGCCAAGACAATTAAGATCGAACTTCACTTAAGGTAAGTTTGTTTGATCATCTAATTGTCCTGTCTTTGTCTCCGAGATTAACGAGATAACGATCAGAAAGTGTAGCTCTAGCGAACGTACTATCCTGTAGCTCTAGCGAACGTACTATCCTGTAGCTCTAGCGAACGTACTATCTGCACGCTGGAGCTTCCTAATAGTTATCTCGTTAATCTCTTCGACGAAGCCAGGACAATTAAGATCGAACTTCACTTAAGGTAAGTTTGTTTGATCTAATCTCTAATTATTACGTGTTTAAAACACATAGGTATAATGGAATTTACATTTCTAAAGTTAGCCTTTAATAATCACGAAAAATTCTGGTCGCTTTTTAAAGTGGTGAAA
Organism: Pyrausta nigrata; assembly: GCA_949316185.1. Classification (NCBI taxonomy): domain Eukaryota; kingdom Metazoa; phylum Arthropoda; class Insecta; order Lepidoptera; family Crambidae; genus Pyrausta; species Pyrausta nigrata. The sequence goes on from OX438965.1 coordinate 7,783,008, forward strand.
TTAAAAGGGCAATTACAAAAACATAAATGAAACATTTTCGTTTAAAAAAACGAATTTCTTTATACGCTAGTTTTCGAGAAAATCGCAAAAAACTATTTTGATTTAAACGTAAAATAAAACACTCCGTGCAGCTTGCGTAGTACGTTCGGTGCGCAGGTTGGGTGTATCAATGAATTCAATAAGGACGCCACTATGCTCTCTCGCACTCCCACCTTACACGTGCGACTGGCCGGCGGTTCGCCTCACACGCGGTCTGTCGGCGTAGTCAAACACGCCGACAAAGGTGCCGCCATGCCGACACACGGAAACACGCGCCGCGGCTAACACGTGCCGAGCCTCACCCCGCTCCCGCTCACTGCTACCCCCGCGCCCCCGCCGCAAAGCGCACGCAGCGCGAGAGTTCAGTCCGCATAAAACAATTCACTGGGTTGTGCGCGCGCGCTACGTGCGGAACATTTCATCATGGCGTATCGGTATAACGCCCAGGAATACCTGAATATGGCATTGTGCTATCAGGAAGCGGGAGAAGTTTTGTTGCGGGCGCGGGGTTGTAGGTAGATTTTCTGTCTCAGCAGAGAAGGAACCTATGCAGGTAGCATGCTCAGCGTTCAGCGTCGGTAGATAAGATTTGATTTTAATGCGCTACTAGTGAGTGGTGCGCAGCCGCGCCGCATCCCCCCGCGCACCGCGCACCGCGCAGACGGGCACGATTGAAATAAGAGAGAGCGGCGATGGCATGTAGGGATGTTTCAGAGTAGACAGGACGCTCTTAAAAATAGCACGTTTTTAAAAATGAAAATCATAGGGCCCGGTTTATCTAAAATATTTAGAAGCACTGTTAAAGTTTCACCACTTTATAAAAAGCGACCTTATATATTGCACAGATAATGTATTGGAATTTGCGATAAATGGCGGATTTGTGCCAGAAAAATTATCTACCAGTAAACCTAGATTTGATAGATTGCACAAAAACAAAAAGCGGTGCTAGGAAAAAATTAAAAAATATGGGATCCATACCCGATTGGGTACATTTACGAAATTTTTATTTTGTACATAATCATGTTCTATAATATCTCTAAGTTGCCTGTTAATATTTTAATTATAAAAATAAAAATCATTCCTTTACGAAATAACATTATAATTTATATTATGGTTTGCAATTAAGATGTCTGATTTGAGAATAATATCCATGTATTACTCATAATACTTGTAAGCGGCAAATCCTTTGAGAAATATATTAAATTACCGTGTAAAAATAGAAAACCAATGGTAAATTATATACGAATCGTACATGTATAAAAAGGTAGGTACTTACTCTTCGTACATGATTGCAATAATAAAGACGCATAAGGTTAATTTGACGACATATTATCTCATGAGTAAAATGTTTTTGTCACGATATAAACAATCATTACTGAGTGACGTACGGTAGTAGACTTGTCATGTCACCTTGATAACATATATACCTACAGAGGTCATAAGTATTTTATTCCACACAACTGGGGATATCATCAATTATTAGACTTTACCCTAAGTGCGCGAAGGTTGTCTGGAAGGAATTACTTTTAGCAATAAAACCGCCTAAAGTACGACGACATCTTTAGTAAAAAGGCTTGCATCTAGAGACAGATTGTAACAGAAAGACAAAACATTTTTATTTTTATTTTGCTGTTTTTAGGGTTCCGGAGTCCGACAAGGAACCCTTATAAGATCGTTCAGTCCGTCCGTCCTAGTCTGTCACAGCAGAATATCTTCTACGTTTTTGGACTGATTTGCATGTAACTTGGTTCAAGAATACTTCACATATAGATTTCATTTTTTTAAATTTGCCTATACTGTCTAATGTAAGTTAATGGTACGGAACCCTTTGTGCTCGAGTCCGATTCGCACTTGGCCGGTTTATATAAATATATTCAAGCTTAATGTCACATATTTACTTTTAAACGAGAAAATGCATTCAAGTATCAAAAAAATTAAAATAAAGCTGCTTTAGGATGAAGAAGTGAACTCTGACTCTGGCTTAGTGTATTGTGAATCGTCATCCAGGGATCTAAGAATTAAACTCATTTGCAATGGATTTTGGTAAGTGTCTGAACGATATGGTGCGAACTAAATTACACTATATTTTCGAAGACATTGAGTAGATATTTCTGTGAATTCTATTGCGAAGTCATGCTTCCGTAAGGAGTAGTAGTATTTATTTTGTGATTAATGTAGGTACCTCATCAATAGAATAGAAATAAAGCTAGATTTATTGCTTTTAACAACAGTAAGCAAGTTTACTTACCTCTCCATGGAACAACTCTTCCAATCTCTGTTTGGGCGTCTTCCCTTTCTTTGGTCGCACTAGAAGATAGATCTGGCCGATGTCTGGACATTTTCTGTAAGAAAAACAAACATCTTCTAAATATGTATATAATAATGAAGATTGACTATTGACTGACTAACTGATTGACTGACTGACATATGACTGACAACGCACAGCTAAAATCGCTGGGTCACAGAGACACTCTAAATTAGGCACATAGTTTCCTTATGTGGTCTAGGGGTGCACTACGAGTTTTGGAAATGAATCCCCTATACAGATAAAAAAGGGGTCAAGTTTGTATAAAACTCAGTCAGTTTTGGAGCTAAATAGATATAAAAAAAGTAATTAGGTATTTGGTCAGAAATTAAGAATGAGACGTATTTCAGAATTTTTAGAAAATCTTGGAACTTGGAAGTTTGTATAGGAAATTCGATTAGTGCGCGGACGAAGTCGTGGGCAACCGCTAGTTTTGTCAATAAAGAGTGAAAAAACAACACACTTCGATCATAAATAATGGAATTGTTTACAGAAACAATATCCTTACTTCTGAGCCTTAACCATCAGATACAGTTTTAAATTATTATTTTTGCAATTTGCTATGTAAAGATTACATATTGCACTTTAAAAGGGGAAATGAAAACGCACAGATAAACGAAATGCGGCATTACAGCTTTAAGAAGCACTTGAAAATTATGACGGGCTATGCCAACGTCAGGGTGGCTTAGTGGTTAGGCAGACAACTGGTATACGAAGAACGCAGGTTCAATTCCCATTTCAATCTAATAACTAATCCTTACAGTATTTTTTTTTTCATATGAACAGTTCATATTTAAATAGAGTAACTGGAGTCTGACGTGATCTTTAGGTTTATTCTTATCAGAGTAAGTTTACCATCAAGACATTCACCATGAAAGCAGTGCCTCTTGCTACCAGCATCGATAGTCCAGTGGAAATAGAACTCTATCTTCAAGAGGTTTAAGGTCCCATCTTACTTAACTGAGCAGTGTCCTCCAGCTGCCAGGACGAAAATAGTCTCTACTGTCTTGATCTTACCTTACCTTAGCAGTTTCTCTATCAGCATCTTCCCCATATACAAATTGCCTCCAGGCACCAGAACTAACAGTCTGTGAAGGTAATCTTACAAAGGCAGTGGAAATATGAACTCTAGTCTATATATCATAAGGACCCTTACCTGAGCAATTTCTCTTTCAGAACCTAGCCTATAAACCCAGTGCTTTCAGTCAGCAGAACTAACAGACTGTTAACGTTATCTTATATGGCAGTGGGAATATGAACTATAGCCAATAGATCATAAGGCGCTAGTTGTCGTGCTCGTCGTCCGTCCCATCGTCTCTAAACCAGTTGCGGACGATAACCGTTTCGACAGCTAATTACCGCTGCACAGTGTCAGGCCTGTGTATCTCCCCGCGTAAGTAGCAAAAACGTACCTACGCGCGGCGCCCCTACTTAGGGGCTAAAACAAGTTGCGTGTCACTACCGGTCAGTGACACGCTCGCGCGTTTTATTCACCGCCGGCCGCGCGGCTACGTTGCTGGCTGGACGAGAATGAATAAAGTACTAGAAAGAGGCGCTAGATGGCGTTAGAAGCTTCTCGTAGCAGTCAACCCTATCGCGTCGCGCGCGTGATATTACGTCACTGAATAGGTTTAGTGTATTATGAATCATATTCCAGAGCAATAAGTACGAAATTATCTTGCAATGGATTTTTGTAGGTGTCTACACGAAAATGTGCTTGACTCTGAGGCAAACTAAACTACGCCATATTGTTGACGACATTGAGTAGACATTTCTTGGACTACAATTGCTAAGTCATACTTCTGTACGAAGTACTAGTATTTTGTGACAGTGTAGGAATTTCGTAATCTAGCGGGATTTAATTGTCAACCACTTTATACACATTTTTATGACGGTGACTAGGTGTGATAGGGTTCTGATTGTTATCATAAATGGACAACTAATGTTATAAATGTTTAATACGAACGAATTATTTAATTACTTCTCTGCCATGAAATAATACTTTGTGGACACTAACAGGCATATTGTACCAAGAGTATTCTTGTAGGTACAGGTTTCTAGTATCTGTTATATATGTATCAAGGGAATTTAAATCAATAGCAAACCCAGAGCCTAGAGTTTATAAAACAATGTGGAATCTATTGTCAGCTCCAAGTTGACCCCAGCAATTTCGGCAGTTAGTGTAGCATATCGGAAAAACCGACTGGCGGTATTGCCGTCATTAGTGTTTCTGGCTTGTTGACTTGGCATGACTTTTGGCATGACGTTGGTTGCCATGATTGACTGAGGAAGCTATACAAACTTCTTTGTATAGCTTCCTTCCTTACATTAACTTTATCCTTATTGTCCTGGCCTTGAACTTGCCACACTTTTATATCAAGTCGATAAGCGATGTGCAGTACACATTCCATGAAACGAATCCAGGAATGTAAAGGTGAAAGCCCAAAAGACAATGCGGTTTGATCAACAGGTTTCGTCATTCAAACGGATGGCTTAATCATTTCCGATGGTTTTGCCCCACATATATAGTTAGTGATGAAGAAGCAACATCGGATTTTCGGCGAAGAAAGGCTTTTGAGGTGTTCCAGAACTGCTCGAATGCGAAGAAGATAGAATTTCTTGCAAAATACTATATGGAAGTACAATATTTGTACTTAACTAGTCGTCATTTTTTTTTAAAAAAAACGTTCGCATTCACTACCACTTGCCGCCCATTTTTCTTCTAATCTTACTAAAAAAGCTCTTATATATTTTATAAAATCCTTTATAGCAGCTTCAGAAAAGTGTATGAGCTCGTAACGGCTGATAAAAAAAGCAAAAACAGCATCAAAGCGCTCTTTTCCCATATTCAAACACCAAATATCAAACACTTGCTTGCCGTTTGGAATTTTTACAGGCCATCTTTAAAAAAAAAACCTATGAGAAGTGCAAAAAAAGCAAAATCTGTTAATGTTTCTTTATAGGCAAGACTTCAGGCTACACGATGATGTAGTTTTTACTGTGTAATATTGTGTAATAATTTGACTTTTACTCTTTTCAAAAACAGACCGCTTTTTAGCTTATTAATTTTTAATGTCATTATGTGTCTATGCTATCATTTTATACATTTAAAAAGATCATTTATTTTTAAAAATCATTGTCCTTAATACTATTTATTAAATCACATAAAAATAATCAGTTAACTAAATATGTACACTTAAAAAAAAACTTTAAAATCTACTTATTCAAAAATGTAACCGTGTCCATGAGGCAAGGAAGCGAGAATGCTGGCTGCGTTTCCGCGTTGGATAGCCATACTTAGCCTCTGAGCGAGAAACGAGCCAGCTTTTTTGTTTTCCAGAATTGTATTTAATTTAGGGGCTATTTTTCTAAAAAGTAATTTGGCGTTAGGTCCCCACGGTCCAAAAGTTTCAACGCCAAACGGTGCAAACACATAATCACCTGCAAGAGACTCGTATTTGCGCCGCTTGGCGTTTTCTGCCGACTCAGCGGCAGACCCAGCTTTAAAAGCTGATTCCCTGAGATGAGAAGGGGCCAAAGTATCAACACAAGTTGCGTCCCATACCAAGGCCCGTCCCCGCTCCCAGGGAATGAGCGTGAGGCCATCAGGTCTCTTGCCATCATCACGGACCAACCCACGAGGTTCTAATGTGGAAAAAAATAGTGAAATATGTCATTTAAAAATAGTTTTATTCTTACCTTCAGATGCTTTAAAGCCAATCAATAACACAAACTACAAAGTTATACGTAATATCACTGTGTAATCGCAACAATAATGCACGCAAAAGAAACGATACGTTTTGTGTCAATCAAATGATTAATTTTATGTACTACCTTCAAAATTTTTTATGTTGTGATTTAGGATACCTGCAATAATTTAAAGTATGTAATGATTGTCATAAGGGTCTATGGTACAGAAAAAAAATATTTACTGTCCATTTAGCTTAAGTTAACATTTCGAATTAAATCCCGCTAGATTACGAAATTGCGCGCTGTGGGAATATGAACTCTAGCCAATAGATCTTAAGAGCCCTTACCTTAGCAGCTTCTCTATCAGTACCTTCCCCATAAACCAAGTGCCTCCAGTCACCAGAACTGATAGTCCTGTGAAGGAGACCGCGATACGATCCGGCATGCCACCTCGCTCGCTGAATACGGCGAGTACTGAGTTACAGTGGCTCCAATAGATATTTAAACCTATCTTCTAGAGTTTAAGGTCCAGCCTACTCAAAGACAATAAAGACTATTTTCATCCTCGTATCTGAAGAAATTTGCTCAGTTGCGCTTCATTGTTTCAAAATTTGATAACGACACACCACTACATGAAACCAGTGCTTCTTGCTACAAGCATTGTTAGTCCAGTAAAAATATATCATTCATTTAGACGTTTAGGGTCTCACCTTAACTGAGCAGGGTCCTCCAGCTGCCAGAACTAAAATAGTCTCTACTGTCAAGATCTTAAGGACCCCTACCTGAGCAGCTTCTCTATCAGCACCTTCCCCATAAACCCAGTGCCTCCGGTCACCAGAACCGACAGTCCTGTGAAGGTGGCCGCAATGCGATCCGGCATGGCGTCCACCTCGCTGGCTGAGTACCCCTCGGACGACATGTCGGAGGTTCTGTAGACAAGGAACAGGATGGGTTAAAGAAATCATCATCACCATGAAGTTGACCGAGGACGCAATGTGTGATGACTCAACAGAAGAAACGGCAATGCACATACTCTGCTCATGCGGAACGCTTATGAGCAAAAGAAGCATCAATTTAGGGCAGCATTTAATGCACCTGGATGAGATAACAGAACTCACTCCCCGAAAAGTCTGAGAATTCCTGGATTCAACGGGCATAAGTGAGCTATAATCAAAAGAGCTACCACAATAGACCAATCACTGGGTGAGCTGGCTTGTACTTGGCCCCAATTTTCAATAATAATAATAAAAATCATTCTAACGTTATCACGGTTGGGCACTCGCATGTGAGTGCCCAGGGTCCGCTGACCATGATCCAGGATATGGCAGATCAGGTAATCATAGTAGCGTGACTGACATCAGACCTCCGTGACCCTGTCGGCAGGGGAACATGTCCAGTTTTGGATCATGGATATACATTTAGTCGCCTGAATTTGCAGGTTTCCTCATGATGTTTTTCCTCACCGTAAGAGCATCGGTTAGTGAAACAACTAATGTACGTAACTCAGAAAAAGTCATTGGTATACATATAGCAGCACATGGGATGCATTGGATTTTCCGTATAAACTTTCATCACCCATTTCACCCCCTTAATGTTTTTATATCGCGACAAAATGTAGCCTATGTCCTTTCCAAGGTCTCAAACTGTCTCCATACCAAATTTCATCTCAATCGGTTCAGTGGTTTAAGCGTCAAGAGGTAACAGACAGACAGACAGACACACTTTCGCATTTATAATATTAGTATGGATATGGATTAGTGTGGATCTATTGGAACTATGAAAAGGCTTTTATTAAGTCGTATGTATGTAGAGAATAGGATAAAATATTTTATTTGTATGTAAATGGGGTAATAGAGGCGATCTCAAGGTCAAAGTGGGGTAGACAAAGTCTGACTTGCAGCCAAGTGTACTCAATTTTGGTTGCACTAACACAATTTTTATTACTGCAGTCTTTACCGACACATATATCCACTGACCTCTATAATAATGTCTTCCTAGCCGAATTTTGATTACGCCGGCCTATCTCAACAGAGAGTAGCCAACTGCGCGGGACATACTCGTATTATAGTGCGCAAGTGTGTGCGCAATACACAGGTGCACTCTCTATTCCTTCACTCTCATAATTCGGTGAGACGACAGTCCGACATGACCGTCGAGAGATCTGGCGCAAGACCAACGGCTTAACGTGCTTTCCGAGGCACGGGGGTGTTAACACCACCAACTCCCTGACTCCGGAGCTGTGTCTGAGCTATTTCAAGACAGAAAAACCCAACACTCTCGGCCCGACCCGGGCCTCTACCTCTATAATATAAGTACGCTGGCTGCATACTGTCAACCTAAAAATGAAGCCATTTGTTTTTCGACATTTTGGCACAGACGGCTGTTGTGAGCGTGTGGTGACCGTCCACCGAACTAATGAGAGTTGGCATAACATGCATAGTTACTCTATTTTAGTTCCCTGTATACTCGGTGGGAGCGCTTTGATTCGTCACAAAAATTATCTGTCATTTCTTAGAGAATGTTTAGTCCACCGTACTTGTATTAAGGAGGTCAGTACACAGACCCCATATTTTTTGACTGACACAGTTTTTTTTTCTTTCTTTTTTTAATTCACTGCGTAGCCATACCTTTGCATTTTACTCAACTCCACCGGCGTGGATGCGCTTGCGCAAAAGTAAAAGTACTATAAGGCCAGTGGGCCAAGGCCGGCCGTTCAACCACTACGATGACTTGTGAATGGTCAGTGTTGGGTTAAAAAGTGAGTATGATTCAATATTTTTTAAAGTTGACAAGTCGAGTTTAAAATGTGTAGGTATGATTTAGGTTTTATTTTTGTTGGTTTACAAAAAGATTTTGAAGGCCGAGAGAAAAACGAATGTATGAAACAGAGAATGAAAAAGTATTTTAATAATAAAAGGAATACAAATTTAAAAAAAATAAGTTGGTTTCAAAAAAATGTGTTTGGAAAAGGTGTTTTGGCGAGACAAAAAGAACGTCTGAGAAAAATAAGTGAAAAAGTGTCTTAATTAGGAATTATCTCGTATAAGTAAAAATAAAAATATTTAAAAATTGAATAATTTCTAACTTTACCTTTCCTATAAAACATTTGGCTTGTGTCTTATTGATAGTGTGTCTAAATAAACATAATCAATTATCAAAACTAACAAACCAAATTAATGATAGTGCAACTTTAAAAAAGGAAAGATAAAGAATTTACTCCCTTACACCTGCACAAATCAGCAATTTTATATTAGGATAGAGTAAATTAACAGCATATCAGATTCTGTTAATAAAGTTAATAACTTTTTAATAAACTGGTAGTAAAATGTTAAATAGTTTTTTAACACAAAAACCAACCCCTCCCGGTGTTATTACAAAAAAAATTTGACCAGGTTTAAAATAGGTCTAAATATTAACCGACAACAGAAACATGAATGACACATTCGTGACATAACCAAATAGAAATCGCTTTTCTGATTGGCTAGCTAATAGCTTAGTCCTGTCTTAAATCCGGTACTAAGTTTTTGGAATAACGGGGTCTCTGTTTATAATGGTTACTTAGTAGCATACGAATGGGCAAGTGTAACGAATTAAAATGGTACTTAAATAGCTATAAAAAATATCCTGACACATAATTCAGTAAGGCTCTTTCCACCTAAACTGAGCAGGGATACATAGCGCGGGATGCATTTGTTATAAATCGCTCAATTTACCCAGCACCGCTTAGCTTAATTAAATTGAAATTCGCTCAAACAAAAATATCGACTGTGTCATCCGATGGGACACACACACAGTCAAGAATTTTTTGTGAGCGAAATTTTAATTTAATTTCGTAAAAAACCGGCCAAGTGCGAGTCGGACTCGCGCGCGAAGGGTTCCGTACCATTAACTTAAAACATTAGACAGAATAGGCAAAAAAAAAGTATATAAGTATTTTTATTTTATTTATAATTTCAAAAGTATTCATTACAGGATACCCGAAACAATTTTAAATAAGAGTTTCGGCACCTGTTTCTTTACGTGAGTGATTTGAAGTTTATAGGTTCAAGACTTTAGAAATTACAGGGGGGGGGGGGGGACACCGTGTAAACGACTTTGGCGGGCTATATCTCGCAAATGGTAAAGCTGATAAAAAAAGTGTTGTATGGGAACCCTACCTGATGTTCATAGTCCTTTTCAACGATACCCCACACAAGGGGATGCACTCAAAAAATAATTTACTAGGACGGACGGACTGAACGATCTTATAAGGGTTGCTTGTCGGATTACGGAACCCTAAAAACGTGCAAACAAATTGCTTAAGTTATAAAAATAATTATACCGCTTAGCTCTTTCACATTTCCAGTGGAAACACAGCTTAACGTTGTTGTCAGATTGTTGCACGCGTGACATGCGTCTTTTCAAGCGTAAAAAAATCTTTTGACACAGCCAAAGTCCTTGGCATTATTACCAAAGCGTTATATCCATAAAGCACTCTTACACGATCATTACGCATATAATGTCAACAATTTTGTCAAGTGTAAAACATTCGACTAATACAAACATCAGGCTGGCCTCATTGTGTGGAAAGTGGCAAATGTGAAGCTATAATCAGCAAATAGATTGATGCTAAATAGAGATGTATTTGTTTGGTTTCCAAATATGGCGGGGACTTTATTGATTTTTTAGGGTTCCGTAGTCCGACAAGGAACCCTTATAAGATCGTTCAGTCTAGTCTAGTTCTAGTCTGTCACAGCAGAATATCTTCTACGTTTATGGACTGATTTGCATGTAACTTGGTTCGAGGATATTTCACAGATAGATCTCATTTTTTTAAATACAAAAAATTAAAATTACTCCTTTTTAAGGGTACCTCCCCATACATGTAAAGGGGGGGGTGAATTTTTTTTTTAAGTGCACCCCCTTGTGTGGGGTATCGTTAAAAAGGACTATAAAAATAAGGTAGGGTTTTGATACAACACTTATTTATCAGCTTTACCATTTGCGAGATATAGCCCGCCAAAGTCGTTTACACGGTGTCCCTCCCCCTGTAATTAGAGTCTTGGACCTATAAACTTCGAATCACTTACGTAAAGAAACAGGCGCGGAAACTCTTATTCAAAATTGTGTTTTGATGAATACTTTTGAAATTATGAATAAAATAAAAATATATACTTTTTTTGGCTATACTGTCTAATGTTGTAAGTTAATTGTACGGAACCCTTCGTGCTCGAGTTCGACTCGCACTTGGCTGGTTTTTTTTAATGAACTTGATCGGCAGCGCTTTGGTGGTGATACTAAAGTGAAGCAACCCACGGCGCGGTCTTGATTGGATGGGTTCGATTCCGACAATTACAAGCATCTCCGTGCTTCGGAAGGCGCCTTAAGCACTTGGTCTCCACGGCACTCCCGGCCAATATCTGTTGATATTAGTCGTTAAGCCTAGTCAGAGGCCCTAGGGCGGCTTGATAACATCTGACAACAAGGTTGGTCACTTGCCTTACAGACAATCCTCCACCAATCCGCACTGAGCCCGCGTGGTGGAGTATGGCTCATATCGACTCTAGTTGAGGTGAGGCCTTTGCCCAGCAGTGGGATCTTCATAGGTTAACTTTTAATGAATTTCTGGTGTTGGTAATCGTATTCGTTAATCCATACTAATATTATAAATGCGAAAGTGTGTCTGTCTGTCTGTCTGTTGCTTCTTGACGCTTAAACTACTGAACCGATTGAGATGAAATTTGGTATGGAGACAGTTCGAGACCCTGAAAAGGACATAGGCTACATTTTGTCGCGATATAAAAACATTAAGGGTGTGAAATGGGGGATGAAAGTTTATATGGAAAATCCAACTTTTGCGGGCGAAGTCGCGGAGAACTACTGTATGAATAAATAAAGGACTTAACAAAAAATAACTCCGTACTAATTCACCTTCATTATTTTGCAATTTTTTAAAAAAGAAAATGAGACGCGCGACGTTGAATTGGTCCGGACCGTATCACGAAACAGACCGGTTATTTCATATTGCCTAACTTTGAAGGTTAAGTGCGTTTAAATCGCGAGATTGACCCACTGTGCAAGGACAAGAACAACATAATTATGACTAGTTTTGATAACACTGTGTTATGATCATCATCATCAAATTTAAGAGCTAGGCTCTTTTCGGTGGAGTTTTTTCCATTCCTCTCTGCTTTCCGCCCTTCTCTTAACCTCCTGATACGACCCGACATTTATATTTTCTTTTATTTGCTGCATGTAGCTTATTCTTGGTCATCCTCGCTTCCTTTTTCCTTCTATTCTTCCTTCTATTATCGTTTTAATAAAATTGTCGTGTCGAATCAGGTGGCCTAACATTCGTCCCCTCCTCCTATTTTTTGTGTTATGATAAAAGCTCTAAAATACATTATTTAGTAATTTTATTAAGTAAAAAAAATTGAACCCGTGAAAAAATACTACGAAAGACACATGAAGAAATTATAAGGAAAAATATCATAGCTTAGGGGCATCGACGTGAAGATAAATATGGACTCCGTGTCGCCCTCACTAAAACTGAAGCACCAAAGTAAGCCAGCCATCATCGTAAATACACGACTTCTCACGCACACACTCACACCAAAGTAAGCCGATCGGCCGCCATTGTAACCCTATGATCACGCACACACAGGCTTAAACCCTGCTTTACTCTTTAGTATCGCGGTACGGAGTCTATATTTTTTTCAAGTCGATGCTTAGGGGGTTATTATACGAAATATTCAGACAATCTTAACCCCATTTCGGTCTTAACAACCTCCTCAGTCCTTTCCTAGTTAACGAAAAAATTGTCAGATAAAATACTGTTTTAAATCTTTCTTTTTTCATGTAAAAGACATCAACGCGTCAGTTTACACTTTAAAAAATTATAAAACAAATTGTGTGTAGAGAAATAATAAATTGCCGTCGACTTTATATTAGTAGTAGTAAGCAATAACGAAATTAAAAATATACTCGTATGTACGAGTATGCAGAGTGCAGTAACATTATTATTACTTAATAGTTTTTTTTTGCTTTAAATAAATTTAACAATTTTGGTTTTACCTTTGTCGCACCGCCCACCTTTCATTTCTGCTTAACCCAAACGTATGACTGGTAGAGAATGTCACTAGGTATTAAATCCGCCTTTTGTACACAGTTCTAGTTGTGCAATAAAGCTTAAATAAACACAAGCCCCAAAAATTTTAATTAAAATTATTGCGATTCACATTTTACTCAACCACAGCGCACACACTTTTGACCTACTTTGTATTGGTCAAGGGCAACATACTCATAGTTGAACGCATTCACTAGGCCGAAAGTTCCATCTATAGTCATATCAGCCTATTGCAGTCCACTGCTAGACATAAGCCTCTCCAAGACTGCACCAACTTTCACGGTCCTCCGCTTTTCGCATCCAGCCACCACCGGCCACCTTCCTCAGGTCGTCGGTCCACCTAGCAGGGGGGCGTCCAACACAACGTTTCCCGAGACGTGGTCTCCATTCGAGAACCTTCCTACTCCAACTTTAGTATTTAACATAATTTTTTAACAGTTATATCATTAAATATTTTGACTTATTGTTTTTTTTATTGATACTAAGTTAAATAAATAAATAAATTGTTCCAACAAACACACCAATTACCTAGCCCCAAACTAAGCGTGAGCTTGTGCTATGGCGACTAGGATAACGGATAAACATACTTATATACGGTTATAAATATCCATGACTTAGGTACAAATGCTCGTGCTCATCACACAAATATTTACCCCTTGCGGGATATGAACACGCAACCGCTGGTTTTGTAGTCCGGAGTGCGAACCACTACACCAAGACGGTCGTCAATATACGAATATGCTCGTATGGTAAATAATCACCCAAGAATCACTTGAAAATGTGTTTACTAAGTAGGTACTATTTAAAGAGTGTGAATAATGTGCTTACACATAATGGTATATTTTTTGTACAGGTATTTTAATTATACACTTAGAAAATAAATTTTATACAATTATGAAATCGGTTTGGGAAACAAATAAAGTCTGTAGTTATTTTTTGCTTACAAAAGAAATATTGGTGTCCTGTAAACTGTAATAATTTAAGCGTACGTATGTTTATTTTTAACTCTCTGTTTTAGCATTATTTGACATATATAATGTATAGTGGTTCCCTGCGACTTCGCCCGCAATAGTTGGATTTTCCATATAAACTTTCATCCCCCATTTGACCCCTTAACGTTTTTTATATCGCGACAAAATGTAGCCTATGTCCTTTCCAGGGTCTCGAACTGTCTCCATACCAAATTTCATCTCAATTCAGTGGTTAAAGCGTCAAGAGGTAACAGACAGACAGACATACAGAGACACTTTCGTATTTATAATATTAGTATGGAGTATGGATATGGATAGGAGTTCAGTCAAATTAACCTTAAATTGAAGTTCATCGGCTGTTTAAAAATTAGTGAACTCGGGTCTAAGTATTGTTGGCCCTATTGTGATACGCCTTGAATAAATTGCATCTTAGTTTATCCACAGAAAACATAATACAGTGGAGATACTTTTACCAAATTTTATCTTGACCTTTCTCACAGAGATACGCTAAGTAAGCAGAAGATATTATATTATTTGGTATGTGTGCGGAATACACAGGTGCACTCTCTGTTCTTTCACTCTCATAGTTCAGTGAGACGGCAGTCCGACATGAAAGGGATCAGGCGCAGGACCAAGTGTTTCGCGTATTTTTCAAGTGTGACTGCCTCGTTGGTCTAGCGGTCAGCACACTGGGTACTATCCACGAGGTCCCGGGTCGGGCTGAGATTTTCTGTCTTGTAATAACCCAGACACAGCTCCGGAGTCAGGAAGTTGGTGGTGTTAACACCCCCGTGCCTCGGAAAGCACGTTAAGCCGTTGGTCCTGCGCTTGATCTCGAAATTCGGCTAGGAGGACATAATTATTATTTTTTAAGGCACGAAGGTTAGTTAGTTTGGCTAGGGTGTTTTCCGTACTCTTCTCTTATAGAATAAAAAGGGAGATACGGACAATGTTCCATCCATTGTGCGTATCTCTCTTTTTATTCTAACCTTCGCAGGCTTTCCCAGAAGGCTAACAACGTCCCCAGGTTACAACAGGCCTCCGGGAATATTGCCTATTTGAGGATAGAGGCACAGGGCCCTTAGCCAAGGCTATCGTTCTGGAGCGAACTTCGCTATCGCGAATGAAATGTATGCAAAAGTCACGTGATGTTTCGATGGCTTATGTCAGTTTTATACATTTTGTAAGCGATAGCGAACTTTTTTTTTATTGTTATAAAATTCACAGCTCTTATTACAAATTAAGCTAATGTTACATGCTAAACTAACAGCCAATAACGAATTTACTTCATATAAATAGAGCATTTAATCAAAGTTGACACGAGTTGACAAAAGTTTTATAAAGTAAGTAACTTACTAACAATAATCTAAAAGTCATTCTGAACTATTTTAACATTAAATCTAGATGTATGTTTATATTTATTTGTTATTTATATATGAAATTACAAATTTTGATGATTTTGACTTCGCTTGAGAATAAAAATTGCCACTTGGCTTCGGCCGCTGAGGTGTAACGCCGCCAAGTTCCAGACTTTAACGAAATTAGCAAGCGATCTACAAACTAAGTGAACCATTTCGCATCGTTGCTACACGCGACAACTCGCTTGTGAAATGTAGCAAGAACTCCACCTACCTTCTCGTTTGATTTTAGCCCAAAGATACTACGATTTATCGCAAATTTGCTTTAGACTATGTAGTGCGAAATAGACTAGCAATAAAACTTGCAGAAGTTGACTTCTACAAGCTGTTATCACTGTGTAAGCAGCTGTGGCAAGATGGCTACTACTACAAGTTCCTTCTAATCCTAGCGTTATCCCGGTTGTGCACTCGCTCGCGAGGCCCCAGGGTCCGCTGACGATGATCCAGGATGTGGCAGATCAGGTAATTACAGTGAAGCGACTGCCATCTTATTTTTTACGGTATCCGACTTCTGTGTACCTACTTCACATTCGTTGTTCGTTTCCTCATATAATTTGTAAATCTTACCTCCGCGACCCTGTTAACTGTGGAACCTGACCGTTTTTACCAGCGGAACTCACAAGTTATTGTGTATTAAAATCACTAATATTGCAAGAAATGTAAACGGACCAGTAAGTACTCGCTCAAGAAAGCAGGAATAACTTGCTGGCTTAAATCTCGCCTAAGAGTACAGGGTGACATCTCTTCACCATACGACATACACATACCTATAAAAGAGGTCATAATCACTGTACAGCGATTGGAGTATGCTCACTTTGTATCTTCGATTCTACGAAAGAAAAACTGACTTAGGTACTGACCCACTGACTGATATATCAACGCACTGGCCACACTACTGGGATTAGAAACTTAAAATGTTGCATCATGCTTCCTTTTATAGTGTAGGTGAGCACCAAGAAAGGAGACTCAGTTGGCAAGAGCATTCGCCCGGATAGCGAAGAGTCATGGGTTCGAGTCCCACCGGATGACACAGTCGATCAATATTTGTGAGCGAAATTTAGTTTAATTAATACTAATAAAGGATGATTTCTGAAAATTCACTCCTTTGGGGGTAAAAACTAGGGGTTTTGTATAAAGTTGCGTCAGTTTTGAAGCTAAATTGATAAAAAATGGTATTTGGCCATTTGATTAAAAATTGATAATAACGAAATTCAAGATGGGGTGAAAACTGGTGGAAGATTATGGTAAAGTCGTGGACAATTGTTTAACTAGTTGTCATATAAAACCATAATTCAAATAACTACATTCAATACCTTTCGAAATGTGAACTATTTATTAACGACCATGTTCCCTCTGGTTCCCGTAAGGATATCATTGATAAATTTAACTCCCTTGCTCCAAACATCAAATTCTAAATTCTGAGTCGCTTTGCCTTCTAGGTGCCCCTCTTCTGGATACTGGCATCGAACCTTTTCTTGACAAAAAAAATAATGATTTCACCCTTTTAGCCCCCAGATTGGAACGTCTAAATTCTCACATTGCTTATACAATCCTGAAATCTTGTCTTTTTGTGCCTAAATTTACTTATTACCTTCGTGCTAGTCCAATCTGGAAAAAAACGGATTATTTAAAACTTTTTGATACCACCCTTAGAAATTGTTTGAAAAAAATTCTAAATTTGCATTTTGACAATGATTCTTGGGTTCAGGCTTCGCTTCCTATTCGTTTCGGTGGTGTCGGAATTCGCAAAATTTCTAGTGTTGCCCTTCCCGCCTTTCTCTCCTCTCTCCATAGCACTTCCGTTTTAGCAGGAAAAATCTTTAAACATTCTCGCCAGCTTTCTGAGGTAAGAGAGGCGGAGGAGTTTTGGCAAGATCTCTGTCCTAGTGAAGACATCCCAAAGGAACGTCATCAACAAAAACTCTGGGATGTCCCTCTTGCGAGAGAGACCTTCAATTCTTTACTTCAAAATTCTGTCAGTGATTGTGATCGTGCAAGGCTCTTGGCAGTTTCCTGCAAAGATTCAGGCCACTGGCTTCATGCTTTACCATCAAAAAATCTGGGCACCCTTTTTGATAGTGAGTCATTCCGGGTGTGTGTGGGTCTGCGCCTTGGTACTCCTATTTGTGAAGTTTTTACGTGTCCCTGTGGCAAGGAGGTCGACAAATATGGTCTCCACTGTCTTTGTTGCCAGCAAAGTGCTGGGCGTCTCGCCCGTCACGCTACTCTTAATGACGCCATTAGGAGAGCTCTTGCCAGCATCAATGTTCCTTCCACGTTGGAACCACGTGGTTTGGTCCGTGATGATGGCAAGAGACCCGATGGCCTCACGCTCATTCTCTGGGAGCGGGGTCGGGCCTTAGTGTGGGACGCAACTTGCGTCGATACTTTGGCCCTATCTCATCTCAGGGAATCAGCGCTTAAAGCTGGGGCGGAGTTAGCTGAAAACGCCAAACGACGCAAGTATGCATCACTTGCAAGTGATTATGTGTTTGCGCCGTTTGACGTTGAAACTTTTGGACCGTGGGGACCATCCGCTAAATTACTTTTTGGAAAAATTGCACCTAAATTAAATTCTGTTTTAGCAAATAGTAAAGCTGGCTCGTTCCTCGCTCAAAGGATAAGTATAGCTATCCAACGCGGTAACGCAGCCAGCATTCTCGCCTCCTTGCCTCAAGGATACGGGTTTATTTTTGATTAAGTAGGTTTTAAGTTTATTAATTTTTATTTCATGCATGTCTTTGTGTTTATTTTCTGTTATTGAATAAAATAGTCTACCTTATTCAAATTCAAATCATATATTGCATGTCACATTATAGATGGTACAAAAATAGAATAGGTAGGTATGTAATTTACATGTGACGCCCTGCACAAACACATTCTGATATGTTATGAGTTGTAGTTTGTCACGTAGTAAAGAAAGAAAGAAAGAAAAGTAATTTATTTAGTAAGTTTGTAACTGCATCTATTTTGTTGCAACTTTATAAATTCATTTGTAATTTGATTTCATTTGTCGCTGGACATGACGACGAATATTGTTCGTCAAATTATGGTATAGTCTGACATAGTCTTTTAATGAAAAATGTATAAACTATTGCCAATGCAATTCAAAGCTTTCCCTGGCGGAGGTATAAGAATGCTTTTTCCATTAACCCATTGAAAAATACCTGACAAGAAGTTGTTACAAAAATAAAATAAATTATTAAAGTCAGCATTCTTGCACCATCTAGTCATAGTGCAAACAATTTTAAATACTGAATGATGAGTAGTGGATAGGTCAATGTGATGCTAAATGCACCTACATAAGTATTAGAAAAGATGGTGGCGCGATTGCTTGTGAAGAAAACTTCACTTCTTATCGGTGGGGTGTGAGTTCCATCCCCGATTGTACCACTAAGGTTTTATAAGAAACTTAAGGGGATGCCGCGCAAACGAAGAGCTTCGAGTTCGAGTAAGTCTAAACGATCGTTAAACAGACTCGTACTTCTGAATATTAGTAATTAGATCCATTTGCTTTAAAGTTTAAGACTGGATGATTTAACTAGAACAATAGTTTTATTCTGCGCAATGCGCAATCCTATGAGACATTTGTGTTAAAAACTGAAAAGTGTTCATATTTTCTTATTCATATTTTATTCGTGTATATTAAAAAGGAGGGCACCTGCGGAATATCAATACAATCATGTGTACAAATTATTGTTTCATGCGTAAAAATCACCAAGTTTTCGAAAAAAAATGCTCTTAGATATCATGAGCTACAAGTCATGTTTATTATATCATAAAGAACTTGTTTCAAATTTCAAAAAGACCATGATCTTGTACAATGATCAGACTAACGTTAAAGTTGTTTTAATGTATTTAACTAATTTAGCTCATCGTACAAATGACTTAGAAATACGTTAATTTTCTCAATTTCGTGCAGGACCGCCTTAAGATCAGTCTTTTTTAAAGATATCACTACCTAGCAGTGACAGAAAAAGACGTGAGGTAAACCTGCACAGTAGTTGGCAAGTGTGTGAAATGGAGAAGGCAATGGCAAACTACTCCATTAAAAATGGCAAATTCATTGTGTGTGTTTGTTTCACATTGTGATCACAACCCTCAGTAATGAGGTATAAGGCGTATTAGTAAATAGCCAAAATTACTGGTATCATCCAAAACATATATAATACCTCAATCCTAAAAGCATATTGACGACCGTCTTGGTGTAGCGGTTCGCACCCCGGACTTCTAAGCCAGGCGGGTTCGGGTTCGAATCCCGCAAGGGGCAAATGTTTGCGTGATGAGCACGAGCATTTGTACCTGAGTCATGGATGTTTATAAATATGTCTATCCGTTATCCTAGTCACCATAGCACAAGCTCACGCTTAGTTTCGGGCTAGGTAATTGGTGTGTTTGTTAAAAACAATTTATTATATACTAGTGGTTTCCCGCGACTTCGCCCGCAAGAGTTGGATTTTCTATATAAAATTTCATCCCCCATTTAACCCCCTTTATGTTTTATATCGTGAGTAGCCTATGTCCTTTTCAGGATCTCAAACTGTCTCCATACCAAATTTCATCTCAATCGGTTCAGTGGTTTAAGCGTCAAGAGGTAACAAACAGACAGACAGACACACTTTCGCATTTATAATATTAGTATGGATTCAAAAACTGGTATTGAATGAACTCTATTTCACCTTAGTTTCGCAATACACGGCAATTTTTAATAAAACAGCATAATAATAAAAAAATAAAGACCCACCTTGCAACCTATCGAAGTTTGTTGTGCGGTTTTTTAATAATGCATAAATGTAGCTAGACGACTGCACATCATGAAACACTGTGGTATCTTAGGATCTTGTAATAAAGGTTATTTTTCTGATGTATAATCTGATGTGCTTGCACTGTATCTAATGAAATAAAAAATGACTTTGAATCAAGTCCTTGAACTTAATCGTTTAAAAACTCACAGTGTTATATAAGTTTATTTATATAAGTTTAAATCAGAAACCAAAAAATCGCACACAGGTAGGATTTGAACCTACAACCTTTAGCTAACCGGGCTAACGCTCTTACCAACTGAGCTACTGTGCAGTTCATCCAACCGTGTTAAATTCTTGGTCTCTTTTTTGTCTTACGTCATTGCGTGACGGCAGCGACATCTACCCGAGCTGTATTGTAAAAATTTTTGAACTTATTTGATAAAATAATTTTTAACTCATACTGATACTGTGTAATAACTGTCTCCTTTTTGCCCCCCTTAGAATATATTTTTTAAATATTTTCATAGTTTGATTTGGGGTTGGAAAAACCATCGATCCGGGGCAACATAGGGATGGGAGACTGGGCCCATCCTGCCGAATTCAATAAAAATTCAATTTTATTTGAAATTTTAATTAATTAATAGTCGACGGGTAGCACAACTTGGCTGCGTGTGTGTAATTTATTTTCAATCATTTAAACTGGACCGCACATATACAAACAATTACATCTCGTATAAGAAAACTCATCCCTATTTTTGCCAAACTAAGACATTCTGCAGACCGTGAAACACTGATGTGTGTCTATTTTGCACTTGTACAGTCTCTGCTCCAATATTGTATTGTCTCTTGGGGTGAGGTTGGAATTACGACGTTGCTACCACTTGAACGTGCTCAGCGCGCTATTCTTAAGATAATTTGTGGAAGGCCCCGTAGGTATGCCACATCTCTCCTTTATAAAGAATGCCCGGTTCTTACCGTGAGACAACTGTTCGTCTTGAATGTATCATTTCATCTCAGCTGTACAATACAGCAAATAAAATTAATAATATTTATCATTTAAATACAAAATGTTGCAAAAAATTGGTTCAAGATTGGTTGCTTCAATTGAGTTATGATGATACGGAACAAATCTTAGCTATAGAAATATTATAACGATGGATGTTTGTACACACACGCGCACACACACACACACACACACCACACACACACACACACACACACACACACACACACACACACACACACAAACACACCACACACACACACACGCAAGCACATTTAATAAATTATTATTATTATATTTTTTTCTTTTTCAATAATTCGTGAATAAATTAGTTAAAAGACTATTGTCTTTCTTTGTTTGTAAAAAATAAGTTTTACTGTAAACCCCATTAGTGTCCTTGTGTGGAAGACGTCTGCAGCTGTGACACAGTTTAAATACTACTACAGCTGCTTACGTTAACCTGTATTTAGTAATGCGGCGGGTCCAAACGTAATCTTGATTACGCTAAGACTAGCCGTCACACACTGTAACTTTATAAATCTGTACTAGGTTAATCCATTATGTGTACCTTAAAATTGCAAATAAAGAAAATTATTATTATGTTCAACCAAAAAGTTTTCTCTCCTGAGAGGTAAATAACTGAAACTCGCGGGCCTTAGCCAAGCGAGCTCCAGGTTGCTTTAAAATATGCTTAAAAACTTCCTAACTATACGACAAGTGTTTAAAATTGCCGCTTTTTGTAGAAGGATGTATGTTGCTGGATGAATGTTGAGAGTGAGAAGGCTTTTATGTAAATCTCTGGGTATGACTCCGGTTGTAGATACTATAATAGGTACAACTTTTACAGTTGTAACCTTCCATTGCGTTTTTATTTCTATTGATAGATCACGGTATTTGGCCATTTTTTCTGAATAAGTCGTCTGTAAGTTGTGTGTATTGCAAACGGCTATGTCAATAAGATAGACGGTCTTGTTAGTTTTATCTAGTACGGTGATATCCGGTCTGTTAAAGTGTATGGTCTTGTCTGTCAGTATAGTTCGATCCCAGTATAACTTGAAACATTGATTTTCGAGTACTGTTTCTGGTTTGTATTTATAGTACGGTACTTTTTTGTCTATGAACTTAAATTTATGCGCCAAAGATTGGTGGATTACTGATGCCACTTGATCATGCCTATGTCTATAATCTGTTTGCACAATGGCTTTACACGCGCCAGTGATATGCTGTATGGTTTCAGTACTGCTGTGGCATCGTCTGCATATATCTGTGACTGAGCTATTTTTAATGATGTGTTTTTGATAGTTTTTAGTATCTATGACCTGGTCTTGTATGGCTATCATAAAGGCCTCGGTCTCAGGAAACAGCTCATCTCGCCGCAGCCATGTATTAGATGCTGACTTATCCACGTGTGGCTGTTGGAGGTTGTTATAGTGTCTTCCGTGCAAGGCTTTTTGTTTCCATTTCACTTCCTTTTCGGCCTCATTTGTGATGAGTTCATTAGGTTGTGTACTAAGTTTTTGCAAATTGAGTGGAGTTAGGTGTGTGTCAGATTGAACTATTGCCTGGTGTAATTCAGAGTTAGTCGCGTGTTGATGAAAGAATTGTCTGAGGGTTGAGATTTGTTTGTTGTGCAAGTTTGTTATATCTATGATGCCCCTTCCGCCTTCGTGTCTAGGTAATGTGATTCTCTGTGTACACGATCTTGGGTGGTGTTTACGATGGGAGGTCATTGTAGTGTGTATTCGCCGTTGTAGCTGTTGTAAATTTGTTTGGGTCCACGCAATAATTCCAAAAGAGTATGTTAGAACGGGTATGGCATATGAATTAATGGCTTTTACTAAGTTTCTTGAGTTTAGGTGAGAACGGAGCAGTATGTTAAGTCGATGTTTAAATTTGCCTATTATTTCAGTTTTTGCTTGTTTCTGGTTAATTTGACGTAGTTGATGGAATCCTAAATACTTATATGAGTCATCTAGGCCTAATGCTGCTGTTCAATTTTTCCTCTCATTACAGAAACTGTCTTACACTTATCAATTCCAAATTCCATATGTATGTCTTTAGAGAATGTTTGTGTGATGTCTGCAAGTTGATGTAGTGATTGTGTGTCCTTACTAAATAATTTAATGTCGTCCATATACATCAAGTGTGTGATCGGTGTTTGGCTGTTGTGTGTCAGAATCTGAAAACCGTTATTGGTGTTGTTTAACATTTTTGAAAGTGGGTTTAAGGCAAGGCAAAACCACAATGGGCTAAGAGCGTCTTCCTGAAAGATACCTCGCTTAATACGTATATCCGTAGTCTGAATGGTTGTTTGATTAATGTTTAGTCTGAGGCAGGTTTTCCATTCTTTCATGGAATTTTGAAGAAAAGAAATGATGAGTGGATGGAACTTGTAGTGTTTTAATATGTATAGGAGCCAACTATGTGGCATTGAATCGTAGGCCTTACGGTAGTCTATGAACATAGTGCTCAGCTTTCTCTTGTTTTTGAATGCTTGTTTCATGACTACAGAATCAATAGTCAGCTGCTCCTTACAACCTTGACTATTTCTCCTGCATCCTTTTTGCTCTTCAGCTAGCAAGTTGTTTTGAGGCACATGTTCATAGATTACTTCGGTAAGGCATGATGTAAGTATTTTGTAGGTAGTTTGCAGGCAAGTTATTGGGCGATATTTACTTGGATCTTGCTTTTTAGTATCATGTGAGTAATTCCTTGAGTGACAAATGGTGGCATTGAGCTTGGTGTATGTATAAAGTCGTTGATATGTTTGTGTAAAAGAGGATGAATGTTTGTGAGCTTTTTAAACCAATAATTATTATGTTGTCGGTACCCGGAGCTTTCCAATTGTGAGTCTTATTAATAACTTTTAGAAGCGTTTCAACTGATATGTATTCAAAGTTCATTTCACTGACACCGTCTATCTCTGTTTCCATCTGTCCTATCCATTCAGCTTCAGTGTTGTGTTCTATGGGATTTGCCCATATGCCTGCCTAGAATTGGTGCAAATCTTCTTGTGTAGGTGGTGTACGAGTAGTGTTATCGGTAGCCGTTTTTTGTGTGTCTGTTGTGAGTTGTCTGTAAAATTGTTTTTCACTGTTTACAAATCGTGCGTTTTAATTTTTTCTTAGTGTACAATTCGTGTATCTTCTGAGTCGGCTCGAGGTTGCATTCAATTGCTGTTTAAGTGTATCTAAAATCTGAGTATCACTAGTATTTTGGCCTTCATGTCGTGAATGTGTAGCATACGATTTTTTAATTGCCTGCACATGTATGATAAGCCTTTCACTTCTACTTCCTTTTATAAATTCTGACATACGTCCAATACACTTTCGCAGGTGCTCAATCTTATAATTGAGTCTTTTTTGCCATGGGGGTATGTATGGTTCTGTACGATTCACGTTCCTAGTCTGACCAATTTTAGCTCCATTGCATACCGCTGCTGTATACGCTGCGCAGTAAATGATGGTGTGTGTTTTTCTGAAGTCATCATCTATATTAGAGTGTTGTGGTATGATCTCTTTATTAATGTAGCCTAATGCGTAGTTGAGTTTTTTTGTAATTTTTTGTTTAGGGATCTATGCCCTTTGTGTGGGTTCAGTTTCAATAAACTGTTTGATAGCTGTATCGAATGTATTTACAAGTTCGTTGTTAAGTTGCGTATTCGTATATGTGTGTGTCTGTCTACTGTTTTCGGCGGTTATTTGAGATGTGTGTAGAACTGGATCTGTATCGAGTGGATATTGGTCTGCTGTATTGAGTGTGCTTACGTCCGATTGGCTTGTGTGTGCCGTATTATTATCGTGACAATTGTTTTGTGTTTGTGGTGTTTGATAATGGTGAGTTGTATTTATCAGTGTGCTTCCTACTTGTTTTTCTACTTCGGTCCTTATTTCATTTAATCTTATTTCACTTATGTATTTGCTTTCAAATATGAGTCTACGCTGATCTTCTATTCGCTGTTCTGTAATATGTCCTAAGTGCGGGAACTTTTCGATGAAATTTGTGTGCAATAGCTTACGGTATCCTGTTTTATTAGTCTCCATTTCTGTTACTCTTAAATATATTCTGGCAATTTCTTCGTTGATGTCGTCCGGCCACTTCATTCTTTGTCCAAGTTCTGTATCCAAGTGTGTGTTTATTTTTACAGAGACTGTTTTTAAATATTCCTCAACTTCGTTCTGTATTTTATTTAGTGTTTCTGTGCTAAGTAGTTTATTGTTGACGATAGCCCTGCGCTGGTCGCCGATTCGCTGTCTAGATACGTCCATTTCTTTTTAGTTTCAAGTTCAGTTTTTGTAAGGTATGTACGCCAGATGAATGTGTTCATTTCATCAGTCCACCTTTTTCGCGTACTGTTAACAACCTTAGCGGGTGCTGGTAACACTTCGAGGTCTGTCCACTTCTCCAGCACAACATCCAAGGTTGGAGAAACTACTGATGAGTGTGTAGAATTAGAGTTTGAGCTGTCATTTACATATGAAGGAGGGGAGGATGCTATGGATGAGACTATTGGTTTTGACGAAATTGGTGAAGACCCTCCTTGTTCGGCTGTAGTAGATTTATCGATGCAGGCCCGCCTGCTCAACTCTGCATCGCCGATGGTCCGCATGCTGTCACATCCAGCACCGGCCCCAAATGTGCCCCGGCGGCCCCCGGGCAGCGACCGCAAATTATAACGCTTTGACAAATTCTCCATATTTAAAGGGTTTGCCATTGCCCTGCTAGTCACCCGCATGGTAAGTTTATTGCGGGCGTCCGCCCCCCACGTGGCTTAGATGGTCAAGCACGGACGAAAGGATGGACTTTAGGGGGCTTATTATTATTATTATTATTAATTGTCTTTTATGCTACTAATGATCGTTATTTACATGAGATTCTTCGCAGTCGTATACCTCATGACTGGGGGTCGTGATCATATGTGGGATGAAACACACACAACGACTTTCTTGGCAATTTTTAATAGAGGGATTTGCCATTGCCTTCCATTTAACACACTAGCCAACTAGTGCGCAGGTTTCCTCACGATGTGTTCCTTCACCGTTAAGCAGCGATATCTTCGAAAAAGACTGCAAATAAGTTTCATACAAACTTAGTGGTACAGACGGGGATCGAACTCACGATCTCGGATGAGAAGTTATTTCTCCGCTCGGCTATCGCGCCTGTCATATGACATTAAATTACCAAAACATTGTAATTTAATTTATTCTAGTTTACTCTCCTACCTGGTAGTGGATTATGTAACTTTGAATGAAATTATTTCAATCAAAGTTTTGTTGCTAAATTTGGCCATTCACGGCCAGTTACACTAATCAGTCGGTCTGAGGTACGACCAAAATTTTACGTTTTCAATATCGGTAATAAAAATCTAGGCTATAGGCATAAGTTCTAAAAAAGTAACTTAACGTTATTATTTTTTACCACAATTGCCCATATTTCCGGTTCTAAGACCTTCTCGCCTATTTAACGCACTAAATAAAAAAAACTAAAAGTCCCCTTTGCGTGAGGGATTGCTCACGTTCTAGCAGCACTGAGTGAAAGTCAGTTTTCAGATTATTTTTATGTTAGTGAGTGGAGCCATTTTTTGAACTGAACGTGAATGGTTAGCTTAACAGAGTAACTTAAGTTGTCAAATGTGACATTTTCAAGCGATTTCAATCCTCAATTGTTAGCAACAGAGTTACGTAATTAGCCCCCTGAGCAATTCTCCTTAGTGCAAGAATTTTCAAAGTTGGGTCAGCACTTTTAGACATTACCACTTACATACAAACAATCTCTACCTCTTTTTAAGCGAGCACAGAATTGGCCGCAAATCCATGATATTCAAACCAGTTATGATATGATGCAAGCAACTTGCCGTAACGAACATAGGAAGGTCAAGTTGACAAATTATTAAGTATTTTTTTTGTCTTAGTTTTGCGCACAAGTGGCCAGCTCGTCAGGCTACACTTTTTTGTTACAAAATAGGGACTTAGTAAAGTCAGCCTATATATATATCTCACTGCTGGGAAAAGGCCTCACCTCAACTATGAGGAGGTACGAGTCATACTCCACCACGCGGGCTCAGTGCGGATTGCTGGAGGGGTGTCTGTAAGGTAAGTGACAAACCTTACTGTCAGATGTTATTAAGCCGCCCTAGGGCCTCTGACTAGGCTTAACGAGAAATACCAACAGATATTAGCCGGGACCAACTGCTTAACGTGCCTTCCGAAGCACGGAGGTGCTTGTCATGGACGTCACTTAAATGGTCGGAATGGTCACCCATCCAATCACGACCGCGCCGTGGGTTGCTTAACTTTGATATCACTACCAAAGCCCTGCCGCCACTGCGCCACAAGCACCTCAGAATAGGGACTTATTGCAACTGAATAAGAAGAAGAAGAAGAAGACTGAATAAGGTGCAGCAGTGCTTAACTTCATATGCAGAACATACATGGCTGCACGTCAGACTGAGGTAGTCTGACGTACGAAACTTTGACGTTAAGACCGCCTCTATTTCCTACGCAATAAAAGTTGTTTTCGCTGTTCAAATGGGTAATCTGACGTGCTGTCGACTGCACCTAAATAAAGCTACTTAAGACGGTTCAACGACTTTAAATTAGTACTTACAAGATACTTAGTTTTTTTACTACGACTAATTCTTAAAATATATGTTTTCAGTTTAGTAGTACCTACTTTTGAAAGTAAGAAAAAAATAATAGATCCCACTTGTGTCATTTTGCTTTTGTTTATATTTTTAAGTACCTACCTCTATAAGTAGTTTGTAATCCATAATTTGTAACACAAACAAAGGCTGCTGCGATACAAGCTTGCTTAGTTACATTTCATGTTGTAAAACTGGAGGTAAATAAATTGATTATTATTATCATTAATGATTTTCAAAATAATTAGTCTTACACAAGTATTAGGTATTTAGGTAATAGACCAGTAAAGTGGTGAAACAAATATTTGTACTTATTTGAAAACTTGAACCTGCCCTGTTTACCCGACTGCATTAGAAGAATAGTAATGTTTCTCAAGCTTATGTTATTATCCAATTGCCCATTTCCTTGGCACGCCCCACAGCCCAAACGGCTAGACGGTTTTTGACATCTGAACACTGAAAAAAAAGATCCACCAAACTAGTTTTGTTAGTTGAAGGTTTCGTTGTGGGGAAGTCAATTTTTGTTAAATATAAACAATCTTTTAGTTATCAGTAACTAATCTAGTTTGTTACTGATAACCAGAAGTTCGCAAGTCACTAGACTACGGCCTACTAGTAGCCAAATTTTGGTTACTGTTAACCAATCATTTTTTGCAATTTTCCTAGTGTCCTTATCAGTACTTGAAAATCCGCTAGATGGCGTTGAACAAACTAAGTTAGATTTATTTTATAATATTTATCATGTATTAGATTCACGCGTACTAACAGGTAATTTTTTAACAATTTAGGTAGTGATCATCAAGAGGTTTTTTCCATTAAATTTTATTTGTAGCTAATTTTAAAACTCGCAAATTTTTAAAGTAAGTACTTCCACTACACGTCCGTACATATATTACAATAATGTTTTTGTGTTATGTTCAATGATTTCGACGCAATATTTATATAAATGAATAGCGCCATCTATTAACATAAAATGAAACTAAAATTTTAAGCTGTCAGAAAATCAAAATGGCGCCCGCAAATACAAAAAGTCAGTTCTGGGTCTACCGCGTAAATTTATTCATTTATGCACTTGGTGCATATTTTGGCCCAGAGGTCGTTTGACATGCGGCAGACATGTCCGGCAGTTACTAATAATCGTTTTATTTAATTATTATTAAGTATATTACTTATCTGCCAATAAATAATTTCTTAGAGATATTCAGTTGATATTATTTACTCATTATTTGAAATGTCAAACTTTAGGGAAATGCCACTAAAGAGGTCAGAGACCAGTACGTAGCTCCCTGTTTAGAAAAACAATTCAAACTTTAAGATCTTGTCTGAGATAGATCGTATCAACATTTTTTAACATAATGATCTACGTAGTCTGCTTAGTAAGGAAAACTATAAAATAAATTACTCGTACATTAAAGTACTAGGTAGGTACATCCTTAGAATTATACACATTTGATGAGTCGGCACGTTTTGATTCATTTATAAAGATCTGTAGTTGTTTCTATGTAAATGATGCTAAAAAACTTTTTTTCTTATAGTAACACTAGGAACTCAGTTGGTATTAGTACATACTAAGTAATATTTTAAATTTGAAATCCATACTAATATTATAAATGCGAAAGTGTATCTGTTACCTCTTGACGCTTAAACCACTGAACCGATTGAGACGAAATTTGGTATGGAGACAGTTTGAGACCCTGGAAAGGACATATGCTACATTTTGTCATGATATAAAAACATTAAGGGGGTGAAATGGGGGATGAAAATGTATATGGAAAATCCATCTCTTGCGGGCGAAGAAGAACCCACTAGTAAGTATATATATCCGACAATGGTAGGCCTAAATATTAAACAACTTTTTTCTAGTAAAAATGTTTTATTTTTACTGGCAAAAAGTTGTTTTTATCTAGAATTTTTTATTAGAAAGTTTAAGATAATTGAAGGTAAAATATAACTGAAATATTTCAGTCACTTGCCCCTCTTTAATACTCTTAAAAAATTTAAGGAAGTATTCTATTTACAGACTGAGAACACAAACTTTGTTTTTAAAGTGTCTGTGAGTAAATCTAGTAAACTAAATAGTTCTCGGAACAATAGAGACAACAAAAGAATCGTAACGTAATTACTTAATGTCAATTAAGGTCACATCACAATAGTTACTCGTATGAACAATAAAGTTTGTTCAGGAATCATACTATATTATAATTTTGTTTACGTACGGAACCTAGGCAAACAGACACAATGCAAAAACTTAAAAACGTGGCGTCACGAGTTTAAGCCCCGACCTTACCACTGAATTTGTTTAAGCCCCGACCTTACCACTGAATTTGTTTAAGCCCCGACCTTACCACTGAATTTGTTTAGGCCCCGACCTTACCACTGAATTTGTTTAAGCCCCGACCTTACCACTGAATTTGTTTAAGCCCCGACCTTACCACTGAACTTGTTTAAGCCCCGACCTTACCACTGAATTTGTTTAAGCCCCGACCTTACCACTGAATTTGTTTAAGCCCCGACCTTACCACTGAATTTGTTAAGGCCCCGACCTTACCACTGAATTTGTTTAAAAAAACAATACATTTTAAAGATATCACTGCATAACGGTGAAAGAAATTATATGAAGTCTTCCTAGCAGAATTTCGGTTTCGGCGATCGTTAAATTAGCATACGCATATTAGTGTACAAATGTTTGACTGCCTCGTTGGTCTAGTGGTCAGCTCGCTGGGTGCTATCCACGAGGTCCCGGGTTTGAATCCCGGGTCGGGCCGAGAGTGTTTGGGTTTTTCTGTCTTGAAATTACTCAGACACAGCTCCGGAGTCAGGAAGTTGGTGGTGTTAACACCCCCGTGCCTCGGAAAGCACATTAACCGTTGGTCCTGCCCCTGATCTCTCTACGGTCATGTCGGACTGCCGTCTCACCAAATTATGAGAGTGAAGGAACAGAGAGTGCACTTGTGTATTGCGCACACACTTGTGCACTATAATATGTCCCGCGCAGATGGCTAATCTCTGTTGAGATAGGCCGCCGTAGTCGAAATTCGGCTAGGAGGACATTATTATTACAAATGTATGCGGAAGCACAATACATTTCCACTCTATTTTTAAGTCTGTTCCTTCACTGGTGGTTGGTTGTTGGCTACAACTTATGTAAATAAGTAAGTTAAAAAAATAGAGAAGGCAATGGAAATAAACGCTGTCAAAAATTCATCGATAATTTTTTGTTTGGGAAAATTTTGTTAAACTTAAAAGAAATTGCATAAATTATAAAATCAAATTGGCAATAACAGACTTAAGTACTTTATTAAAATTACCAAGAGAGACGTTGTGGCTGTTCTATTCCAAAAGGCCGAGATAATAATATGTCGTTTGCAAAATCAAATTGATGAGAATGCTGAAATTATTTGTAATGAAAATACAATTTGACGACCGTCTTGGTGTAGTCGTTCGCGCACCGGACTTCTAAACCAGGCGGTTGCGGGTTCGAATCCCGCAAGGGGCAAATGTTTGTGTGATGAGCACGAGCATTTGTACCTCAGTCATGGATGTTTATAAATTTATATAAGTATATCTATCCGTTATCCTAGTCACCATAGCACAAGCTCACGCTTAGTTTGGGGCTAGGTAATTGGTGTGTTTGTTGAAACAATTTATTTATTTATAGGTATTTCAATGAAAACGTCCTTCCGTCATATACCGTAATGATGGAATATCGTATGAATAAGCCCTAAGATTCCATAGTATACCTTGTGACGTGTCATCTGAATATTTACAGAAATTTCAAAAACATGTTATTAATAATGATTTGCCTTTGGTTTAGTTTTTGTGTCATATTTTGTTTTCGTTTCCATATAACTGTAGTTATTTATATACCATTGTGATGTTTACCAAAATATCTTAACTGTCTGTCAAAACCTTTAAAATAAACACGAAGAAATGATCTGGAAAGTTTTGGAACACCTCGTCATAGAGATACAAAACTTTATTTACACAGCCTTAGGAATACCTGACTGTCTGTCACCGCTTTATGGTTAATTTGATGAACTGATTTAGATGAAAATTGGTATAGACATAGTTTAAGACCTTGGAAAGGTCATAGGTTACTTTCGTTGCGATATAAAAACATTAAGGAGGTGAAATAAAGGACGAAAGTTTATATAAGAAATCAGACATTCGCACGCCAGGATGATAAGTATGCTTCAACAAGTATTTCAAGTCTCATCTGTGACACATTTTTGGATTTGTGAATTCTAATTGAATAACATCCTAAAGTGCTTGCTATATAGTTATTCGTAGTAATAAAACGATCCTTAATAAATTAAACCGCTTGATCACTTGAATAATTAATATAACACGGCTTATTTTAAATATTTGCCTCTTTAGCAGACATTTGACCGCTATATCACCTGATAGTTGGCAGTTGACGACCGTCTTGATGTAGTGTTCCGCGCTCCGGACTGCTAAACCAGAGGTTGCGGGTTCGAATCCCGCAAGGGGCAATGTTTGTGTGATGAGCAAGAGCATTTGTATCTAAGTCATGGATGTATAAACGTATATAAGTATGTCTATCCGTTATCCTAGTCGCCATAGCACAAGCTCACGCTTAGTTTGGGGCTAGGTAATTGGTGTGTTTGTTGAAACAATTTATTTATTTATTTATTCCAATCTTTAGCCGTAAAGAGGAAAATAGGCTCAAAATTTTGTTGTGTATTGGTGATATGTCAACGACGTTAAGGTTTGAGACCCCTCCTATGTCTTGTGTCCCGATAGTAAAGTTAGCCTATAAAGATGCCACTGCTGGGCAAAGGCATTACTTCAACTATGAGGAGGTACGAGCCATACTTCACCACGCGGGCTCAGTGTGGATTATTGGAGGGGTGTCTGTAAGGCAATTGACCAACCTTACTGTCAGATGTTATCAAGCCGCCCTAGGGCCTCTGACTAGGCTTAACGACTAATATCAACAGATATTAGCCGGGACCAACTGCTTAACGTGCCTTACGAAGCACGGAGATGCTTGTCATGGACGTCACTCAAATGGTCAGAATGGTTTTAATCCAATTACGACCGTGCCGTGGGTTGCCTCACTTTGGTATCACTACCAAAGCGCTGCCAGACGTTATACTATAGGGATATAATACAATACTATACTTTATACCACTTGACCAAACCAGCTCAACGAATTTCAAACGAGTAACGACGACGAAAACAACCAAAATACCGAAGGCAATTAAAAAGTGATAATTTGTAACAATTTAGGTTCGTCATTGACATTCGTAGTCTCACTAACTGGTTACATTAGTTGTTTCACTAACCGATGCTCTTACGGTGAGGAAAAACATCGTGAGGAAACCTGCACATTCAGGCGCTGAATGTGTAACCATGATCCAATCTGGTCAGGTTCCCCTGGTAACAGGGACACGGAGGTCAGATGGCAGGCGCTCCACTGTAATACTTGATCTGCCACATCTTGGATCATGGTCTAAAGCGGACCCTGGGCCCTCGCATGCGACGCACAACCGGGATAACGCTACGAAGATTATCACGTGAAGCCGTTGGTCCTGCGCCTGGTCTCTCTACGGTCATGTCGGACTGCCGTCTAACTGAATTATGAGAGTAAAGGAACAGAGAGTGCACCTGTGTATTGCGCACACACTTGAACCCTAAATTATGTCCCGCGCAGTTGGCTTATTTCTGTTGAGATAGGCCGCCGTAGTCGAAATTTGGCTATGGGAGGACGAGGATTATGAGTAACATCGTCTAGTTGACTTGGTCAGGTATTGTACCGTTGTGTAATGTCACCTGTTGTCATTATTTCCATATTAGCTGACTCATCCCAAAAGATTTTTCTAACGGTCAAAGTCAAAAATCATTTCATCAATTTAAGACAGAAAATGCCACTTATAAACGTCAATAATATTCAATGTTGGCCCTTATGCGGCCAGAACATGTCTCCTAATTTTTTTTTTGGGCCTTACTATATTTTTTTAATAAGTAATGGGCTAATTCTTGATCTTCATCTTAGCCCGAGAGCGAAGATAATTCAAATTCAAATGCGTTTATTGCCATTATGAGTACATTCAGGTCTTATAAATATACGATAAGGTCTACGGTGGAGCAAGCTTGCCTAGCAGAAGCCTATTTACACGCACCTTAAAGAGTTTTGGGTTATACCTACGTACTCAAAGTTTAAGCTACAGAATCACCCCTTTTTAGTATGGACAGTTTTTCATTATTGTTAAAACACTACAGTTATTATCTTAGGTTTGCGTTATTAAAAAATGGGTCATTTTCATTACGATTTTCCGCGCGCATATCCTTAAAAACACTTATTATTTCACACTGAATAAATAAAAAATTGACTTACCAAATTTTAAAAGTTTTTAAAACTAATCTTTAGCACTGAACGACGTTTAGTTAGTGGTTTTCACAGGTACAGTTGTTGAATTGTTATCTTGAACTATTTTTTAATTGATGCAAATTCCGAATATATCTTTTCTTATTTTTTTTATTGAGTCGAGTATCGAGACTTAAAACCATTAAGGGCTTCTGAGTGACTTACTGACAAACAACACTTCAAGTAAGCTGCTCAGAGGTGGTAAATTAGTAATAACAAAAATAACTTACCAAATGGTAAAATCTGCAAAAACTAAACGTTAGCACTGAACGGCGCTTAGGTAGTGACTAGTCGAAGGCGCAGCTAGCGACAGGACGACGGATCGTTGCGACATCGTTGCGAGATCGAGACCGTGGCTTGGCGAAGAGCGGAGCGTACCCTTGAGTGTTGAGACAGATCTATAATGTTAACGTGGCTTTTGAACGAAACGTCGTACGGCCAAATAATGCTCCTCATTCGGAGCTGTCAAGCGAGATGTGACGTTAGCTGTCAATTGAAGAAACGCATCGCGAGACAGCGTATGCGCCATCATTGTGTAATTGTTTTAAACTCGTATTATTGTAAGGAATATTGTTTGGAATGTATTACTGTAAATCACCAAGATATGGATAAAGATGTGTATATTTATATAAATGTGTTTATTTTATGATCGCCGTCCTGACTGCCTTTTCAATAGATAACACAGAATGCCTAAAGCAACGTAGCATTACAGCCTTAAGACGCACTTGAAAAATTCGACAGGCTTTGCCAACGCCAGGGTGGCCGAGAAGTTAGGCCCGGTATGCGAGGAACGCGAGTTCGATTCCCGCCTCTAGGGGTCATTTTTTCAAGTGCAATAATATCTAATACTACGCCTTAAGTAATGGCACTAACGGCAAATTAGGACAGTGAAATTATTTATTTATTTAAACTTTATTGCACCAAAAAAGAAAGTACTATTGGCGACCTAAATGCCTTAAGGCATTCTCTACCAGTCAACCGCGTGGGAATGCAGAAAGATAATCAGTGGCGGGTTATTCAGTATTGATACGCTTTTAAGGAAAAATTACCAAAATACTGTAAAAATAAACGTACATACTAGATACATACATACAAATATACTCATATATATGTGAAATAATTTATTTATTATTAATTTTAACTCGGATTACAAAGTTCCATAAAAGTTAGTAACAAATCACTTAGCCTATATTAGTAAATCAATAATAACTAAAACTGAACTTAAATAGCACAGGATCCCAAAAGTCATGCCCCAGAGACATGAAGTCGGATCCAGTGCCTTAAAATAGGACAATCCACTCCACTAGACATAATTTTTAGAATGCTGTTGGCACGCCTCGCACGCGATGGAGCAGGGAAGCCACTCTGTGTCATAATACACATACATAAATATTAATATAATAACATACGAGACTATTTGTAAAGAAATGTGATATGACGACATTATTACCTTATTTTTTGGGCCTAAATTAATTATTAATATACATACAAGGTGTTGTTACAAAACTAACCGTTAGTAGTGAAAGGAGCTCAGAATCAGTAACTTAACAACTTTCTTCAAAAAACATGGATAGAAAGGAAAGGTAGATATGCCAGTAAAAGCCTCTCCTTACAAATAAAACGGGTCCCGTGACCGATAACTTTTTGTCGTTTTTCGATCCATTTTTCTATTAGAAAGCTACTTAGAATCAGCCACTATTATTTAGTTACCTTACATTGCTAACAGTTAGTTTTGTAACAACTTGTATATTTTTAGAACATTTTGTAAATATAGATTTCTGTAATCCAGCCGGGGATTGAATCCAAGACCTCAGAGAGCGTGTGATCCTCTAGAGGTTGTCAAATTAATCAAATGGCGGTCTACTTTTGAGTGTCATTTATGGCATAGTCATATTTAGTTACACTAAAATCTAGCTTTTATCTTGTTTTACCTAGTGTTATCTATACTTACAATTACTTTTAAATTAACTTACATACCACTCTTTATCAATATTACTAAGAAGTAATTTAGTTAAGCGGATAAATCTGTCATTTTATTCAATAAAAGAAAATAAACACAAAGACTTGCATAAAATAAAAATAAATAAACTTAAAACCTACATATTACTTACATTCTAAAGCTGCCATTCTTTGTACATCGTAAGGACAAGAATGATATATTTAGTACTAGTGGTTCCCCGCGACTTCGCCCGCAAGAGTTGGATTTTCCATATTAACTTTCATCCCCCATTTCACCCCCTTAATGTTTTTATATCGCGACAAAATGTAGCCTATGTCCTTTCCAGGGTCTCAAACTGTCTACATACAAAATTTCATCTCTATCGGTTCAGTGGTTTAAGCGTCAAGAGGTAACAGACAGACAGACGGACACACTTTCGCATTTATAATATTAGTATGGATTGTATAATTAAGTACAACAATCTACTGTCCACCGCTCATAACAATATCAAGGTCCACTTTTATTCGCTAATCTATTGTTTAACCTATGTAAAGATGTCAAGCTGTTGTTGTCCGAAACACAATCCATACTATTATTATAAATGCGAAAGTGTGTCTGTCTGTCTGTTACCTCTAATTGGCGTTGTCAACCCCCCCCCCCCCCCCTTGGTTCGCTATGCCTCGGAGTATAGTAAAAACGATTAATTGAATTAAAAATCAGTTGGGGTGTCTAAGGTTCTTGATATTTGGAATTACACGCTGTAGGTTTACTTAGTCGGCATTGACTGCCTCGTTGGTCTAGTGATCAGCACGCTGGGTTAAATCCACGAGGTCCCGGGTTTGAATCCCGGGTCGGGCAAAAAAGTGTTGGGTTTTTCTGTCTTAAAATAACGCAGACACAGCTCCGGAGTCAGGAACTTGGTGGTGTTAACACCCCTGTGCCTCGGAAAGCACGTTAAGCCGTTAGTCCTGCGCCAGATCTCTCTACGGTCATGTCGGACTGCCGTCTCACCGAATTATGAGAGTGAAGGAACAGAGAAGACACCTGTGTATTGCGCACACACTTGTGAACAATAATATCTCTTCCGCAGTCGGCTAATCTCTATTAAGATTGGCCACTGTAGTCGAAATTCGGCTAGGACGGACATTTACTAAAACTCACTAAGCGTACTAGTGCATCTTAGATTTTATCATTACTAAGGTGCTATTTTAGAACAAAAATGTGTAGTCTATAATGCTGGCCACTTTACTTACCATTACTATAATAGTATTGAAGCGTCAACTTTCAATCTCCGCTCGCGTTCCAACCACAGCCTTACCATAAAGATCCTTGATCCTTACTATAAAGCAAATAAGTTTCAAAATGCCGCGTTTGTGGGTAATACCTCAGTTTTACCTAATATTGCGAATTGGTAACGCGGTGATATGGGCACATCCTAAATAGGCTTTTCGTGTAGTTTTAAATTACTCATTTTCTCTTGTTTTATCTGTTTTGCACAGACACCTTATTAGGCCTGAATGCAATAGTTAATAATAAGTACAATTGCCAGGACATTAAACTTTACATTAATGCCGTAAAATCACCCCTTTTATTTGCTTAGCAAATTTCGTAAACGACCTTTTATTGACTTAAAATAATTTGTGGAAAATATCTTGATTCATCTAAGTGTAAAATGATTTTTATTTGTGTTTATCTGATTTTTAAATGAATAATTTTTAAAAAAGGAGAAGAGCGTCGGTTGCGTAGTGGCTAGCAGGATGCCTCTCAATGTAAAAGGACTCAGGTTCGATCCCACGCCATGTACCAATGACTTTTTCTGAGTTATGTACAGTCTGGAGCAATGAAATCTATACAAATAAGTTTTTAAGCCATTGTAATAAGGTCTCAAATTGAATGTAGATGTATACATATTGATGTACTTAGAAGTTTCACTAACCGATGCTCTTACGGTAAGGGTAAACATCGTGAGGAAAACTGCACATTCAGGCGCCTAAATGTGTAACCGTGATCCAAACTGGTAAGGTTCCCCTGTTACCAGGGCTACGGAGGTCAGATGGCAGTCGCTCCACTGTAGTTACCTAATCTGCCCCATCCTAGATCACGGTCCAAAGCGGACTTCAGGCCCTCCCGCGCAACCGGGATAACGCTAAGAAGAATAATAATTTCGATAAAAAATTATGTCAAGATTGTTTAAAATTTTCGCCATGCAACAAAAAACTAACTTTACAAATGTGATGCCACAATGTTTGCATTGACGTGCTGTCGTCTGTAATTATAGTTACAAAACAAACTACTACCGAACTGATGCAATACCAGTTTTTGTTGTTGGTTCCCTATGATCTATATCCCTAGGTTGCGGGTTCGAATCCCGCAAGGAGCAAATGTTTGTGTGATGAGCACAAGCATTTGTACCTAAGTCATGGATGTTTATATGTATTTAAGTATTTCTATCCGTTATCCTAGTCACCATAGCACAAGCTCACGCTTAGTTTGGGGCTAGGTAATTGGTGTGTTTGTTGAAACAATTTAATTTATTTATTTATTTATGAGGCTTGGATTCCCTATGACAAGGGCATACGAAAAGTTGTACACCAGACCGACCCCTAGGATCGAACAGGATCCCTAAGCATTGTACAGATAGAGCAATTTGATTTCTCTGAAGAAGGACTTCTTTTTTGTGGTTCCGTACCTCCGTCCAGGTTCCGTAATGTCCTCCTAGCCGAATTTCGACTACAGTGGCCAATCTCAACAGAGATAAACCAACTGCACGGGAGATATTATAGTGCACAAGTGTGTGCGCAATACGCAGTGTCTGTTTGTCCGTCCGTTTGTATGTCAAAATCCTCTTTCTCAGAACGCGTGAAGGTGTCACTCAAGTCTTCAAGGGAAGCTGTAAAATATCAAGACGGAAAGAAATAAAAGATATTGATGCCGAAAGAGAATTGAAACCAAATTGACCTAGGCAAAACGTGCGAAATAAGTATTTACTGTAAGCGGATCTTAATGCAAGACTTTTACGAAACAACAAACAAACCCACATACAAACGACAGTCACGCTTTGTTGTTCCAAGTTCCTAATTGCCTATATTCCAAAATAAACATTACAGAGCTCAATTATTATTTTTCAAAATCCGCACATTCCTATAAGGTACTGAGAATCTACGAAAGCAGCGGCCTTGTCGGTTGACCAACATCATTGCCCAAGCCGCGTGTGTGGTTTTGCTCAAGTTTCAACACTCACAACTCCTTACTACGCATGTGGCCCTAGTAATCATATTAAACATAGTTTAATCTAGAAATAATGGTTCATATAAACTGACATCTATGTAGAGTATTTTTATTTAAAACAGTATGCTGAACGTGTCCATCGAATTATAAATAAATTGTTTTTACAAACCTCACCAGTTACCTCGTTCCAAACTTAGCATGAGCTAAACTCATTGAACTTGTACTATATAGCGACTAGGATAACAGCGGATAGACATACTTATATACTTAATTACCTGATCTGCCACATCCTGGATCATGGTCAGCGGACCCTGGGCCCTTGCGTGCGAGTGCACAACCGGGATAACGCTAGAAGGATGAGACATACTCATATGACATACATCCATGACCCAGGTACAATGCTCGTGCTCATCACACAAACGTTTTCACCTTGGGCCCTAGTTGCACATTGGACCATGATCCAGGATATGGCAGATCAGGTAATTACAGTGGAACGACTGGAGCGAGCTCATCCAGAAGGTTCTGGCACTCCCACTCACCGACGGAACACAGCAAGCTGTTTTGCGCCGGGCTCCGGTTTACCTAGAGGTCCACCCAGGGCAACGACATCATAAACTCCAGTCGAAGCTGAACGATCCTATCAGCCTCTACTACTGCTAACTACCACCCCCAAAGATAATTGGTTCAGTCCCTTAGATTAGACATTTTAATGTTTAACTAGATGTCGGCATAGAAAAAATAAATTGGTAATATTCTTCTGCGGAATTTTGACTACGGAATCCCAACAGAGATCAACTAAATATCTACGTAAAAGGTTACAGTGCACAAGTGTTTGTGCAAGACACAGGTGCACTCTCTGTTCCTTCACTACGTCATAGTTCGGTGAGACAGTAATTTGACATGACCGGAGAGAGATCAGGCGCAGGACCAACGGCTCATCGTGCTTTGCGAGGGATGTTAACACTACAACTTCTGTTTCTGGGTAATTTCGAGATAGAAAAGCTCAGAAACAAAATTACTATCTACTAATGAGTAATCATCGACGTGAAGACAAATACGCACTCCGTGTCGCCTACATTAAAACTGAAGCAACAAAGTAAGCCAGTCATCATTGTAAATACACAATCTTCTCACACACACACTTACACCAAAGTAAGCCGATCGGCCGCCATTGTAACCCTATGATCTCGCACACACAGGCTTGAACCCTGCTTCAATCTTTAGTATCGCCGTACTGAGTCCATATTTTTTTCAAGTAGATGTGAGTAACTAGAATCAAAAAACAGACAAGACATACCTTCTTTTGCATTTTGAATAAGTAATATAATTATTTTATGACATAGCTCCATTATAAATCGACCAAATGATCTTGACCCCAGCATCATTATAAAATTAATGATACAATAGTGGTCACACGTAGACCTACTCATTAATAATTTGAAAAGAGGCCTTTTCAAGGCCCGAGTTTGTAATTTTGCAACATGACATTAATCCGGTAATATTTTGAAACAGAAAGTTTTTGGTTCCGAAACTATTTTGGTTCGACTCGTTTTTGGTCAAAGCTATCAAGGATTGAGGATTGAAAGGAGTTTTGACAAAGATAAAATTCAACATTCATTCCATTATTATTCTGTGCAATCATAAAATAAAAAAAATCATGAAGCTTATTTTGATCTAGAAGCTATTGCCTGGCTACTACTACTGTTGGCTAGTAGATAAATTAGTTTTTACGCTGCCATCTATTGGCAAGTAGAGTAACTAATTGGTTGACTGCCATCTGTTAGAGAACACAAGTACTTGTGATAGTTAACAGCGCCATCTAGTGACAAGTAGTTCTAAAGTTTAATTTAGAGCCATCTGGTAGATATATAATAAAGTAGTAAATAAACGCCCTCTATCGGTAAACAGTATCAAAAAGGATAGTACAGTATTTCTTTCCATTAACATTAAAATGGATTTTTGCGCCACCTAGTGATTCAAAAATGCTTCTGGTTGTTCATAAATGGTTCCCTAAACAATTTTTTCTTTTTTTCTTTGCCAAATATACTTCAATTTATCTAGCGCCAGCTTCTATAATAGCTCTTGTTCCTATTACTATTATACTATTAGTAGTAGTTCGGACGCCACATACAAAGAAGAAGCTCTTGTTGCAACGCCATACTTTTCTAGAGTTGAACTTGCTTTTTTGGGTAGAATTATGAGCGATAGCACACGGCGTTTTTTAAACGCGCGACTTCGGCGTTGTAGACATTGATTGTTGCGTTTGCATCGATGAAACAAGCGCGCGCATGAAGCGCGTTCGAAGCGATACAAAAGCGCATACAAAGGAGCGGCGAAGGGGCAAGGGGGGAGGGCGCTGACGCCACCACTTCACCGCCCGCGCCTCAGTTGCAATGATAGAATTGTGTCAAAAGCTACGGGCGACTACAACGCGTCTGTATCGCAGTAGATGCACGTATACGCGCAGTAGAGGCACGTTTCACGATCGCACCGTGTGCTTAACTTACAAAGCTGCGATCGAATCGCGTATACGCGCGTCTTCTGCGCGTTTAAAAAACGCCGTGTGCTATCGCTTTATATGACACAGAATACCCAGGGATAACAATAAATAAAATTGAGAGTCAATAAATTCAATTAAAAAAAAACTAATACTTTACAGCTTTATTTACAAATTTTAGGAACAAGTTTACATTAAATAGAAGTTAAATTTCATTGTAGTGCTGAGTATTACTTCACATGATTATTTAGACAGCGTCTAATATAAAGTCCGTTTTTCTTTGCGTGTCAAACATTGTAAACAATCTTTTTATGACTTTCTTTGCGTGTCAAACATTGTAAACAATCTTTTTATGACTTTCTTTGGGTGTCAAACATTGCAAACAATCTTTTTATGACTTTCTTTGCATGTCAAACATTGCAAACAATCTTTTTATGACTTTCTTTGCGTGTCAAACATTGTAAACAATCTTTTTATGGCTTTTAAAACTAATACTGTTGAAAAAAAAATACTAATAGCTCTATATGGTGAATATATTAAACGATAAACTACCATATTAGGATGTAATTTTTGTGTCTATCTTATTTTTAAATGAATAATTTCGTTAAAAAGGAATGTCAAGATTGTCTGCAATGTTGCAACAAGCAATGAAAAAAGGACTTTACAATATTGTTTTCTAAAGCATAATACAATTTAAAATATACCTTCACTATTAAGTATTAGAGTCAGTTATCTCGGTTTCATCGAATCTTATTTAAAATAGTTTCCACTCGTAGAATCTACTCAATCACACTACACATTATTTTCTAGCCATCACTATTTTAGAAATCTTCACATAGATAGATAATTTTTATTGCACATACAATGTAGAATTATCTATCATTCTTCACGAGATAGCGATTGATTGATGTAGTAGCTTGTATAGTTTTATTGCTTGACAATAGATGGCATTGTCGGCTATTGACTCACGCTATAATTGGGTTTTTCTCTTACTATGAGTACTTGTCTTTTATTGTCTTTTCTTATAATAAATGTCTTTCTGAAAAAAAAAACCATTTACGTTCATATACGTTCTGGACAAAAAAGACAATTACTCGTAGTAAGTGAAAAACCCAATTATAGCGCGAGTCAATAGCCGACATTGCCATCTATTGTCGAGTAACAAAACTATTTAAGATACCTCATCAAACAGCGATATTATATACTAAAGAATACAGGTAAAAATACATATACCATAAATATTTATAAAGGTAATAATACGATTTGTCGTAGCAGTCAGGAGCAGTCCGTAGCAGACCGTAGCAGACCGTAGCAATTCGTAGCAGATCGCTGCAATTCGTAGCGTAACGCAAAGTACCGTCAGTAATTTACAGGTACGAAAAGGTTCGCAGATCTTAACTTTCAAAAGCTGATATAAGCCGG
The DNA here is from genome assembly GCA_949316185.1 of Pyrausta nigrata. NCBI lineage: Eukaryota > Metazoa > Arthropoda > Insecta > Lepidoptera > Crambidae > Pyrausta > Pyrausta nigrata. The sequence goes on from OX438965.1 coordinate 7,826,401, forward strand.
CTGGAGCTATTCGTAGCAGGTCCAAAACGGACCGTTGCCACAGAATAAGTACTAGTACTTCGTACAGAAGTATGACTTAGCAATTGTATTTAAAGAAATGTCTACTCAATGTCGTCAACAATATGGCGTAATTTAGTTCGCCTCAGAGTCAAGCACATTTTCGTGTAGACACCTACAAAAATCCATTGCAAGATAATTTCATACTTATTGCTCTGGGATATGATTCATAATACACTAAACCTATTCAGTGACGTAATATCACGCGACGCGATAGGGTTGACTGCTACGAGAAGCTTCTAACGCCATCTAGCGCCTCTTTCTAGTACTTTATTCATTCTCGTCCAGCCAGCAACGTAGCCGCGCAGCCGCCGGTGAATAAAACGCGCGAGCGTGTCGCTGGCCGGTAGCGACACGCAACTTGTTTTAGCCCCTAAGTAAGGGTCACCGCGCGTAGGTACGTTATTGCTACCTACGCGGGGAGATACACAGGCCTGCCGTTGCAGTCCACAGGCTTTCGTAGCAGACATAGCCGAGTTAAACGATCCAATGCCACTCCATGGCAATAGCCATAGCTTAATTCAAAGATTCGTAGCTTTCTACAGCCATTCCTAGCAGTCATTAGCAGTCTGTAGCTACCCGCAGAGCTAAGCAGAGCAGAAACTGACTTTAACGATCCAATGCCACTCCATGGCAATAGCCATAGCTTAATTTGAAGATTCGTAATTTTCCACAGCCATTCCTAGCAGTCTGTAGCTACCCGCAGAGCTAAGCAGAGGAGAAACTGCCTTACCGCGTTACCCCCAAGCAAATGGCTCATTCTTTTATAATATTTTTATCTCTTTATTTCATACAATTTGCAAAAAGGTGTGCTTTTCCCAGCTAAAAGTGTCATTTAAAAAGCTAAGTTCCTTTAGCCAAGATCTGTCTTGGTTCAAGAGTCTGTCGATTTTAAGCCACTATTTTGGCCAGGGTACAATTATCAGCCAAGTTTCTCATTTTTCAGCCAAGTTATTTTGCTAAGCAGATGTCCGCTTACTGCCTCACCGCGTTTCGCCCCAGACAAATGGCTCTAGTCTTTTGTCTTCAGGAAGCAACACATTTAGTTCTTCTATGTCTTGGAGAGTCTGTAAAAAGAAAATAATTTAATATTATTTTAATATGACATGTTCTTTTAATAATAATCAAGAGTGTATTATGTTATTGATTTTTTTTAAGTAATAAACATTAATTTTTCAATCTTATGATTGAATATTGCACTTGAAAAAATGACCACTATAATATTTAGTGTATTAGGTATTTTTAATGTATGTTTGAATTAAGGCCAGTGACTTTGTGTAAATTAATAAAATAAAAACCGGTCAAGTGCAAGTCGGGTTCGCGTAACCTTATTTAATTTTAAAAACGCTAAAAATACATGTCATTGTATGGGAGCCCCACTTAAATAAAACTTTTAGCCTAGTTTGTCAATTTTGAGCTAAGATTTTTTTGGATATGATAAACCTCAACAGTTTATAAATTTTAAACTAAGTTTTTGGCCAAGTAAAACTCAGTCAAGTTTGACAATTTCAAGCCAAAATTATTTTGGTCAAGTATTTTTCAGCCAGGTATCTTTAGCCAAGTCATGTCTGATCGACACACCTAGTTCAGCAGCGAGTTACAACGCGACAGCTGATGCGCAACTTCGTGTGCAGTCTCTTTTTTTTAAAGTTCTTTCAGCCAAAATAAAATTTTTGGGTCAACATACAATTTTGGCAAAAAAAAAATCAGCCATGTTTTTTTTAGCCAAGTTTTTATTCGCCAAGTTTTTTTGGCCAAGTATTTTTAATAAACATACCTGGTTAAGCAGCGAGTTGCACCGCGACAGCTGATGCGCGACCTCGTGCACCCTGGCCAAGCGTTCAGCATGACGTGCGTTGGCTCGCTGCTTGTCCACCATTTGGGAGTAGAGGCGGGATATCTCTGTGTCCGCCTGGAAGATTTAAATACAGGGTGATAAAAGTGTAAAAAATGCGGTGATTTAGAGTCAATAATAGCATACAAATAATAAAATAGACAAGTCATCCTCCTGGCGTTATCCCGGTTGTGCACTCGCACGCGAAGGCCCAGGGTCCACTTTGGACCGTGATCCAGGATGTGGCAGATCAGGTAATTACAGTGGAGCGACAGCCATCTGACCTCCGAGACCTTGTTAACAGGGAACCTGACCAGTTTGTATCATGGTTACACATGCAGTCTCCTCAATGTGCAGGTTTCCTCATAACTTTTATTAGATTTATTGTTTGTGTCCTTTTATTTGAGTTATTCTTCAAAGAATACATAATACAAATACTCTACATTAAGATATTGTAAAACCTAAGTTTAATTTTAATATGAATTATTACTCTTTTTTTTTTTAAACTCAAGATTTATTTAAGGATTCATGCACATGTCAATTACAATAAAACAAATTATATAAAGAACAAAAAAAAACTGCCACCTGCTTCGTCAACTTAACTAATACATTTAATTAAATACTAATACTAAAACAACTAGTCAAAAATATTAAATTTGCTTAGCAATCAGCAACTATGTTCCCCCCACTCCGAAACCCAACCGATCCGAAAGTCCCCATTACGCTAGCCGCATTACCACGTTGAATGGCAATGGAAACCTGTTGAACCAGCCAGGACCCGGAGCGGGGATCATTCCCTTTCTCTCGCAAACGTCGCCCTAATTCTTTAAAAAGATCGTGCGCCTCCTGACACCATGGACCTGCGGTCTCCACTGCAACCGGCACGAAATCGTACATTGATTCCAAGGCCGAGTATTTGGCGTGTTTCATTTTAGCGGCGTTTTCCGCTGCTGAACCCTCTGAAACCACAGTATGTCTCAAGTGAGACGCCGCATACGTGCTAACGCATGTAGCGTCCCACAAGAGACAACGACCTCGCCGCCATGGTACCAATGTTAGTCCGTCCGGTCTTTTGCCATCCGTTCGAGACAGTCCAGGCGGCTCTAAAACACATGGAATATTTACCGACACCATGGCCCGACGGATAATCTCATTTATTGAATGGTGTCTCGGAAAGCGACCTGCACATCTTTGACAGCTCAATCCGTGGTGGCCATTCTCTTCCACCATAACACCACAAATGCAGCGATGAGCTTCACAGGCCTTACTCCCCAATCGTAGAGACACTGCTATTCTCAAAGAGTCGTTGTCGAGCAGTGTACCCAATTGAGGAGAAGGAAAGGCGTGTAACCACGCCCCAGATTACTCTTATTATTACCAAACTCATACGAATTGTAACTAATTGCAATTGGCCCCCAAGATCTAGACCTGCCTAGTGTGAGCTTAAAACTTTTCACTTATATTAATTAGCTATAAGAATTGTTAGAATTTGTGTAAAATATATCTTATCAATGTAAAGTCCGTTTTTCATTGCTTGGCAAACATTGTCAACAATCTTGACAGTCCTTTTTAACAACATTATTTATTAAAAATCGTGCGATATCTGTTTTGTTTTTAAATAAATTGTTCGATCACCAACCCCTAAACTAAGCGTGAGTTTGTGCTATGGCGACTAGGATAACAGAAATATACTTATATACATCCATGTTTGTGTCATTTTATGAACATCCGTGACTTAGGTACAAATGCTCGTGCTCATCATACAAACATTTGCCGCTTGCGGGTTCGAACCAGGGGCCCGATTCACGCGCCTTCGATATTATTTCACATACGATATTTATCGAAAAAACATGGCGGATATCACAACGTTTTTTAGTTGCGTATTCTCGAAGTATGAAAATGTCCAATATTTATCACATTTTGTGATATCCGCCATGTTTTTTCGATAAATATTGTATGTGATATAATATCGAAGGCGCGAGAATTGGGCCCCTGGTTTAGAAGTCCGGGGCGCGAACCACTATACCAAGACGCTCGTCAAGTGTGTGCGTCTGTGTATATAGTGCGAGCAAAGAAGATTTCTAAATGAGACACATGAAATATAAATATTACTTTATTAGCAGGCTTTTTTATGATTTTATGGTAATTTAAAAAGCAGGGTATTAAAATTTCAAATATTTTCAGAATGTACGAATTATTAAAAACTAAACGTCATCAAAGGTGCAAAAACAAAACGAACGACATGCACTTTGACGTGTCAGTCAAACATGAAGTATATGTTTTATCAAACGTCAATGTTGACTGGATCATACATTATTTAAATGTCAGTCCGACATTATGCACCAAATAAAATGTCGTTCAATGTCAGTTATATTATTTTTTCCTCTGTACAGTTTTGGGCTTTACACGAAAGACTAAAACATGCCAGCATATGGGGCTAAGCATCAAAGAACTTTGCCGTCCTTCTTTACCCCTTTAAATAATGAGACATAATAATGTCCTCCTAGCCGAATTTCGACTACGGCGGCCCATCTCTACAGAGATTAGCCAACTGCGCTGGACATATTTTAGTGCACAAGTGTGTGCGTAATACATAGGTGCACTCTCTGTTCCTTCACTTTCATAATTCGGTGAGACAGCACTCCGACATGACCGTAGAGAGGTCAGGCGCACGACCAACGGCTTAACGTGCTTTCCGAGGCACGAGGCCGTTAACACCACCAACTTTCTGACTCCGGAGCTGTGTCTGAGTTATTTCAAGACAGAAAAACCCAAACACTCTCGGCTCGACCCGGGATTCGAGCCCGGGACCTCGTGGATAGTACCCAGCGTGCTGACGTGCCACTAGACCAACAAGGCAGTGAGACTTATACCAACACCCCGTATAGCGAACGTACCTCCTTAACCTTGGCAGCGAGGCTTATCTCGTCGGCCGCGAGTGGCTGCGCGCACGCAGCTAAGTGCGCTTGTAGCCGGGTCGCGAGACGCACCCACGGCCGGTAGTCTAGGCCTGGGTACAAAATAATTATCGCATAATTATTTTATAATTTAAGCAATTTTTTGCAAATAAATAAAGGAAATGTTCCAGTTTTGGCTATCTATTGTACAGTTAACTAATAAAACTACTAAAAATCGCTTAAACTCCCTAAAAACATTTAAAAAATATATATCTTGCCCGTTTTTTGATGCACAAAAATATTTTTCATTGCTACACATTTAATAATGATGGCAATTCTGTCGCCATATTTAAGAACGTTCTGAAATCAAAATGAAGTGTAATCTAACAATGATTCAAAAATAAACCTCGTCTTACTGTTCTACTTTAACCATTAGAAAACAAAAATTATAAAAAGGGTCCTTGTGGTAAGGTTCCTAGGATGCTGGCAGCATTACCGCGCTGGATAGCGATGCTTATACGCTGAGCAAGGCAGCTGCCAGCTCTTAGGTCACCACTGATGTCAACTAGCCTCTTGGAAATCTCTTTGAAAAAAGAGATAGCGTTGGGACCCCACGAACCCAGTGTTTCGACTCCAAACGGTCCAAATTTTTGTTTTTGTGTTGTATTAAGTAATTTATCTTAATTTTTATTAATAAGTTGTATATATAGTTAATTACGCTTCAAACCATTAGAAAACTATGTTATCAATATTCATTTCACATAGAAAGAAATACAACTTAAATGAAGAAACTGTTATTTTATCTGAATTCACATGCGACTAAAACAGTAAGCGGCTAAAACAGTTGGTTACAAGCTTAAAAAAGTTGCTGTCATCTGTCATTAATTTCTGACAGTTGCTTTCGCTGTTCCGTCATTATGAGATAGTATTGCCGCAAAATGTTAAAAAAAATTGTGCACGAAAACAACTAAGAAGTTGTAAAAATAAGTGTGAGCATAGGGTTGCATAGCTTTTTTCCTATTTTTGGTGTGATGTACAAGAGATGGTCAAAGTTCCATAGAGGACCATCTCCTTTTTGCACACAAAACACAGACCTCACAAACATTTACAGGAAGTAAAGGCTCAGCTATGATAGCGAGATGCAGACTGTATCAGTTGTTTCAGCTGCCTGTTTGCCTAAAATAATAATAAGGTCCGGGACCCCATGGTCCCGAGATGGGATAATACACAACATAATAATTATAATTGAGCGACTGTGTCATCCGGAGGGACCCAAACCACGACCCTTCGCTATCCGGGCGATTGCTCTGTCAACTGAGCTACGGAGGAAGTTAATTTTTATTACAAAAATTCGTAACAAAGGGTGATCAATTTTTGTGAGCAAAAAAAAAATTACTTTCGTAATGATGTGATGGAAAAAATGCATTTTATAGATGTATAGTAACGGGTACGTATTACAGTACCGAATTTCATAAGCCCTACAAACGGAAGGCCGAATTTTAGAATGCCGAATGTTTATATGATCGAAAGTTCTGAATACCGAAAGTTTGAAATCCCGAAAATTCAAAATACCGAATCTTATAAGACCTATAATTGGAATGCCGAATACTAAAATGCCGAATTTTAAAATACCGACTGTTTATATGACCGATAGTACCCGACGTCTACTAAAGGTTAGGTTTGATTACATTTGGTTAGGTTAGAAGTGTTGACCACAACGCCGCGCGAGCCGAGCGAGCGAAGCGAGCAGTGCCGCGGCAGCGGCCGGCGAAGCGCCAAAAAATAGTTAGGTTAAGTACTCAGTAAAAGTTTGATTATTAGGACTGTAGGTATATGAATCTTGGGGATTTTAAACATTCGGGATATAAACCTTCGGTATATCAAACTTACATACATACATATGTATGTATGGGAGCGGTGCATATGGCGCAGAACCGGACCGAGAGGAGAAAATTGACATACAGTCACGATCCTCAGCATTGAGGGAACGACCAGAAAGAGAGAAAGAGATATCAAACTTTCGGGATTTCGAACTTTCGGGATTTTGAACTTTCGGTTATTTGAAATTCGGCATATTGAGCTTCGGTATATCGGGTATAGGTATTTCATTCGTTCGGTATTTTGATTTTCAACGTTTCAATCGGTATTATAATACGTACCCATAGTATGGTTACTTTATTACACCTACAAAATTACAGTTTTCTAGTACTAATGGTCTATTAGCAAAACACGGACAGACAGACGGACATATATATTGAAGGATATTTCGTCTAAGAATAGTCAATAATAAAATAAAAAAACATGACAAAACATAAAAAAAAATCATGACAAAACTATAAAGGTTTCTTGTCAGGACTATGGAACCCAATAAAACAACAGCATGGTCTACAGACCTTCCAACACCTCAGGGTCTCTAGCACCAGGCAGACCGAGTGTGCCCCGCATTATAGGCAGGAACGTAGGGATTTCCTGTGAACAAATATGTTTAAATTACATTGACAAATCAACAGGGGGCTAATAACGTAACTCTGTTGCTAACAATTCAGGATTGAAATCGCTTGAAAATGTCACATTTGACAACTTCAGTTACTCTGTTAAGCTGGCCATTCACGGTCAGTTCAAAAAATGACTTCACTCACTAACATAAAAATAATCAGAAAACTGACTTTCATTCAGTGCTGCCAGAACGTGAGCAATTCCCCAAGCAAAGGCGACTTTTCGTTTTTTTAATTTAGTGGGTAAAATGGGCGGGAAGGTCTTAGAACTGGTAAAATATGGGCAATTGGGGAAAAATATATAACGTTAAGTTACTTTTTTAGTACTTATGCCTATAGTCTAGATTTTAATTACCGATATTGAAAACGTCAAATTTTAGTAGTACCTCAGACCGACTAATTAGTTTAACTGGCCGTGAATGGCCAACTATGCAACAAAACTTTGATTGAAATAATTTCATTCAAAGTTACATAATCCACTACCAGGTGTGTGGCAGATTACGATGCTGTCTTACGATGTAATATTGTTATTGATGATGTATTATATACTATATCTGCAGCTGATATCGATAGTAAAGGTAAAACTAATAGTATCGATATCATTGCCCTCTGCCAAAGGTTTGCTAACGGCAACACTATCAATAGTTTTACGACCAAAAGTGTCAATAATATCGATAGTATTGCAAAACCTGTCGGAATAAACAAAATTAATCGTCAGTATCGAATATTTATTGTGTTAGAACCACAACAATATTATTGGACTTTAGTATTGGAATAAACACTATCGGTAATATCGTTTTAGTATCGATAGTTCGTATTGCCGTAATTAATAGCATTGCTCAAAATGTCCTGTCGATCCTATTCTATATGGAAATACTATCGATAAAAAACGACGCTGAAAAAGTGTAAAACAAGATTTTCAGAATTTTCATGTTTGGAAAGGCGTAGTCACACGTTACATATACCTACCTACCGTAGCACTTTGAAAACGTGTGACTACGCCTTTTCAAACATGAAAATTCTGAAAATCTTGTTTTACACTTTTTTAGCGTCGTTTTTTGTCGTAGTTGGGTTTTAGTTTTTTTACTTTTTATTATTTGTACTATTTTGGTGTTAAAGTTTATTTGTGGCGCATAATATTAACAAAAGTTAAATTGATGAACTAAGTATTCTGATAAGTAGTAAAGAAGCTATGAACGAAAAGATGTGAATTATATGCAATCAGCCCATGAATACAGGTAAAGTCACAAGCAAATGCTATTAATATATATATATATATATATTCAAAATGTACAAGTAAAGCGCTTTCAAATGATACCAAACCCGGCATATTTATCTTAACTTTATTTTTTTACTCTGTATGTTTTGTCCGCTAGATTCCGCCAGATTAGATTTTGTGAAACCCCATATAGCCTATAACCAGCGGACAATTAAGACGCTTCTAATGATATATCATTTGTCGAATTCTGATAAGTAGTTTAGAAGTTACGAGGGAACAGATGATACATACATACATACATAGCCTGTCAAAATCATAACCATACCTTTTGCTTTGCCGTAGTCGGGTAAAAACTATCGATATCCTGAATACTTCTTGTGGTGCACTATCCTTTTATATTATTATTTGAATATTATTCCAGGTCACTTTCAAAATGGATAGGAAGACCTATGCTCAGCTTCAGCAGTGGACGTCTTGCGACTGATAATGATGATGATGATCACCCTTAGCTGCCTCATATCCTCGACATACATAAATACGATAATATAAACTTAACCTTTAATTGCCGAGGTGGTGTCACCGTGACACCGCGCAAGTTAGAACAGGAATATTTTATTAATCAATAGAGTTTTATATCAGTCAGAGTAGCTACTTGTTTTGATTTGATCTTTTGTTAAATGGTCATGCACACGCAACAGGTTTACAGGTGTGCCCGGAATCAGACCTCTGGTGTCACCGTGACCTAAGGTCGGTGTGAATGTTACAATTTTATTTGTAGTGTTTTTTTTTAAATCTTGATTACGCTTTTTTGTCTCATTTTATTAATGTCACAGTCAAGTATGTACATAAAGAATCGGGCGTAAGAGAAAAAAACAGAATTTGAATAACATTAGTGATGAAATGATTCAAGAGAGCTGGTTAGAGGACACTTACAATAAAGCGTATTTTTGGTGAAAAATTGACAAACAAAGAACTAAAGAACTAAGAAGACCATGAAGTAGTCGTAATAAGTTAAACTAGAAAGTTGTGTAAGATTTTTCTATTCAATCTCAAAAAGACATCTTATCAGTGTATCAAGTGCAAAATATACATATGTCTACAATGCGCCCAAAACGTTTAACAGAATTGTGCCCCAAATTTTTAGATCTTAAATTAAATTTATTGTGTCTTGTTGATTAGAGTTTGTTTTTATTGATTAGAATAAAAAAAGTTAACTTTGTCAAAATATTTTACGACTTACTTAGTTTTTTCCAAAGATTCAAAACTAAGTTCCTGAAAATTTGTCATTTGTGTATTTTTGCTTTAAAAAATTTAAAGAATTCATTTTTATTGCTTTTAACAATTCATTTCAATGTTTGTTAAGTAAATATATTATTGCACCTGAAAAAAACGACCACCAGAGGCGGGAATCGAACCCGCGTTCCTCGCATACCGGGCGATTGCCTAACCTCTCGGCCACCCTGGCGTTGGCAGAGCCTGTCGAAATTTTCAAGTGCTTCTTAACGCTGTAATGCCGCGTTGCTTTCATCAATGTTATTGGGATTATACCCTCAACACACGAAAGATATACTATTGCAAGTATTTAACAATCGAAAGATGAAACTTGAAAATAAGATAATTATTGTTTTTAAGTGATAAGCATTCACTATGCAATCTAAATATATTATTGCACTTGAAAAAAACGACCACCAGAGGCGGGAATCGAACCCGCGTTCCTCGCATACGTTTGTTAAGTAATCATTCAGATTCTAAATAATTTTAACAGATTTTTAATACAGATTTGATTAAAAACATCACTATAAATAGGGTGTCATCATGACCTAACCTCGGCAACTGTGTACTGAAAATAAGGGTCGGTAGTTAAAGGTTAAGTACAAATGCTCATGCTCATCACACAAACAAATGCCCCTTGCGGGATTGGAACCCGCAACCTCTGGTTTCGTAGTCCAGAGCTTAAACCACTACACCAAGACGGTCGTCCACTGTTGATCGTATAGCCGCCATCGCAAACTGCAGTTTGTGATGTCGTTGCCTACGGACCACTAGGAGGTAGATCCTTCACCGTATGATAATGTTAATGCTCACCTGTAGCCGCCTCATATCTTCATCTAGCGGCGCGTCTCCCGCCTTCTTGACGCGACTATGTCCCTCAGCGTGCAAGGGCACGCTTGTTCCGCTGTTGCAGACTAAGCACGCCAGTCTACAAGCGCGCTAGTCACTGACTTCTATAGTACAAGTACGCTAGACTAGACATTCTCTAAGAAATGACAGATATTTTTTATGCCTAATCAAAGCGTCCCCACCGAGTGTCTAGGGAACTAAAATAGAGTGATTTGCATATGTTTATGTCGACTCTCATCACCACGCGCTCACTAAAGCCGTCAGCGCCAAAATGGCGATAATCAAATGGCTTCATTTTTAGGTTGACAGTCAGTGGCGCTAGTCTATAATAAAGCCGCTCGCTGCAGTACTCCACTATCGATAGTTTTACGACAGAGTGTCGATAGTATTGCAAAATAGGTCAGAAATAACCAAAAATTATCGATTGTATCGATAGTAGATAGACGTTAGTATCGACAGTTGGTATTGCCGTATTGCTCAAAATGTCCTATCAATACTCTGTCCCATTGTCCTATCGATATCGATTCAGCAATGGACGTTTTGCGGCTGATAATAACGATGATGCTCACCTGTAGCCGCCTCATATCTTCATCTAGCGGCGCGTCTCCCGCCTTTTTGACGACTACGATGTCCCTTGCACGCTTGTTCCGCTGTTGCAGACTAAGCGCGCGCCGCGGCGCCGCTTGCTTTTTGTCCCATTGGCGAGACTTTGTCGTTGTTTTGGGGGAGTCTGGGGGCAAAGTCTGGATGTAAGTAGCGTTACCGCCCGATAGCCCACTATCGATAGGTTTTCGATAGACTTTCGATAGTTAAGGCACAAGCAATAGTATCGATAGGCCTATCAATATTGTAGATGATTTTCGGGGTCAACTATCGATAGTTTCACTATGTGCGGCAACTCTAGATGTAAAAGATAGGTGGATAAACTATTGTTTTAAGTGATAAGCATTCACTTTGCAATCTAAATATATTATTGCACTTGAAAAAATGACCACCAGAGGAGGGAATCGAACCCTGCGTTGCTTTCATCAATGTTATTGGGATTACACTCTCAACATTACAGCGTAAAGCATTTGAAAATTTCGACAGGCTATGCCAACGTCGGGGTGGCCGAGAGGTTAGGCAATCGCCCGGTATGCGAGGAACGCGGGTTCGATTCCCGCCTCTGGTGGTCATTTTTTCAAGTGCAATAATATTTTAAGATAGGTGAAGGTAGATTTTTAGAATTGTAGCACAGTTATGGCCGATGATGAGAACATACTGGCTGAACAATTATTAAAATAATTATGTATATGGTAATAAACATATCTGTTGAACAGAGTGAGGAGTTAATTATTCAGTACAACATAATTAAAAAGACATGTCGCTATCCATATGGCGTAAGTGAACTATAGATAGTCATTTTTTAATGTGACAACAAAAGGCAATTTCTACAGACCAAGCTAGCAGGTACACACTCACAAAGTACATACTAATACTAGATAGTCCCATACATTTTATGCCTGAAAATAAGTTTTCTAGGAAGCTAGGAATCTTGCTTTAGGCCATTACTCTAATAAGCAAAAGTAGGTACTTAAAATCACTAAAATTTTAGTGCTTTTAACAATCTGTTGCAGTGTGTTAACAAAAATATATCGAGCAAAAAAAACTTTTACCTCCTATTGGTCGATCTACAGTGTATGATATGTACGGCAACTCTGAGTCGGAGCACACACTGGCTCCAGGGGAATTGTTACCGCTAGCTGTGGGGTCATTGCTCCTCCTAGCTTCTGTAATATAAATATCAAATTGAGTCATCACCACATATAATGCAATGCATATTTTGGATAATGATTTTACAAATCTGACATTACATTTTTCGGGACCAATAATAATAACAACTATACTACCAAATTTTGGCTGTGGCACTCAATCACATCAGAAATTGTATAGTCCACAAATGTGTGTGCAATATACAGGTAAACTCTCTGTTCTCTGTCTTCTTCTCATTCAGACACATTCACAGTTCACTGATCAGTGGGCTGGCAATCTGATTATCTGATATGGCCAAAGAAGTATCAGGCACAGGACCAACTAATTAATGTGCTTTCCAAGGCTCCGGTGTGTTGTTAACACCACAAACTTCCTGACTCCAGAGCTTTCAGAGGTATTTTAAGACACAAATATCAGAACCCAGGATTCAAACCTGGGACCTTGTGATTGGAAACCAGCATGCTAACCAACTAGTCAGTCAGAACCAATACTCGGGGCCTAACAAAGCATTATCAGTGGCGTTGTACAGGGTCCTGTGCACCTTGTAGGCACACGCACAATTAACTCTACAGCTCAATAAGTAGTGTCTGTATTACAATCGTACCTGGCACATTGGACACTGCTATGGTATGCCCTCTCCGCACCGGGGGGGCCCTCTGTTGCTGTTTCTTTTGAGGCACCGAGGATTGTTCGGAACCCATCTCTGCCACAATATAATACAAGTTTCGTTAAGAATTAGATACAAGCTTATTTATTTATTCAAAAGCTCAACGAATTAGTAGTAAGTAGGTCTGACAAGTATTACAGCATATTTTGAGACTGCAAGTACAAAATTTCTTAATCAAAACTGATAGAATGAAGTGGAAATTTAGCAACAAACAAACCTGAAGGATCGATACAAATCCGGCAATGAGTTTTCGCTTCATAAATTGTTCATTTTGTTATTTGTATATTAAAGGGAAATACCAAACTCACTCAAAAATTTTTTTTGATAATTATTTGTATTATTATTAGTTACTTAAATTAACCTAAATTATAAAAATCTGTTTTTTTTACGGACGAGACGTGAGTGAGACGAAGAACCTCAAAACGAGTTCCATCATAGAGTAAAGTAATATACTCCGGAAATTGAAGGGATGTTGTTTGTAGCTTTCTAAGATCAATTATTTTGTTTTTGAATTTTATGTATTTCCTATTTTGGTACTGAGTGACAATAGATTGATAGTAATTTTTAAGCTGGAAAGGAACACCTTTTTCGACTTAAGTATTCATTTAATCTTGACTGTCTTGACAGGCCGGAAGCCAATCACACTATTGTGTGGAATATAAACACCAATCATTGCCGAATTAAGATCAAGTGTCAACCAATCGCTTGGTATTCGAAATGTCGGACACAACAAGGCTGAAAAAGAAAACACTAGAATCTGTACACTGAAAACTAACTTATTGCATCAGAAAATAGGGAAGTCCTTGACAAAGTGACTACTTTCAAAGATTTTTACTAAACATTCAATTGAGTTTACTATCGGCGTAATCGAATGTATTAAATATTGTACTCATACTATTATACATAATTCATTTATATTATAGATATATTTTTATTGTATTCATATAATTTCGGGCTCAAGAACTCATAACTTATGTGCCAAATAAAAACGATTATTATTATTATCATAAAATATAAATTATGCTAAACTGGAGCGTGCTCCTTGTATTATTATTATATAACAAAAAGATACCGAAATCAAAAGGTACGAAGTGCAAGTGACATTATATTTTGTAACTAAACTGCATGAATATTTACTTTATCGATTGCGCGATACGTACTTGATAGCCTTTTTAGCATTATAGTACTTAATGTTTAATTGTTTTGGTAAAAAAAAAACAGTTTTTAGGGTTCCGTACCTCAAAAGGAAAAAAGGAACCTTTATAGGACAGATGGACAACCCGTTTGTCCGTCTGTCTGTTAGAGACACTTTTTCTCAGGATCGCGTGGAGGTATAAATAAGGTTGAATTTTTTTCCTATTTCTCAGGGGAATCAAAACCTATAGGGTACTTCCCATAGACCTAGAACCATGAAATTTGGCAAGAATGTTGAATGGAAGGTTATATGCTTACATCATTTGTTAAGGAAAAAGTCCGAAAATCCTTAATTTGTCGTTAAATCAAATACAAAAAGAACTTTTTGCGAAGTTATTGCGAAGAACGAACAATTCTGGTTCAAAAAACTCAATAGATGGCGTTGTTGGGTTTTAGCTCGCGACAAGATGCGATATTTCTGAAATAGGTAGGTCAAGCAGCAAGTTATATTAAATTTTTCAGCGGCATTAAATACGACTGGTAAGTGAAGTACTCTGGTCATTATTGTTGATGTTTTCGAGAATTATATTTCTTTACTAACATGCTTAATGCTAAATAAGGTCGTCCTGTAGTCCTGTACGTAACTATGTAATGGAATCTAAGGTAACTAATTTAACCATCTTCCAAGGATCGAAGCGTCATGAAAAATGGCAGCTGTATGTAGTTCTGATGACAATACAATAATATGGTAATGTCGAACTGATCTGATGATGTAGCTGGAAGATAGGCACTGGTATTCTATGATGATTATCGTATCATAGCCGTGTTTGCACTTGTAAGTAGTTCTGATGTCATTACAATAATATGGTACTGTCGAACTAATCTGTTGATGGAGACGGAAGATATGAACTGGAACTTAATAATGGACGGAACATCGTATCCTAGCTGTGTTTGAACTTGTTAGAAAAGCCTTGTTATGAACTTTGACCACTATTAGGTTTCAAGGGCTGATGATGAAGTCGGAAGATAGGCACTGGTATTCCATGATGGAATATCGTATCATAGCCGTATTTGGGCTTGTTAGAAAGGTCTTTGTTTACTACAATATTTTGATTTGTTTGTGTAGCCTATTGATACTACGCCGCGCCCACTCACACGCATACCCACCTTATTTTTATTTGTTTAAAACGTACCGTGAGAACCCCGACGACGAGTCGACATCGAGTCGCTCCCTATGACACATGTACTAGACCAACCAGAGTGCTTTCGCCGCGTGTGTATCCTGTGAAGCTCCTTACAGACATTTCGAGTGATTGTGGCCTGTGAAGTGATACCTAAACCCTGAAAGCTGATGTGGCAAGTACCTAGCTATAAGTGCTCAGACCTGACAAATTTTCCTTCGCCGTCCCTTACTATTTGTTCCTTTACGCATTCAATTGGAATCTTTTGTGAGTTTAATTTACCTACCTTGTTTCTTGCGATTTAAAGTAAATAAAATGTCGGATACCGAAACCGGCAACGAGACCGTAAGGGCCGTACTTTACACGAATACAGCTGAATACCGTGAAGCTATAGGTGAACTCCGTTATATTAGTGACTGGGTTGATGATTCCCACCGAGTTCTTGAGACCTTTTCCTCCAATCGTATGCGAGCGCGTCTTTCCGACCTGCCACTTATGTGCGACAAGTTTTCCGCCGCTTGTTCCAAGCTGTTAGGTAATCTCGATCCTGCGATTTATGAACAAGAATATGTGCAAGTTAAGAACGAGATGCGCGTAGTAAGGGACAAAGTAGACGACTTAAAAATTAAGTTAGACGAAATACGACCTCACCAATTTGAGACGTCACGTACTAGCACCCCCTTCAAGGAGAATAAATCCCTGGCTACTGATAACCCGGCTAGTAAATTACCTGACCTACCTATACCTAAGTTTGATGGCCGTCCCGATAGTTGGATCAGTTTTATAGACCAGTTTGATAGCGTGGTGGACAACCAGCCTACCCTTACCCCGACTTTGAAGCTACACTATTTAGTGGGAGCCTTATCGGATGAACCTCGTCGATTGATACAACACCTCAAGATTGAGGCGGGCAATTACACCGTGGCCCGTGACCTCCTAAAACGTAGGTACCATAACCTTCGTGTTTTAGCGGATACCCACATAGCTCAAATAATGATGCTCCCTATTATAACGCCTAAACTTTCCGGGTTACGTGCGTCGTTCCTGAATCCGCTGCTTTCGACTTATCGATTCTTAGAGAGATTGGAACTTCCTGTTAAACATTGGTCGTACCTATTAGTTCACTTATGCCTTGCTAAACTGCCTTCAGAGTTAAAATCGAGATTTGAACGTCGTTATGGCGATGACCCTAATCACCTCCCTACTTTTGATCATCTTATTACCTTTCTTGAGGATGAATGTAGGCACCACGACAATGTAGGTAGTGCTTCTGTCGTTGACACTACCACCCCCCCTACTGTGTGCTCCCCTCGTTTGCCTAAACCTAACGCGCGTTCCCCACCTCCTGCGAGAGCCTTTGTTACTTTTGCGACGACATCTAAATGTCACCTTTGTAATAGTACTTCGCATTACTTACGCGAGTGTCCCGATTTTATTCGCCTTCCTACACGTCAACGTGTTACTTTTGTAAAAGAAGCCCAACTGTGCTATCGATGCTTGGATAAACACTCCATATCCCAATGCACGCGAAATTATCGCTGCCGCACGTGCCGCCGTTCCAGTCATCACACGTCACTGTGTTATAATGACTCCTCTCCTGTGAATTACGATCGCGAGCGCTTATACCGAGACGTCACGGCCTTAGCTTCCAACCAACCGCGGCAATCCCCACAAAGTCACTTAACGGACCGTGTGTCACCCCCACGTACTGAATGGCACCGTGTTCGTACCCCGCCCCCTCGTGATTCCCGTAGAGCATCACCTCCCCGTTCGGGCGGGCGATCCCCACCTGCACCCAGCGGTAACCGTACTTATAATGCCCCTCTAGGTCAAAGAACCCAGGCTGAACGTGCATTTCATCATAAGTACAATGAGGCCCCACAATTCTGACTAGATAGCGCCCCTTCTATACCCGCTTTTACATCTTTACCTCGCAATTCTCTCGTTCTTTTACCTACGGCCTTGATTCATGTTAAAACCTCGTCTGGATATTATGTGGAAGCGCGTGCCTTATGTGACACTGGTGCTCAGGGCTGCTTCTTACTACTGAGCTTGTTGTTGACCACATGAACTTACCTATCATTCCTTCTCCAGTTCCTGTTCGTGAAATAGGTAATGTTCAAGCAATTAATTCCCCGGGCATTGTATCCTTTTCATTTAAGCCAGTTAATTCTGCCTTTCCAGAAATCTCAACCAGTGCAATAGTTGTTGATGTGATTGCTGGTACCCTCCCAGAGGTAGACTTACCTAAAAGTGTAATTACCTGTACTAAGCACCTCCATCTTGCTGACCCTTTATTTTACAAACCTGGTACTATAAGTGTACTTCTTGGAGCTGACGTCATTGGTCGCCTTTTAAGGTCCGAGTTGTGTCCCCTGATGGCCTTACTGCTATCTCGACGATATTTGGTTATGTCCTGTGTGGTCCTGTTTATGGAGGATTTACTGATTTGGAACCCCCCATGATTGGAGTCTCGCTGTCCCAAATAGTTGAAAAATTCTGGAAAATCGAAGAGGCCCCCCAATCTCCAGTTGCGAACCCCTTGGATATAGAGTGTGAAACCTTTTTTAAAGCAACTACCACTCGTGAAAGCGATGGTCTATTTATGGTTAGACTCCCTTTTCTTCATGATCGTCCACCTCTCGGTGATTCTAAAACCAATGCCTTACGGCGATTCCATAATCTTGAGAAGCGTTTGCAAGCCAATCCTAATTTTCGAGAGAAATATATTTCCTTTATGCGTGAGTACCTTGACCTAAACCATATGTCCCTTTCTTCATATGACTCGACCCGGGAACATTATTTTATCTCTCATCATGGAATTTTTAAGTCTGTTAGTGACAAAAATCGTGTTGTGTTGGTTAAAAACCACTCCTCACCTCCTTCAGACTTTTGATGATCGTGTCTCCCAGATTAATAATAGTCCTACATCTAGTGAATGGAGGCACGTCCCAGGCTACATGAACCCTAGTGACTGTGCATCGAGAGGTATGTCAGTCACCCGACTGATCGACCACTCCCTTTGGTTTTCACCTTTGTGGTTGACGCAGTCTCCTGACAACTGGCCCGGTATTTCGGAACCTAACCCAAGTAGTGATCTCCCTGGACTACGTTGTTTAGTAGTCTCTGCCGATGTTCCTGCCCCTGATCCCTCATTCTTATTAGAGCGGTATGGTTTTTTCAACGGGCTAATAAACGTGACTTGTTACCTAAGGCGGTTTTTGTTTCCTAAATATTACTCGTCCTGCCTGAGCCCTGAGGAACGGAGAGATTCCCTTTTGTTTTTGGTGAGAATTGTTCAATTTACCTCCTTTTCTGATGAATTTGCTTACGGCGTGGCGATCCTATCACTAACTCCCTGAGAAAATTAAATTTATTTCTGGATGACGGAGACCTAATTCGAGTTGGAGGCCGATTGCGAAACTCCGATCTATCCTTTGATGCGCGCCATCCCCGTCTTCTGCCTAAGAATGGTAATTTTGTGAACATCCTTATTTCACATTGCCATCGCGAGAATGCTCATGCGGGTGTTGATGCAATTCTTGCCATGTTAAATGGAGAGTTTTGGATCTTGTCTGCATGCAGAGCTGTTCAGCATGTGATTTTTAAATGCCTTCCCTGTTATCGTCTCAAAGCGGCTGTATCTCAACCCTTCATGGGTGACCTACCTAAAGACCACGTCACGGCTGCTAGACCGTTTGACGGTGTAGGTACCGATTTTGCAGGACCCTTTTTTACCAAAGTCCAGGCCTATAGGAACAAAAGGTTAGTGAAAAGTTACCTGTGTGTATTTGTCTGCCTTTCTACTAAAGCCGTTCACCTTGAGATTGTGTCGGACCTAACTACTGAAGCCTTTATTGCGGCCTTTTCCCGATTCGTGTCGCGTCGTGGTGTACCTCGCCTAATCCGATCTGATTGCGGTCGAAATTACTTCGGTGCCAACAATTACCTTAAAGAGTTAGAGTGTTTCCTGTCTCAAAACCAGGCGGCTATTGGTTCTGAGCTTTCAAAGCGGAACATATCCTGGGTTTTCGATCCTCCTGTTTGCCCTCATTGGGGCGGTCTTTTTGAAGCTGCGGTTAAATCGGCGAAATCGCACCTAAAACGAGTAGTAGGCGATACCCCCCTTACGTTCGAAGAGCTGACCACTGTTTTTGCTAAAATTGAAGCAGTTTTAAATTCACGCCCATTGTGCCCACTTTCTGCGGACCCTTATGATGTCGAAGTGTTAACTCCCGGCCATTTCTTAATTGGACAACCCTTAACTGCACTTCCGGAGTACCCTTATAAAGACGTAAAATTGCATCTCCTTACACGGTTTCAGCTAATCCAACAAATTACCCAGCACTTTTGGTCTCGCTGGCATTTAGAATATTTAAATACATTACAAATTAGAAATAAATGGACCTCTCCTTGTGATCCTCCTAAAGTGGGTGAGCTAGTACTCATAAAAAATGACAACCTTCCCCCTTTGCAGTGGCGTCGTGGACGCATTATTAATTTATACCCTGGCCAAGACCAAGTTGTTCGTGTGGTAGATGTTAAAACTCCTACCGGTAGCCTAAAGAGATCTTTGACGAAATTAGTTCGTCTTCCTGTCCAGTGAACTTCCTTTCCCTTAGCTTCATAACCTTCTCGTAAACACTTGACGTGTTTAGGGCGGGCGATATGTTTACTACAATATTTTGATTTGTTTGTGTACCCTATTGATACTACGCCGCGCACACTCACACGCATACCTGCCTTATTTTTATTTGTTTAAAACGTACCGTGAGAACCCCGAAGATCGAGTCGACGTCGAGACGTTCCCTATGACACATGTACTAAACCGACCAGAGCGCTTTCGCCGCGTGTGTATCCTGTGAAGCTCCTTACAGACATTTCGAGTGATTGTGGCCTGTGAAGTGATACCTAAACCCTGAAAGCTGATGTGGCAAGTACCTAGCTATAAGTGCTCAGACCTGACCAGTTTTCCCCCTATCATTGTCGCCCTCCACGTGTAATCCACTGCCTTAACTCTCAAACAGTCTTGAAATCAGCTTTTAAATTTTATATTCAAACTTCTACTAGCTGACCGCGAACGTTGTTTTGCCATTATTATTTTTTTGCAGTAGATACTTATCACTTGAGCGCTTTTACATTTAGACGACTTTAGCAGCGCGTCTGACGAGTTGCTGATAATTTCATACTGTAAACGGAGCGCAACAGCCGCGCGGTAGCAGCTGCGTTCACTGCATCAATCAAGGCACTGAGTTATTATTATTTTATTATAAGGCAATAACAACATTAGATTATAGGACAAGATAGGATAGGACAAGATTATAGGATAATAATAACAATTTTGGAGGCACTTTTGAGAAGCTTTGACTGCTAAAGTTACCTAAATGTAAAAGCATTTTAAGTGATAAGGGTGGCTAATACGGAACCCTTCGTGCGCCAGTCCGACTCGCACTTGGCTGTTTTTTTTTGTACTTTAACCTTCTATATATGTTGGTGATCAGCTATTATTCAGTTAATTTATTCCATAGAAAGGGGTTTGCAAATTTATGAATGGAAGCTGGTATATCGATCCCACCACGATGTTGATTTAGACAAAGATCGACAAAAACTATGAGTACAATGACTGGCGTTGTACTCATTTGACGATCTTTACCTTCAAATATCTCGGTATTATTACACTTTAGGGTACTATGTTGCTTGACGTTTCTTGTTCCTCTACGGGGTTGATATGCCAGAAACCCAAAAAGTTTTAATCCCCTTTTATCACCAAAATTTCGCACTAAGCCCTTTTGTTTTCATCTGTTTTTGTTTCACAATAAAAAATATGATAATAACATCAACACATCGATAAAGAAGCCGAATCATTTATGTATACCTACTAAAGCGATAGCGAGATGACCGAGATTAAGCTACATGTACCATTATAGGAAAGATAAACGTCGGTCAATGGGCTTAATTCCAATGCACCCTGTCTAATATTAAATTTATGTTCAGTCTCTCTCTTTCTCTGCCAAACAAACGTAAAGAGACAGACTATATTAATTTAGAAACGTCAGACTAAACAGCTGTCCGTTGCTAAGGAAATTAGAGAATCCATTGACAATTTACTGAGGATGTCATTCGATGACGACTAAAGTTAAATGAAAACAAGCAAAAATTTGTACAGATACGTTAGAAATCGCATCACTTAATTTGACGTTTCTAAATTATTGTAGTCTGTCTCTTTTCGTTTGTTTGATAGAGAAAGAGAGAGACTGAACCTGAGTTTAATCTTAGGCAGGGTGAATTTGAATTGAGCCCTATGTCAGGAGGTGAAGAGAAGAGCGAAAAGAAGGGAAAGATTATAATGATGATAAAACTTGTGGGCTTGTACAGTGGGCCCCACATCAACCTACCCTGTTCTGTCAAATTTCCGCCACCATATTTCGAGTCGACCTTATTTTTATCACATTAAGTTCTATATCGTTTAAGATATTTTGTCAGATTTGGGTATTATGTTCATTCGGAGCCCACTGTGTACATTGATATGAGAAAATGAATAATCGTTTAAAAATTGAATCGATCAACCGAATCAATTTAGCATCACTTCCACGCATTACTAGTTAAATCCCCTTGACAGCGCGGGTCATTTTATTTTTTATCTGTGTCAAATTCTACAAAATGGCTGAACTGTAAAGACGTGTTATTTCTGCATTTTTCGCTACAATGGAGCTCAATAACGTGCGCAATTTCGACGAAAAAAAATCTTCAAGTGATCCAACAACCGTGTTCGACAGAGTTTGTTGTGAAACATTCGGAAGTGCGAAGGGAACAGTTGATAAGTCGACTCACTGGTTTTCCCAAAACCTTGCCTTGAGTTTTTCAAGAAAGTGGCGTGGTCTGGCTCACAAGCCTTTTCCTAATAACTTTATTTGTAATATGTGTGCCTGAGTGGAAATGGCTTAGCATCCTCTAGACTTAGAACTTTAGTGTAGTGAAGAAATAGTGATAAACCAAAAAAAATGTATTCGATTGGGGGTGATTGGCGTAAGCGACACACAATGTTCGACCCGTCTCGATTTTCCATTGAAAATTACTGTACAGACACGAAGAAAGAAATGAAGCATTCGTTCGGGGACGAGTTGTTTAACAACCTGCATTTACTGCCGGACCCGCTGAAGAAAAATTTGGCAGATTCCATCATAACAACAGATGAGATACCAAAACAAAGAAACAAAACAATGTTGAACATGGAAACTGTGACAACAGATTTACCGAAAGCTGAGTCTTCAAGACCCGGGGTTTCTCCTCTACCGACGTTATCAGGTATTACAAGCTTTTTTTCGGGTGTTATGAACGTTATATCCAGCGCCATGTTCATAAGACGCTCGCCGTCTCCGCCGAGATATTACGATTGTAACGACGAGCCCAATGTCACTCGCCAGGGGTCGCCAGTTAGCTGGCACAACGCCAGCACTGAGGATCAAAATAAAAATGTACGGGCTCACGATCCGATCAGTAACTCTGAAAGTGATTTGCTATCAGACATGAGTAAAGATTGTCTTGAGGCAGCCGCTCAGTGTGAGGACAAACTCAACCGGTTGCGGCTGCTGTTGAAATCCAAACCGGTTGAGACACCAAACTGTGTAAGACAAACCAGGAAGCGACCAGTGAGTCCACCACAAACGAAGACTGAGCTTGGTTCGGTTGAAAAACTGAGTCCAAGCATACAGGACAACCTGACATTTGCTAACGAAATTAATGGAGATGAAATATCCAGCATTGAGAACTCTCCAGCGATACAGCCACTCGACCGACTGTCCGACGCATTAATAAACAGTCAAACAGAAAACAAAGACTACTTCAACGAAATCTCTGGCAAGTTCCATTCGACATCTGCTACAGATAGCGAAGACTCCTTCCAAATTGTGTTCACAGATAGTCCGCAAACCCCACTGAATCGACCGAGAGTTCCTTCGGACTGTGAATCTGAAGATTCATTCATTGTCTTCGAAGAAAGCCCGGACAGTTGTTACACTTCACAAGATGTGTTTGGTGAAGAGCCAGAATCGGATGATGATTATTCAGACTCTGATGCAGAAGTTAGTGATTCCGGTTGTGTTTCGGTGACAAAACTTGCACATCCACTGTCCAGGACGTTTGGTGACTTGACCGATGACAGTTTGTATGAGGATAAGCCGGTTGACGTTGTTGATTGTGCCGTAAGGACCGTATGTGAGGAAATACCTAGTGAAGACATTAAAGATGTTAGTGATGTGTGCGAAACGGAAACTGACAATGAAGTTAAATCTACTGGACTACTACTGAATGATGCGAAGAAGGTGCTACGTAAGAATCTGCCACCTAAAAAAGTGAGTTGTAGATTTAGTTTTATTATTAGTGCCTCTTAAACTTCCACATTAAAAACATTGTCAAGCCCTATTAGACCCGTGGGCGGGTTGATAACAAATAATTTTCTATTGTGTCTGCAAATAGTGTCTATAAATAGTGGACAACATCATACATCACATACATTGTTTTGATTTCAAAGTAAGTAGCTAAAACACTTGTGTTATGGAAATCAGAAACATCAGTACCACAACACCCAGACCCAAGACAATACTGAAAATATGAATTTCTATATTGACCCGACCGGAAATCAAACCTTGGACTTTAGAGATGGCGACACCTTGAAAACTGCTTTGCTAACTTGGTTATGCAGGTTGATTAAATTAATTAAATGATAATAAATGATGTTTTAGGATATAGTCTCCTATTTTACGCTATACGTTCGACGTCAGCGTCAACGTTGCGATCGTCGTTTGTACGCACCGTGGCGTCTGACGTCAGCGTGTAAGATACCACAACAGTACATCTCCATAGTAACCTGACGCAGACGCAGCGTTCCTGACGCTGTACCAAGACGCCTTGATACCATAGCTTTAATATTTTTTAACACCCACAGTGTTTTTCTTATTTATAATAAAAGTTTAAATAAGAAATCAAACATTCGCACACAAGTAGGAATTGAACCTACGACCTTTGGCTAACTGGGCCAACGCTCTTACCAACTGAGCTACCGTGCAGTCTATCCATCCGTGTTAAATTGGTCTCTCTTCCGTCATTGCATGACGAACGGCAGCGATATAGATCAGTCGCGTTAATACTGTTTGATTTTTTTCTTTTGTGCTTAGATGTTGTAGGTCTCGTCCCTCATAGTTGAGGTGAGCGCTTACCCAGCAGTGGGTTCTATATAGGCTAACTTTACTTTTTATTTACTTTAGATGTAGTAGCTACCTACTATCCTGATTTTTCGGCAATTTTTACATCCATTGACGCCATACTATGTAGGAAATACATGTTTCTTTACAACTGTAATTTACAGCTATCGTTGTTCCCTTACTCATGCCAGTAGAAGAATGAGCAGGATGGCTAGAACCGAAAATTCGAGGTTGTCTCAGTGAGATGGGCGCTTTGTTCTTCGGCGTTGGAGGGTCGCGCACGCACTTGGCCTATTGATCAGTATTTTTGTGTAGCCATGAGTGACTGAAACGGGTGCAGTCGTAAATGCATCGAAAAATAAAATTGAGACAAAGGCATTATACGGGATGACGATCTAATATTTCTCAAGCATTTTGCCACCCCTTGAGACCCTACAGCGCCCAATTGCTGCTGACTTTTTGCTGCTGCTTAAAACACTGCTTTACAGATCAAGGAATGTCATCAAAAATCCTCAAGAACAGAGGAAATTATTATAGTTTTATAGGTGTGGAAAAAACTGATATGTAGCCTTGTGTGCGAGTAGAACAGCAAATATATCAGCTATGCGGTCATAACAATGTATGTTTGAATACAATTTACGATAAGCAATTAGTTTTTAATGACCGCAAAAGAATTTGTTTGATAAGTTCCGTAACGAGTTTTTGACAGAACAATAACTTATCTTCCTTCCTGTGAATTAGTATGTTCCTGTACCTAAAGGTTGTCTGAAGAGATCGCTTATAGCGATGAGACCGCCTAAATTGCTGTGCTTTTATTTCTTCTATTATGTGGTGCAGTAAAGAGTTATCTATCTATCTTTCTCATCAACAACGGGCCACAATAACAACTATATCTTTGGTCTCTCACCGGAACCCGGCGCCAAGCAGCTTGCTGTGTTCCGTCGGTGAGTGGTAGAGCCACAACCTTCTGGATGAGCTCGCTCTACCATCGACTCTGTCTACGCCACGTCTAGTATAGTCTGGACTAAATGCTCTTGACTCTGGAGTCAAGAGAAAACCTATTCCAAATAAAAAATAAAAAAATCGTTGGCTTGACTATAGTAAGGTACTTTTATTCATTACGTTAGCAAACGAAATAAACAAATTTTCAGTCCTTTCAGTGCGTAATCCTATAAAATAAATGCTCACTTGCACACAATTACTTAATCTAAGATTACCTGGTTGCATAGTACGTCTGTCTGTACTAAACACGTCAAAACACTGTGGCATCTAATGCATATGTAATAAGATTGATTTTGCGACAAATGTGTTTTTTTATGTTCTGGCAACTGGGTATGAGTTACATGGCATCTAATTCAGTTGTAATAAGAGTGAGTTTGCGAAAAAAATGTGTTTCTGATGTTCTGGCCACTGAGTAAACATGGCTGCACGTGATACTACCCTACAAAAGCTGTTTACGTAGTTCAAATGGTTAACCTGACGTGCTGCCTGTACCGTTGTACCGTTTGCGTAAGGGATTATGTTTTTAAACAAACAACTGTCACTTTGCAGCCTGTTGACGTCATCACATCACACAATCGTCAAATGGTCAATAGTCGGAGATTGTTTCTTTAAGGATAAGATCAAGGATTTAATTGATCTATGCCTAAGTTTTGATCCTTATCAAACACTATTGTTTCCATATTTGTTTCTTACGTTTATAAGCTTGCATACGTTCGCATAAGCGAATTGTTGAACTCATTAAAACACAATTTTACGGATTGAATTTTACGGGAGACCTCCTCCCTGTGACCACGAACGCTGTAGTGTTCGAAACGTCAGCTTTTAAATAGAATGTAAAAAACCTGAAGTAATTCGTAAAATTGTGTTTTAACTATTATTTCCATTTATTCCCATTGATATTGGTCTCATGTCTTTCATTTTATGCCTGCACACAGCTGATCTTTGCTTTAAGGAAGCACTCTTCATGTTTTTTCACTTAACCAAAGCAGGTAGAGATACGGTCGGCCAAGAAAGTGGTCTGTCATGTGTAAGTAAAATAGCAATAAGATTCAACTCACTCATGGACTTATTACCTTTTCAACAATGAAAGAGATCACCGTAATATTAGCAGTAGCTGACAGAATATTTTTCATAGGAAAATCAACCCTGTTGTTCTATAAAGCGCGAATGATTTTCGACCTTAGGGTGATAGACGACTTTCTGGGCCGACCGTACCTTATTTTAGTCGAGCCGCCAGCGCAAGCTTGTTGAAAAGCTTTAACAATATAGTCAAATGCAAAAAGAGCCTTTAGATACCTTGGTACGCTTCGTATGCAAAACCAGCCTCTACGTACGTAGATGGCAGGTGCTATAGAAAAAGGTGTAAGGTCCTAGTCAAAAAAAATTGAAACAACCTGACTACCAGTTGGCAACCAAAACTCAAAGGATAAGGTAAGCGTTGTGTTGTGGTCAATTGTGGAAAAATACAGTGCTCTGTGACAAAACATGTTCAGTGTTGTTTCATAAGAATCTCCTGTGTCAAAGAATTGGTTATACAACGTTCGTGGCTGTCCAAAGTCCAAGTGAAGGTCGTAAGATATCGTTTACCGCTGTGCATCTTTCTCAAATCTCCGAAACTGTCATTATTACTATCAGTATTTTGAAGGAGCACCGCCGAATTTAGCCAGTCCCTTGTACTTCTAATACATAATTACCATCTGTCATTAAATAGGCTTTAGCTCATCTAGCTATCACAATAGTTCACAGTAATGTGGCAAGTGGGCATCGTATAGGAAACGGGCATTTAGAATTGATGCTGATCAATGTCATCATCAGACAGTGAAGATTCTATTCAAAATGTGTTTACAGACATTCCAAAATATAGACAAAGATTATTCTCAGAAACCGATTCCGATGACTCTTTTATTGTATTCGAAGAAAGCACTGACAGCTGCTATACATCTAACGAAATATTTCATACTGATTCTCTGGATTCTGATGATGATCAGTCATGTTCGATCAAAGTTATTCATGTTTCTCGTAAGTTAAACTCAAAGCTTGGTCAAACAATTGACGAAGTTGACTGTGCAGTGAGATTTGGTGAGGAGATACCTAGTAAAGATGTTGATGGTAGAAGTGAAGTGAGTGAAACAAATAATTTAAACTGCACTATATTGCCAGGACCAAGGAAAAGTCTGTCGTCTAAAAACGTGAGTAAATTGATTAAAAATGTTGTTTGCTGTCCCATATTATTTGCTAGATTTTGTACGTGGTCGGCGATAATTGAATAGTAATATTTTGATAGTTCTAGTATGGTAGCCAAATTTCAAAACCAAGCTATTCAATTACGATGATGTTACAATTTTGATTCCGTAATTAACCAGACTTGGGCTCCAGTTAAACGTAAATGATTGATTCACTTGTAATCTATTTATTCTGTGCTTTGATTCCGATATTACAAAGCGTTTTAGAGTTTAAATATTCATGTATATTTTTTGTTTGCTCAGCTGACCCGTTTCACCGACCGGCCAATGGTAATAAAATTGAATCGACTTGTTTCTATCGATTTTCGATAGTATTATCTGTTATTATTACTTTCATTTCGGTATCTGAGTGTAGTTTACTATGTTGTAATTTCGTACACAGCGTCCACTGCGTGTAGGATAATAATAACATCCGATTGGTTCAGATACGATAAAAATATACGTCATGAAATTACTCACAAGCAGTTTGGACAGGAATTTAGTCGTGTGGAGGTGCGGCGGGCGAGGCATGCTAGATGTCAGCGGGGAGGGTTGGTGTTGCGGGGAAAGGCATTTCTGTCAAAGGAAATCAGCATTTCTTGCAGGGGCGCAGGAGGGTCGCGTATGAACTTGTCAGACTATAGTAATTCATCGAGTCTGCGCTCGCGCAAATTACGGGTTCACATATTTTAAACTTTTATCCCTTTAAAGGTTTTACATTGCAATTAAAAGCAGCCTATGTCCTTCATAGGGTCTTTAACTATCTCTATACTAAATTTTACCTCAATCGGTTTAGCGTGAAGAAAAGTGACAGACAGACACAGACATTTATAATATTAGGAGGATTTCTTATCGCCAAATTAATTTAACAATATCAAAATCATAAAGTGCGTCGATATAGACGTAGATCATGCATGCAGTCTAGAAAAATCGTCAAAAATACCGCTCCAATAAAAATGGATTCCGTATTTTATCTTATCTTTCCAAATTATCACGAGAAAATATCGATAATCGAAGGTCAGTGAAAATAAATTAATATACTTAGTCACTTAAAATATAAAAAATTATACCCACAAAAAACCTATTCCCCTTATTTCAAAAACTTAGTGCCAGGTTTAAACCAACACTATGTATTGCTTAATGGACTGGAATGAACCAAACAATCTGGCCATTCCAGTACTATTATTCAGAAACATCGAAAATAAGAGATTAAGATTTCGAGAGGCAGGTTTCCGATGACGTCAAAAAAATGCTATTCTCAAACGTCGGTATCGATAACTATGATGTTTCCATTAGGCACAAATCACATTAGCTTTCGAAAACTCCGTTTGGAAATAATGTCTGACATTCGAACTCAGAAAGGATGATTTTGAATCAGGGTGCTGGATTCAACAGACACGAGTAGTGAGCTTACCGAATATCGGAACAGACCGATGGTCAATGCGCCAATCCTAACCAAAATCCAGATGAAAAGAATAAAGATACCAAACTCCAAATATCCCAAATGATATTGAACTCTATGTAATCAACGTTAGGTTGATATTGATTAGTATCAATATCAGTAGACTGATGTGCCACCGACTGTACCTACATCATTGTTTGAGAGGTGACGTCAATACATAGATATGCAATCAAACATTGTCTCGAATGTATGCTTTCAATTACACGGCTTCATCTAAAAGTCATTAGCGATAGTCGTAGATGAATTAGTAAGATGCAGGCGGGGTTTCCACCCAAACGTTCTAAATCTACGTTAAACTTGCATTAGTTGCGTACGGCTGAAGATTGGAATTCGATGCCGGCTGAAGTGTTTCCTAAACACTACGATTTGGATTCCTTCAAGAAAAGAGAGTCAATAGTCTGTTTCTAGAAAGACATGCATGACCCATCATTGGCCGCATCGTCGCTTACCATCAGGTGAAATTGCTTTCAAATGTCTGACTATTTAAAAAAAATGCACTAAATACCCACTAGGACTCGAAAAATCAATGGTCAGTTAGAAAATAAATAAATAAATTGTTGTGCTACTAGGATAACGGATAGACATACTTATATACATTTATAAACATCCATGACTGAGGTACAAATGCTCGTGCTCATCACACAAACATTTGCTTCTTGCGGGATTCGAACCCGCAACCGCCTGGTTCAGAAGTCCGGGGCGCGAACCACTACACCAAGACGGTCGTCAAGTCCGGGGCGCGAACCAAAGAGAAAATAAATGCGGTGGGACTGTAATCGATCAGCAGTAGACGTCCTACAGCTGATGTGTATGTTATCTATTGTGAGGAAGTCAAGTATCAGTGCTTGTGCCTTAAAGAAATCTGTTCATCATCATTATCAGCCGCATGACGTCCACTGCTGAACATAGGCCTCCCCCATAGATTTCCAAAGGGATCTGTTACAAGCGACCTGCATCCCGTGCGTTCCCGCGACCTTAATTAGGTCGTCTGTTCATCTTGCCGGTGGACGCCCTACGCTTCGCTTTTGATCAAATGGTCTCCAATCAAGAATCTTTCTCTTAAAAGAAATCTGTTACTACTCTTTAAATGTTCAGGCGTTGGATCCTCGCCAGAATAAAAGATGCGATCAATTTGTTCTCACACACATAGCGCTGTTCATCATATTAAATGTAGTCGGAGACAGAATACAACTAAATTGGTTTGTGAATCAGGTCACGCACGAAGTAAATAATATGAGCAGACTTAGCCCTAGCTGTGAAGGCAGAAGATTCGAGAGGTGCTTAGGAGAGAACTATAGTGCTATCTAACGACATAATTTTTTTGGAACCAACCAACCCAAAAGTTTACTGTAGTACAGTTCATAAGGTTTTTTTATGTTTGATGTCATTTGTCTACAGCGTTACATTCCCTGGAGGAATGTCGATCTAAGTATTTTAATAATATCCTCCTCCTATTGACTATCTCATTATTTCGTTGCTGGATCCAAGATAAATTATCTTTCTCCTGAGATACCTTGTAGGTAAAGTTCCGAACCAGTTCTTGCCATATTTTGAAAATTAATTAGTGGAAGTCCTTTTTATTTGTTGATAGATTTGTATAAGGTTATATGATATTAAGTAACCCACAAGACTGTTTGCTTAACCTTCTACTGAATGACACAAGTGTGTTCCTGTAAATATACCTGAAAAATAACGAAACATCCCATGCCAACTGTCAAGAAACACAGCACAGGTGGTGCCTCATGAATGAAACGAGGATCGACTTGGCAACGCCAACAGATAATACACGAGTGCTCTAGCAATCAATTACTTTTGAACTGTCAAGATAACGTAATCGTCTGTCAAAATATTCTAAAATGGACCGGACGAGTCACGTCTTTTCTGAATGGTAGTTTCCATTGCATTTCCTCTTTGATCTATTGGTCATCAAGTTGACTTCTGTTCAAGAGGTCCTGGGTCCGATTTCTGGGTTTTTCCAACAATCTTCTTTTTGACGTTACTCAAAAACAGATTAGAGTCAGAAAGTTGATGGTACCACCTTCGTTCCTCGGAAATCAAGTAAAACCGTTGGTTCCTTAACCTGATCTCTCTCCGGTCATATCGGCTTGCCGTCTTAACGAACTATGAGAGTAAAGGAACAGAGAGTGCACCTGTGCACTCTCATATCTCCTGCGTACCTAGCGCATCTCTGTAAGGATTGGCCGATGCCAAAACCGTCTAGGATAATAATAACATTTATTCCATTTCTGCTGTATCAAATGCGATAGTGCTATTATTAACCTTTTTGTGTTAGGTTGCTACGAGGTGATGATTTGAAACACGTGACCTCTACACGTGTTTCAACCAACCATGTAAGTTATTTACGACTGATAATAACAAAGTTCAAGAGAATGATTTCGGACTTCTGGTTTTTAAAATATTTTTGTCAGTTTTGCCATGATTTATGATAATGCAGGCCGTGCCCCGGCTGACGGCGTCCGTATTTTTTACGAGAAATTACAAGTGAAGCCATCTCTTTCACGCTGCCATGCTGGCATGAGTGACAGGGATGCATACAGTGATAAATACGTTCATCCTCATATGGAGTAACGTCGCTGATTCATTAGATCACACCAGCCAGGCGCGGCAGACCCAAATGGTTGCAAACATTATAGTCCGTCAAAGTCGTGTGCGCGACCTTTCTAAAGAGCGATAGTGTTACGGGGGGCGAGGCGTTCTAGATGTCAGCGGGGACTTGTGGTCTTGTGGTGTTCCTATGACAGTCGTGTGCGATTGGTGCTTCCTTAACTTACCGACCGTCTTTCGCCTCAGTACCGTTACCATGAGTTTACGGCGGCTTTAATCGTTAGCGACGACGTAAAAAAAGTGTATGGAAAATTGCACAGCGCCTCTAGCGGTTACTTGGAGGACTACATTTTTCCATACACTTACGTAGTCGCTAGCGAGTAAAACCACCGTAAACTCATGGTAACGGTACAGAAGGGTCGCGCATGAACAGGTCGGACTATATTTGGTTTCATATCTCTCCACTCCAAGATAAATCCAGGAATTTCATGATGAAGATCTTGTCTATTTGGAAGATATTATTCACCCAGGAAGCTTAAACAATTTAACTCGTATGACGTGTCTTCTACGTCGTCCAAATATTTTGGCGCATCTCTTCAGTGCGGTATTTGACGTATTTTTATTGGATTTCGTTACGCTAATACTTAATTAGATATAATTGTGCCAAGAAATGCTGAATAAATGAATGAGTATCCATTTTCTCAACTGGCTGGAACAGTCAGACTACGTTTTGGAAGGCTAGAGGCGGATCTGAGGAATTCTTCTTGTCATATCAGCCTATTGCAGTCCACTGCTGGACATAGGCCTCTCCAAGACTGCGCCAACTTTCACGGTCCTCCGCTTCTCGCATCCAGACACCACCGGCCACCTTCCTCAGGTTATCGGTCCACCTAGCATGGGGTCCGACACTACGTTTCCAGAGACGTGGTCTCCATTCGAAAACCTTCCTACTCCTTCGCCCGTCGGTTCTGCGACAGATATGACCAGCCCACTGCCACTTCAGCTTACTGCACCTCTGAACGATATCTATGACTTTCGTCTTTTGGCGGATGATCTCGTTCCGGAGTCTCCTTGTATAATTGTACATTTAGAATCAATCAATCCATTGTCAAAGGAGGACTTGAAAAGACATCTAATTTGACTTGTCTTGAAGGTTGATATTGGTACAGGTCACGTTGAAAACCTCACGTAGCATTATTGATAAAATGATAATGAAATTAACACGTGATTTTAACTGGTTTGTCAATTAGTGTTTCGATTTTTGTCTTGAATGTGTGGTTCCAATTATACGTAAATACCTACATACATTTAACCATATCTTCTTCTTTTGTTTATACAATAGATATTATAACTTCTCTCATTCGAGCCTACTTCTATTCTCGTCAGTCAGCTTTGATACCATTTTTTAATGTTCTGTGTCTGTCGAATTCGCCATCAAGAAAATGAGAGGAAAATACAATTTTTGACAAGTATGACATTTTTGTTACTGCCTAAACAAATAAAACATGTCTTCTTATTTTTTGACCTTCTCTTATTATCGCTTTGATTTAAGACACAGACAATTTGGCATCAATCTAAATAAATTTTAATTCTCAATAAATATGCCCAACTCTGTTTTTTGCTTCACAGTTGTTGGGTATAAAGGTAAATTAATATACCCAACTCTCTTTATGCTTCGCGGTTGTTGGGTATATAAAGGTATCCATTTTGGCTAATAATGTCCTCCTAACCGAATTTCGACTACGGCGGCCTATCTCAACAAAGATTAGCCAACTGCGCAGGACATATTATAGTTCACAAGTGTGTGCGCAATACACAGGTGCACTCTTTGTTCCTTTACTCTCATAATTCGGTGAGACGGCAGTCCGACATGACCGTAGAGAGATCAGGCGCAGGACCAACGGCTTAATGTGCTTTCCAAGGCACGGGGGTGTTAACACCACCAACTTCCTGACTCCGGAGCTGTGTCTGAGTAATTTCAAGACAGCAACCAACCCAAACACTCTCGGCCCGACCCGGGATTCGAACCCGAGACCTCGTGGATAGTACCCAGCGTGCTGGCCGCTAGATCAACGAGGCAGTCGTACCTACTAAGAATCGTTGAAAGTCAAAGGTTAACGATTTCAGACAGTGCCTATTATTAGTCAGCAAAAACTAAAGACAAAAGAATTCAAAATAAACTGTACTCATTACGTTTATGTAAAATACGTTGTTTTGTCTTGGTGGAGTAGATCAGTAGACATGTTTACAAAAGATTATAAGTCAAGCAGATACCTATCTGCTTAAGCAACCTGTTTACACACATTCAGAAAACGTGGTATTTCTTTTCTTATAGATATCGAGATGTTTGTAGTTGCCATGCAATTTTAAATTGTTTGACATTCGTAAATGGCATTTGTGTCCTAATTTGCATTTTGATCTTGTTTTTAAGGTTGTTGACCACCAAAAGTTGTTCCCCATTGATTGAAAATATGAACGCATTTATAACATTTCTGACAGAGAATTTAATCTGGGATTGAGGCAAGTAAAACCTAGGGGCAAGAAACGGCATTGAAAATCTTTCTACTGGCTACCCATAGTATTCCACAGAAAATAAATTTCTGGTTCTGGTATAAAAAGTAGCTCGTCTGACACCAATGAATGTTTATTATATTTCGTTCTTACTTTGGTGATTCTTCTTAGTCTGCTTATGACTTTATTTGACCATGTTCCATAAGAACTATGTTTCCATGACGCTGAAGGTTATCAGTCTGATAGTCATACTTGAAACAGTTCTGCTGGCGTCAGAAATATGGTGGTGTTAACAGTCCCGTGCTTTGAAAATCGGAAAGCACTTTAATCATTGGTCCATTGTCTGATCTCTCTCAGGCGCCGTGTCACCGAACTATGAGAGAGAAGGAACAGAGAATGCATAGCGCACATACTTCTGCACTATATCTCCTGCGCAATTGGCTGATCTTTGTTGATGCAGGCCGCCGGGGCTGAAGTTCTGCTGGGAGGATATTATTATATTGCAAAAAATTCCTTACAAACACCAATTCACGCCTAGAAACAGAAGTAATTAAACACGTTTCTTACTAAATACTGCATGTCCGGTGTTCAAAGCTGAATAAATCTGAAGGTCAGACGGTAACCTTCACACACAGCTGTTTCGAACGATCAGCGCTAAAAATGTCGGTCCGACGCGTTTTATTTCATCGGCTTGTGTCCTTTACAGCACATTGACTGCATTTTAATCATTAGTTATTTGTATAGCTGCATTCTTATGGAAAGCTCAAAGTTTTGAACATTATTCAGACGGTTGTTCGAGGGTCTTAGGTGCTGTTATAGTTCAGGACCTCAAAAGAAAAGTTTTTTCAAACAGACTTCATTTTGTTGCCAGTCTGTCCGCCAAGACTCTTATCTATGGAACGCGTTGAATCATGTCGAAATTACCATCAAAAACTTATGTCCTCGATCTCTTGAAGCTATAAAAAAAAATCAAGCTTCTAAGTCACCGCAATCCAATGATACGGCCATTATAGCCTCATATTCCTAACAGAAAACATACCAAACAAACAACCCAACACTTTTCGGCCTGACCCGGGTGTCGAAACCGGGACCTCGAGGATACTACCCAGCGTGCTGACCACTAGACTAACGAGGCTCGCTTGATACCGCGGCTCCAAACAATGATCGGGTACTCCTTCCAAACCATTGGCGAAGAGACTGAAGAGCTTCAGCCAGGATACTTTGTTGGTCATAGCTCTTGTTGGTGGAGTCTTTTCCATCTTTTTATGTTTTTCCCTCCACTTCTTACTACGACACGACGTTCATCTTTTCTTTATTTGCTGCATGTAGCTTATTCTTGGTCTTCCTCACTTCGTGTTGTTACAAAACTAATTTGATGTTTCTGCTAGCACTAGCTAAAAATATCCGTTTCCAATATAGTATGTTATCCAGCGTTTATTTCAATTTCTTGTCATGATAGTTTATAAGTACCTAACATACCAAGTTTGGCAATACATATCACTTATCACCTGTTGTTTTCCTGTTTTGATTGTGCAACGATCAGGAAAATTCCTGTTTACCTAAAGGCGGCCGGAGTTTTGGTTTGGACATCGGACCTTTGTGCCTTTCCGAGGCACTTGGCTGCGACAGATCCAAGTCATTTGCTAGCTGTTTGAACAAATGGCTGAATATCATTCAGGCCTCTAGTTAAACGACATCATCAGCCGTAGGACGCCCACTGCTAAACATAGGCCTCCCCAACGGTTTTCCGCAGCGACCGGTTGCAAGCGGTCTGCATCCAGTGTGAATTTGCGATTTTTATAAAAGGTCGTCTGTCTTACTTCGGGCGGTTTCTCACTTATTTCAAGGCAAAAACCACAAAAACAAATTCCGACCCGGGTTTCGAAGAGTTTCCGAGAAATCTAATTAGATATGTGTGTGTTTATTTGTAGTTACGTTAAGTAAGTGGTCCCGGCTAATATCTGTTGATATTAGTCGTTAAGCCTAGTCAGAGGCCGTGGGGCGGCTCGATAACATCTGACAGTAAGGTTGGTCACTTGTCTTACAGACACCCCTCCACCAATCCGCACTGAACCCGCGTGGTGGAGTATGGCTCGTACCTCCTCATAGTTGAGATTAGGCCTTTGCCCAGCTGTGGGATCTATATAGGCTAACTTTACTTTTTACTTTACTTTTAGTTTAGTTGTATCATATCAAGTTATATCATAATTCTGCATTGTGATTGTGACGCAACTGCCTACGTGACCATGAAGTCTAGTTACACAGGTCGCATACTTGTGGATTCTTTCGTCATTGATAAGAAACAGCACCAAGCGGAACACTGCATCTTATGTCCTTATAATAAGAGCGATTTTGCAACAAATATTTATAGTGTCATGTGTTGACGCTGTACTCTTTCTCATGTAGTTTCTTCACCGTCTTTGCCAATGTTACATGATGCACAGTACCAAATGACAGCAGGCTTACTCTTGAACGCAATGTCAATCTCAATTTAATTCTAATGCAATTCCAATCGTGCGGCAATTCG
This sequence comes from Pyrausta nigrata, assembly GCA_949316185.1. Taxonomy (NCBI): domain Eukaryota; kingdom Metazoa; phylum Arthropoda; class Insecta; order Lepidoptera; family Crambidae; genus Pyrausta; species Pyrausta nigrata. Next base: position 7,863,247 of record OX438965.1, read on the forward strand.
GTACTCTTGAAATCAATCTCGGCAGGATTGTATTGCCCTTGAGATTGCGGCGGGATTGTGAGTTCGGCATGAAGTTAGTTACATCTTTCACTCTGGATCAAAACACCACAGACTATGAAAGAACGAATGAATGAATAGAAAATGTAAGAAAATGTTGATTAAAACAATGTTTTGTCTAAAATTATTTATAATTTATAATAAAAAACACAATTTAAAACTATTTTTGATTGAAAACTTAATAAATAAGTATATTTTAGGCAGGAATGGAAGTTTCTGCATAACTTCGTTTGCCAGCTGTGTCTATTAAAAAAACAAATGCCAGTGTTAAGTGTATTTTGGTGGTAAACTATGAAAGTTGTTTGTAATAAAATGCAAAGGTATTTCAAGTGGTTTTTAAGTGCAAGCTGGTAAGTAATGTGAGAAAAAAACGGTTGCAAGATTAAAGTTTTGAGTCACAACCCGTGAGGACCCTCTGGCATTCGTATTTACTGTAAAAGCGGATTTTGTTTATCAAGGTAAATCTATTAGTTTTTTTAGTTTAATGTTGCATGCTTTTTGTGTTTGTTTAAAACATGTTATTATTGTTGTAGACATGCAATGGCAAGCCGACCCTCCCAACGACAAATGGAAGCCTTGGTAGAGTTTCTGGAGCGTAATCCAGGCATAGCCAAAGGCCTCTTGCGAACCCAGCAGGCCAAGGTAGAGACGCGCAGGAAGTGGCAGGAATTTGCCATTGCTGCCAATGCAATGGGTGGCGTCTCAAAAGATGGGCCCGCTTGGTCCAAGGTAAGATAGCAATGAAACCTTATTACAATGTTTTTACCTAATATATTTATGGATAAAATACCTAATAATTATACTATTTTAAACTATTAAATTATTTTATGGTTTAGTACTGGGCTGAAAAAAAATGCAACCTAAAGAGGCAGTGCCAGCAACGGGCTCAATCCATTAGACGCACTGGAGGAGGAGTCGACATGCTGCCTGAGCCCTCTCAACTCGAGCTACGTTTGGTGGCAGTCATGGGTGGCAACTCCTTTGCCACAGGAGACAGGGGGCTGGCTGTAGACCCTTTCCCACACAGTAGTGTGAGTATAAAATTAATATATCAAACAAAATGCATATTGATTTTAAACATAGTTTTGATTTTTACTTGTTATTGGCAGTCACAGCAGAGCTTGTCGTTACTGGAGCAACCATCCACATCACAGGCTGCTATCGCTCAAGAGGAAGTAATGAATTTTGAACTTGCCGTGGAAGTAGAACAGCAAGTTCAAAATCCACCACAATCCCCTACTGAGCGAGTGGAAGGAAGCCAGCAGGCAGAAGGAGGGGCAAACCAGCAAGGCGTACCAACTCATGTGCAGTCTGGTAAGTAATTTTTTACAGAATATATTCATATGAAAGCTTAGTGTAACTTTCACATAAATATATTTAGATAATCAGGATGTTTTAAATTTTTGCAATAATGTATTATTTTTTCTTTTTAGCAACTCGCCGAGCTCAAAGACATCAACAAGGGCGTCAGGGCCGAAGAGCATCCTTCTTGGACACACAATTTGCCCGATTTGAAGAAATTGAGTCGAGGCGAGTTGAATCAGAGAGACAGACTGCACAAGCTTTGGAAAAAATTGCCACTGCAATTTCAGATATTGCCCAGCTTCTGTCAGGTTATTTAGAAATAAGACGAAGGGAGGAGTAATAATGAATATTGTGATTTACTCCTCCCTTTGCATTATTTTTAAGTAAACTGACAGTTGAAAAAAAGCATGTTAAAAAAAGTATGTTATAGTATTATTTAATTTTTATAAACATATTGTCATCTAATTTGTTATGTATTTATATAGTTAAAGGTTTAAAATAACTACTTAAGTGATTAATTTACCAAAGATAAAAAGACTGTTAAAATTACATCTTTTTTTATTTCACTATATTTATTTAATTATGTAATTTGGTACACAAAACAAATAATGTTTTAAAATTTATTGTAACTCCAGTGGCGAGTGTACACAGCATCTAGTTAATAAAAATACATAAATAAGATGGAAAAATAATACTTATTGACTATAAATTACAAAAAAAGATAAGTTAAAATGACAAAAAATAATTAAAACAATGGCATTTAGAAAATTAGTGTACACAGCATGCAAATTTAGTTAAAAAAATATTAACTTAAATTTAAAGGAAACATAATACTTATTGACTGATGATAACACAGTAATAAATTTAGTTACAAAAGATTTGTCGTGACAAAAATAGAGTAAAACAATGATATTAAGAAATTTAATATAAAGATGCTTAGAGCCTGCTACGTGCTGCCCATAACTGTCTTACAAGACTTGCACGAGCCTCAATACCTCTTTGGAGCTCTACAGATGACCTACCTCGATTGATCTGTATAATTTCAGGGTCGAATACAGCTTCAGCTCCATCGGGGTATCCAACATCCTCATCAATACACATTCGTGCCCTGTTACACATGTTATGGAGCACGCAGCAGGCATTTATAATTTTTGCTGCAACATCAGGGTGATAATGCAACACTCTATGACCTAATAAGCATCTCCACCGATTTTTTAATACACCAATAGTGCGCTCTACAGTATTCCTAGCTGTAACTTGCATCTTAGTGTAATGTTCTTCTGGTGAGCCAGGTACAGCATCCACAATAGGCGTCATCATATACTCTCGTTGAGCATATCCTGAGTCTCCTGAAATTATGCGATTAGAATGAAAAAGGTTTCACCTTAATGTAGAATGTGATAAAGAAAAATATAAAAGAAATACCTAATAAAATGGCAGGTTCACCCGAGTTAATCAACTCTATCAGATGGTTTTTAATTGGATGCTGATTCCATATAAAACAATCGTGAGAAGCTCCACCAAAAGATGCATCTACACTTAAAATGTTCAAGTCAGAGTCACAAATCTGTAAATAAAATATGAAATAGGTTAAACAAGCATTTAAAGAACAGAAAATATTTTAAAATAGGGATTTACATTGTACATACAAATTAACAGTAAAAATTTAATAAACTTATTGTACATACAATCAACACATTCCTTGAGTGAAAATGTTTCCTATTAAAATATCTCTCCTCATTTTCACTGGGACGCACTATTGCCACATGTGTCCCATCTATGCATCCTATAACTGCAGGAATGCCGAATTTTTCATAAAATCTGGAAATAATTATTAGTTGGTCAGCAATAGATTTCCTTAATAAGTGAAATAGGTAGGTATGTGCTTCCGATTGCTAAAATTCAAAGAATCTTTAAGATAGCTTTACCTTCTTTTGACATTATCCCGTTCTTCTTGGTTTTGTGGGAATTTTATATATTTGTGCAGTATCTCCGGGCTATTTAATGCTGCAGTCACATCTTTTAGCGCTCGAGACACTGACTGCTGTGACATAGGAGCTCCTAACGAACTCCCCACGAGACGCTGATAGCTACCAGTAGCGAAGAAAGATAGAGCTACTAATATCTGTAAACAAAAATTACACAAAAGTTTGGCAAACTTGTAAATTTATTACAAAAAATATTTGAGGTTACGAAATTATTTACCTTGTATTTTGTGCTAATATCACTTTTTCTTTTTGGCACTGGCATCAAGGGCTCTAATTCGTGGCACAATTCTAGGAAAAGAGCCTTGGTGAGCCGATAGTTGGCTTGAAACTCATTGTCGCTCATAGCTAGAGCTTTATCGGCATAACGAGCAATTCTCAGTAAATTACGCCTTTGTCGTAAGTCCATCTTATGGGCTTCACGAAGAATACAATATTGTAATACTAAGCGAGCCATTTTATGCACTTTTTCACTGATTAAAAATGTATTCAATTTCAATAAAGTTACACTTTGGTTGTTGTGTCAATTCACAATAAAAACACAAGATTGACGCAATAAGCTGCTGTCAAACTAGCGTCAAGAGTATCATTTCGCAATCCCGGGACGCGATCTCAATGTCTTTTAGTTCACTAAATTTCCACGCAACTCAATTCCAATGTGGCGCTAGTGTCGGTTTCAAGAGTGCCATTTGACGTTTTTTCGATTGAAATTGAAATTGGACATTGGAATTGTGTGTCAAGAGTAAGCCTACAGGTCTACCTCTTTTTTAAATAAATACATCAGTGATGCAGACATCAGCATTTCTGAATTTTAGGGTTCCGTATCGCAAGGGTGACCTTAACGACCGCACTGGTTACATACTTACTTACATGGTTTAAATAACTACTTATAGACGACCGTCTTGGTTTAGTCGTCCGCGCACCGGACTTCTAAACCAGGAGGTTGCGGGTTCGAATCCCGCAAGGGGCAAATGTTTGTGTGATGAGCACGAGCATTTGTACCTAGTCATGGATGTTTATATGTATTTAAGTATTTCTATCAGTTATCCTAGTCACCATAGCACAAGCTCATGCTTAGTTTGGGGCTAGGTAATTGGTGTGTTTGTTGAAACAATTTATAATTTATTATAATTTATAGCAAGTAAATGTACAGAGTGAACGCCACATTACACAGACCTTATCATTGCGTCGTACAACCAGACCAACCACATTCACTTATGATAATGATTATTGACCGCGTACAACTGACTGAATCGTAACATAAAATATTTTCGCTGTATTAAATACAATTATTTTACAAAACTAGCTAACAAAAATATTCGTTAATTAAAAGGTTAAAACCTTAGATCAACCATACCGTTTATTTAAGGTTCCGTACCCGAAGGGTAAAAAAGTCACGACTGTAAATATCTGATGATTCAGATCAATCAATGATTTGATTCTAAAACCGTTATTCGTTGTTTTATAATATTAACTAGCAGTTCCCCGCGACTTCGCCCGCGCCAAAAGTCAGATTTTCCATACAAATTTTCATCCCCCATTTCACCCCCCTTATGATTTTATATCGCGACAAAAAGCCTATGTCCTTCCCAGTGTCTTAAACTATCTCTGTGCCAAATTTCATTTGATTCGGTCCAGTAGTTTCGGAGCCTATTCGATGCAAATAAACAAATAAACAAACAAATCTTTCCTCTTTATAATATTATTATAGATTACTAGCTGTTGCCCGCGACTTCGCCCGCGTAAACTACTATTCCTGTATCCTACAGGAACTGTGTTTTTTTCCGGGATAAAAAGTAGCCTATATGTTATTCCAGACTATAATCTATCTCTGTGCCAAATTGCATCCATATCCGTTCAGTAGTTTTTGTGTGAAGAAGTAACAAACATACACACTCACACACTCACAAACTTTCGCATTTATAATATTAGTGGGATAGATAAATCCTTTACTTATCGACCAACTAAAATCATTTGCTAGTAATACTACAGAATACTAGTACTTCGTACAGAAGTATGACTTAGCAATTGTATTCAAAGAAATGTCTACTCAATGTCGTCAACAATATGGCGTAATTTTGTTCGCCTCAGAGTCAAGCACATTTTCGTGTAGACACCTACAAAAATCCATTGCAAGATAATTTTATACTTATTGCTCTGGAATATGATTCATAATACACTAAACCTATTTAGTGACGTAATATCACGCGACGCGATAGGGTTGACTTCTAACGCCATCTAGCGCCTCTTTCTAGTACTTTATTCATTCTCGTCCAGCCAGCAACGTAGCCGCGCGGCCGCCGGTGAATAAAACGCGCGAGCGTGGCTCTGGCCGGTAGCGACACGCAACTTGTTTTAGCACCTACGTAGGTGCGCCGCGCGTAGGTACGTTTTTGCTACCTCCGCGGGGAGATACACAGACCTGGTAATACATGAGAATCTAGCCAAATTTTAGCAACGTTCAAAACTCACAAGTAAATCAATTATATATAAAAAAACTAACAAATATAAAATATTGTATTTTTAATTTTTCTATAAATTATAAAATTACTTATTATTTGTGAATACCGATGGAAACAATTTATTCATTCATTATTCGTCATTCAATGCCCAACTCTGAGTAATATCCTAGTGTAATTCATCACTTTTGTTACAACTTAAATTGTTTTACATCTTCACCCTTGCTGAAGTGGCCAGCACATTCAGACTACACATTTTCGTTTTATAATCGACTTTATTATAACCGTATAAGATGCCACAATGTTTTGTGATGTCGTGATGTCGTCCGTAAAAACATTTTATCTTCTATATTCTTGGCACAGTCCCAACTTATGAAGAATTTATAATACTTTTGTTCGTTACTATAAACATTTAACGAGGACGCCATGTGGCTTGTTGGCATTTCCTCAATTCAATAAATTATTTACTGTTTTCTTCTTATATTCAATGAAAAATAAGAGCGTCGGTGGCGCAGTGGCTAGCGGGTTGCCTCTCATGCGGGAGGAGCCGGGTTCGATCCCACGTGTCGCCATGTACCAATGAGTTTTTCTGAGTTATGTATATTAGTTGTTTCACTAACTGATGCTCTTACCCCCGTAACCGGGAACCTGGGAAACCTGCACATTCAGGCGACTGAATGTGTAACCATGATCCAAAAACTGTTTAGGCACAGAATAAGCACTAGTACTTCGTACAGACGTATGACTTAGCAATTGTATTCAAAGAAATGTCTACTCAATGTCGTCAACAATATGGCGTAATTTAGTTCGCCTCAGAGTCAAGCACATTTTCGTGTAGACCTACAAAATCCATTGCAAGATAATTTCATACTAATTGCTCTGGAATATGATTCATAATACACTAAACCTATTCAGTGACGTAATATCACGCGACGTGATAGGGTTGACTTCTAACGCCATCTAGCGCCTCTTTCTAGTACTTTATTCATTCTCGTCCAGCCAGCAACGTAGCCGCGCGGCCGCCGGTGAATAAAACGCGCGAGCGTGTCGCTGGCCGGTAGCGACACGCAACTTGTTTTAGCCCCTAAGTAAGGGTCGCCGCGCGTAGGTACGTTTTTGCTACCTACGCGGGGAGATACACAGGCCTGGTTTAGGTTCCCGTGTTAACAGGGCCACGGGGGTCAAATGGCAGTCGCTCCACTGTAATTACCTGATCTGCCAAATCCTGGATCATGGTCAGCGGATCCTGGGCCCGCGCGTGCGAGTGCACAACTAGGATAACGCTAGGATGATGATGATGATGATTCAATGAAAAATCTGTTTGTGTTAGCGCCTCGCAAATGGTCAGATGAAATCAGTTTTAGCTCACAATTTCGCTGTCAAAACCTTTTTTGATTTTTGATAAATAAATAAAATTTATTTATTATTGTTAGTAACTCAAAGAAGAATTAAAAACTATGTGTGCTAGTATTAAAAATATATTATAGTTTGAAATATTTTTTAACACTCACAGTGTTTTTCTTATTTATACATATAAGTTTAAATAAGAAACCAAAAATTCGCACATAGGCACAGAATACTAGTACTTCGTACAGAAGTATGACTTAGCAATTGTATTCAAAGAAATGTCTACTCAATGTCGTCAACAATATGGCGTAATTTAGTTCGCCTCAGAGTCAAGCACATTTTCGTGTAGACACCTACAAAAATCCATTGCAAGATAATTTCATACTTATTGCTCTGGAATATGATTCATAATACACTAAACCTATTCATTGACGTAATATCACGCGACGCGATAGAGTTGCTGCTACGAAAAGCTTCTAACGCCATCTAGCGCCTCTTTCTAGTACTTTATTCATACTTTTTTTTTAAGTCATTTTGCGAAGGCAGTGACATCTACCCGACCTGCATTGCAACAGCAGCGGGCCAAGTAGTTACGGTTAACCAAAGGTCGTAGGTTCAAATCCTACCTGTGTGCGAATTTTTGGTATCTTAATTAAACTTATATAAGTACCTATATATATTTTTAATTAGTTTCCTTGCAATTTCATAGACTTGCCAAATATTCCCTTTTGTAACGAATTTTGTAATTGTTTGATAATAAGTAACACAGTCACAGAGATGAGGTGATGACATTTTAAAATCAGTCGCACAGTATTTTATCAGCCTATTGAAAATCAGCCCGCATCTAAGGCCATACCAAAATGACCCAGTCATGTATGAATCAACTGTAGTTCAACGACCGTGTCAATCAAACTTTGCCCTACTTTTTTTCAGTCGGGTAAAAAAGCAACACAAAACCTCCAAAGTTGAACAATCGCCACGTCATGATGCATCATGATAAGTTCTTGAAATAAGTGAGTAATAGAAGACAATTTACAACAGCTTACACCATTTGAAAAGGGGATTTCTACGATGAACGAACAAAGGTCGCTTGTTGCAATCTTCTTTATTATTTACTAGTGGTTCCCCGCGACTTCGCCCGCAAGAATTGGATGTTCCATATAAACTTTCATCCCCCATTTCACCCCCTTAATGTTTTTATATCGCGACGAAATGTACCCTATGTCCTTTCCAGGGTCTCGAACTGTCTCCACACCAAATTTCATCTTAATCGGTTCAGTGGTTTAAGCATCAAAAGGTAACAGACAGACAGACACACTTTCACATTTATAATATTAGTATGGATCAACACACGGGTGTATTGTTTTGTATATTACGTTACTAGCAAACCGCCCTGGATTCGCACGGGTGCAGTTTGCATGTATTATACATCTACACTAATATTTTAAAGAGGAAAGATTTGGTTGTTTGTTTATTGAATAGGCTCTGAAACCACTGGACCGATTCAAATGAAATTTGGTACGCATAGGCTACTTTATGTCGCGATATATGTATAGTCATAAGGGGGGTGAAATGGGGGATGAAAGTTTTTATTGAAAATCCGACATTTGGCGCGGGTGAAGTCACGAGGAACTGCTAGTATAAAATATTCTCTTGAATCATTCTATTTATTGATAAAAGACTTCATTAAAATCCGTTGCGTAGTTTAAAAGAGCTGAGCGTACAGACAGCGAAGGGCGACTTTATTTCATACTATGTAAAGAAGATGTAACTAGCGAATAGTCGTGATTTGTCCGCCAACACAAAGAAAAAATATTGGACAACATCACGTACCTACTTTGACGACCGTCTTAGTGTAGTGGTTCGCGCCCCGGACTTCTAAAACCAGGCGGTTGCGGGTTCGAATCCCGCAAGGGGCAAATGTATGTGTGATGAGCACGAGCATTTGTACCTAAGTCATGGATGTTTATAAATGTATATAAGCATGTCTATCCGTCATCCTAGTCATCTAGCACAAGCTCACGCTTAGTTTGGGGCTAGGTAATTGGTGTTTAGAAAAAAACCTGATCCCAAAGTAAGTAACTAAAGCACTTGAGTTATGGAAATCGGAAACAACGGTGGTGCCACAACACCCAGACGCGAGACAATATGGAAAACATGGATTTCTATATTGATCCGACCGGTGAACCTGGGACCTCAGAGACGGTCACACGATGAATAGCGTCGTGCGAGCCACCCGACCACGGAGGTGGTCACATTGTGAAATATTTTTTTTACAAAATCATGGTCTCACCGTGATGCAAATAAACAAATCTTAACGTCACGAATCACGATTCGTCATTTTGTTTACGTTATGTGAGTCATTGTGTCGTCACCACTATACTTAAACCAATAAGATTGTTGTATTTATAACTATTGAAATTTTAAAAGAAAAGGTATAGTAGGTAATTAGGTATACGATTTCATTAATTGTTTCACAGCTCACTAAAATAAGTTCAGAATCTGTGGATAATATTTGTATGGATATTATTGAAAATTTTTTTTGTTTTATCGAGTAACACAGTAACCTGTGGATAACGGTGTGGGTTTCACAATTAACATATCGATTTTATTTTATTACTACTTAGTAATATACATTGTGTAAACTGTTTATTATCCCCTAGTAAATAAATAAAACTACATTCTTTGATACTGAACCTTATTAAATTAGCTAAAATATAGGTTTGTGTATATTAATATTTATTACTATAATAACAGTAAATATTGTAAAAAAAAACATAGTAGGTAACTATTCAATTTTTTTCTTGTACTCAGTTCATTTCTGAATTTTATTCGATTTAGAAGTTTTAATCTCATATTGAACTGTGTTACAAGAGAATAAAGTCCATTTTCGTTTGAGCACCTTAAATATTTTCGTATACATTGGAATGACATTCATAAATAGGCCATGTTGCAATCTGAGTTTGTTTACACTTTGTAGCGTCTAGAATTTGCCAGATATTATTGTCATCCGTCCTTTTCTTACTGTATATGTTGGAAAGAGACGACGGACGACTGTCTTGTCTTTGTGTATTTGGGACAATGTCAAAGTTCTACAATTATGAGGTTAACTGATTATTTTCAAGATATTTTAACATTGGAAGTACCCTCAAATATTGTGTTGTAGTAATTAGTCAATAATACAAAATTGAATGGTGATACCTATTGCTTGAGGGTGTATCACAAAGTTTAATCAGAAACGCTTTTTGAGAAGATACTATTGATTTAAATAATAAATCAAATGGTTAATTTTCTTTAGAATAACTTAATTATAAAGAATTGTAGTTTCAAGAATATATTCATTGGACTACTACAACTATAATAATAATAATGTTCTCCTAGCCGAATTTCGACCACGGCGGCTTATCTCAACAGAGATTAGCCAACTGCGCAGGACATATTATACTGCACAAGTGTGTGCGCAATACACAGGTGCACTCTCTGTTCCTTCACTCTCATAATTTGGTGAGACGGCAGTCCGACATGCATGACCGACATGAGAGATCAGGCGCAGGACCAACGGCTTAACGTACTTTCCGAGGCACGGGGGTGTTCACACCACTAACTTTCTGACTCCGGAGCTGTGTCTGAGTAATTTCGAGACAAAAAAATACATTTGCGGCTCATACAATCGAGCATGTTTCGCCTTTGGGTGCACTTTTTGTTCTTTTACTATCATAGTCTCAGGGCGATGTTTATCGATTAAATTAAAATATATTTTTAATGAAATATAGTAAGATTATACCTTTAGTCAGTATAAAAAAGTGACCCAAGCAACTTCAGGCCAATTTCCATTCTACCTGCATTTAGCAATATTTTTGAAAAAGTTATATTAATTCAACTGCTCTTTCATTTTAACTTAACAATTTACTGCACGAGATACAATTTGGTTTCTCCAAAGGTATCTCGATACAACAGATGCTGGGGTGGCACTTGTGACATTTTGGATGCGTATGAAGATAAACATGATGCGATAGGTCTATACAATGTTACGGCTGCGGCAGTAGCCATAAATAGAAAATCTTCTGCGCCTTTCCGTAGCATCTATCGTAGTTGTTAGCGTAGTGATGTCGTAGTCTGTAGCAGCTTAGATGTCGGCGTAGATAATAAATGTCGCAGCACTGCTTTTAACCCATTCGCTGCAAACAATATAACGAAAAGTATATATTATATAGTCGTGTAACATTCGTCTGCAAATTCAGTCATTTATTTGCTAGAAGCAGATCTTAAACCTGTAATAATAATCCGTGTATTCATCCTGCAAGCAGGCATGCAAATTTATACAAAATAACCCCGTTATTCCAAAAACTTAGTACCGGGTTTAAGACAGGACTAAGCTATTAGCTAGCCAATTAGAAAAGCGCTTCTCTTCTCTCTAGGTTATGTCGCGAATGTGTCATTCATTTCTCTGTAGTCGGCTAATATTTAGACCCATTTTAAACCTAGTCTATTTTTTTTTGTAATAACACCGTTATTAGTTTTATTATTACTAATTTATTAACACCATTTTAAATTCGAAACAGAAAAACAACGTAAGAAAATGATGATTGATTGACATAAAGTGACACATTCATTAGTTAATTTTAAGATGCTAGCTAAATATACTATTTTTGTTTTATCGAGTAACACCACAGAATACTCGTAAGTACGAGTACTCCGTACAGAAGTATGACTTTGCAATGAAATTCAAAGAAATATCTACTTAATGTTGTCAACGATATGGTGTAATTCAGTTCGCCTCAGACTCAAGCACATTTTCGTGTAAACACCTACAAAAATACATTTCAAGATAATTTCATTCTTACAACTCTGGAATATGATTCATAATACACTAAACCTATTCAGTAACGTAATATCACGCAACGCCATAGGGTTGACTGCCACAAGAAGCTACTTACGCCATCTAGAAAGATGCGCTATCTTTCTAGGACTTTATTCACGCTCGTCCAACCAGCAACCTACTGTCGCGCACCGCCGGTGAATAAAACGCGCGAGCGTGTCGCTGCCGGCTAGCGACACCCAACTTGTTTAGCCCCTTACCAAGGGGTCGCCGCGCGTAGGTACGTTTTTGCTACCTACGCGGGAAAATACACTGGCCTGGTAACACTTAAAGTAACCTGTGGATAACGGTGTGGGTTTCACAATTAACATATTGATTTGATTTTAATACTACTTAGTAATATACATTGTGTAAACTGTTTGTTATCCCCTAATAAATAAATAAATAATAAATATATTTTTCAATACAAATCAAAATATTTATCTTAGCACCTCAGACAAAGTCGCGAGATGCCGCTTGTTCATAATATTATTATAGCTACCTGATCAATGTAAGATGCTGGCAATGCAATGTATAAATATCTACATTGTCTCTAGTGTCAACAATGGTTTTGAATGGGCTTTGTTTTATTCAAACGGAGGTGTAGGAATTTAAGATACTGTTTTGTTGGTGTATATGTTACGGTATGAGTGAATAATTGAAGATTATTAATAATTATCTATAATTATTAATAATAATTGGTACCTATAATTATTAATAATTACCGAAAGTCGAGAATAAAGTGATAAATTAATCACATTTGTCGGTTTTTATTAATAATTTAACCCTAGTAGTGATAAATGTAATATTCAATTAATCAGATTTACCGTAACAAATATACAAGTTGAACGGGATTCTGCCATCATACAACCTGTATTAACAACTAACATTTAAAAAAAAGAGGTATACCTGGGCCCGTAGCCAAACGGCAATCGTTCTGGAGCGAACTTCGCTATCACCAATGCAATGTCAAAATATGTATGCAAAAGTCACGTGATGTTTCGATGGCTTATGTCCGTTTCATATATTTTGTGAGCGAATAAGAACTTCGCTTGACAATAAATTGCCACTTGGCTACGGGCCCTGTTATCTTCTACTGCTCTGCAATTCGAATTTGATGCGCCGAGTCAAATGTCATATGTGTACGAAATTGGAATGAACAGTTGAGCAAATTACTCAATTTAAGGCAATCGATTTCCGCGCGCCAATGCTCTTCTACCTCTCTTTAAATGCACTATCATTGTCCTGTATCGAACTTCATTTCAATTTTAACCTCATTTTCACGTTTGAAAATTTTAATATTGCGTTATAGTAATTTAACTATGTAGACAAGAGGCACTTAAAGACGTCCCAATACCTGATGACCCTGACAATGCTTCGGGACAATGAGAGACTTTCTGCCAGTTTAGAATTTTATGTTGATAGATGGCGGACGCTATTCAACTAGACTAATCGCAATCATTGAGTCTGAAACTTAAAAAATATTGTAATGCTATGCCATGTAGTGGATGTACTACACTAATACGTCAAAAATTAGCCTTGATTCCTTTTATGCATCCTTTGCTTTCTTCTTTAAAACCTACCTGGCTTAGTACAACAGCAACGTAAGCCAGTGTCGCCAATTACTGGGCACAAAAAATTTAAGTCGTTTACCATCGACACGCTAAGAAGAACCTGGCTTAATTTGTTCATATCGACATCTAGTGGTTTTTTATGAACTGATTTCTGCCATTTGGAAAGTCAGAGTGCAAAAATCTCAATCGGTACAATCAGCATGTTTTCAGAGGCATCCTTAAAACAATTTCAAGAAAGTCAATTAATACAATTTGTCCCTGTCTAAGATTAAATATAAGTTCAGTCTCTCTTTCTTTGTCAAACAAACAAAAAAAGACAGATATTAATTTAGAAACGGCAGACCAAACAGCTGTCAATTGCTAAGGAAATTAAAGAATCCATAGACAATTTAGTAGGGATGTCATTCGATGACGACTAAAGTTAGACAAAAAACACCCAAAAACATTGAAAAAAAACTTGAAAAAAATCGTATCTTACGTATTTTTTCAAGTTTTTGGGTCACTTATCACTTAAATTTTTAAAATTATTGTAGTCTGTCTCTTTTCGTTTGTTTAGCAGAGAAAAAGACAGAGTGAACTTAAATCTGAAACAGGGCAAATTGGAATCGAGTCCATTGCCTCTTAAACCATTTCGAGAAACTCAGTGAATACAATCAGTATGTTTTCAAACAGCTGCAAACCTCTCCAAACCCATTTCAGTCAGTATGTTCTCTATCCTTATTTATATATCTTTCGTTCCAGGTCCACTTCTCGCCGGACCCGCCGAAGGTGCACGTGATGCGCGTGTGGGCATTCGCAGCGCGCCAGGCCCGCGCCGGCCACTGGGAGCGGTGCGCCATCGACCGCGACCGGTTCAAGAGAAGGTAAGGAGTCTTTTAGGTCCACTGTCTCTCTTGTAACGCACTAGGAGGACAGCGCTATCTAGCCTGTGGGAGCCGAGTCATCGCGTCCGTTGAAGTTGCTAGTAAAGGCGACAGTGGTAAGATGTCGCTAGTCGCCTAGAGGAGCTGACAGCTAAAGAGCTGCCTTTAAGTCCTCATTAACACCAAAGCGCGTCAGGCCCGCACCAGCCACTGGGAGCGGTGTGCCATCGACAGAGATCGGTTTAAGAGAAAGTAAGGAGTCTTTTAGGTCCACTGTCTCTCTACGATAAGTAACGATCAAACGATCTCCCATCAGGACCTCATCTGCAGCCGCAACAACCGGAAGGCATTCATTGCGCGAGTTCACGCACTCTTGGCAGACGATTAGACGAACATTCGAAGAATAATTTACAAGTAAAAGCAACAAGAGCAGCCCGACGCTAAGTCACGTTTACTGTAGTGTCACGCCCCAGAAGAGGTAAAGGTGATGTAGTGGGCCGGATATAGAATAGAATAGAATTTATTTAATAATTATAAAGAACCCTGAGCAAATACCGGGCGTGTATAGTTAGTAGCGTGTATAGTAGTTAATAGTAGTATAAATAAAATCAGCCCAATAATTGTTATTTCAGAATTGCCGACGTGGACATGGCCGTGTCGTGGGTTCTGAAGCCTCAGCACAGATCCAGGGTGATGTTCCAACGGTTCATGCCCTGGTGGAATGCGCAGAAGAGGCAAGAAGCAGCCGAGAAGAAACAGAAGGCGGCAGAAGATAAGCTAAGAGCTGAGGAAGAAGAAGAAAGAAAGCTAAGAGCTGAGGAAGAAGACGAAAGATTAAAAGAAGAAATAAGATTGAAAGAAGAAGAGAGATTAATAGGAGACGAAATATTAAAAAAAGAAGATACAACTCAAAAGGAAGAAAATTCTAACGAAGATAATACAGGTACAGTTAAAAGTGATATTGGTAGCGTCAATGGTTTTAAAGAAATTAATGGTGTTGACGAAATTGACGCTAAAATGACAAATGTTGATTCCAAAAGTATTAGTCACGCAAAAAATATCAGTAACAACGAAATCAAAGAGCAAAATTCTCTCAAAAAAGGCTTTATTATTAATTCTACAAAGAAAAATATCAACAAAAATGTAGGAAAAAAGACGCTTCGTAAAATTGTTAGTCACGATCTTAAAACAGTTACAATAACTGGCGGTTCTGATACGAAATTAGATAGAGCAGAAACTGTATCGGGTACTTGATGGAATATGGCTGATATATCTATCTATCTGATAGCTTATATCTTACGACTATCACATTTACTTAGCTCTGACGTTAACACGGGTTAAATTATATTACCAATGCCCAGTTTCTGAGGTATAGTGGCCATCACATCACACATTTTTGGTGCTTAAGAAACCTAGAGATAGCTTACCTATGGACCTTTTAAATTAAAACAACATGACTCAAGTAAAAGTGATATAGATTGAGATATAATTTCTTGTATTCTTCATACAAGAAAAGTACAAAAATGTGGCATTATCTTCCAAATCATGATACTTTTATTAAAAATATGTTGTTATTGTCATTAATCAATACAAACTCTGGCAAAGTATCTCAGAAACCGGGCCCAATAAGCAACTCAAACTAGTGCTCAAAAGCAATACAGTGGAATATTTCATACTCACTGAATAGCGAATATAACTATGTAATCGTAAAATGTAGCATCGCTTTCAATAGTAAGATCTTTAAAACTTAAGAAACACTATTTTCATATATTTTTTTACTTAAAATATGAGCACTGATACATTTAAGAGATGTCAAAATAATTCTCAATTTAGATCCTGGATTTAAAGCGAAGATAGATAGATGATTCTCGAATGATCATATATACAACTTATCAAAAATTATCAAGATAAATTATTTAATAACATAGAAAAACAAAAATAGATAAGGTCCTTGTGGTAAGGTTCCCAGGATGCTGGCAGCATTATCGCGCTGGATAGCGATGCTTATACGCTGAGCAAGGTAGCTGCCAGCTCTTCTCGAATTGACAAAAATATTCATAAAACAATGTCATGGCGTAATTGCGATTTAATGACCTAGCAGCGCCATCTCTTAAGATTAGAACTACTAGAAAAGCAAATCCCGATATTGCTCATACCGGACAATAGATGGCGACACCTTGCAATGTACTTGAAATATAAACGAAGTATTTTAAATCTTGCCAATAATATTTATTTTATGTTTAATATTGTGGGAACATTTAATTTTACATCATTTTGTGATGGGATTTATCTCAAAAACACTATTCTTTTCACAATGCCGGGGTTTATTCCATACAACAATAATACGAACTAAAAATAAAAAACAAGCCAGGTGTGATATTCGTTTTTTCTATAGGATTCACACCATTTGCAATACCACGCAAATAATACCATAAGACTTCTTCCAAATACTTGGGTATTTTAGCCATGAAACTAACAATGACTAAATAAACGAACTGACAAAAAAATCAATAAAATCGGTTTTACTGTAAAAAATACAAATATATATTATTTTGTAAAATGATTATTTTTAATGATATTGCTCTTTGGTTTCATGTAATTGGAAAGTTTTAGAGAAATCAAGATAAAACTAAAATATTTTTACATATTTAAAATTTACTTCAGCTCCTTTTAAAAAAAAACTAAGAAAATGTACATACTCGTACCAAGTAAAATAAAATTTGTTCGAAAATGTAAATTTGATTGTTTTTAATATTATAAATATACTTATGTCAAGTTTGGCAATGTTATTTTTGTTTATAGATGTCCTTTAATCAAATCATATTTTTGTTATTTGAAATAATAAATATCTTATCAGTTTGTTTGTACAAACAAACATTGTAAATTGCTTTGTAATCTTATATGGTGTGCAATACAGATATGTATATTCTGTCTTAAACTTTGCATCGGTTTTCGGCGTTATCACAAGGAGTTAAGGTTCAATTTATTGTGGCTTATTATTCGCACTACCAATAAGGGTAAGATGTAATATATACCCAAATGCTTTATTATACCTTGTACGTAGTTTAAATAATGAAGGGAAAACACTGTTAAATACATGATACATTGAAAAATAATTTCACTACACGGACTTAAATTTTGATGGAGATAAAAAATATCTTGGGAGGATGCGAAGTGCCTATGATTGTATAAAGTGTAAAAATCCAAAAAAGGTGTTATTACAAGAAACAAATGAGACAGTGTCTAGTGTTTTAAGCCTTAATTATTTAAAAGACGGCCAAATTGACAAATAGGTGTCATTTTATAAATAATAATACATTGGTTGTCAAGTCAACAACTTGTAAAGAACAGTGTTTTATTCCTCGAATGCTACGTGAAGCCATCCTAACATCCAAATTTCAATAAAGAAGATGGTTGGAAAGTTCCACCGGCATGGGACCTAGCAAAAACCAAAGCAACACCTAGCACTGCAAGATCTCAAGACACGGTTAGCTCTTTCTGCGTAAATCGGAACGTAAATTAATATTAATGAGTGACGGTAGTTTAAATTTTTCAGAACTTTGTAATGACAAATAATACCTTAGTCTCCCTGTGTCCACGATCGCTGTAAAGTGTTCGAAACGTCAGGTTTTAAATAAAATGTAAATAAATCGCGAAGTAATCCGTAAAATTGTGTTTTAATGAGTTACATCTCGCGTAAACGTAAGAAACAAACTTGTAAAGTGTATTCACCAAAAACAAAACGCACTTTAGTCGCCTAAATTTTAAAAAAAGAAAACTTTTTTTTTTTCAAACTATCCTTTTTGCCTGAACATTAGTCTGCGTTGACTAGATATACAAACTGACTTATACTCATTGTGAAAAGAGGTCTCCCTGTATTTCTGGATGTAGTATTTTTCTGCCAAATAACGAACACATGCAATAACGAATTTGGTGCAGTCATACGAAAGTAACAACATACATTGATACATGGACCAAACAGTGGAAAAGGAAATGGCTCTGAATAGAGAGGTACGGAGAAGACTCCACCGACAAGAGCCTAGCTCTTAAATTATAGATAAATACATACGAAAATAACCTATCTTTTTAATAGACAGGGCTTAAACACAGATTTTTTGTAATAACACCAATAATGAAAAACGAGACTGACTGGCTATCTTGTGTGTATTAAAATTGTTCATATATTGTCTAGAAAAATATGGAATAGGTTTAAAATGTTGAAGTGTTCTCATAGTCCTTAATTGCAAAAATATTTTCAACTTTACGCAATGATAGTGCATTTAAAAAGAGGTAGATATGTCATAAGCGCGCGGACATTACTTGCTTAAATTAAGCAACTTGCTTAATTTTGCATTCGTACATAATAATCGTACACATATGAAATTTGACACGTAAACGAATGGGTGTTGGGTGCATCAAATTCGAATCGCCGCGCAGTATGAGATGACTTGTCTACCTATTTTTTTAATGCACTTTCATTGAATTATTTATTTTTATGGGTAAAGCATAAAAATAAATAATTAAACGTACTTACCAGTAAGTGAAGATCGATTATAATCATACTAGCATGTCATTCTAAGGTATTAATGAATAAATAATAACGAAATTTGTAAAATATTTTGGTATATTTGTAACTAGCCACCGTTCTGCCACTCGAGCACTCTAACAATAGTTCAAGCATCAAAAATATATTTTTAAAATACAAATAATACCTTACAATGAAATGTGAAGTATAATTTTACTTTTTTAAAGGGTTCTTCTTTGGGATTTGCCGAGGTTGGGTAACATCAGCACAATTTTTATTAGAAATGAAATCGCGTAGGTATTAAGTTGCAATGCGAAAGTTTTTATGAATGTTCAGTGCGTTATAATTACATTTTATTTGAAGAATGAGTTGCATACAGGGTGTGTCATAGTTGGCTATTATTTCCTATGATTTTGTTAAAATTAATGTTTTAGTATTTTTTCCGTTGTAATAGTTGGAGCCGATATTACTTGTTTGTCATGCCGTTCTTTTGATACCTGTATGTGTGAAAACGATAATATGATATTTTCTGATTGTTGTGTCGCGCCCTGTTTATTGCGTACCATTTACCCGAACGTTGATCGTAATTGACTTGTCACATATTATATTAATGCTAATTTACCTAAACATAGTCAAGTCTGCAGGGCGTGTACAAAGCTCGATAGACTATCGATAGTTGCGGCCAAAGCAAACGTTTTGATAGTCTATCGTATAAATGCTGTCGAACCACAGCAATAATCGATAGTATCGAATCTTATATCGAATACACTATTGCAAAAACAATCGGTCCTATTGATAATTTTGTCCTATCGATCGATAGAAAAGGTCACTATCGATAGGACAAAAGTATCGAAAGCATCGATTAGTTATTACAATAGTCGGAGCCGATACTATCGATAGTGCGGTGCTACTTACTACCCACTTGTGTAAGGAAAACTATAGGTAAATATAGGCCACATTTTGATGTGACAGGGCGATTACGGAATGTTCGAGAAAATTGTTTTTTTTATGATTGATTGGCAGTCAGTTAAATTCAAGTATTCCTCACTTGTGATGTATGGATTTTTTTAACGATACTTGTTTTAAAAGACTTATTTTACTAGGGCTGATATTGTAATTATTTCAGACTCGCGTAGTCTATGATATTACTATTCACCTAATTGGAAGATGTCCATGTATTCATTTACAAAAGCATTTTGTTATGGTGTTTTTAAGTAAACACAGTCACAACGCTGTTTTGTTTATAAAAAATAAACATATGTAAAATGTTTGTCCATTAATTAGTTACCTGTTTAGTTAAATTTAGATTGTATTATATCGCCGTGTATAAAATGTAAATAACATAAAAATTCCAGAGTTTATTCTAAAATTAGTTTAAAATTGTCATGTAAATGTACTCTATTTTAATGGGTTTGGTAAATAAAACATAGTCTTAAAAATAATGCTTTTTTATTCAATCGAATACAAAACGAGAATAAAACAGGTTACTTTCTATAAAGGTACATATTTCATGACTATTATTATGTTTCACCCATATAACGTCCACAGAAAAGAATATTGTTTTGGCGAGCAGCGCCATCTAGGTGAATTTAATAAACACGCAGGTTCAGCTACTCGTCGATAGATGGCGCTGCTAATACTGATTTATCTAAACTTATTAATTACAATTATATAAAAGCATAATAAAATCTATTGCCTTAACCTTACTGAGGTGTATTACCTCAAAAATGCGAAATAGTTTAATTGTTTTTATCGTGCATTCATAAAATAATTTATCTCACAGAGGCATCTATGCTGAAGCTGAACCAATCAATTTAACAAAGATGGCGCTTGCACGACGTTTTAGTTTTTCCAATAAACACTACATGGCGTTACAAGCTTTTATTTAAAGAATTTCGTCGTCGTTCTGGCATATCTTTATCGAATGGTGGCAAACCAAAAAGCTCCGGTTGGAAATCCAACAACGAACGAATGACTAGTGTGGCGCGGCGGGTCTGTTCGCGGTCCAGACGGGGATCGGGGATCATGACCACCTGAAAATACACTCCTTAAATTATAAAGTGTCCCAAAGAATCTACAAGGTATCTTTGCCCTAGGGTTGCCAATATTTCTTCAGCGAAATATACCTAGTATTTTTAACTACAATGCAAAATATATTACACTAAAAAAATATATAGTATTTTATGGAGCACGCAAAAAATAGACAACGATATATTTGGTACTTATTTCTTTTTATAGGTTAATGTTGAAAGTTAAAGAAGCGGCCCATTCATATTTTTTACTTAAGAGATTTGTTAGTCACATTTCGGTGTTGAAAATATAGTATTTTTGCGTACTACCTATATTATGTTTCTTCAACAGTATAAATACAGCACAATATATTATAGTACGGTTGGCAACCCTACTTTGCCCGGCTATGGGAATGTATTGGTTAACAAAAGCAATACAACAGTCGAGTTTAAGAATTGGGATAAGTTGGTAGTACCTGCATGCCAGCAGCATTGGCGGCTTCAACACCACAGGCAGAATCTTCAAACACAAGACACTAAAAAATGAGAAATTTTGATTTTATCCTTTTATCAGAATTTTAGATTTAGGCTGTCTGTATTATCTACGAAGTGTGGTTCTGTCTCCAAAGTGTATGGCTTCGTTAACACTAGAGATGCCACGATGCGTAGCAATGGACGTGTTATAAATATAAAATCACGTCCCTGTATTATAATAAAAAGAAGTTGACTGACTTATTAACGCCCACCCCAAATCCTTACACCTAGCAAGCTAACGTACAACAACCATTAGGAAGGGATTTCGAAAATTCACCTTTGAAGGGTTTAAAACTGGGGGATTACTTTGTACGTAACTAAACAGTTTTGAAGGTAAGTCGATAAATAAATGCATTTAGTTATTTCGTTAGAAATAAATAACGTATTATTGACGTGTTTCGGGATTCCCGAAAATTCAACCTCTAAGCGGATGAAAACAGGGGTGGAAGTTTGTATAGGAAATTCGACATTTACGCGAACGAAGTCGCGGAAAACCTTATAATATATTATAATTGCTTCATGGGGATCCACACTGCCAAATTCTCCCTGTAAGTGGCGCATTGTTATGCGGCCAAAACTATTTGTCATTCCAGTACAGAAGTGTTTTTTGAGTATTTTTTTTTTTGTGTTTTCTATCTACGAAAGCATAATGCCGTTATGTGCTGTGTCAGGTTGTTACAATAATGGTGTTCATTTATTGCCCAAAAGACCCAGTTTTAAAAAAGAAGTGGGCTATAAAAGAAAAATTAATTAATTTTAGGTAGTTTACTGGAACTATTTACATCATGATAAGCTTCTGGATCGGGAACATTTATCGTATAACTAGATTGTGAAGCTACGACACCAAAACTCCCGGTATCATCGCGGTTCCGATAGTAGAATTCTAACCTAAAAGACAAACATGTTACGTGTTTTATTATTTTAGTTATATTTATTAAAAACCTTGTTATGTAACTAGTTAATTTGTACAAATACAACAAAAATAATTTCAACAACCAATTAAATGTAACATTTACAGTAATAAAACTGGATTAAGACCCAAATGTTTACCTCGCAATAAGATCAGCTTTTTTACCAGATACTTATGATCCTCGTTTCCGAAGTTCGTCTTTTAGTTTAGATAACTTCATTGACGAATACATTATGATGAAATAACATTAGATAGTCACGAAAAACTGTAAATTAGATACGTAAAAGCCCGGCATAAACAATAGAAAAATGTTTGACATAGCCGTATCTATGCTAGCGCCATCGGCATCAAGCTTCGCGTGTGGATCTCCATTTAGGTAGCTTCGCACAATGCAGCTTCTGTGGAAACGGCTTAAGGTCATGGCACACTATACCGGCATCGCCTCAACCCAGCAATGAGATTTTTCTTATGTTAAAATTCAGTACTTAAAAATCCGCTAGATGGCGTTGACCAATCAAGCCACGTAGAATTTTATTTAAGAAAAAGGCTGGTTTTAGCGTTTATTATGTTATAATGTTTATGTTTAGCATGTTTTTGATTTACACGTACTAAAAAGTCGTTTTTAACAATTAAGTGTTAATCAAGACGTTTTGTGCATTAAATTTAATTTGAAACTTGCTTATTTTTTACGTAAGTCTATAGGTACTTCCACTTACATGTCTGTACACATAATATTACAATAACTTGTTTTTGTTTTATGCTCAATGATTTCGACGCAATATTTGTACTTATAACTTATATAATAGCCATCTATCAACATACAATAAAACTAAAATGTTGAGTTGTCAGCAAATTCGAGGCGACGCCGTGCTGCAGCCGCGCCGTTGCGAAGCCGTAGTGTGCCATGATGACCTTTAGTAGAACGAGGCTATCCCGCATACCTGGGTTGGTTTCGGTTTATCCGGGAAGCGTGATGCCGCGACCAGGTATATGTCCGGATGTGGTTTACCCCGATCCACTTCTGGGTCTGTGGCGCATACCTTAAAATTGCGACGAGGCATTAATAAATCATATAAATAAATATCGTGCACAAGTGTTACGCAATTGAAAAGTTCACTCTCTGTTCCTTCACTCTAATAATTCAGTGAGACGGCAATCCGACATGGCCGGAGCGAAGTCAACAAACGGCTCAACGTGCTTTCCAAGGCACGTACCACCACGCGCCACCAACTTCCTGACTTCAGAGTTATTTCTGCTTTATTTCAAGACAGAAAACCTAGAAACAAGAAAAATGGTCCGACCCGGTATTAAAACCTATTGCGTGAATGAATAGATGAATGAAGCCTAGCCGAATTTCAACTACAGTGGCCAATCTCAACAGTGATTAGCTATTTGCGCGGGAGATATTACAGTGCTGAGTAGGCACTTTCTGTTCCTTTATTCCCATAGCTCGGTGAGACGTCAATCCGACATGACCTGAGAGAGATCAGACGCAGGACTAACGGCTTAACATGCTTTTCGAGACAAGGTAGTGGATTATGTAACTTTGAATGAAATTATTTCAATCAAAGTTTTGTTGCTAAAGTTGGCCATTCATGACCAGTTACACTAATTAGTCGGTCTGAGGTACGACCAAAATTTTACGTTTTCAATATCGGTAATAAATATCTAGGCTATAGGAATAAGTACTAAAAAAGTTATTATTATTAGTAACGTTATTATTTTTTTCCACAATTGCCTATATTTTACCGGTTCTAAGACTTTCTCGCCCATTTTACTCACTAAATTTAAAAAAACTAAGAGTCCCCTTTGCGTGCCCACGTTCTAGCAGCACTGAATGAAAGTCAGTTTTCAGATTATTTTTATGTTAGTGAGTGGATTCATTTTTTGAACTAACTGTGAATGGCCAGCTTAACAGAGTAACTGAAGTTGTCAAATGTGACATTTTCAAGCGTTTTCTATCCTGAATTGTTAGCAACAGAGTTACGTAATTAGCCCCAAGATCTCCTGAGGACGCCAAGTGAAATAGCGAAACGTATTGAGGTCTTTGCTCGTTGGTCCAATCTCAACAACGTCGTTGGTGTTGGGTAAGTGGTAATGCATTAGCTGTGCTGTATGCGTATTGTGGGAGAGCGGGCGGTGCTTCCTGCATTCGCTTGAACTAATATCCAACGTGGTAACATTTGGTGAGGTTGGGTGCCTGCACCGGCATCGCTTAGCGAAAATTCAATAGCATTTAAGAATACCTTGTGGTTGAATAGTTGGAAGATGTTGGGTCTAGCCGTTGCGTGAAGCCGCACAGCCTGCTCCGAGGAGTTGGTGGCAAGGGCCATCGGGATCTTGTAGTCGTGGAAGTGGGTCAGCAGGCGCTCTGCTCCTGTAATCAGTACATGGTTGTTCAAGAGTGAAAATATGGTAACGAGTTTAAGCGGCATGAACCAACAAATTAACTCTATCAATTTTCTATAGACACCATAAACGATATATTTTTTTAATACTTATTTATTTTTATTGATCGAGTTCCCAAAAATAAAAAAAACTTTGAATGAAAGTCTCGAAAATGGCAAAACTTCTTTACTTTTTTGTATAGTTATAGTAGGGAATGATGTAATAAAATAAAAATAATGTCCTCCTAGCCGAATTTCGACCACGGCGGCTTATCTCAACAGAGATTAGCCAACTGCGCGGGACATATTATAGTGCACAAGTGTGTGTGCAATACACAGGGTGCACTCTCTGTTCCTTCGCTCTCATAATTTGGTGAGACGGTAGTCCGACATGACCGTAGAGAGATCAGGCGCAGGACTAACGGCTTAACGTGCTTTCCGAGGCACGGAGGTGGTAACACCACCCAACTTTCTGACTCCGGAGCTGTGTCTGAGTAATTTCAAGATAGAAAAACTCAAATTCTCTCGGCCCGACCCGGGATTCCAACCCGGGACCTCGTGGATAGTACCCAGCGTGCTGACCACTAGACCAACGAGGCAGTCAATGATGAATGATGAGGGAATGATGTACCTCCTAACTAATCAGCAGGTACTTCAAGTATTATCCTTCGATCACGGAACACCTCTATGAACTTTTAAATCTTTTTTCATACCCCTTGAGGTTCCGATTTCGTGATAAAAGTGATCTTGTCCACTTTCTAAATCCCATCTATTTTGTATTAAAATCTTAAAAATTGGTTCAGTGTGTTTTGGCAGAGTTATACTTCCGGATATGTATTAGTTACGCAGATATACCTACACGGTGCACAAATATGTACAAGTCCATTTTGACAAGATTTTTATAATCTAATTGTGCGTTAAGACTGTCGTTAAAACTCCAATATTTAGCTATCTTTTGATTTTGTCAGCCATAGACATGACTTTCGGAAAAGTTTATCTTGGTAGGAACGCCTCTGTTTAGTATAGTTTAGAAGCTGTTGCAGCAGTTATAAATTACAGCAGTTTATTTTAAACTCCGAACAGGAGATTACGAAGTCAATGTAGGTACATTGACTTCGTAATCTCGTAATACTTACACTTACCCATAGGTTCCAAGTAGGTACTTGGAACCTATGGGTAAGTGTAAGTATTGATGAATAAGTACTGACAAATTTACCTCTCTGCAGTGGGGCGCTAGGCAGGAACTTCTTGGCCATATCACCTAGCTGCAGCTCCAACTCGTCAGCCGATATCGGCATCTTCAACTCCTTGACCACCGTTAAGCAGATCTCTCGATCGGTTACGCCGTACATCTTATCAGATAAACATAAAAATCAACAAACCGCCTTAAAAAAAACGCTCTAAAAAGTTTGAAGTAAGTTTATTTATCGCCAAGTAAAAGAAACGTGGAAGGAAGTCGGTGCCAGTACAGACAGACGTAAAGTCCGTTTTTCTTTGCGTGTCAAAAATTGTAAACAATCTTTTTATGACTTTTAAAGCTAATACGGTTGAAAAAAAATAGAAGAAAGAAAGAAAATACATTTATTAATGGATAGACATCACATAACACACGAAAACAGACAACGTAAAGGGCACGGGTATAAAACAAAAAACTCAGTAAAATTACAAATTATAGTGGTAAACCGTCGGACTGTGCAGTTGTGCGCCTGCGATGTCCATATTAAAAGGGCCCCACTCAGCTTAAGTCGTGACCCGCTAGGGGCCGTGACGCTGGTTTTCAGTAGACCCTAGCCGCGTGAGGTCAAGGACATATACGCCAAACATTATTAAAAATAACAATAAATGTAAATAAATAATATGATAGTAATAAACTAAATACTCGTTACTAATAGTTCTAAAAAGCTGCATATATAAAACAATAAACTACCATATTAGGATGTAATTTTGTGTCTATCTTATTTTTAAATGAATAATTTCGTAAAAAAGGAATGTCAAGATTGTTTACGATGTTGGACAAGCAATGAAAAACGGACTCACCTACACGTAACATATTAAGGTTACAATAATCATAGTGCACAAGTGTGTGCGCAATACACAGTGCACCTCTGTTCCTTTACTCTCATAATTCGGTTCGACGGTAGTCCGACATGACCGTAGAGAGATCAGGAGCTCTATTTTTGAATCACTCTGATTTTCGTTCGTCATCTAAAACTCCGCATCTTTAAAACACTCGATCGCTTGCACTCGATCGCTCGAAACCGCAACGAGTGCCTCTACCCACTCGTCACAGAAGGCGAACGATAGAATAAACGCTAAAATGACTGTATTACATGAAAAATAAGTCGCATTCGCCATAAGAATGTCACGCGAGTGATTCAAAAATAGAGCCCCAGTACCGTTACCATGAGTTTACGGTGGATTTACTCGCTAGCGACGACGTAAAAAAGTGCATAGAAAATTTTAGTTCTCCAAGTAACCGCTAGAGGCGCTGTGCAATTTTCCATACACTTTTTTTACGTCGTCGCTAGCGAGTAAAAGCTCCGTAAACTCATGGTAACTGTACAGGCGCCAGA
The DNA here is from genome assembly GCA_949316185.1 of Pyrausta nigrata. NCBI lineage: Eukaryota > Metazoa > Arthropoda > Insecta > Lepidoptera > Crambidae > Pyrausta > Pyrausta nigrata. The sequence goes on from OX438965.1 coordinate 7,890,633, forward strand.
CTAACGGCTTAATAGGCACGGGGATGTTAACACCACCAACTTCCTGAGTCCTGAGTTATTTCAAGACAGAAAAATCCAACACTTTCGGCCCAATCCGGGATTCAAAGCTGGGACCTCGTGGATAGTACCCAGCGTGCTGACCACTAAACCAACGAGGCAGTCCATAATAAATACTGAAACTGTTTATATAATAACGACAAAACCATGTAGAATAAAATTAAAATTTATACTTAAAGATACTTACCTTAGCGTTGTTTGTATTCGAATGGTCTCTGTAATCGAATGTATTCGATAAGCAACCGCAGTCATTCGTTTATCCTTCGATTATGCGGCGAGCAATACCGCAACGTGCGGTGCGCAGGCCGTACTACTAACGAATGAATCGTCTTTCGTCGCGTTGCGTCGATTAATCATTCGTTCGATTTTTATTCGATTATTTTATTTCCAAATTAGTAAATCGACATTCGATAGTTCGAATGGTTGATTGTCGATTCATTCGATTTTTTTTTCGAACAATCGCCCATCGCTAACTTACCCTGATACGCAGTTCCTTCGTGTACTTTTTTCCATATTTTTCGCATATTTGTTTGATCATTTTGTGGTAAATAATTTCAGAATCTGAAAAGGCATGAACCATTAAAAATTAATATTTTTTAAGTATGTTATCTGTATGCCTCGTACGTACTCGTAGTTATAGCTGACTACGATCCATCGCGTAGGTATCTCGATGCAATGATTGAATCAATTCGAAACAGAAATATGTTTTTTAGAACTGGAGATGGTAATAAAAATCGCCAACTTTTAGACCTGTGCGGATTTGACCACGCACATGGAATTGAGATATTACCTGTATTCTGTGATGTCAAAGAACGTTTCACATATCGCTGCGCTGGGGGGCGCTAGTGGGGATTATTTATTTAAACTTTTTGCACACAGTTTATTGTACAAATGGCGGACTTAACGCTAAAAGCATTCTCTACCAGTCAACCATAGGTCCAAACAGAGAAATACAAGCGGTGCAAGATATCGTAAATTAGGAAAAAGATGAAACCGAGAAAACCAATGCAAAATACTCTTAAGCATAGCAATGAAGAAAAATGAACATAGCAATAGACATACATACTACATACATAAATAAAATAGATGATATACATATTGATACATAAACATACACATGATACACATACATAATAGTAATACACAGAACACATTTCTTCCATTAAGACAGAAGAGAGAGTTTTTCCTGGTATATAATATAAATATAAGTCAGCCTATTAGATCCCACTGCTGGGAAAAGGCCTCACCTCAACTATGAGGAGGAACGAGCCATACTTCACCACGCGGGCTCAGTGCGGATTGGTGGAGGGGTGTATGTAAGGCAAGTGACAAACCTTACTGTCAGAAGTTATCAAGCCGCCCTAGGGCCTCTGACTAGGCTTAACGACTAATACCACAGATATTAGCCGGGACCAACTGCTTAACGTGCTTTCCGAAGCACGGAGATGCTTGTCATGGACGTCACTTAAATGGTCGGAATGGTCACCCATCCAATCACGACCGCGCCGTGGGTTGCTTAACTTTTGGTATCACTACCAAAGCGCTGCCGCCACTGCGCCACAAGCACCTCATTTCCTGGTAATGTATTCTCAATTACACGTGCGTGAGCATTTCCGCACGATTTTAAAAACATCCTAAGTACATATTAAAAATTTACATAAATCTGGTCTCTTACGGCGAGGGAAAACATCGTGAGGAAACCTGCACATTCAGGCGACTGAATGTGTAACCGTGATGGAAACCATGGTCAAGTTCCCCTGTTAACAGGGTCACGGAGGTTAGATGGCAGTCGCTACACTGTAATTACCTGATCTGCTACATCGTGGATCATGGTCCAAAGTGGACCCTGGGCTCTCGCCGGGATATCGCTAGGATGATGATAATAAATCTGACACAGGTCGTATGAACGCACGTCAGCCCGGAATCAGCCAGGCTTGGGACCGCAGCCTGGCTAACTGGCACAGAATAAATACTTGCTATTGGTTAAAAATTCTGGCAAGACTAACCTAGTACGGTCCCATCAAGATCGAACAGACAATGAGTCACTTTCTTGAAATGTTTGGTGGCGAAGAACCTCTGCCCCTGGTACCCTTCGTGCACTTTAAGTATGTCGCAGAATTTAGCCAAAGTTGTCTCCGATACATTGTGATAAAAATTAATTTTTATTAATTTAATAATGATTGAGGGGAATTTATCCGACTGACATGTTGCATGTCATTCAAAAATGTGAAAACATCAAACGAAAAAGCGAGTGTTGCACCTACGGAGTGTGATGTCAAATATTTTAGCGTAAAAAACCTCAATAACAGATAAAATAAGAACCAAACTGATTAGTACTATAAAACCATAATATGAATTATAAGAATCGTGGTTTCCTTAAAGCTTGCTGTAATCTTTTTTTTAACTAAAACTTGTATGACCCAACAAACACGATATTTTTTAGCTTATAACGCCATCTAGTGTCGAGTAGTAACAAAACTGTATTAAGTAAGTGTCGTAGCTTACCAACGAAAGTTTCCAACTTTTTTAATGGTCTATTCACCAATATAAGTTACGAGTACCTGTTTGATAATACTCACTGTTTTTAGGGTTCCGTAGTCCGACAAGGAACCCTTATAAGATCGTTCAGTCTGTCTGTCCTAGTCTGTCACAGCAGAATATCTTCTACGTTTATGGACTGATTTGCATGTAACTTAATTCGAGGATACTTCACATAAAGATCTCATTTTTAAAAATACAAAAAAATAAAATTACCTCTTTTTAAGGGTACCTCCCCATACATCAGCTTTACTATTTGCGAGATATAGCCTGCCAAAGTCCTTTACATGGTGTCCCCCCCCCCCAGTAATTTCTTTTAAAATTATAAATAAAATAAAAATATATACTTTTTGCCAAAAGAACAGTATAAACTATTAACCTGGTATTTAGGTAATTTAGACCTAATTTCTTTCCCCCTGTAAAGAGGCAAAACAGCGCGGTGCCAAAAATGACTACGGAACCCTACTTTATGCGTGGTACGACACGCACTTGGCCGGTTTTTTATCCTAATTTAAAACATACAAATCTACGTTACTCTTGCGTACTTGAGAGATTTCGTTGCCAGCTGAAGTGTTTCCTAAACACTATGAATTTGAAGACAAGCTACTAGTCAGATCATTATCATGACCCATCCTCGGCCGCATCGGCGCTTTACAATCAGGTGAGAGATTGCGGTAAAATGTTTATTTATTTTTTATTTATTCTTTATTGCACAAACAAAGATGTACAAATGGCGGACTTAATGCCTTAAGGCATTCTCTACCAGTCAACCATTGGGCGAGGCAGAAATAGTCGTGTTGTGTGGGTAATGTTTGCCGATTAATAAAAAAAAACTTCTCTCTTTGTAATTATTTTTATAAAATACGCAATTATTTTGCAAGTTTTTACGAAATCAAATTCAATTTCGCTCACAAAAATTAATCGACTGTGTCATCCGGTGGGACTCGAACCCACGTCCCACGTTCGAGTCCCACCGCATGACACAGTCGATTAATTTTTGAGAGCGAAATTGAATTTGATTTCTCTCTTTGTTATCCTAGATCACTGATCATGTAATCTACCCTACCCTATCTTAGATCATTAACTTTTTATCTTTTTAGACCACGAAGTATATATGGTTTGTATGACCAGAAGAACTGTATGGTTTGACGCTAACGAAATGTATAAAACAAAGATAAGCCTTCGAAACATCACGTGATTTTTGCATACATATTTTGACATTAAATTTCGTTGGCGATAGCGAAGTTCGCTGTAGAAAGATTCCGTATTGTCTTAGGGCCCTGTTTTATACGTTTTGTTAGCGGTAGCCAACTTCGCTTTCGAATAAATTGCATCCTAAAAAAATCATATCAGATATCAGTAACGAAAATTAATCTAGGCACATTCGTTGTAATACCTAGGAACGTTGCCTCGAATAATGCTGAGTGGATGCCTTTTCGGCACTCACCATATAAACATAAGACGTAGTCTTTGTAAACCTCTTGTGTGTGTGTATGGCGCATAAATGTATTTTCTTTCTTTATTTCGGTTTAAGACCATAAATCAATAACATAATACGACGACTATAGAAATACAATTCATTTCGTGGTTCGTGGGGTCCCAACGCTATCTCTTTTTTCAAAGAGATTTCCAAGAGGCTAGTTGACATCAGTGGTGACCTAAGAGCTGGCAGCTACCTTGCTCAGCGTATAAGCATCGCTATCCAGCGCGGTAATGCTGCCAGCATCCTAGGAACCTTACCACAAGGACCCTTTTTATAATTTTTGTTTTTGTGTTGTATTAAGTAATTTATCTTAATTTTTATTAATAAGTTGTATATATAGGTAATTACGCAAAAATAAATATTCATTTCTTGTGAATGTCTAGGTATACCTACCTACCCGGTAGGTATACCCTATAGGTATGTCTAGATATCCCTGTATGCGTCCTAGTATTCTTATAAATGAACAGACAATCAAATTATTATCCTTATTAGATTCCTACCTAAATCAGATCTACACTAATATCATAAAGAGGAAAGATTTTATTGTTTGTTTGTATTGAATAGGCTCCGAAACTACTAGACCTATTCAATTAAATTTGGTACAGAGATAGTTTGAGATCCTGGAAAGGACATAGGCAACTTTTTGTTGAGATATAAAATCATCAGGGGGTCAAATGGGGGATGAAAGTTTGTATGGAAAATCCGACTTTATTGCCGTGGGCGAAGTCGCGGGGAACTGCTAATTTTATATTCCTAGAGATTACATATAGATTGTCTAAAATATTTACCAATCGATAAAAAATCACGGTCACCCATCATGCAGTGACCCGCCACTACGCTGCTTGACCTTCGCTTCATTATCACGACCGTGCTATATTAATGTATTTAAATGACTTTTTAATTAATTATTCATACGACTACGTACGGTAGTAAAGACATTTAACCTTTTGATTGTTGGAAAATTCTAAAAGTGATTTATTTTGAAAAAAATACGGTTTATTATGTTTATTTATACTGTTTCCTTTCTACTTGATTTTAGCATTTAACTGCCGCACTTAAAGTCCTTAAATAATTAAATCTTTACTTAAGTCTCGTTCTGTTACTTTTTTACCTGACTGCGGAAGGAGGGTTATGTTTTTCGAAAGTATGTATGTATGTATAATTGTTTGGCACGCCCTATAGCCCAAATGACTGGACAGATTTTGACATGTGAGGTGTCGTTTTAAGCTACGTAATTTTTAAAAAATGGCGTCAGCAATTGACAAAAAGGGGGGGAAAGGTAGGGTAAAACAGGGTAAGTATAACAATATGGGTATCATGTTAAAGCTAGTGAAAATACCATTTCAAAAATATAAAACATTTTGCAGTTGGGTATTTTGATTTTTAAAAAATTTGGCGTTACTTATCAATGAAATAGAAAAGGAGTGTATGAAAAAGAAATAACTTTAATGTCCAACTGTCCCATTTCATTGCGTCGTCGCTGTGCAGATTTCGCACATGAAAATGGGTTTTTCCCATAGTTTTCGTCTTATTTATTTATTTATTTAAACAGGCACACCAACAGTTTACATATACACACACAATTAACTTAATACAAAATTGTCAGTGTTTTACATCTTATATGTAAACCTTTTATAGGCGTACACAGCATTGGTGAATTACAAAACAACAGTAAATAATTACTTCGATGAAAAATTTCAAACATACCTTTGCAAAGTTAATGAAACAAACTTATATTTTCGGAGGAACAGAATAAAAGAAAGCTCCAAAATGTAAGCACCAGCAAACATAACAAGGCACGCATAATATACATGTAACAAGGGCCCAATTAGCCCAAATTTAGGATTTTCTATAGAACTAAATTCCTCTAATCACGTTTCGAGATGCATAGTTATCTTATAGAGATGCGCAAAATATATCAATGAAAAGAAAAGAGTGATTCATATCATTGTAAGCTTCTGATATATATCACTCTTTTATATCTTCGGCTCTTTTAACACAGTGATACAGGATGCAAATCATCGATGAATGAGTGATTTATTTGCTTGCTATCCTATGTTTCTCTCTTACACATACTAGCGAGCAGTAAAACCATCTCATTCAGTCCTGTAGTTCAGTTCATTTTGTTCAGTCGCTCGAAAAAGAGTCGTATATCAAAAGAGATAAAGATATGTTTGAGATGCAAGTGAGTTAGTGAGTGATTAGCTTCTTTGAAAAGAATATATATCATTTTTGTCATTCACTCAGGAGTTACACAAGTCTATTATCTTAACGATGTCCTGAAGTTACTGGTTATACCCTATAGGCTTAAAACACTCACGATCGAATTCCAATCTTAAAAACCGGCCAAGTGCGAGTCGGACTCGCGCACGAAGGGTTCCGTACCTACCATATATATGTTTATGACTTAAAAAAAAAACACGGTTGTATTGGAGGCCACCTTAAATGTTTTCATTTTATTTTAATTTAATTATTTATTTTTGAAGTGATAATACAACTTTATTTATATAAAGCAAAAAACTAAAAAAAACATGTTTGTTGTATAGGAGCCCCCCTTAATATATTTTTTATTCTCATTAAAACACAATTTTACGGATTACTTCGCGATTTATTTACATTTTATTTTAAACCTGACGTTTCGAACACTTTACAGCGATCGTGGTCACAGGGAGGGAGGTTTAAAATAAAATGTAAATAAATCGCGAAGTAATCCGTAAAATTGTGTTTTAATGAGTTCAACAATTCGCGTAAACGTAAGAAACAAATATATTTTTTATTCTGTTTTTAGTGTTTGTTCTTATAGCGGCAACAGCAGCGGAGGCATAGTAATAGGGTCCCGTTTTTACCCTTTGGGTACGGAACCCTAAAAATGAACTTTTTTAACGTGCTCCTTCCTGAAGAGCTTCTCATACACTTGCAAGGCATCAAGCATATTTCGTCTTAATTGACGTCTATGTATGTATGGTAGTTGACAGTAAATAAATACTTGGTTGATTAGTACCGGCTGCCTCGTTAACTTAGTGGTGGGTCCACGGGCAGGCCTGTGTATCTTCCCGCGTAGGTAGCAAAAACGTACCTACGCGCGGCGACCCCTTGGTAAGGGACTAAGCAAGTTGGGTGTCGCTAGCCGGCAGCGACACGCTCCCGCGTTTTATTCACCGGCGGTGCGCGACACTAAGTTGCTGGTTGGACGAGCTTGAATAAAGTCCTAGAAAGATGCGCTAGATGGCATCAGTAGCTTCTTGTGGCAGTCAACCCTATCGCGTTGCGTGATAGTACGTCACTGGATAGGTTTAGTGTATTATGAATCATATTCCAGAGTTATAAGAATGAAATTATCTTGCAATGTATTTCTGTAGGTGTCTACACGAAAATGTGCTTTAGTCAGAGGCGAACTGAATTACACTATATCGTTAACAACATTGAGTAGATATTTCTTTGAATTTCCTTGCAAAGTCATACTTCTGTACTGAGTACTAGTACTTATTCTGTGCCACGGGTTTGAATTCTGGGTCGGGGCTGAACTGTTTCTAGGCTTCTCTGTCTTAAAATATGTTTTCTTAGTGTTAGTATAAAAACAGTCTTATCCTTTAGACGAGTGAATTATGGCTATTAATACCTAAATTTTTTACTATCGTAACATCTCCAAAATCGTGAACATAAAATTGGGTCTCCTTGACATCAAGGAACAGAATTATTAGTATGAAGGATCTGTTTTTTTTTTATTTCGATCATGAGCCAATAGCAAAAGTTGTAGGTATTAATGGCCATATTCACCCCCTTAAAGTATAAAACTGTTACTTAACACATTGCATTAGGATTTTTTTAGTTTTTGGTCCCTACAACAGCTACGGTCCGACAAGACAGACAATCTGGCAAGTGCCGAGAAAGCGCCAGAACAAACTCAGTCACCACTAGCTACCACACTACCTTTTTCCTACTATTCTTGAAATGGTCGTGTCCAATCAGGTGGCGCAATATCGCACTATAAAATCTCTAAATACATATAAAAAGGAAAACTGACTTAATGTCCTTCTAGCCGAATTTCGACTATTTATTTATTTATTGAGAAACTCAACAGCTTTTTTTACAGTCTACGTTTCTTATGTACTTAATAAGTATGATGTCTCTTAAGCCAATAACAGAGTTTCATAGCTTGGTTAGTAAGTATTCGTACATAGAAAACGTATGGTAGTAACTAGCCTAGCTCTTTCCGTAAGAATTTGTTATCATAGAGAATTTAATGAAAAACAAAGGATGACCGAAGATGTCAACTACATGTTTAAGTGAGAAGATAAGTACAACCATAGGAATAAAACTATCACGCATCATCAAAGCAGCGGTCAATCTCAACCAAGATTAGCCAACTGCGCGGGAGATATTATAGCGCACAAGTGTGTGTACAATACACAGGTGCACTTTCTGTTCCTTCACGCTTATAATTCGGTGAGACGGCAGTCCGACATGACCGTAGAGAGATCAGGCGCAAGACCAACGCTGCATCGGCTTAGCGTGCCTTCCCAGCGTGCTGACCACTAGACCAACGAGGAAGTAAAACTGTCTAAATGACATATATCTCCACTGATTTATTTCCACATTCCCACGCGGTTAACTGGTAGATAATGCCTTAATGCATTAAGTCCGCCAACTGTACTTTCTTTTTTTGCTGCAATAAAGTTAAAAATAAATAAATATCAACGCACAGACTAAACTACCTACTGTGATTAGAAATTTGAAACTTTGTAGGTACCATGCTATGAAGATAGTTGAGCACTAAGTAAGGACTTTTGGAAATTCGCCCATATATTTAAAGTCGAGAGAAACCGGTAGTCCTCAATATAGAGTTATGAGATTTTATACCTATTACTTACTTACTGGGGTGACGCAGCGACCCAAAGTGAGTCTTGGCCTCCGACACCAGATCACGCCATGCATCTCGGTCTTGCGAGATTTCTTGCCAGTCGCTATGGCCGAGGTTGAGCAGGTCTTGAGCTACGACGTCTTTCCAGCGGTACCTAGGGCGTCCAACCGGGCGTCTCCCATTTGGTCGTCCCAGGTACGCTCTCTTCACGGCACGATCCTCTTCCATTCTCTCTAAATGTCCGAGCCATCGAAGCCTAGCTGCTTTGGTCTCACCGATAATGTTGGGTTCGGACACTAGGTCTTCAATCTCCGTGTTCTTCCTGACTCTCAACCTCCCATCTCCCAGTTTCTTCGGTCCCAGAATCTTTCGCAGAATTTTCCTTTCCGCCACTAACAGCTTATTCTCCTCTTTCAAGGCCAGTGTCCAGGCTTTGCATCCATACATTAAAAATGGTCTAATAACAGTTTTTTTTAGTTTTTTTTATACCTATTGGTCTAAAATAATACTAAACTACTTACTTTAATCATGGTTTTATAAGTGTGTTGCTGACGCGTTGAAGCCTATGAAGGGGCTTAATATTACAAGATTTTTTGGTCGTAGCACAGAAATGGAACTTAATATTACTGACGTTCTATTTAAGAAACTGTTAATGACTGACTGACATATCAACACACAGCCCATACTTGTATATTTTGATTAGAAGATTGAAATTTTGCTTATATAATATACATTTCTTTCCTAATGTAGGAGCACGCAGCAAAAAGAGGGGTAGGTTTGTATGAAAATTCATCAGGTTCGTCAAATCTAAATCGATGAAAATTAGTATTTAGCTGTTGCAGATAACGGTTTCAGGATGTTTTTAAATTAAATCTCGAGTGGGTGAAAAGGGGGATAGAAATTTGAAATTTGCACAGACAAAGTCGCGTCGCTAGTTTCATATAAAATTCCAATATTCAGTTTCAATTGACGATAATTAATAAGGTTATTATCAAGGTAAACCTTAATAAATAGTTATTTATATCAAAATCAAAATATCTAGCAACCAGCTTGGCACAAGTGCAATTTAAAAAAAGATGCAATATCCATACCTCTACATTCTTTCATTCATTTTTTTTTTAATTTGAAATTTTTATTTGCAAGTAACAATGACTCATCGTTGATAGTAGAGCTAATAAACTATGTTAGTTCAATTCAATAAAATACAGACATTAAATTACTTAAAAACACATCAAAAATAAATAAATATGAAATAAATAGTAAAAGCGGCCAATTCTGCACCACTCTCCCCGAAATGGTACGTGATCGACCGACGTATTGGCAGTCCAGTCTGTTGGCTATCATGCTATTAATAATACATAATTAAAATTTATAGCAAAAATATAATTTACAATTATTATCCTTAAAATTATGCTTGCAAATAACATTCATCATTCTAAACCAGACTCTTCCCCGATCGGGAATCGAACCAGGTCCTAAGCACTAAGCTGGGTCCATAACATAAGGCAGTTACAAAAAGATCAAAGTTTTATGGCCTCAAAAACTCGCTTTACAATAAAAACGCGCCGTCAGGAAAGTGTACGTGACGTATCATACGCAGGGGTGCGCAACATTTTAAGAAACAAGCAAATATAATTATTGAAAAAACAACACCCGACTGCAAAACCTATTATTATTTTGAAATGAACTTTTAACTGGCTTTCGTATGATACCCAATGCTATGGTAAGAAAAAAATGAATCCCCCTACCGTTTGTTTCCATTTGCAAACGCTATTTCTTAAATGTATATAGCCAAGTCACTACCACAATTTGACATCTTATATGTCAAAAACTGTTCAGACGTTTGGGTTGTAGGGCGTGCCAAACAATTATACATACATTCATACCCTCGAAAAAGAAAGAAAGAAGCACCCTACTCCGTTTGTTTCCATTTGCAGGCGCTATTTCTTAAATGTATATCCTAAGTCACTGCCACAATTTTGGCGAATTCAACGACATCTTATATGTCAAAAACTGTCCAGCCGTTTGGGTTGTAGGGCGTGCCAAACAATTATACATACATTCATACCCTCGAAAAAGAAAGAAAGAAGCATTTATTAAAAACAGATTTTTCCTTTCGCAGTCGGGTAAATACCTAATCTATTCGTAAATTAATAACGACATAGGGATGGTCCGGTAGACTTGCGCAGAGGGAGACTTGGCCCATTTTCCACTGAGTCAGACTTTAACGTAGAAAGTATTATATGATATGTGCTTTTTGTCATATAAAAAAATCCTGGGTGATAAAAAGATGTACAGAGCTTAAATAAGAAACCAAACATTCGCACACGGGTAGGATTTGAACCTACGACCTTTGGCTGATGATTGTATTCCTTTAAGGACGTGATTCTGCTGCTATTATTATTATTATTATCTGCTACTATAACATAACAACTTTTCAACATCAAACTTAATAAATTCTTGTTTTTTAGTGATAAGCATTCACTTTGCAATCTAAATATATATTTGCACTAGAAAAAATAACTACTAGAGGCGGGAATCGAACCTGCGTTCCTCGCATACCCGGCGATTGCCTAACCTCTCGGCCACTCTGGCGTTGGCAGAGCCTGTCAAAATTTTCAAGTGCTTTAAACTCACAAAAAATATATCAGTGATTACTACTTCAGGGGTCTTACAGGTAAATTATCAGAATTTCGAAGTTGATCTCATAATAAAAGTGGTTGCATTTGACGAGTACAAGTTCCTCTGAATATAAAATCAGCGATGAATACACATTTTTATTATAGACCACTGATCAGCTGTTACAGATATGCATAGATTTAAATATTGGTCCCACAGTAAAAATTGTTGTATTAGAGCAGTTAATAAAGTAAGACCTTATAAATATCAGTTTCGAAATGTCATTGAACAATATAATTAGGTATCCACAAACGAAGTGATCACATTTTAAAATCAACCGTGTTACTTCAAAATTATTACCAAATTAATCTACAGATACACATAATTTTAACACTAGAAAACTAATAAAAAATTAAGATAAATTATATAATACAAAAGAAAAACAAAATTATAAAAAGGGTCCTTGTGGTAAGGTTCCCAGGATGCACCATTATCGTGTTACTTATATTTTAATCGACGGTTACTTCTTATCTGACTATTGAAAAATCATCAGCCCTTACGCATAACTTCTTAATAATAATTCTAAGTGGCATTCTGTGCTAAAAAAATACGCAAACTATTTTTTGTAACCGCACCGAAATGTTGTCTACCTCTGGCTGTATACAAGATCCTTAATCAGCAACTATAACGCTTCGTAAGGCATAGTTCTTGAGTCACAGTGCGATCGGACAGACGTGTTATTAGTTCAATTCAGTGCTATTTTATTAATCGAAGATTATTTGCTGAGTGAAAACTAAGGTAAGTGTTTTTCAATTTTATTTCTAAGTTCCCAGTGCACCAGCTTGATTATTTGAACATCAAAACGTTTTGTAAGGAATTAAAATCAAAGTTAAGTAATAATAAGAAAGGCTGAGCTAAATAGGGAATGTTATTTTCTATATTACCTAATATCGTACGAAATTTAATTTTAAGGAGTTGCCTAAGTTTGACAACTGCCAAACAAGGAAAATTTTCTCAGGCAGTATTTTCTTCAAGTGCAATTTCTAAACTAAGGAAAATAACGACACTGAAATTCAAGATGATTTTTTAATATAGGTTTTACGGCCTTGGACAGGGTTTGTTCAGGCCATTCTTCAGTTTTTCTTTTTTTTTCTTTAGTATAACTTAAAATACTACATTTAAATTTAAATAATACAAGCTTATCTTACCTACTAAGTTATTAAATTGAGAGTGGTTCACATTTTAATGCTCAAGGAAGTATTAAGCGGGAAAGCGATCCGAATACAATAAGAAATCAGGGTGGACAGCTTAGTTACATTTTTCTTTATACCTAAACGCGTTTTCCGTTTTATTGTACTAACTCTACTTAAGGTGCTTGTGGCGCAGTGGCGGCAGCAGTGCTTTGGTAGTGATACCAAAGTTAAGCAACCCACGGCGCGGTCGTGATTGGATGGGTGACCATTCCAACCATTTAGGTGACGTCCATGACAAGCATCTCCGTGCTTCGGAAGGCACGTTAAGCAGTTGGTCCCGGCTAATATCTGTTGGGATGAGTCGTTAAGCCTAGTCAGAGGCCCTAGGGCGGCTTGATAACATCTGACGACAGTAAGGTTTGTCACTTACCTTACAGACACCCCTCCACCAAGCCGCACTGAGCCCGCGTAGTGGAGTATGGCTCGTACCTTCTCATAGTTGAGGTAGAGGCCTTTTCCTAGCAGTGGGATCAATATAGGCTGACTTAACTCTACTTACTTATGATAACACTTAAAAAAAATATATTCCCTTAGGACGCATTTTGAGTGTCTGTTCGTTATCCTAGTCACCATAACACAAGTTCCTTGATTTTGGAACTAGGTTGGTTTGATTGTTGAGACAATTATTATTATGTATTTGATTCGATTGTGTTCTTGTACCTACACTTTACGTCAATTTTAAGTTGCACGTAAATAGGTTATGTAAATGTATACTCTTAGAATCACTTTGTTTACATATTCAGGCTTATTACAACTTAGCAAATAACATCAAATGTGAACGTGTTAAAAGGTTTTACGTATTAGGTACTGGTACAATTTATAATCAGTTTTTACAAAATGTTAGCAAATGTTAAAGATAAAATAAATAAAATAAAAATAAAGGTTCTTTTTTGACTGGAAAATGCGTTACAGATCAGAGGATCAGAGGGTACTTATGCCTCTGATCCCGGGGGAGACCATACAAAATACAAATATAAAATATTAATTTCGGTAAAAAAACTTATTTCTAGTTCATTCATTGTAAACTTTGATTGTAATATGCAAAATAGGTATATCTGTATAATCACAAAATTAAATATTAGTGGTATTTTTTAGTTTAAACCCAATATGTAATGGAGGAATAGACCAATAGCGACGAGCCCTTCAACTTTATTTTTGTTATAAATATTACATGATAGGCTTAGTTTTAAATAATGGTTTCAATAAACGAATTATCACAAAAAAAAACAAGCAATTGCTTAGATCTTCTTTTCTTCTCCTTCCTCGGTCTCTCAATGCTGAGGATCGCGACCACAAGTGAGATTCCTCCATTGGCTGCGGTTATATGTGCTGTGTACTGCCCTCTGCATGCTCTCGCCCACTGTTTTCTTCACCGCGTCTGTCCATCGGGAAGGTGCTCTGCCCCTGGCTCGTCTGCCCTCCACATGGCCCAGGATGATGTGCTTCTCCAAACTATGCATTGTGGACCGCATAATATCTCTTTCTTATTTTGATCTTCTTTTAAGTATATACCTATATAAATACGTGTACCAGAAGACCCAACTCTTCCATCGCCATAATCTTTAAATGAAATATTTTTTCTAGGTATGTGCGTAGGTATGTTCAAGATGATCTCAAAAACCGGCCAAGTTCGAATCGGACTCGCGCACGAAGGGTTCCGTACCTATAAAACATTAGAGACTATATTAAAAGGGGCAAATGTTTGTGTGATGAGCACGAGCATTTGTACCTAAGTCATGGATGTTTATAAAAGTATTTATTAAGTATGTCTATTCCGTTATCCTAGTCACCATAGCACAAGCTCACGCTTAGTATGAGGCTAGGTAATTGGTGTGTTTGTTGGAACAATTTATTTTTTTTTAGTTTTAAAACGGAAAAAAACAGGTTTGTATGAGAAATTAATATATAGGTATATATATTTATTTTAATAATTTATTTTTAATGTTTATATACAACTTATTGTTCTGTGAATATATCAAGCTTCCGCAAAAAACGGTTACAAACACGTTTGTTGTATGGGAGCCCCCTTAAATATTATTTTTATTAAAATAAAAAGTTTATATTCATATTGATATTCTGTGAAATTTTCAAGCGCCTACCTGTTGCCGTTATTAATGTAGCAAAAACCGCCCAAAAAATTAAAAAATATGTTTATTCTGTTTTTAGTTTTTTTGTTGTTATTGTTAGTAATAGGGTCCCGTTTTTACCATTTGGGTACGGAACCCTAAAAGCTACTTGAATTACCTACATTCTGAATTTCCATGCGCTATTTTATATGTTTAACCGAAAAAAACATTGTGAGTTTTGGTAGCACATTATTGAACCCGGACTTCATCAACCGGTAACCAAATTTGACTTTTAAATAAGCTGTAATAACCTATGGACATTAAACTTTGGCGCTTTTAATCTGTCTGTTGCTATCGGTATCACATTTACAGTTATTATCTATTTATATTATACTAGTGATTACCCGCGACTTCGCCCGCAAAAGTTGGATATTCCATATAAACTTTCATCCCCCATTTCACCCCCTTAATGTTTTTATATCGCGACAAAATGTAGCCTATGTCCTTTCCAGGGTCTCGAACTGTCTCCATACCAAATTTCATCTTAATCGGTTGAGTGGTTTAAGCGTCAAGAGGTAACAGACAGACAGACAGACACACTTTCGCATTTATAATATTAGTATGAATTATGTTGTAAAATTGCACGTCTTACCCAGCCAGACCAAACATGCTGATCTTAAAATGTATGTAACAATACCTTCTTGCATACCATGTTTTAATGCATTGAATGAGTTGAATTAAGTAAAGACTGAATATTATTCAAAGTTACACTACGTCAAAGTAATGTAGGAATTTAATTTTAATCACGTAGGTACTATGTGAATACAATCGAACTGTAGAATCGGCAAATTCCTAATTATAAAAACGTGATCTTATGAAGATTTAAATAAAGTTCCCATGATTCTGTGATACAGGGTGTGTTGAATTCATAAATACGAATCCTAATCTGATGACTCTATATCTTAAAACCTACTTAATCAAAAACAAACCTTCGTCCTTAAGGCAAGGAGGATGCTGGCTGCGTTACCGCGTTGGATTGATAGCTCACTTATCCCCTGAGCGAGGAACGAGCTAGCTTTACTATTTGCCAAAACAGAATTTAATTTAGGTACAATTTTTCCAAAAAGTAATTTAGCTGATGATCCTCAAGGTCTGTTTGTCTTACTTTTCTTTTATTGAATAAAGTTTTTATGCCTTATATCTAACCAGTTATACTTATCATTATAATTATTAGGATTAGGCATTTTAGGAACCCCCATAGGAATTATCTCTTCTCTTCTCATATGTATACCTATTGAAGTGGTTAAAAAATAGACGTCCTGAATAATAAGTTTATACAGGGTGTATTTAGTATTTAGACTGCCTCGTTGGTCTAGTGGTCAGCACACTGGGTACTATCCACGAGGTCCCGGGTTCGAATCCCGGGTCGGGCCGAGAGTGTTTAAGTTTTTCTGTCTTGAAATTACTCAGACACAGCTCCGGAGTCAGGAAGTTGGTGGTGTTAACACCCCCGGGCCTCGGAAAGCACGTTAAGCCGTTGGTCCTGCACCTGATCTCTCTACGGTCATGTCGGACTGCCGTCTCACCGAATTATGAGAGTGTAGGAACAGAGAGTGCACCTGTGTATTGCGCACATACTTGTGCACTATAATATGTCCCGTGCAGTTGGCTAATCTCTATTGAGAGAGGCCGCCGTGGTCGAAATTCGGCTAGGAGGACACATTACATTTAGTATTTATTACAATGTATCAGACAGAGAAGCTAAGAAATGACAGTTGAGAAAGACGATTGTTTGAGTTTTCCTCCTTATGAAATTGAGGAAGTAGGACGGTAACTAAAACAATGCGGTATTATTACGGTTAGAAGTATTGGCTATTAAAATTATAAGTACTTATGCCTCGGTCGAGGCCCCACACGAAGTACAGTCGACAGAATAAATAATAATATTTTTAGATGCACTGTGAGTGTTAAATAATATTTAAACCAAGTATTAAATTATTAATACTTACCTACCAACCGAATTTTGGCTGCTCCGGGTTCCGGGTGGGTTTAGTAGGTAGGCGCAAAATGCCCAATATATAAAATAGACTACCGATTCGCCATTTCACCAATTTGCAAAGAATTAATTCTCAAATGCATGATTCGCGAATCTGATAGTTCTCAAGGAAACTAATTCTCATAATTCCTAGTTCTCAAGGGAACTAGTTCTCATAATTCCTAGTTCTCAAGGGAACTAATTCTCATAATTCCTAATTTTCAAGGGAACTAGTTCTCATAATTCCTAGTTCTCAAGGGAACTAGCTCTCATAATTCCTAGTTCTTAAGGGAACTAATTCTCATAATTCCTATTTCTCAAGGGAACTAATTCTCATAATTCCTAGTTCTCAAGGGAACTAATTCTCATAGTTCCTAGTTCTCAAGGGAACTAATTCTCATAATTCCTAGTTCTCAAGGGAACTAAATCTCATAGTTCCTAGTTCTCAAGGGAACTAATTCTCATAATTCCTAGTTCTCAAGGGAACTAATTCTCATAATTCCTATTTCTCAAGGGCACTAATTCTCATAATTCCTAGTTCTCAAGGGAACTAATTCTCTTAATTCCTAGTTCTCAAGGGAACTAGTTCTCATAATTCCTAGTTCTCAAGGAAACTAATTCTCATAGTTCCTAGTTCTCAAGGGAACTAATTCTCATAATTCCTAGTTCTCAAGGGAACTAATTCTCATAATTCCTATTTCTCAAGGGCACTAATTCTCATAATTCCTAGTTCTCAAGGGAACTAATTCTCATAATTCCTAGTTCTCAAGGGAACTAATTCTCATAATTCCTAGTTCTCAAGGAAACTAATTTTCATAGTTCCTAGTTCTCAAGGGAACTAATTCTCATAATTCCTAGTTCTCAAGGGAACTAGTTCTCATAATTCCTAGTTCTCAAGGAAACTAATTTTCATAATTCCTATTTCTCAAGAGAACTAATTCTTATAGTTCCTGGTTCTCAAGGGAACTAATTCTCATAATTCATATTTCTCAAGGGAACTAATTCTCATAATTCCTATTTCTCAAGGGAACTAATTCTCATAATTCCTAGTTCTCAAGGGAACTAATTCTCATAATTCCTAGTTCTCAAGGGAACTAATTCTCATAATTCCTAGTTTTCAAGGGAACTCATTCTCATACGGCCTTATTACAAAAACTTAGTACCAGGTTTAAGCCAAGACTTAATAGTAGCTGACAAATTAGAAATGAATGACACATTCGTGACATTACTAGATAAACGCTTTTCTAATTAAAAAAAGTAAAGTCAGCCTATTATATCCCACTGCTGGCAAAAGGCCTCACCTCAAGTATGAGGAGGTACAAGCCATACTCCACCATGCGGGCTCAGTGCGGATCGGTGGAGGGTGTATGTAAGGCAAGTGACAAACCTTACTGTCAGAAGTTATCAAGCCGCCCTAGAGCCTCTGACTAATACCTACCACAGATATTAGCCGGGACCAACTGCTTAACGTGCCTTCCAAAGCACGGAGATGCTTGTCATGGACGTCACTTAAATGGTCGGAATGGTCACCCATCCAATCATGACCGCGACTGGTTTGTAATAAGGGGGATAGTGCCTAATTCTCAAGGGAACTCATTATCATAACACCTAATTCGCAAAGGAAGTAATTCTCATAATGCACAACTCGCAATAGGACTAATTCTCTTATTTATTATCATAACACGAAGGAATTGCACTAGGATATTCTACGCCTTACCTCAACAAAATCTAAACATGTGCCATTTTTATTTCACTATGCGTTCCCTGGGCACAACATTTACTGACAGTTGACATCAAGGTCAATAGATCAAACAGATGATAATAATATAATTATTTTAACCATCCCCTTAAACCCCAAATTGATGTCAAATGGGGAGTTGTCAAGATTCATTTCATTTAAACATTATTACGTAGGGTAAAACCGGGTATGGCGCCCCAGTATATATTTATTTGTGGCTCACAAAACAAGTAACAGTCAATAAATAACAAAATACAAAAAAGGACATAATATAAAGCTAGACTGAGCTCTAAACATGTGTGCACAATATGCTCTAGATTTAATTAAATGTTAGAGGGTTGAGATTTTAAAATACTAAAGTTATTTTTAGTTTTGTTAGTAACTTAAACAAGTAACAAGAACAGTTTTGAAACCTATACATAAATGGTGACTCAATGTACATTGCCAGAGAGAATCTTATAAATTTCTTTCCAACTACCACTAAATGGATCGGGTCTCATGTCTCTGTGCGATTGCATGGGACGGCTAGATGCGATCAAAGTTTTTTCGGGATAGATGGCCTATTCTCAGCGGGTCGTCTATCCTTAACGTTATTTATATGGATTTGGCAACTATCCCCTATATGGAATAGATGTCTCAAAATTTAGAGGTCAGCAATAATCGGTAATACTCTGGAAATGTTGAAGATAATATTTTTTTCCTTTCGTAAATTCTTAGATTAAATATCATAGTACTTGCCAGTTTTAAAAATAAATAAATGAAATAAATTGAACAGTGAGATATAACATATTTTCAAAAAGTGTGGCATCTGTCCCGGTTTTCCCCTAAGGTATGGTTGATCTAATAAAAAGTAGCGTCCATATCAATGATAGTGCATTTATAATGATTCCTTTTTTAAACACATACACTGTCAGTGGTTTATATAAATAAATTGCGTTGATGTAGGTAGAAGTTATTTAATTAATTTACATAATTTAAAATACAACAATGTCGGCGACTGCAATTGTGCAACAAGGTCAATGAACCCAGCATGTGTGTGTGTAACTACAACTTGATCTAGTGTCTAACCTTGGAAAGGATCTTAACAAGCTAGCAGTTATATTGGATCAAGCCACAGAATAAGTTCTAGTACTTCGTAGAGAAGTATGACTTAGCAATTGTATTCTAAGAAATGTCTACTCAAGATAATTTCATACTTATTTCTCTGGAATATGATTCATAATACA
Source organism: Pyrausta nigrata (assembly GCA_949316185.1). Taxonomy (NCBI): domain Eukaryota; kingdom Metazoa; phylum Arthropoda; class Insecta; order Lepidoptera; family Crambidae; genus Pyrausta; species Pyrausta nigrata. The sequence continues at coordinate 7,910,509 of OX438965.1, forward strand.
CTAAACCTATTCAGTGACGTAATATCACGCGACGCGATAGGGTTGACTGCTACGAGAAGCTTCTAACGCCATCTAGCGCCTCTTTCTAGTACTTTATTCATTCTCGTCCAGCCAGCAACGTAGCCGCGCAGCCGCCGTCGAATAAAACGTGCGAGCGTCTCGCTGGCCGGTAGCAACACGCAACTTGTTTTAGCCCCTAAGTAAGGGTCGCCGCGCGTAGGTACGTTTTTGCTACCTACGCGGGGAGATACACAGAGGCCTGGTATTGTATACTTAGTCACGCACCAGCTTTATAAACTACTGCTCTGGTTTTTCCGTAAACGCAAAAACATTTTAATATCTGCAAAATTATTATCACTGAGTTATTAAAGTGGTTTAATCTGATTTCCTTTATGATAATGTTGGTTCAGTATGCACATTTATTTATTTTACTCGGAACATTAAGATATTTGTATGAAAAACAATAAGTAGGTATAAGATAGCTATGTATTTTGACGAATATATACGAGGTTAAAAAAATCATCCACGATTTTTCTTACGAGTAAGTGCTTGCTGCGCCAATGATCCCGTTCGATTTCATCGTCCTCCGTAGCTCAGTTGGAAGAGCATTCGCCTGGATAGCAAAGGGTCGCGAGTTCAAGTCCTACCGGTTGATCAATTTTTGTTCCAAACTAGAACGTGGATTGGGAAAATAGGGATCGAAAATTGGTTTAAAAAACACATTTCGATTTAATCAATGAATCACATTAACAGAGCGCAAAATACGATTGCATACATCATCATCCTAGCTTTATTTTACCGTAAGAGCATCGGTTAGTGGAACAACTAATGTACATAACTCAGAAAAAGTCATTGGTACCTCCCGCATGACAGGCAACTTGCTAGCCGCTGCGCCACCAACGCTCTATACAATACAATTGCACGCGAATGAATTTAAAAATATTCCATCACAAACATTGCATTCCCAACAAGAGCGTGGTAAAAACCAGCTCGTATTAAAGTCAAGTGCAATATCTAGTTCTGCATTAAATATGGCGACTGCTTCCGCAAAATTATACGCAATTAGCCGCCCGAGATCGAGGCGAAACCTTCACAGGGCAGAGACACAGTATAAATATGTTCAGTAACTTTTCTACCGAATTTAAGCTACGTGAGATGGCAATACCAAATAACGACCCTCACCGAATGGACGTTGAATGCGTGCGTACGCAGTGCCTCAGTGAGAGGGAGATGGCGAGAGACTGTGCGCCGAGCCACGCACACTACTACAACCACCGTGACCACGACTGCTCTGCCAAGAGCAACCCACTAAGAAAAAGAAGAAGAAGAGATGGCAATCCGACATGACCGGAGAGAAATCAGGCGCGAGGCCAAATTAACATTCACACAGAGGCACTTTCACGGCAGGAAATTCAAACCAAATGATATCCGATGGAAATAAAGCCGTTTTTTATGTCGTTCATCATATCAGCTTATTGCAGTCCACTGCTGGACATAGGCCTCTCCAAGACTGTGCCAACTTTCACGGTCTTCCGCTTCTCGCATCCAGCCACCACCGGCTTCCTCAGGTCATCGGTCCACCTAGCAGGGCGTCCAACACTACGTTTCCCGAGGCGTGGTCTCCGTTTGAGAACCTTCCCTATTATGGTTAATGTCGTTACTAAGTCTTATTAATTATGTATTTTCTAATTAACACACCCACGTGTTCCTGAGAACGCTTTTTGAAACTAGTTAAAAAGGTTTTCTTTTTCCTTTGAAATATGGTAGTAAAATAATAATAATAAAAACATTTATTTTCTCCACACAATATAGGAATGTATACAGTACAGTGGTCTTAAATTAAATGTGCAACACTATTTCCTTTCACATGTGAGAGACAGAGAAACCTGTGACACAGGTCACCAGGACCCCCCCCAAAGATGATCCACAGTTGGTAAGAATAGTACCTATTTCACATTATGGTAAAAGTAATCCAAGCGGTAGTACTAGGTAAGAAAAGATAACAAAGAAAGTAAAAGGAGGCTTCTAGTTAGTAGTTAAGTAGTAGGAGTAGGTTTTTTTTTTAAATAAATTGTTTCAACAAACACACCAATTACCTAGCCCCAAACTAAGCGTGAGCTTGTGCTATGGTGAATAAGATAACGGATAGAAATACTTAAATACATATAAACATCCATGACTTAGGTACAAATGCTCGTGCTCATCACACAAATATTTGCCCCTTGCGGGATTCGAACCCGCAACCGCGTGGTTTAGAAGTCCGGTGCGCGAACGACTACACCAAGACGGTCGTCAAAGGTGAAAATAGTATTACTGATTTTATTTGTACTGTGGCAGAGGCGGACCTATAGCTACGTCATTCGGGCGATCGTCAACACCAATGCTCGTAAATATTATTCCAATCGATGACGAGTCGACAAAATCCCTTTACAGTTTCGTTTTTTGACCCATAACTGCATACCAAAAATAAGTAATTAACCTTACAACAGGTAAAGTACGATTTATCGACCACATTTATAATATGAATACGAATAGCCGTAATAAGGAAAAACCAGCCAAGTGTGAGTCGGGCGAGTCCGAAGGGTTCCTATACAACATTAGACAGTATATTATGTTTTTTTTTAAGTTTTAACACGGTAAAAAAACACGTTTGTACGGGAATAAAAATATATATTTTTAATTAAATTTCATAATTTATTTTTAAAGTTTTTATTCTGTGAATATTTCAAGCGTCTTCCTAATATTGGCCAAAATACAGTGAAAAGAACACGATTGTTGTATGGGAGCCTCCCTTGAATATTTATATTATTTTAATTTATATTTTTATTTTAAGTTTATATAACTCAAAATATGTAAGCAAAAGTCACGTGATATTCGATGGCTTATGTCAGTTTCATACATTTTGTTAGCGATAACGAACTTTGCTGCAGAATAGATCGCATCGTCTCTACGGGTCCATAAGACACTGGATCACCGCTCTGATAAACCCGGAGAACTTTTATGTTATAAATTTAATAATATTTATAATTTAGTGCATTTCTATTTTCTACAAGGTATTGCAAGAACTTTGTTTCTTACATATATGGAACTAGTAATCAGAATTAATAAATTATTATCACTTATTTATTTATGTATTTAAAATCCTTTTCAACACTTATCCTTGACGGGACCTAGTCTGATACTAGAGTGACTGTTGGTTGTAATTAGTCAAAAAACGCGTCTTTACATTACATATCTTCTTTTCCTAACATAATTGCGATATAAGTGCGGAGAAAATTAACTGAAAATTAAATTCATTGCATGGAAATGACCTGTACAATTTTTCGGACACCACCTGGGCCCAACTGACTTTTTTTGTTTTTTTTACATCGAGCGACGGGGTTCCTTATAGCTAGCTTCCCTATAGAGTAAAACCAGGATTGACGCCCCAGTGGTATAAATGCCCCGATTGTTATTACTCTAGTTTCGCAAATACATACCGTGTTGTTTTATTTATCTGTCGAGAGACTCCAACTACCACTTAATGGATCGTGTCTCATGTCTCTGTGCGATTGCATGGGACGGCTAGGTGCGATCAAAGTTTTTTCGGGATATATGGCCTATTTCTCAGCGGGTCGTCTATCCCTAACGTTATATAAGTATATGGACTTGGCAACTATCCCCTATATGGGATAGATGTCTCAAAATATAGAGGTGCGCAATAATCGGGAATACTCTGTAAATGTCAAAGGTAATATTTTTTTCCTTTCATAAATTCATAGATAAAATACCAGTCAGTTTTCCAACTTAAAAAATGAAATATCTGTAGAAGAAGTAAGAACATATTTTCAAAAAGTGTGGCATCTATCCCGATTTTACCCTAGATATTTCCCTATAGCCCCGTTAAATGATAAGCTTACGCCCCTGAATTGTTTCACACGATTCAAAAGGTATACGGTATACTTACATACTAGATCTAGGTGTATTTCATTACAAGTTATTATTATATTTTCTGGTACGTGACGTACATGTAAACTAAGACTCATACATATTAACATTATTAGAGGAAATAGAACGATATGGTTACATACAGTTAAGTTGACATGTTAATAGTAGTAGCATAGTAATGTAGATTTTACTGATTTTGAGGTCAAACCGTGGTGATGTGAATTTTTAATATACTTTATATTAAATATAATAATAATATTAATAATATAATTATATTATACTTCCATGGACATGCTGTATTATGCGTCCAATGGTGTTACATAGACAGCGTCGCATGATATAATAATGTCCTCCGAGCCAAGTTTCGACCACGGCGGCCTATCTCAAGTCTCAACAGAGATTAGCCAACTGCGCGGGACATATTATAGTGCACAAGTGTGTGCGCAATACACAGGTGCACTCTCTGTTCCTTCACTCTCATAATTCGGTGAGACAGAAAAACTCAAACACTTTCAGCCCGACCCGGGATTCGAACCCGGGACCTCGTGGATAGTACCCAGCGTGCTGACCACTAGACCAACGAGGCAGTCAAAGTCAGTTCAGTCGCATTATATAAATATGTTAAATATAATAATATCATAGACATTGGATATCCGCGATGATTAGTATTGGTATCGCTTTTGTAAAAAGTTGATTTTCTAGGTGAAAAGGTGTAAGGTCAATTTTTTTAGATAAATAGTTACATATTCTTTATTTTGTTTGATTTACTATCCAATAAACGTATTTTTTGGAAACATTGATATTTCACAAAAATTTGCTACGCATAGAATTGATGTTAAGAAAGAGAAAAGAAAAGATATTTATTCGGCGATTGAAGTTCATAGGTATAGAGGCACATTCAATGAGCGATCAAAAAAAAGGCATCAGATCAATAGGGACATTTCCAGCTTCTAGAGATGTGTATGCAGGGGTGAATGTCAATTTAGAAAATATTATTTTATTTTATTTTATTTTATTGGAAAATAAACAGCTTTTAAAAATGCAATATAAGGTACAAAACAATGAACATTTAGCCTATAGTTTTCACATATATGTAGCTTTTAAAGAAAATACAAATCATATGTATCTTGATTGACAAGTGATAGGTACTAAATTTACAAGATAACAATAGACAGCAACAAAAGTCGTTTATGTATTACAAAAAGTACCATAAAAGTGTTATACCTATAGTTGTGGTCAGTGACATCAGTCAGTTGGGCCCATGAAATCGCTCGCAATCAGTTTTTTTACCGTATTAGGGGAGGTGCAAAACCAATCAACATGCGGGTGAGCGCATATTAACTTGTTGAGCCTTTCAGCTACCCTGCAAAAGTACGAGTTTTTACGATAGTTGGTGTGACACAGAGGCAAGTGCATGCAAGCACAATATATGGTATAGAGGTGCTTGTGGCGCAGTGGCGGCAGCGCTTTGGCAGTGATACAAAAGTTAAGCAACCTACGGCGCGGTCGTGATTGGATGGGTGACCATTCCGACCGTATAAGTGACGTCCATGAAAAGCATCTCCGTGCTTCGGAAGGCACGTTAAGCAGTTGGTCCGGGGTAATATCAGTTGATATGAGCCGTTAAGCCTAGTCAGAGGCCCTAGGGCGGCTTGACGTCCTAAGGTTGGTCACTTGCCTTGCAGATACCCCTCTACTAATCCGCACTGAGCTCGCGTGGTGTAGTATGGCTCGTACCTCCACAGATGAGGCCTTAGCCCAGCAGAGGGATCTATATAGGCTAACTTTACTTTTGATAGCACAATAAATGATGCATCTCTATTGCAACTGCAAGCAATCCAGCCAGACAGCCAACAAAGAGTTTAACCTTTTGTGCGTCGTCGGCAATAAGAATATGAATAACAAACAATGGCATTCTTGCGAAATGTCACTCATTTGCAGCTATTTCCATTCATAATCACGCACCAACTTCTATATTTCCTTGTGAAGACACAATTAGGGATGTCCTTTGATACAAAATTATCGATAGTTCGAAACAGAATCATTTGCAATAGATTTCAGCGCCGTCACAATTTCTATTTTTAGACTGTCTTTTACCAGATAGTTGACTGCAAGCAATTGCTTTTAGCAATAATACCGCACAAATGATGCAATTCTTTATGAAAAAAAATCTGTTTACTTTGTGTCGTATCCAATGTATGTATATCCAAATTTTAAGATAAGTTCCCTCTCTTTTTCTAGATACATACATACATAGACTTGATTTCAATGATGCAGGACAATTTTAGAAACATGAATCAACAATCAATTGTTTAATGTCGTAAGTAAAATAGCGATAAGGTGGAATTTACTCATGTACTTATTACCTTTTTAGCACTGAAATAGATGCACATGACGATTTATTTGTAGTAGCTGTTAGAATATTTTTGAATGGAAAAAATCAAGCCTGTTGTTCGATGACGCGCGAATGATTTTCAACCTTAAGGCGATAGGCCACTTTCTCGGCCAGACAGTACCTACTTAAATTCTTACATAGTGCTCTATAAATAATGGTATTAATTTAAATTATCGATAAGGAGACATTGATAGTTTCCCATCACCATTCACGATTATTACGTGACATCGACAACTTAAACAGTTGACACAAAATGTTGATTTAGATCTGACGAATAACAAAACAAAACGTGGCGTGTGTATTTAAATTATTTTGTATACAACAAATACAACTTATAAGTATCTAATACGGTAGCGATTCCCGGCGGCGTCGTCCACACAAATGTAGGATATATCCCATACATAACTCCCCCTCCCCCCCTCTGTTTCTGGGATAAAACCTACTGATCCTCACTATCCTAGGTCCTTTCTCGGGACTCAAACCATCTCTATACCTTCTTTCATTTTATTTTTATTTTTATTTTATTTATTTGGTATACAAAACATATTACAATCATTTAATGCCTAAGTATGTATATAATATATGTGTTCTAGATTGTAACACTTAAACATGTATACACATAAGAAAAAAAATAAAAATCAAAGCAGAAGACAACACAGTACACAACAGTAAGCTAAGCTCATAAGTAGCGACAATGACAAAGACAAATATGTTTCCGACTGCATCAGTGATAATTTAAATCGGTTTAGCAGTTAAAGCGTGGAGACTGACAGGTAACGGACAGACAGACACACTTCCACATTTATAATATTAGTATTGATCGACCTTGTCATCCGGTGGAACTCGAACCCACGTCTCTTCGCTATCCGGGCGAATGCTAATTTCGTAAATTTCGCCAACTGAGTTACGCTAATTTCGTAAAAACTTGTAAACAAATTGCTTGAATTATAAAAATAATTATACAATTTAAAAAATCAGGAACTACAGAGGCCTTTAGACAAGAGGTGCTTGTGGCGCAGTAGCGGCAGCGCTTTGGTTTAAGTGACGTCCATGACAAGCATCTCCGTGCTTCGGAAGGCACGTTAAGCAGTTGGTCCCGGCTAATATCTGTGGTATTAGTCGTTAAGCCTAGTCAGAGGCCCTAGGGCGGCTTGATAACTTCTGACAGTAAGGTTTGTCACTTGCCTTACATACACCCCTCCACCAATCCGCACTGAGCCCGCGTGGTGAAGTATGGCTCGTTCCTCCTCATAGTTGAGGTGAGGCCTTTTCCCAGCAGTGGGATCTAATAGGCTGACTTATTTAGACAAGATGCAATCTGTCTTAAGTCAGTTTTTCATTGCTTGTCCAACATTGTAAACAATCTCGACATTCCTTTTTAACGGGTTGTTCCCAGAGGTCCACGATTCTATTGTTTTTCTTTTCCTACCGGGTCCATGAACATTTTCAATTATGTTCTAAATGTTCATACATGAATTCCCAACGGGTCCATGAAATTTTCCAAAAGTACCTACAGTCAGTAGAAACAATTTCACAACATTTTAATAAAATTCTATGTTTTAGGTGAATTTTTTTAAGATTTTTAATGGTTTTTCCTGTCTTCGTACATAAAACAGCTCTATTATCATGTTTTTCTTACTAATCTAATTAAAAGTAAACACATTTTCTTACTAATCTAATTAAAAGTAAACACAAATTTGCTTCCAAAGTGAGTACAGTGGTCCCCAGGATAGATTGTGTATTCTTTTATTTCATAGAAATATTATACATTTATCCCTTAGCCACGCCTTCATTGCTGACTGTATGAAACACTCTCATGGACCCATCGGGAAAGAAAAATTTACTACTTTAAAAAGTCGTGGAGCCGTTTGGAAACTCAAGTATGAATTTTCATATTTTGAGAACAATAGACCATGCACCTTTGGGAACAACCCTTTTTAACGACATTATTCATTTAAAAATAAGATAGACACAAACATTCCATTCTTATATGGTAGTTTATCGTTTAATACATACATATATATGCAGCTTTGTAGATATATTAGTAAATATATTTTTTTTCATCAGTATAAGTTTTTAAAGTCATAAAAAGATTGTTTACAATGTTTGGCACGCAAAGAAAAACGGACTTTACAGATAGACTTATATGTTGACTTTACAGCGAACCACTGATCATGTAATCTTTTCAGCGAACTTCGCTTTTTTTTGTTCAATTTACCCATTCTGGGTAGGCAAAGGATCAAGTCAATACAGCCACGTCTTCAGTAATTTTATTTGTATAATTTTTTTCTTCAGTTTTCTTATATTACATTATTTACACAACTACACTAAAACTAAACTACAAACTAACCTAACCTCATTGAAATGCGAAGTGGTTCACATTTCAATGTTCTCAAGAATATTTTGAGCGGGAAATCGAACCGGATCAGATAGGAGCGCCTTACTTTGTTTCTCACTTTTACTTCATTAGTTCTAATTATTTTTATAACTTAAGCAATTATTTTGCAAGTTTTTACGAAATCAAATTGAATTTCGCTCACAAAAATTAATCGACTGTGTCATCCGGTGGGACTCGAACCCACGTCCCTTCGCTATCCGGGCGAGTGCTCTTACCAACTAAGCTACGGAGGACGTTAGTCAGCCGACGAATTTCTGTAAGTGCTTGCTACGCCAGTGAGCCGGCGTTTGATTTCATCAATACTTGGGGAATGTACCCGCATGTATCGAACGCCGGCTCACTGGCAAGCACTTTCGGAAATTCGTCGGCTGACTAACGTCCTCCGTAGCTTAGTTGGTAACCGGATAGCGAAGGGACGTGGGTTCGAGTCCCACCGGATGACACAGTCGATAAATTTTTGTGAGCGAAATTCAATTTGATTTCATTAGTTCTCCTCTGCAGCACATTATTAAGATTATTCCACCACACAATCACAGCAATGACCACGAAAAACAAATATAGAAAATTAAGAAACGAAGCCCATTTTGACCGGCTCGTAACCCGCCAAAAAACTCTCGCAGCGAACTTCGCTATCGCCAGCGAAATGTCATTATTAATGCAAAAGTCACGTGATGTTTCGACGGCTTGTGTCAGTTTCATACATTTAGCGATAGCAAACTTCTCTGTAAAATAAATTGCATCTTGTCTACGGGCCGAACCGATTTTTTTTTTAATTGCACCAGGAAGCTTGAAGTTATTAAAAAACATATTTAGAATCAAACAACATTAATTAATTCAAAGCATGGACGAATATTCCTAATATGAATATAAACATCCATGACTTAGGTCCAAATGCTTGTGCTCATCACACAAACATTTGCCCCTTGCGGGAATTGAACCCGCAACCTGTATTTTGCAGTCCTGTGCGCGAACCATTACACCAAGACGGTCGTCACTTAACGTTAATAATGTTTTGCAATAAATAGCCCTGTATTAAAGTAGATGAAATAACCATGATCGGTGCTTTGACCTTCGTTGACCTCGTAATTCGGCCACATCAGGAAAAAGTGGTTAAGAGCGACCATAGTTCACTGACCTCAGCCATACTTATCGTTGTGCAAGATACCCGTTACAAAATATTCGATAAAAACCTGTTTGGGGTCTAATCTCACGAAGATCCTTTCACGCCGTGCAAATACATAAGTACTTTATTATATTTATAAGTTATTCCATTTATCACAGGATGGAAAAAGACGTGTTAAAAAAAATCGGGGGTGATTTTGAATCGATCATATGTAATACAGAAAAAAAAAAAATTTCTACTCTCATCCACATTTGCAAAGTAAAAAATGGACACGGAGGTCAGACGGCAGTTGCTCTACCTACTTTAATTACCATCTGCCATATCCTAGTCGTGGTACACAAGTGGTCCCTAAGATGTTGAGATGACAGTATCCTCTCTCTTGAGACAGTAATAAAGTAGCTTACACTGGTGAAAGTAATCATCATCCTCCTAGCGTTACCCTGGTTGTGCAATCGCACGCAAGGACCCAGGCTCCCCTTTGGACAATGATTCAGGATGTGGCAGATCAGGTAATTACAGTGAAGCGACTGCCATCTGACCTCCGTGACCCTGTTAACAGGGGAACCAGACAGTGTGCAGGTTTCCTCACGATGTTTTCCCTCACCGTTAGAGCATCAGTTAGTTTAGTGCAACAACTATGTAATGTGCCTACATAACTCAGATAAAGTCATTGGTACATGGTGGCCCGTAGGATCGAACCGGTAGTACCTCCTGCATGAGAGGCAACCCGCTAGCCACTATAGGATTTTTTTTTAAATTTCTTCCACATTTTCAAAGAGGTCTTAAAAATGGTCATGGAGGTCAAACGGCAGTTGCTCTACTGTAATTACCTGATCTGCCATATCCTGGATCGTGGTACAAGCGGCTTCTAAGATGATGAGCAGAGATTGGAGTAGGTACATTGGTTTGAAATACTTTGACAGTCATCATATCAGTCTATTGCAGTCCACTGCTGGACATAGGCCTCTCCAAGACGGCGCCAACTTTCACGGTCCTCCGCTTCTCGCATCCAGCCACCACCGGCCACCTTCCTCAGGTCATCGGTCATCATACTTTGACAGTGCTGGAATAATATATTATTCAAAAACCTATAACGCAAAATACCGGTTTATATCAAAATATCCTCCTCATTTTATGTCACCTAAAATTACTTGGCTTGGCACTTAATATAACTTTGTTTTTTTACGACTAGAATACCATAAATTTCTTTTTCTGAGTTATTTAGGTACATAAATTGTTTCACTTACCGATGCTCCTACGGTGAGAGAAGACATCGTGAGGAAACCTGCATATTCAGGCAACTGAATGCGTCACCATGATCCAAAAACTGGTCCGGTTCCCTTAAGCAGGGTCACGGAGGTTAGATGGCAGTCGATCCACTGTAATTACCTCTCTGCCAAATCCTGGATCATGGTCAGCGGACCCTGGGGCCTCGTGTGCGAGTGCACAAACCGGGATAACGCTAGAAGGAAGATGAGGACGATGATAGTCATCATCAGGTAATTAATAATGATGACTATAATACCATTAAAAGTCTTTCACTTTTGGGATTATGAAATACCGGAGACATATCCGTATTAATATCAATGTTTGCGGTCAATGACCCCAAATCAATCTACCTACTCCGATCTTTAATGATGAAAAGATAGTATCCTCTCTCTTGGGACATGATGTAGCTGACACGATGTTCAGAATTTTTAGATATTACCTACTTTGAATCAGACAACTCAAAAAAGTAATTGTACATTTAAACTTGAAACGATACCTACCTCTTCTAAAAAAAACAAAAGAAAAGATTAAAAAAAAACATTTATCCGACAATCACACATTTACATAAAGAAAGACACAAAGAAGTCAAGATAAAACAAACAATTGGGAATGCCGAAAAGGCACTCAGCTTCTCATTATTAATTGTATTGATTTATAACTTATTTATAAGCTATTTCTATTAATATCAATCGGTAAAACCCAAACTGGCATGTCGCTTCGGTGAAACCTTTTATGAGTCCAAAGTCAAAGTGATACAAAAAATTGGTTTTCACGTTCAAAAAACATGTCTCTGACGTATTAGAAACTTGTATCGTATTACCTAGCTTGTGTCGCAAAGAAAATAAAGCTTTGTTGGAACGAATCAAAGTTTGTATTCAATTATGAATAGTTTTTGGTAATCACTACATACCTACTTGCTTACGTAGAAAACAAACTCATGCCGCGTTTTTATGTAGGTCTAGTAATTAAATATAATATGTAATAACAAATAATAATAAATTGTTTCAACAAACACTCCAATTACCTAGCCCCAAACTAAGCGTGAGCTTGTGCTATGGTGACTAGGATAACGGATAGAAATACTTAAACACATATAAACATCCATGACTTAGGTACAAATGCTCGTGCTCATCACACAAACATTTGCCCCTTGCGGGATTCGAACCCGCAACCGCCTGGTTTAGAAGTCCGGTGCGCGAACGACTACACCAAGACGGGCGTCTAAATATGTAGCTACCTATGTGATACGATGTATTTTGTATTTTTTTGTGAATTCCATGCGATGATTCATCTATCAACAGAGAAAAGAAAGTGCTATTTGTAAAAAAAAAAAGATTGTTGAAGAAGTATTTAGCTTATCAAAACGCTGCAATAAAGAATAAAAATAAAAGCAGCTAAATCTAATTAAGTAAGTCTTTTTCAAATAGACTTACTTACTTTATTGGATTTTGCTTTTAGATTTTCAGCTTTATAGTCCGTGCCATTTAAACTTGCATAAAAGGTTATTGACCCCACCTGTACCAAAAAATGCCCAAACTTTACGACACGTGTCGCTCATCGTATAAAATTGCGATAATCCCGACCTATCGCTGATTTCATAATACCACGGCTCGTCCGAGAACGAGACAACTCTAAAACATCAAAATTTAAGTAATAGTTTCGCAATTTTGTAAACAAAACACAGATTTAGTTATTAAAATAAATTTTCTTTTAATTTACGTAATTAACCGTCAATTAACCGAGTTTTTAAATTAAAACCAAGTAACTGCTTAAAAACTTTCATCTTTAAGCAGTTACATGGTTTTAATTTAAAAACTCGGTTATTTGACATTACTTTTACCACAAATATAAACACAATAATTAGAAATTACATTTTTTCCATAAAGAATTAACAGTAGTTGACCATTCATAGATATTTAACATTATATAATTTTGACTCCGAAAATGATAAATTATGACTTATTGCATTTAACCGTTAGTGGTTTGAAAGGTCAGGGGTGCTATACCTGTACGTTATTTTGTAATGGCTCACCCGGTGCGGCATAATTCGATTTTTTAATTTACGAATTTTGGAAGTGTTCACGTGTTATTATCAGTCGTTATCTTTTGATAAGTTTCTGTTATTGTTCTTTGTTACGTTTGTTTTATTTTGTTGCTGTTTTCTCCATTCTTTACTTATTATAAGTGAAGATGAAACCTGAGAGGAATAAAAAGAGGCGTAAAAGAATCCTCGAACAGCAAGCAGGTTAGTTTGTATAATTTACCTTTACAATATGTTTTGCTATCATCGTAGGTAATTCCATTTGAACACAAGTTTGAACGATGTTTTTAAGTATAAAGTGATTGTTAGAGCTTTTATACACGAACAGCAGTTTGCTGTCGACGTTAGAAGTCGGCGGCTAGTTGTCGATATGCCGTCGACGTGCTGTCGACGCATTGGCGGCTGCCGCCGGCTGATGTTGACAGTTAGCCGCGTCTGTCATTTGACCGTCGAATGCAGTTAGTCCAGAAGCTAGGACATGCACAAAATGAGCCTAATAGAAGAAATTGCGAAAATGGAGTCGTTGCTCCGCTGAAATACTTTTTCGAATGATGGTATCTCGGCGAGATAGTGCGTTTTTTAAAATGGTCGTCAGCTCATCAAAGACTTTTTCGACGACTTACACAGCTAACTATGCATTGTCATCCAAGCTAAACGTGTATGCAAAATTTCAGCTCAATCGGTTAAAGATATCTGCTAAAAAATTGAATTTTTGAATAATACCTACCAACTGCTCCCGCGATAATAACGCAGGATATAAAAAAATACATTTTTTAATTAATAATGAATGATGCAACTATTTTTATTTCATTATTTATGTCCAGTTACATAAAATGTCGGCTGTCCCTCAGCATATTGCTTGTTTTGTAATGCAGTAGCCAAATGTTTGTGATACATGTCAATTTTTCGGGTCAAGGTCGTCTCGTACCAATAAACGTTTGTTTACACAGACTTCTATCGCTACGCCTTGTGTTTTGGTTCGCCGCGATCCCGTATCGGCATGCAGTGGTACAGGGGTGTCAATGACCTTTTATGCAAGTTTAAATGGCACGGACTATAGATTTAGGAAGGCCAAGGTAAAGGTATTTGATCCGAACATCGGTTTTTTTAAATTTAATTAAGGTTCGCTGCATTTGTTAGTAAAAACATAAAATCTGTTGACATTGTTATTTAAAAAGCATTAATTTAATTTATTAGTAACCCTGTAATATTATTGTACGCCCTAAAGGTTGGACATGGTTAGTTCTAAGTTTTAATTGGTTAAGACCTTATTTTTTTATGTGTTTCACAATAAAAATATATGAATATGTACATACCACATCGTGTCCTGACTTCACTAGAGTGCGCCGTAGTTAACCTAATTTTAGCCATCATTATCATCCTAGCGTTATCCCGGTTGTGCACTCGCATGCCAGGGCTCAGGGTTCGCTTTAGACCATGATCCAGGATATGGTAGATCAGATAATTACAGTGAAGCGACTGCCATCTGACCTCCGTGACCCTGCTAACAGGGGAGCCTGACCAGTTTAGATCATGGTTACACATTCAGTCGCCTGAATGAGCAGGTTTCCTCACAATGTTTCCCCTCACCGTAAGAGCATGCAAATGCAATATGCAAACTTGTCACGAGTTATCTGATAACATTTCAAACAAGTATTTCTACAGCTCAGAAATCCAGAGATCTGATTATTATGACAGCTGTAATAATTTGTGACTGTATTTACTGCAAAGTCATCAAGATATACTTATATGACATAAAAGCACAGATTAGTACAAGTTCTAAAGTTGGTTATTGATACCTGGCTCTGTAGGTGAATTAAGTAGTTATTTAAGTATTTGTTATACCTACTACTTACACATATATTTAAACTAGTGGTTCCCCGCGACTTCGCCCGCAAGAGTTGGATTTTCCATATGAACTTTCATCCCCCATTTCACCCCTTAATGTTTTTAAAATCGCGACGAAAGTAGCCTATGTCCTTTCCGGGGTCTCGAACTGTCTTCATACCAAATTTCATCTCAATCGGTTCAGTGGTTTAAGCGTCAAGAGGTAACAGAAAGAAAGACACACTTTTGCATTTATAATATTAGTATAGATCTATCTATACTATATATATATAATATATACAATATTATAAAGAGGAAAGATTTGTTTGTTTGTTTGTTTGTTTGTTTATTTGCATCAAATAGGCTCCGAAACTACTGGACCGAATCAAATGAAATTTGGCACAGAGATAGTTTGAGACACTGGGAAGGACATAGGCTAGGACTTTTTGTCGCAATATAGAATCATCAGGGGGGTGAAATGGAGGATGAAAATTTGTATGGAAAATCCGACTTTTGGCGCGGGCGAAGTCGCGGGGAACTGCTAGTAATAGGTAATTTTTTCATTTATAGTTAATCTGACAATTAAAGTAGTATTTAATACCTACCTGTTTAAAGTTCATAAAGAATTGAAAAACCAATTGAAACAAACAAAAATTATGTCCCACTGCTTTTCCTTTAAAAGCTTCTAACTAGTATACGACGACCGTCTTGGTGTAGTGGTTCGAGCCCCTTCTAAACCAGGCGGTTGCGGGTTCGAATCCCGCAAGGGGCAAATGTTTGTGTGATAAGCACGAGCATTTGTACCTAAGTCATGGATGTTTATGAATGTATATAAGTATGTCTATCCGTTATCCTAGTCACCATAGCACAAGCTCACGCTTAGTTTGGGGCTAGGTAATTGGTGTGTTTGTTGAAACAATTTATTATTATTATAGTATATTTCTATTTATTTATGTGATACAGAATAAGTACTAGTACTGCTGAAGGGAGTATTAATACTGGTAGTACTAGGTAACAATTTCCTAAGAGAATTTTAATATATATTTATTCCTACGTTTTAAAATAAGGAAGAGCAGCTGAGCCTAAAGTCCTCAATTTTAATTATATTCGATTACTTCCTACCACACCGACCTCACTGCTCTTCCATCCAGTTGACAGCCTTGGTATGTTGTTCACTGATTTCGGAAACATGATTTACTTAAATCAACGTTGATTGATGATAAGGCTGCGAAAATTAAAGAGGTTGTGTAGGAGATTTTTGGCAAATATGTTAAAACACAACGTTGCAACATTAGTCTTAAAAACATCTTGATCTTACCGGGAATAGAACCAGGAAACTACTTACGATCATGTAATGCCACAGAATAAAATATAAGTATCTAATGCGTATAGCCAAAAAATATATAATCCAGCAGTTAAATACCCGCGTAAAAATTTGGATTAGGATTTTAATTTTTGCAACAAAAAATTGCCCATATCCTTTCGCTATCGATATATACGCCATTCATCACAAACCGGTTCAACAGTTTTAAAGGTATGACAAGGTAAAGGTATGACTTGCATGATATAATTGTATTTTGGCAAATAAATGATTGATTTGATTTGATTTGATTAAGATGGTGTCCGTCTTGCCGGTGGACGCGCTACGCGATGCTTTTGATCAAATGGTCTCCAATCAAGAACCTTTCTGCTCCAACGGCCATCAGTTCTTCGCCAAGTGTTTTTTTTTTACAAGAATCACACCATTACCCAAACTAAGCGTGAGCTTGTCCTATGGCGACTAGAATAACAGATAGGATTATGTATGTTTGATTCGTGACTTTACAAATGCTTGTGCACATCACACAAACATTTTCCCCTTGCGGGATTCGAACCGAAACCTCTGGTTTTGTAATCATGAGCGCGAACCACTACACCAAGACGGTCGTCAATGTGCCCTGCCCTGCCACTTGAGCTTACTGATACGAAGATAATCATCATCGTCCTAGCGTTATCCCGGTCGTGCACTCGCAGGGTCCGCTGACCATGATCAAGAATGTGGAAGATATTATGTTTTGTAAAATTGAAAAGTAAGTTAGCCTATATATATGCCACTGCTGGGCAATGGCCTCACCTCAACTATGAGGAGGTACGATCCATACTCCACCATGCGGGCTCAGTGCGGATTGGTGGAGGGGTGTCTGTAAGGCAAGTGACCAACCTTAAAGTCGGATGTTATCAAGCCGCCCTAGGACATCTTGATTAGGCTTAACGACTCATATCAACTGATATTAGCTGGGACCAACTGCTTAACGTGCTTTCCGAAGCACGGAGATGCTTGTCATGGACGTCACTTAAATGGTCGGAATGGTCCCATCCAATCACGACCGCGCCGTGGATTGCTTAACTTTGTTATCACTACCAAAGCGCTGCCGCCACTGCACCACAAGCACCTCTGCAACTACTGCTGAACATAGGCCTCCCTTATATATTTCCAAGTGACCTGTTACACGCGGCCCGCATCCAGCGTGATCTTTTAAAAGGTCGTCTGTCCATTTCGCTGATGGACCCCTACGCGACCATCAACTTTTGATCAACCTTTCTACCCCACCGGCCATCAGTTCTTCGCGCAATGTGCTCTGCCTTTTGCTGGAGCTTACTGATCCGGAGATATAATACTAACTTTATGATTTCTTTTTCACAGAACCATGAACCACTCGCTTGAAGCCTCCCCCCTCATCCCGTCGGAGGTGACCAGGGACAAGATGGAGCGGTGGGTGGACGCGCAGAACAAAGGCGAGAAGGCCGAAGTGGACGTGTACGGGAAACCCTCGGAGAAGCAGATCCGAGAGCTGGAGAACATCAGGAGCTTGAGCAGGGAGCTGCAGGATAACTTGCATGTAAGGCTTTATAACTTAAAAGGTGGAAAGACGTAAAAGAAAGAAAAAGAAAAATAGTTTATTTGCTTCGTTGGTCTGGTGGTCAGCAGCAACAGGCTTCAGTCTATGAGGTCCTAGATTCGATTCACTGGCCTACCGCCTAATCGGCTTTCAAAAAGTCGTTAAACTGTAGTCTGGTAAGCATGAGACGTCCAGTTTGAAAGCAAGTATGCGGTAGACCTGCGAGTCGACAGAATGTGTTGGAGTATAAGATTGAACTGACCTGCAACGATATATCGATTTTCATACTAATATTATAAATACGAAAGTGTGTTTGTCTGTCTGTCTGTTACCTCTTGACGCTTAAACCACTGAACCGATTGAGATGAAATTTGGATGGAATGGAAAATCCAACTCTTGCGGGTGAAGTCGCGGGGAACCACTAGTTGTTTTATAACTGACGGTTAGTAAGGTGCTTCCTCGTTGGTCTAGTACTAATACAGCGCGCTGGCTTTTTCCCAAGGATCCTGGGTTCACATTCCGGATTCCAAATCATTCTTTTGAACCCCTTCTTACATTTTCCCAGGAATTAGAAAACTCAGTGCGCATAGCCGACGTGGAAAACCAGGCCATGAACCCGACAGCCAACATTCTGGACTACTCCGAAGACCACGAGTTCGTGTCAGCCAACCAGCTGGACAATTACTATGCTGAGGAGGACAAAGTGGATGCCAAAGAGGAGGAGAAGCGACGGCTGACGAAGGGTAAAGCTGGCAAAACTGACATCCAGCAGTTTTATAAGGACCAGTGTGTGTTTTTGACGGGCGGCACAGGGTTTTTGGGGAAAGGTGAGTCGCTTTGGTTGGGTTTTTGTGTGGTTTTGAGAGTTTTTATGATAGTAAATATTGCAAATTATGGACAGTCTTCAGATGGCACTGGCTGCGACCCTTAATGTTCTCCCAACCCTAGACAGCTACCGACCGACTGACTGGTTAGTCCCCATGCTCTACATGTAGCCCCACCGCCTAACTAAGACCTCGTCTGCGAGGTATAGCCTACAGGGGGGTAGACTAAAACGGTGACAGTGAGCAGTGCAGGCGGCGCGTCGATTTAGTTGGGCGATTTGAATTTCGAAAAGAATGCGATTTGAATTTCAAAATTCAAATCACAAACGACCGCACCGCTCAGGATCCCCGTTCTTGTCTACCCCCGCACCCCGCCTCCCCGCAGGTATGGACTCAAAGGCGGTCGGGCTATAGTCCCCCTACGCTCGACTCGTAAAATACCTACCAAAAAGTTCCGCTTTTCATGAGAAACGCATTCGCGGGCAGTCACGAAGAAAACTGCTACAGTGTAATTAATTAAAAATTGAATTAATTTATTATAATTAACAAAAGTAACATATGTTATAGCTAGTGTTATCCTATTTACTAATACATCATTAAATATTATATTTAACAGGTCAAGCTTTCCGTTTCTTCTGAGAAGCAAGTGACGAAGTGTTTTTTTTGGGATTTCATAATTAATTGTCTGTGTTTATTTATTTATTTAAACTTTATTGCACTAAAAAAAAGAAAGTACAATTGGCGGACTTAATGCCATAAGGCATTCTCTACCAGTCAACCGCATGGGAATGCAGAGAGTTAATTAGTGGCGGGATATTAAGTAGAGTAGAGAAATTAATTTATGGTAAAATTAAATTAACTGAATAAATAAACATACATACTAAAATACATAGATACTGTGTTCGTTTTGACTGTTAGAACGAGACACAACTATTACCTTACAGACGCTTCATATAGGCATACTCGTACCTACGAGGAGCGTTTTTTTTTAATTAACTTGAATGCAACACTTTTCCTCTCTACCTTCCATACTAACGCAAAATCGAAAAATTTCGTGCATAGCGGATCTTTTTAGTAGGTACGAGTACATTACGAGTCGTGCTGACCATAGTGGAACTAGAGTTTAAGGGTACCTCTACCAATTATGTTTGTACTCGACGAAGTTTTTGCAACCGACTTCTTTCAATAAGTGTTTGCTACCCCCTCAGTTAATAGATCTGAGCTACGCCCAGTAAGCCAGTGTTGGATTTCATCAACCTTTGGGAAATGTACCTTATATTTATGTTAATGTGTATGTTGGGAGAGCATTCGCCCGGATATCGAAAGGGTCGTGGGTTTAAGTTCCATCTGACAGTCTATGAATTTTTGAATGTAATATTTATTCGTAGCCGTTGTATTTCGCGGCTTTTTAACATTGACTGAAAAATAAGTAATAGGCACTTTTATAAGCGTAAAATATTTTTATCATTTCGGAATCGGGTCGAAAATCGCAATGAACGATTTGCCGTTTTCGTTTTGATATTTTATAAGATTTTGATCCTGAATTTTTCAAGTTTTCATGTTGGTCCCACAAGAAAAGTAGCTTCGATAAATACGCCTGTGAGAGATTTTGCACCTTATTACAACGCACGACCCCACCTGAACTGATAATATCAAATACCTTGCTTTTGATATTATAACAAGTCAGTCAGGCAACCATCAGGCATTAAGACCAACCTTTGAAATAGTCAAAGATCTTTTCAATAACATTGTTCAACCTGTCAATTAATAATCTTATTATTAAGAGCGTAAGGTTAAGCGCGATGACGCGACAATATCGTACTTTTTACGGATGTGCGCGATACAAGTTCACTGACTTCTGTAAGGTCTTCACTTCTGCAGCGCTAAAAATAACATTTGTGTAGTAATAAATAAACATTATATTGTTTCCTCCTAAAAGATGATCAAAACAAATTATTTTTATAACTAAGCCCGTTTTGCTGTCATGTTCTTTATAGTATTAGCATCTAATTAATTTGATAACCGATATTGACACTCGAGTTGTATTCCGTCACTTGTAATAGGCTGGTTTTTTCACTGACTGTGTAAATATTATTAGTTGTGTTGTGTTGTATTGTGTAAAAAGGATTTAACCGTCATTTTTCAAGTAAATTACCTAAGTAACGAAAAATCTTGGATCCCACATTTCCAGTGATGTCTCCTTTATGTAATTCTTTTACATACTTATGTAGGTAGATGTTTATTAAATGCTTAATTAACTGTGTTTATTGATTAGGTAGATATATATTTGTAGTCCTAATTCACCTTAAATCATTATTATCTACACAGCAAAAAAATGAGGCAAACCTGTGTTTTTCAAATAACATCCTCGATAAACAGTCTTTGAAACTACCTAATTTTTGAGTTTGTGGTTAATAACATCATGACGATGGTGTAATTTGCAAAAACCCAATTAGTACCTAATCCTAAGGCTCAGAAATAGACATACTTACTTACTTCCTTGTTGACTTATAAAATCGAGCTTACGAGCATAAAATTATTTTTATACAAAAAGTTTTTAACATCTTGTAGACCTTGCGAATTATTGTCATTAAAAAGCATAAATTAATAGAACAAGATTGCAAAAATCTCATGACGTCATTAGCGAATTTATGAATAAAACATTAATGAGTTTGATAAACGTATATAGTTCTGACGCATTTGTCGGCGGAAGTGACACTGTTTTTATATATTTTAGCGAACCTTCACTAGCTATTTTTAAGACATTTGAAAAAGGTACTTTTAATGCGCTTTTCGGATGTTTTAGTGTAATACCTACCGTTTACCAAAAAAAATCATAGAGAAACAGTGATTCTATTCTTAAGGATGAAGTCTGTGTTCGAGCACAGAATACATAACAATACTTTACATTGTGTCTAAGCTACCTACTGATTTATTTAAGTAGTAAAATTTAGCGTTTAGTGCATTAGATATTTGTATAAATGTTGGGTGCCTTGATGCTGCAATTCAATAAAGTCAATGAATATGGATAAATGATAAAACCGTGACGTTTTAACATAGTATTTATTGCTATACGAGTTCACAAGTGATTCGATATGATGCCAATAGAGTGAACAAATTGTATTCAAAGTACTGAAATGCACACATAATAGAAATACTGACGCGGTGACTTTGTTCGGTGTAACCATTGATTTATTAATTATTTATTATAGTATAGATTATATGTATATCAATCAATGGGTGTAACTAAGTATTCACATTTGAATATTTTAATTAACGCATTACCTAGGTATATACCTATAGTCTTTATATAGCTCGCGGTTTATACCGAAATACTAACAGTAAATTTTACATATTTCTTAAATATATATATATTTTTTTAAATTAAAACATTATTTCAGCGGGCCAAAAGGAGGTTAATGGTATTATTATAAACACGATTTCTTGCATGAACCAACATTTATACTTTTAGAACTGTGTGGCATGAACCAAAATGTGTACTTTTAGGATTGTGTGTGTTTTTGGTGTTCGGTATAAATAACTTTTTTTTTTAAATTAAGCATGTATTTTTGTGTGTTGCGTGTTTTTTTTTGCGATATGCTTGCATAAATACTGTGTTTTTTGTTTTAAAAAGGTGAGTTTTGGATTTGTTGGATAACTGAAAATATTTGTTAGTTTTTTTTATCAATGCATGTTTATTGTTGAACAGATTTTTATATTTTTCGTCTTTTCATACAATTCTTTTTTTATCTTTTCACAGATGGAAGAATAAGTTTGAAGGCCAGCCGTGTTGTCGAAAAAATTGTGTTATAACTTGTACAACACGTTTCCATTTACTACACAGGGCACAAGGCCTTACGTATTAATTGGCTATGTTTTAGTTGATGAATACTAACCGAATACTCAAACAACTCTCAAAAAAGGAACTAAAAATAAAATACCCAGTCACTCAACTCAACTAATTAAACAGTTTTTTTTTCACTGTAGTTGAGGGATTGCTCTACAATATTGTTTGTATATAAGACCTAAAAGTATTTAAGTAGAGAATAATATACTTTATATATTATACAATATAATATTTTTTATATATTATACTATAGTAAGTATTTTAACATTTTATACTTACATAAATATTGAAAAAAATTGACTTTTGGACAGAACTTTTTTATTTGACCGCCGTCAACGGTCAATTGGAATGACAATAAATTAAAAACTCTTGAATTTGAGTGGTATTTGAGTATTTGTCTATTTGATCGTAATAACATAAGTTTAACATGTTTTTATTACCATGTTAGTAATTTTTTGGTCAAAAAAATCGATTTTGTATTAAAAATTTCTTTTTAAATGTTTAATTTGTTGGCAATATGTAAAGATATTTGTATTATTGACTGAATTGTTTTTACCGTTAATTAAATATCTGAGTTATTATAAAATACATTTGAGTATTTTTATTTCCTTCATTTTGATTATACATCTAATACAAATTCGGCATGAAATGCTTTTTATTTTGCGAAATCAAAAACAGATTTAAAGAAAATTATGATTTAGACGTTTTCTTTCTCGCTTCAGTTTTTGTATTTAACTTGATTATAATTAATTAGTTTATTGTTTCAAAAACACAAAGACAGATAAAGATCGTAATTACGAATCAATTCAAATGAAACATAATTTTGACCTTGATTGTACCTACCAATCTTTTCTAAAAGCAACACATTGAAAATTTCGTCGTACTGTTTACCGGTTCCGTGGTGTAGTGGTTATCACATCTGCTTTACACGCAGAAGGCCGCCAGTTCGATCCTGGCCGGAATCACATTTTTGTTTAAAATGTTAATAAAACGTTCTATACATTTAATTTTGTTTTTGTACAAACCGTAATTAATTAATGAAAATGAACAATATTTTGATAAAAATATTTCCAAATAAGTAGAGGGGGACACAATCTTGTAGGTCAGTGCTTCGGCACCTATGACAGAAACTCATTCCTCCTTATCAAAAACATAAAATCAAGTTAAAGACTAAAATACGTTTTTTATTCCACATCAATGATAGTGTATTATAAAAAGAGATAATACATAATATGTCATTAGTGCGCGGAAATTTATTCCCTCAGATTGAGTAATTTGCTCAATTTTGCATTAAGCTTCGTACACATATGACATTTGACACGTAATAGAACGTGCGTCACTTGAAAACATCGAGCACGTAACCTATACAGGTGAAGTTAGTGTAATTTTTCTCCGAAACTTATCAGTGCTTGGCGCTGATACGGAAAGTGACAATTTAAGCGTAGTATTGAATGATCGAAATTATAAAATATGACATACCTATTCCGGTTTTGATCGTAACATCACTTTTATTTTAAAATATGTAAAGAAATAAGTGAATTTGTTAGACAAAATGTGTTGAAGAAAAAACGAAGGCATTCATTGCCAAGGGATTTTGAAGGAATTTTTCTGAAACAAAATTAATGACATTTCGTCTTTATAGGTTATGTGCTCCGTGCTTGAAAATGACACATAGGTTTTCCCCCTTTTTATTAACTACTAGTGGTTTCCCGCGACTCCGCCCGCAAAAGTTAGCTAGTTAACTTTCATCCCCCATTTTACCACCTTAATATTTTGATATCGCGACTAAATGGAGCCTATGTCCTTTCCAGGTTCTCGAACTGTCTCCATACCAAATTTCATCTCAATCGGATCAGTGGTTTAAGCGTCAAGAGGTAACAGACAGACAGACAGACAGACACACTTTCGCATTTATAATATTATAGTATAGTATGGATAGTATGGATTATTATAGTTCCACATATCATATTTTGCTACGTAGGGAAAACGATGAAATTAAACACCGCATAATTGAATAAAGTGTAAGTTCTTTACGAATTTAACCTGCTGAATTTCAACTTTATTTCGGAAAAGTAGTTTATTTAAAATAAGTTCATATGTTCATGTTAAATAATGCAATATAAACTGTTGGTGTCACAGGACCTCAAACTGGGTATAGAACCGGTTTTATAAATTCAGCTTTAAATGACTTTCAAAATCAAATTATCAAGTTGGTAGGTTATGCACAATCAGTTGCTAAAATACCTCGTCTGTTAATTGTGCTTTTTCGGTATAAATTTGTAAATAATAACTAAAAAATAAATAATAACAATTTAATAAGAAATGTCTAGGAAATTAAACCCAAAACGTAACTAATTTTAGGTAGGTACCTCTGTACTTGTTTACTTAACAAAGGAGCAAAGTTTAACACAATTGTATCACAAATCTCTCATATAATATGTTATTTGCTATAAGGCAAATTACACAGAATTAAAATTGGTCCTTACATTTTAGTATCGGAGAACTTTGTGTACTTTTTACGATTTTTTAAGACTGCTAGCGCCACCTTTTATCGAGCGGCAGTACTATACTCGTGCCACCATTTGCAATTTACCAACAAAAATTTGTAAATATTACCGCTTTACTTTTTACTTGAAAAATGGCATTGCACAATCCGTGTTAGCCTAAATAAAAATTATGCCTAATACTTTTAATAAATAGATGCAATATCTCACAGACTTTGCCCAAGATTTTACTATTCAACAACTTTTCTTGTGGGACTACTATGGTCCATTTGGTTCCTTTATTAATAGCAGGAAGAAAAGTTATTTTATAGATTTACCATTTAAAAAAAAATAAGAATCATACTTACTCTTATAAAAATAAAGCAATATTCGCTATAAGACTACTAGCGCCATCTCTTACCAAGCGGCGGTACTTTTCCAGTGCTAATAGAGAAGCTCCTACGTTCGTGCGGAGACATCGATACTATTTACGTGCTCATTCGGAACAAGAAAGGGAAAGATGCTAGAGCGAGACTGCACGAAATGCTGGACGAATTCGTGAGTATTATAGTCTTAATTTTTAAAAAATGCGCGATAGCCGAGCTATGAAAACATCACTAATCATCAGTGAGTAGTGAATCGGATCCCCGGCCTGTGCAACTTGTTTGTAATCTTTTTCTAAGCTTTCTATCGCTACCTGGCGGTGAAGGAAAACTAAGTGATGAAACCTGCACACTATAGTCCGACAAGTACACGCGCGACCCCCCTTGCACCTCGCAAAACGTGCGGGGGACGAGGAAGCGCCAATCACAAGCGATTCTCAAAGCAAATCCATTTCCCGCAACATCACCTGTCACCCGCTGACGTCTAGCGTGCCTTCGCCCCCGCACTTCTAATTTTATTTTATTTTATTTGTATTACAAAATCCACAGCTCTTAATATGATAACATAAAATACAGACATGTAAGACTTACAGCCAATGACGGATTTACATTTTATATACTATATTTTAAGTAATGGTAATGGTAATTTCATGGTAATGGTACAGTACCATTACCATGAGTTTACGGTGGTTTTACTCGCTAGCGACTACGTAAAAAAGTGTATAGCCGCTTGAACGCGCGAGCGACAAACTAAAAAAAACTGGTTGATTGCGCACCCGGCGAGCCCCCGAAATCGGAGCGCGCCGAGTCAAATTTCAATGGCCACTGTGACTTGTTTATGTAAGCCAGATGCTTCAAGTATTGTTTATTATGATGAGAAGTATTAAATCTTTAATGTAATGGTCGTTTTGGTTTATAACTTTAATACTTCTTAGAAATAAGGAAAGAAACTCATAGAAGCAAATTTTAAGCGCGTTTTTTTTTAAAACCACGTAGTTTTTAAATTAAAGCGACGACCTAGGGTTTTTTTACTCAAATTACTTTCTTAGATCATGGTTAATACAAACACAATGAAACAAACAACATTTTACTAAAAAAAAAATATTTACAGACGTTTCAAATTTTACACAATTCGTGCGACTGCGACGGAAATCAAAGCAAACTTCAACATTTTATATGG
The DNA here is from genome assembly GCA_949316185.1 of Pyrausta nigrata. Taxonomy (NCBI): domain Eukaryota; kingdom Metazoa; phylum Arthropoda; class Insecta; order Lepidoptera; family Crambidae; genus Pyrausta; species Pyrausta nigrata. The sequence continues at coordinate 7,937,085 of OX438965.1, forward strand.
ACAGTATTATTGCACATATGATTAAAATAAAGATATTTCTGAAAAGCTTATTTTACCTACTTACAACAAAATAAATAAATAGAACATTAGCATTTGCCATTACTGAGAAATATTCAGTTTTGTAAACCTAGCCAAGCAACTCAAGGGCTGCGCGCCAAATTTTACCAGTCGTGAAATTGTTATTAAAAATTATATGAAATTTCACCCTTTTGCCTAACTCTTTGTTTGACCCGAATCTACATATGTTTAATGAATTACTTACCAAAAATCACTGCACAGAACCACTTAATTTCCAATATTTCACCATTTATTTTACAAAGTAAACACGATCTACCACCACGATCGTTGACAAGGCTGACCCATTGACTTTTTTTTCTCAGAATTGATTGGAACGACAAATTCGTTCGAAAACCTCTTCAAAGATCGGGCAATTTACCTGTGGATGCTTTTAAAGCCAATCCATAGATTAAACTGTCCAAAACAAACAGGATTCCGAACGGAAATGTGAAAAAAAAGTTTGTCATCAAGGTAGGTGCGCACGCAAGCGGATAGAAAATTTTAGTTCTCCAAGTAACCGCTAGAGTCGCTGTGCAATTTTCCATACACTTTTTTTACGTCATCGCTAGCGAGTAAAACCGCCGTAAACTCATGGTAACGGTATGGCGACCGCAGGAAGGTCGAATGAACTTGGTAGTGGTTGGATGTAGGACGGTGTGTTGAAATGGAGAAAGGAATGCCAAACCGCTCCATTAAAATTAGCAAGTCATAGTGTGCGTTTCGTCCACATAATGATCACGACCCTCAGTCATGAGTACGAGTATACATAGTTTTTAATCCAAAAATATATTTAAGGGGGTGGAAGTTTCTATTGAAAATCCGACAATTGCGCGGGTGAGGTCGCTGTGAACCGCTTGTTATATTATAACATCAACTTGTTTTCCAGCTGTTCCACAGAGCTCACGACGACAATCCTAAAGGAATTCACAAAGTGGTGCCCATAGTTGGAGACATGGAGCTACCTGGCCTGGGCATGAGCGATGAAGACAGAAAGATCATCACTAGCAAAGTAAGTATAATAATTTAAACAGTACCATCACCATGAGTTTACGATGGTTTTACTCGCTAGCGACGGCGTAAAAAAAGTGTATAGAACATTTTAGTTCTTTAAGTAATCGCTAGAGGCGCCATGCAATTTTCCATACACTTTCTACTTCGGCGCTAGCGAGCAAAACCCAAACAAAACCTAAACTCATGGTAACGGTCCAGTTTCTTTGCAAGTTTTTACTATAGTGAATATTGCACATAAAAAATATCGATCGTCTTTAGGTGGGTCTCGAACCTAGGACCCTTTTCTTTTTATAACTGACGGCCAGCTTATGGACACTTACAAAACGTTGTGGTTTTTGGCTGTTAAGTAGACCTATATCAATATGTTATTGCTTAATCTGATAAATAAACAAAAAAAATCATTGAGTGACTAACGTTTTTGCTAGCAGTTGGGGAAGCATTCGCCTGGATAGCAAAGGATCGTGGGTTCGAGTCCCACCTATAGATAGTCTATGATAAATAGACACAGATTATATGAACGACAGCATATTAAGCTAACTCTGCCAGCACCTTTAACTCCCAACACTTTCATTACATCAGCTTTTTCTTTCTTTTTTTTAATTAAACAATTTATCTATAACTATATGTATAATTTTTATTTTTACATATATACAACTTATCAATAAAAATAAAAATAAATTATTTCATACAATAGAAAACAAAAATTATAAAAAGGGTCCTTGTGGTATGGTTCCCAGGATGCTGGCAGCATTACCGCGCTGGATAGCGATGCTTATACGCTGAGTAAGGTAGCTGCCAGCTCTTGGGTCACCACTGATGTCAACCAGCCTCTTGGATTTTTCTTTCAAAAAAGAAATAGCGTTGGGACTCACCCACTATTTTCTTATTAAAATCAATGTTATCTGACAAATAATTAAATTTGTTGTAAAATAACTTTTTTCAGGCAACAGTGATAATAAACGCCGCAGCAACAGTCAAGTTTGACGAGAAACTATCAGTAGCCACGGGCATCAACGTGCGAGGGACCAAGGAGGTGCTGCGGCTGGCTAAGGAGTGCCGCAACCTGAAAGCTGTTACTCACGTGTCAACAGCTTTCTCAAACACACACATACCTTATGTTGAGGAGAAGTAAGTACAATAAAATTAAAAATAGAGCTATTTAATTTCTTTAAAACGTTGTTGATTTGAAGAAAAGTGAGTGCCAGTATCTCTTTTACTAATATTTAAAACACAATATTTAAACAAGAAAGTAGAGACGGTGTTATTACAAAAAAATTAGACTAGGTTTAAAGTTGGTTTAAATATTAGCCGACAACTGAGGAATGAAGGACACATTCGTGACATAACCTTATAGAGAAGCGCTTTTCTAATTGGCTAGCTAATAACTTAGTCCTCTCTTAAACCTGGTACAAGTTTTTAGAATAACGGGGAGAGAGTCCAATAAAAAGAGATACATCACTATTTCCATGTGCCTTTATATGTTTTTCTACTCGCCAATAGATGGCGCTAACGGATAAAACTTTTTCAGGTTCTATGATCCACCAATGACGGTTGAAGCCTTGGAAGCCGTGTCAGAAATCAACGAAGACCTAATTGAAGCTATTTTACCTACGTAAGTAATGTTTTTTGGTTTGTAATTAATGCAATATTGTGATATTTAAAACGAACATAATAATATTGAAAAAAACCTTTCATTTTTGCACTGACCTAGCATACACGACACTTGCACGTCCCAATATTGTGACCCTACACTGCTTATGGGCTAGTAACGATTATTCACTACTTATTGTCAATTTTTCTATAGCCTTAATAGTTAAATGCCTACACTGAATGCTGTTTTTAGTTTAAGCGAACATTTTTTTTTTTTTTTTCTTGTTATAATAAGTTTCTCTTGCAGGTTACTAGGAAAGCGACCAAACACATATTGCTTCACAAAAGCAGTAGCAGAAGAAGCTGTGAGAAAGTATGGAGAGGGCCTACCAATCTGCATTGTCAGACCTTCAATTGGTGAGTATATATCTGAAAGGATTCTCAGATTTTTTTAAATTGATCAGATTTAGTTGTAATCTGAATAAAATCAATGGTGGCGTTAGTTAGCCTGACTCAACTCCCATCCGCTAGATGGCGCTGTTTCGATACAGTAAAATAGCATAACCGGATGTATTCTGGCTGGATTGGTCTCCAACTTCAACTGACTTACGCCCCTCTTGAAAACTATTCGACAGCGAATTGACAAACGTAAACGTATTGATTACGGATTTTTAAAATAAAATCCGTTTATTTTAAGCAAAAGTGTTCTAGCTACCTTTGGGATCGGAGCCATCTAAGTATGAGATGTTATTTTAATATTCGTCTTGGTTAGTGGTCCGCGCTCCGGACTCCAAAACCAGAGGTTGCAGGTTCGAATCCCGCAAGGCCAAAGGGCAAATGTTTGTGTGATGAGCACAAGCATTTGTTGTACCGAAGTCATGAATGTATAAACGTATTATATATTTTATTTATTTATTTCATCAGTACACTTGTAGCTTACAGTATAAGCATATAAGTAAGTCTAGCCGTTATCTTATTCGCCATAGCACAAGCTCACTTTTAGTATGGGGCTAGGTAATTGGTGTGTTGTTGTAACAATTTATTTATTGTACTTTCCCAGTTGTATCAACATACGAAGAGCCAGTCCGCGGGTGGACAGACAGCGTGTACGGACCTACCGGACTGGTCGTCGGAATAGGCACTGGGGTAAGAGGGTAGTTTAAGATTTTGCGAGGTTTTTCTAATTTTTGTCGTCATCGCTTGATATCCCTACTAAATTGTCTGTACGTGACCGAGTGCATAAAACGTAGGACTGATTGTCTTTGGGTGCCAAATTGTTTATGGATTTTGTAACTTAGGTATATATAATACAACTGTTCAGTTCATTTTGACGAACTTGACACACCATAATTCATAATGAGGACTTTCTGACAGCTCAAAATTTTAGTTTCATTTTAATATGATAGATGGCGCTGTTCATCTTAGTTATATAAATATTACGTCAAAATCATTGAGCTTAGTTAGTTAGTGTTAGTTAGTTTGGCTGGGGTGTTTTCCGCACTTAGCCTCTTGATTGGGCCTTTGTGCGTGTGTCCCTTTACTCTTTTATTCTAACCACTTCAGGCTTTCCCAAAAGGCTAGCAACCTGCCCAGGTTACTACAGGCCTCCGGAAATGTTGCCGGGGATTTGAGAATGACTGCCCGTTGCTCCGCCACGCCGGCGCACTCCATGAGTACGTGTTGCGGTGTTTCTTCTGCCTCCATGCATCCTCTGCACAAGGGGCTGTCTGTGACACCTATGTTGAATAGGTGTTTGTTTAGAAGACAGTGGCCAGTTATGGTTCCTACGGCTATGCGCAGCTTGTCTCTTGTTAGTCGGGTGAGGTTGCGGGCGAACCTTTTTGAGAATTCCGGGGAATAATCATTGAGCTTAAAAAAAAAAACATTTTTTGTAATATTACGTATACAAATATGCAGGGAAAGTACTGACGTCTAAAATTAGCGAGTTTCAAAGTGCAGTTAAAAATAAAATTAAATAGAAAAAGCGGCCTGATAATAACTGAACTGCAATAATATATGCGTGAATCAAAAACATGCTAAACATAAAATATAAACACAAAAACCAGCCATATTGTTGAATAAAATATGTTGTTCAACGCCAACTAGCGGATTTTAAAGTAGTGATTTTTGACATTAGGAAAATCTCTCATTAAAATGCGTCTGTCCTTTATCTTTTCCCGCTTAAGCGGCTGATTTAGATGTAATTTGATACATATGTAGATAGATATTTAGAGTACTGACATAGTTATAGGATTTTTTCATTCCCAAGCAGGGGGAATTTGGCATTTGCGCAGGCGAATTTGCGGGAACTCAGTTAACCAGTAGAAAATAGTTATAATATTCTTCCTTAATTCCAGGTACTTAGAACAATGTACATGGACTTAAACAAGGTAGCTGATATGGTGCCAGTCGATCTGACCGTCAACGCCATCTTGGCTTCCGCGTGGCACACCGCCAAGAATTATAAGGAAAAGTGAGTATTTTGGTGGCCATATTCACCTCACCTCCTTTCAAATAGCAACTTAGCGAAACCACCCTGTATTCCAAAAAGTAGTTCCCTTCTAACTCCACTCTAAGAATGTTCAGTAGGTTTATCTATGTACCCACGGCCGCACAGCAGACTTCCCCCTTTGACCTTGAGAGTGCCTGTATTCCCAACGTAATAAAAGCTGTTTTCGTAAATCCAATGGGTAACCTGAGGTGCTTCCGACTGTACCTACCAACTGACATTCGAACTCACATTCATGATGCATGTGTTGATGAGTCACTTAGCCATCCACCTCTATGAAATTATATCAAAAATGTATCGACTGCATATTTACCTAAAATTTTAGTATTCTCCCGTGCTTGACACGGTCACGCAACTTTCCTGCGGTCGCCAGAGGTGCGGAAGCGACGCTGAGCCGTTGGTCCTGCGCCTGGTCATGTCGGACTGCCGTCTCACCGAATTATGAGAGTAAAGGAACAGGGTGTGCACCTGTGTATTGCGCACCACTTGTGCACTGTAATATCTCCCGCGCAGTTGGCTAATCTCTGTTGAGATTGGCCGCTGTAGTCGAAATTCGGCTAGGAGGACATTATTTTATTGGACTATAGTTGCACGGTCCGCTTCGGTATTAAGACGACTGTAGATGAATACGATTCTGAATAAGCGATCTCTAAAAATGATTATATTTTTTCAGCCAAACCTCAGACATACCGATCTATAACTTCGTCTCCGGCGCTCAAAATCCAATGAAATGGGGCAAATTCATCGAGCTCAACAGAAAGTACGGGATTGACAAACCAACTACAAAAGCTGTTTGGTAAGTTTTATTTCTAGTTCCATAACACATGCACTGCCCACAAAGCAGACAAAATATTAAAACAATGGGCATGCACTAAATGTATTGCACAGGTTAACAGAAATCTTACTCTCTGCGTTAAAAAATATTATGAATAAAACCTTTTGCTGGAAGTTAGCAAGTCCAATGTTATTTCAAAGTCAGAAGGGCTATATAATTAACTAGTGGTTCCCCGCGACTTCGCCCGCAAGAGTTGGATTTTCCATATAAACTTTCATCCCCCATTTCACCCCCTTAATGTACCTTTTATATCACGACATAATGTAGCCTATGTCCTTTCCAGGGTCTCGAACTGTCTCCATACCAAATTTCATCTCAATCCGTTCAGTGGTTTAAGCGTCAAGAGCTAACAGACAGACAGACACACTTTCGCATTTATAATATTAGTATGGATTAATAGCACTTCAAAGCGTGTTATCCAATACCCTGGTGTATTAAGTTGGTAATTAAGGCGTTTAGCTTTTAACCAATAACTTTATTCCGCAGGTACTACGGCCTCAACCCAACGAATAGCTACTACATGTTCCTATTCTACAATTTCTTCTTGCACTACTTACCGGCTCTCTTCGTGGACGTGTACTGCGCGGTTACCGGCCGGAGAAGAGCGTAAGTAATGAGCATTAAACCTAATATAATAATAGACATCGGATATAATATGCATATTTACCTAAACTTTCCTACTCTCAAGTCTCATGCACCAATCACACCTTTTATAGTAGACACGCACACTGCCAAGAAATGCTTCGGCGAGTCGTAGCAAACTGTAGGGAAATATGCATCAGATTATCCGATCTCTACGGAAACCGTTTGCTTGAGCTTTAATAATTGATTGAGTTAATCTTGTTGTTGGGTTTCGTTGTTAAATCAAAGTGGTTAGGTAGGTGTTATTATTTTTATATGTATCTACCCTCCTATTTTTCCATTTCCCGCTCACCGAACGAAACGCCATACATTAGTAACGTACGAAATCGTAACCGCAACAGTCGCCAGTACACCGCGCTCTCAAAGTACTAGGCACTCGGATAGTGTGTGATTGAACCAACCGCATGACTATTGTGCATCTCTGTGTTGTGCGTATTTATGTGATCGAAGAGTTGCGAAAGACTTTAAGAAGATACACCGCAGAAGAGACAGGAAAGCTGTGTAACCTGGGTGGCCGCCCACGTGTCTTGGAAGGCATATGTAAGAAGACCTCGAGGTGGGCTTCCATTTCCAACCTGCTATCCCTGCCCCTTTCTCTTTATTTTCATCTTCTAAAGGAAAATCCATCTTATTTATATTCCCCGCAAAATACAGTCCACTCTATTATCACCCACAGCCACGCCTAAGGCCGCATCCGCCATATTTTTTCCCCGCACCACAGTGGTGTGTTAGTTTTTAGGCGCAATACTCACCACTTGTAATCATTGCTATTGGAGTTGCTACACTCCTGTGATTCGCTGCGCCATTGAAGCCATTGGTCCGGCTGATCTGAGGATGTTGAGTATTCTGGCACACACGCCGAGCCTCGGCTCGGCCTAAACCTAAAGCCTGAGAATAAGCAATCTCTCGAGATTGCTTATTCTCAGGCTTTAGTGCCATATTCGGCTTAAGAAGTTAGCGGTATCCGTGACTTCACTCGCAAATAATTGGATTGCCTATCTAAACTCCCATTATACCATTGCGATAAAAAATATAGCGGTTAGAGCGTGAAGAATTAGCAGTCAGGCACATTTTAACATTTATAATATTAGTATGCTTACTGTAGAAAGATATGCATCTGACTATAAAGTTACCTACCTTAAAATATGCCAAACTTTTTCCAGGATGCTAAAACTGTACTCCAAGGTGATCAAGCTAGCGCACATCCTGTTCTACTTCTCGACGCAAGACTGGCGCTTCTCGGACCGCGGCGTGAGATCGATGTGGGCGTCGCTCTCCGAGGCCGACCGGGCGGTGTTTCCTTTTAACATCGCCGATATGAGCTGGGACAGGCTGTGCGAGACGTTCTTGCTTGGTGAGTGTTCATAGCTAGCTATATAGCCAACACGACCTCTTCCCCTCTAGTTTTCACGTTGAAGACGGTCTTGGTGTAGTAGTTCACGCTTCGGACAGAACCAGAGATGGCGGATTCAAATCCCGTAAGGGGCAAATGTTTGTGCGATGAGCACGAGCATTTGTACCTAAGTCTTTAGTTTTTCTTTTGAGTTTATAAACCTACGTAGGTATGTCTATTCGTTATCCTAGTCACCATAGCACAAGCTTAGGCTTAGTTTGGGATGTATTATAATATCTGTGGTTTGGGGCTAAGTAGGTTATTGGTGTGTTCGTTAAAACAATTCATTTATCAATCAATGTTTGCTCATTGTATGGGTTCTTGTCGCCCATACACTTTCTTGACGGTAGTGAAAGCAGAAAAACACTTCTTGATTCTTGATTATTTATTCTTGCTAATGATGTGTGCACACAATGAAAATTAAACGTGAACTAATAAAAGCATTGAATACAATAGGCGCCTAAAACTAACTATGTAATAAGTAAGCAAAAATGATGTGTCGCAATGTGCGATGTAATCGTACACTCATATCAAACGCTTGTTGATTGTCGACTATAATATCACACGCGTAGTTGACTAACCTCTATTTTAAAACTAGAAACAGAAAAAATATACAAATTTTCCTTAAGTTGTTGTCCCAAGCGTGATATAATAGGTAGAGATACGTTCCCTTACAAGCCTTATACAGGGTGTCCCGTCACCGATGTCGGAGCCTTTAAGAGGTGATAGATGAGTTCACCTGCAACATTTTCTCTATTACATGAACCTCGAAAACAGGCCAAAATATCACCTTTCCATACAAATCTACAACGTTAATTTACTAATTAGTTGGGAAAGTAAAAAAAATATTTGGGATTTCAAAGTTGATCCTATTATGAAAGTGGTTGCAATTTTGCTTCTTAGTCACCACATGAAGGCTCCGACACCGGTGACGGGAAACACTGTACTCTACGTGTTTTATGAAAATATTAGCAACCGAACTGATTTCCAATCCTTTTTGTTTATAGGTCTGCGAGTGTACCTCATCAAAGACGATCTCGCAACGCTGCCAGAGGCTAGGAAGAAGTGGAACCGGTAAGAAATATTGTATAATCGGACGCATATTTACCTAGTCATACTAACGCCGAATCACCTAACTGTGTCGTATTAGTGGTCGTGGCCACAAAAGAGCGGAGACAGGTGTGATTGGCGCTGAAGAGTATTGAAATTTAGGTCAATATGCACCCGAATTTCCGGACCAATTTTTTTAAAATTTAATTTTTAATATTAGACAGCATCACATACAATGATCTGATCCCAAAGCAAGTAGTTAAAGCACTTGTGTTATGGTAATCAGTAACAACCAAAGTACCCAGACCCAAGATAACATAGAAAACATGGATTTCAATATTGACCCGACCGGGGATCGGGGAACCGGTGACTGAGCTACTCGACCACGGGGTTCGTCAAAAGTAACAAGTGTGATTGGTGTCTAGGTTCAGAGTAGGGAAGTTTAGATAAATATGCATCCGGATATACTTACGGTCTCTGTGCCAGGTTATTTTTTGTTACTACAGATAACAATGAAGGATAATCCTATATCTGCGAAAGACCTACTATATGCCAAAAATTGTTTCAAGCAAACGTGTTACCAGTTTCGAGATATTTTTTTCTGATTTTTTTTCTCATCGTATATAAATTAATGTTATTTCTACAAATAAAGACTTTTTGAGTTCTGTTTTTTTGGATTATCTAATGGACACCCTGTATAATAAAGGTCATTGGTTTGGACCCCTAATGAGACTGCTTGTTCTGGATTGTAATATGGTCCCCAACACTATTCATAGATTACTGATTCTTAATCTATTTTTAATTTGTTTCAGACTATTCTATCTTCACCAACTGCTTAAGATTGTGACTTTCGCAATAATCATCAACATAGCATACCTCGTACTAAGGCCGATCATATCTTTAGTTTTTGGTTTATAATACTATTTATTTTAGTTGTAGGTAGGTATATTAGTAGTTATAGGAATACTGAACCGATTTTCATGCTTATTATTTTGCCTGATGTTTTATAGCCGATCAAAAATGTTCAATATAAGTGCAATTGAATAAACAATCAATTTTTTCAAAGGAAATATAAATCGAAGCATTTTTAGTCTCATAGATAAACCTTTGAACAAAAGTTTTGTTCTACTCACCACTAGATGGCGTTGACGAATGAAAGCGAAATATTATAAATAAATCCATGTACGAAATTATTTACTAGTTGATAACTTATCAATATTCATCGAGATCATTTATTTTTTTATCATACTGTTATCATAACGTCAGATTTGATTAACTTTTTTATTATTATTTGATACCAATAATGATAGTGTCTCATTGATTTGGTACACTATTAAAGTTTTTGTTTTACTCACCACTAGATGGCGTTGACGAATGAAAGCGAAATAACATTATAAAAAAAATCATGTACGTAATTATTACCTAGTTGATAATTTATCAGTATTCATAGAGATCATTTGTTTTTCTCATTTTTCTATTATTGTGTTATCATAATGTCAGTTTTTTTATATAGGTTTTTTTAAATTATTTGATATCAATGTTAGTGTCTATCATTGATTTGATACCTAATTACATTTTTACCTTGACATTGTATTGTTTAACTTATTTTTTAAATAATTTAACTTTGTATACTGAGAATACAAATAGATTATATAGAGATTATTATCATATGGTGAAGAGAGGCCACCCTGTGTCTCTGGATGTAGGCCTGTGTATCTTCCCGCGTAGGTAGCAAAAACGTAAGTACGCGCGGCGACTCCTTGGTAAGGGACTAAACAAGTTGTGTGCCGCTAGCCGGCAGCGACACGCTTCCGCGTTTTATTCACCGGCGGTGCGCGACACTAGGTTGCCGGTTGGACGAGCATGAATAAAGTCCTAGAAAGATGCGCTAGATGGCGTAAGTAGCTTCTTGTGGCAGTCAACCCTATCGCGTTGCGTGACAGTACGACACTGAATAGGTTTAGTGTATTATAAATCATATTCCAGAGTTATAAGAATGAAATTATCTCGCGATATATTTTTGTAGGTGTCTACACGAAAATGTGCTTGAGTCTGAGGCGAGCTGAATTACACATCATTGACAACATTGAGTAGATATTTCTTTGAATTTCTTTGCAAAGTACGGACTTCTGTACGGAGTACTAGTACTTATTCTGTGACCTAGCCTAGGTTTTGTTTGCTCCGGACTACACATGTGGTATGATCATTAAATTTAGTGTAACAGATTTTGACTCCTTCAGATTATTATATTATATTTCAAATTGACCATACAAACAAAAAACATTCCAGATAATTTTAAGACTGTGGACCCAAATGAGTATATTGGTTCACTAATAATAATAAAAAGATAGTTGTTACTGAATTAAGTGCTCAAGTATTTAGTTTTATAAAAATTAGTATAAATACAATAGGAATTTTAAATGAAAATAAAATATTTTTATACAAGCGAATTTATTTTGTATATTTATTTACAATAGTTATAAGTAACACATTTACAAAAACACTTATATACAAACAACGTAGCCACAAACACATTTTATTAAATGTCACCCAAAACGCATGAATGTAAAAAGTACCAACTGCAGATTTTTTTTTCGAACAAAATCTCAAAGTATTGAGTTTGACAGTTGATGTCAAAGTATTAAATTTGTCAGTTGATACCAAAGCTTTGATTTGGTTTTTGACATTTGACAATTACTAGGCGTTCAGTTCAAGTCGGCCGCTACCTCCCTTCCCGCTTCCCCATACCGCGCCCCGCCAGTACGGTTAGCAAGAACAACGGTCTGTAGGGCCTATAAATCTGTGATGTGTTTTGACAAATTTAATTCCATAAAAGTCGATTTTATATATACTATGCACTTTTTACATTTTTATTAGAAAACAAAAATATAGACGTGTACTCACTGCATCTGTCTGATAAGAGCTTGTCTGTGTGAGTATGATGCTGAGGTACGTAATCCGTATTCGACTTTTAAAACCCGTATAGATACAGAATAATCCGTATGTATGGCAACGCTGCTTAAGCTAACCGTACCGTATTGGGGAAGTGGGAGGGGAGGTAGCACCCAAGTTGAACTGAACGGGTAATACTTAGCGCAACGGATAGTAGACTTTCAATGCTTGTTAGTTTTTTATTTATTTATTGGCAAATCTTAAAGAATCCGTAAGAAAACTGACAATAAGAATCACGCAACCACACTATAAGAACATCTCTAGTATACACAATAACATACAGGCCTTTTGGAATTTTTGGAATGATACGAGTCAAGCGTTTCCCAAAATAAAGCCCACTAGCGCACGTTCGGTCTAGCTAATCTGGATTTATTCAAGGCCTATTATCTGAGTTGAAAGGACTGGCGCAAGTGAATGTTCCGGATTAGCTAATCCAGACTTGTGCAAGTGGGCTTTCAACTCAGATAATAGGCCTTGACCAAGTCCGGAATAGCAAATCCAGACGTGCACAAGCGGACCTTGCATACTAATCCCCAATTTGTCATCCATTAATTGAAAAACCTGTCAAACGTATGTCAGAATCGCCTAAGTTCCTTACAAACTTGTCAGGCAAGACAAATTCATAACTAACATAAAACACAATTATACGGATTATTTCGCGATTTATTTTCATTTTATTTAAAACCTGATGTTTCAAGAACTATACAGCGTCTGTGGTCACAGGTAGACTAAATAATTATTTTTATAACTTAAGCAATTATTTTGCAAGTTTTGCGAGCGAAATTCAATCAAATTGAATTTCGCTCACAAAAATTAATCGACTGTGTCATCCGGTGGGACACAGTCGATTAATTTTTGTGAGCGAATTTCAATTTGATTTCGCAAAAACTTGCAAAATAATTGCTTAAGTTATAAAAATAATCATAAGTTAAGCTCATTTCATCTTAACTGATGGTTAAATATTTGTAAAAATATTTTCATCGGATACATGCGGGTACATTCCCTAAGTATTGATGAAATCGAACGCCGGCTCACTGGCGTAGCAAGCACTTACAAAAATTCGTCGGCTGACTCACGTCCTCCGTAGCTCAGTTGGTAAGAGCACTCGCCCGGATAGCGAAGGGACGTGGGTTCGTGTCCCACCGGATGACACAGTCGATTAATTTTTGTAAGCGAAATTTTGATTAGGTAAACTAAAGTATTACTTGTCATTACAAAGTTTTAAAAAATTAAGCTACCATCAATCATTAATATTAATTTACGTTCCTATTTACGCAGAAAGAGCTAACCGTGTCTTGAGATCTTGCAGTGCGAGGTGTTAGAATATGACCTAAGTAGGAATAAATCACGAAGTAATCCGTTTTTTTTAATGAGTACGACTATTCGTGTAAGAAACAAATTCATAATGTTGAAAGGTTTCCTGAGGAAAAGGGTTTTGACCACTGACCTCTATAATTCAAGTACGCTGGACTAAACGTTCTCTACGAAATGACAGATAATTTTTACGAAATTAAATCAAATTTTACTTACAAAAATTAATCGACTGTGTCATCCGGTGGGATAATTTTTGTGCCGAATCAAAGCGCCCCCACCGAGTGTACAGGGAACTAAAATAGAGTAACTTGCATATGTTTATGTCAACTCTCATTAGTTCCGTGGACGCTCACCAAACGCTCACTACTGCCATCAGCGCCAAAATGGCGATAGTCGAATGGCTTCATTTTTAGGTTGACAGTAAGCAGTTCAGCGTACTTGTATTATAGAGGTCAGTGGTTTTGACAGATAGACATTGAAGTAACCCTGTAAGTGTTATTTTAGTTCTAATAAGGAACCCTAAAAACAGTTGTTATTGTCTCAGAGATAACAAATGTAACAATAGTCAAGTTGTAGATATGATGAATCAAACTATTTCTAAAGATACCGCAACGACTACTTATAATCACCTTTGAGTAACACTGCATCTTTATTTTATCACTACATAAAAATATTGGTTGATTATTATATTATTATTTTTCACTAAAACTACTTATTTTACAGTAAATAATTAATTTAAAAAAAATTGTTTGTTTTTCTTAAATGAAAATACACTGCCGAACAGAAAATTTGCAAAACAATATAAAATACTAAATTTGCTTAAAAATATAATAATAGTTCAGCAGCAATTTTATATTAATATTTTTATTTTTGGCAACATCTAAACGTATGGTATAAAACAAAGTTTATTTAACAGTAAATTTAAAATATTCTTTATAGGTAATATTGTATTTTTCTTAATTTTCACTCAATTTTGTCCGTTTTTACATTTTTTAATTTTCTTGTTCTAATATTAACAAATAATTCAACATTTTATCTATTTAAAAAAAACTAGGTAGACAAATACAATGTGATTAGTTACCAATTAATTAACGATAATCGAGGTGCCTGTGGCGCAGTGGCGGCAGCGCTTTGGTAGTGATACCAAAAGTTAAGCAACCCACGGCGCGGTCGTGATTGGATGGGTGACCATTCCGACCATTTAAGTGACGTCCATGACAAGCATCTCCGTGCTTCGGAAGGCACGTTAAGCAGTTGGTCCCGGCTAATATCTGTGGTATTAGTCGTTAAGCCTAGTCAGAGGCCCTAGGGCGGCTTGATAACTTCTGACAGTAAGGTTTGTCACTTGCCTTACATACACCCCTCCACCAATCCGCACTGAGCCCGCGTGGTGAAGTATGGCTCGTTCCTCCTCATAGTTGAGGTGAGGCCTTTTCCCAGCAGTGGGATCTAATAGGCTGACTTATTAACGATAATCTAGGAACGTATTTAAAAGCGAATTTTCAACAACTTTTTATTAATAGACATACCTAATTCGAAATCCTTTAATACTAAAATACTTTGCATTTCATACTAAAATATCTTGTACCTCTACGATTTTAATATGAAAATGCAAGAAAATATCAAAGGGTTTCGAAGCATACTCCAACATACTATTAATAAAGTTATTTTAATAAAAGTTGTTTGGATTCGCTTTTAAATACGTTCCTTAATTATCGTTAATTGGTAACTAATCACATTGTATTCACAAACATGTATTATTATTATTTATAAATTATTTATTATTACATACAGATTTCTATCTAACAA
Organism: Pyrausta nigrata; assembly: GCA_949316185.1. Lineage (NCBI taxonomy): Eukaryota > Metazoa > Arthropoda > Insecta > Lepidoptera > Crambidae > Pyrausta > Pyrausta nigrata. Next base: position 7,952,247 of record OX438965.1, read on the forward strand.
TAAAAAAACCTACGTCGCCATCTTGTGTATTGCAATTGGTTGCTAGGATACCAATCAACAATATCTGACACTGTGTTTAACTATTAAGAAAATATGTTCCTCTATAAAAGTTAAAATAGAACTTACTGTGTATTTAAAAAAAAATCATTATTATAGGCCGTGCCATTTAACGGTGCATAAAAAGTCATTGACCCGTCACCCCTGCAGACCGCCACCCGTGTACCACTGCACGCCAGTATGCGAAGCGCGGCGACCCTAACTATAAGCCGTAGCGATACGAATCAGTCTAACAAATGAACCTCAGTACGGATCGACCTTGAACCCAAAAATCAAAAGTCGTAATAATCGCTAGTTAGAAAGACAAATGATACGTGTCACAAGGTTTTAGCTGTCAAGGTGAACGACCTTTTATGCACGTTTACCTGGCACGTACTATAGTTATTGGCACTAATCGTTTGGGGTATGATGATGAAAATATTTAGGCAAAATTAAATTTAATAATTATTTCTGTGAACGTAAACATGACATTTAGGAGCTGGGTACATACAGGATGTCCGGGTTTTATCTAGCGATAATTTAAGGGCCTTTTGTTTATTCAATTTTAGAGACATAATCCAAAATTTTTATTTGAAATTTGTATTTTTGGGTTAAGTTTTGTAATAGGTTAAAAAAACAATTTCACTATTTTAAATTTTTAGCAAGATTTCTTAAAAAAATTTTTTCTTCTATACTTTTCACTTGATAGGCGATAGCGTTACCTTTCAAATAAATCATTTTCATAACTTTTAGGACCTCCAGGTCCATACAGCTTTTTTTAAAAAATATTAAAATGTCTGCTATTTCATGAGGCCCCCCCTCATGAAATAGCAGACATTTTAATATTTTAATAGTTAGAACCCAAAATGGGGTTTTGTCGATAACATTTGATGATTTAATAGCCCATAAATTATGGCCAGTCAAAACCCGGACACTGTATAGCTACACGTTTTATAGCATTAGTACTGTCTTGAAAGACTGAGGGCAAACAGAAACTGAATTTTGAGGATGATTGCAGAGGCTGGACTCACCCGTATAAAGCCGTTTCATTGATTTACATGTTAGGCGTGTGAATCAATGAAACCTACCTACTCTCACTAAATTAAATTGTCTTTATTTTAGTAATTTTATTTGGTGCCAGCGATGGGCGATCGTTCGAAAAAAAATAATCGAATGAATCGACAATCGACCATTCAAACTATCGAATGTCGATTTAGTAATTCGAAAAAAAATCGAATAATAATCGACAATCGAATGATAATCGGCTCCGGTATTGCTTTCCGCATAACCGAAGGATAATCGAATGACTGTGGTTCCTTATCGAATACATTCGATTACAGAGATCATTCGAACAATTCGATTAATTTAGTAATAATCGCCCATCGCTACAGAGGCTGGACTCATCCGTATAAAGTCTAATGTTAAGCGTGTGAATCAATGAAACATACCTTCTCACAAAATTAAATTGTCTTTACTAATTGTATTTGGTGCCCTAATTTAGTTTTCTGCTAAAAATTGAGCTTAAAACCAATATATAAATAACTACAACAAAATATACAAATAAAATAATATACAATGTTGATTTTTACATATTTTATATTAATACAGTGTAAATTGTACAGATTTTGTATCCATTACGTTTATATAAATTTTACCTTTAATTTTAATGTACATACAAACATTTCAAATAATAATAAAAAAACATACTTAAATATAAAAAAGATTTTTCGATTTATACAACTCTAGAAATACATTTAAAATGCGATAGTCATGCTATAATTACAGTGTGATTATTATAATAATATTTATAATTTACTATTCAAACAGCGGTTTCAAATCGTAAAAAATATTACTACTTTACCGGATGATAAAGTCGATCAATTTTTGTGAGCGAAAATCTATTTGATTTCGTAAGAACTTGCAATATAATTGCTTAAGTTATAAAAATAACTATAAGCTGATTTCATCTTAACTGATGGTTAAATATTTGTAAAAATATTTCCATCGGATACATGCCATAGGGTACATTCCCCAAGTGTTGATGAAATCGAACGCCGGCTCACTGGCGTAGCAAGCACTTACAAAAATTCGTCGTCTGACTAACGTCCTCCGTAGCTCAGTTGGTAAGAGCACTCGCCCGGATAGCGAAGGGACGTGGGTTCGAGTCATGACACAGTCGATTAATTTTTGTAAGCGAAAATCAATTTGATTTCGTAAAAACTTGCAAAATAATTGCTTAAGTTAGAAAAATAATTATATATTACTTCTTAATTTTATCAACTGATATACTTTCTATACATTTTATAGAAAACAGAAAGATTAATTGCCAGAATGCATACATCAATGATGATGAATCTCAAATCATACCTCATCAATCACAGAAAATAATAAAAACAGCTACCAGTTTGAAAATAATATAATAAAGCTTTCAAATAGACAACTGTCAAACGAATAACGAGGTCGAATACAACGAAATTACCAAAGGTAATTAAAAAGCAATGTTGTGACAGTTTAGATGAATGAGGGAAATCCGCTAGATGGCGTTGACCGATCTAAGTCAGGTAGATTTTTATTTAAGAAAAATAATGGTTATAGCGTTAATATGTTTAGCATGTTTTTGATTCACGCGTACTAAGAGGTTGTTTTTGGACAATTTAGTGATCATCAAGACGTTTTTTCTGTTATATTTTATTTTTAACTGCAATTTGAAACTTGTTAATTTTTACCGTAAGTACTTACACTACATGTCTGTACAAATAATATTACAATAATTTGTTATTCTTTAATGCTCAATGATTTCGACGCAATATTTGAAAAACTTAGGTATATAGCGCCATCTATCAACGTACAATAAAAACTAAAAAATTGAATTGTCAGAAAATCCCTTATTGCCTAAGTTTATTTTGACATCATTGCTTTTTAATTTTCATCGGTGTTTTTGTTATATTCGTCGTGGAAAGTCGTTTGACAGTTGACTTGGTCGGGTAGTACCTATTATGACGACGCGATCTCGAACCGTACAAAAAAACTATCGATAGGATTATCGAACTATTGTTGTAATTTTAAAAATGGTGACATTATCGATAGATTTTACGATTTTCAGATAGTATTCAAATCGCTATTTAGTTACATTTAACCAAATATATCTACAGAAATTACAGTAAAATATGAAAGATAATATTTTTAATTTTATTCTTTATTGCACTACAACTGAAGGTCAATTAGCGGACCCAATGCCTTAAGGCATTCTCTACCAGTGAACCACTGGGCGAGGCAGAAATTATCATAAGATAATATAAAATTATATAAAAAAATCTACCTACTGGATTGTTTTAATTTTATTTTTACCACGCCATAATGATGCTCACTTTTAGCACAATATTCTCGATGCTACCTACAACTACCTAAGCTAGTTGTGCGACAGTATCGATAATATCGATACAATGGAATTCACTGACTTTGTTGGTACCATCGAAATTATTTAACATCATTGGACAGATAGAGTTAACCTATCTTTCTCCAACAATTATTTGTTATCTGCCAACTGATTTGACACAATAATCTTATCGATGCCACCTACCTACCTAGCACAGGTATGTAGGTGGCATCGTGGTACGACAGTATCGATAAATTGAAATATCAATACATGGAACCAACTGACTTTGTAGGTGCCATCGAAATAATTAAACATCATTAGGACAGATGAAGTTAACCTTCAACAAGTCTTTGTTGCCTACCAACCGGTTTGTCATATCAACATTATCGATGCCACTTACCTACCTGCGCTAGTGGTGCGACAGTATCGATATCAATACAATCAATATTATTTACCTGACTTTTACCAATTTAATCAGAAGCCCAATATTAAACTACTCTCAAACACTAATGTTTATGCCCCATAGTTAACAATAACGGCATCAAAGCCCCAACGGTCAATATGACCATTTCGCAGAACTGCAACCCACCGAACCCCCTCTTCGGTTGGCCGCCATCTTGGACCGGCAGCAGTGTGTGCGTGTGGGAGTGTGTGTGTGTGAGTTCTGGCAACACGTGTACTGTTGCCACGTATAGGAACGTACCTGCTGAGAAGAGCATAGCTATACCTGAAAGAGAAAAAAAAACATTTTAATTGTGAATATATTTATAAGTTTTAAATAAGAATAAAAAATTGTTGACAGGGGAACCTGACTAGTTTGGATCATGGTTACACATGCAGATGCCTGAATGTGCAGGTTCCCTCACGATGTTTTCCCTCACCGTAAGAGCACCGGTTAATGAAACAACTAATGTTCATAACTCAGAAAAAGTCATAGGTACATGGCGGCACGTGGGATCGAACCGGTACCTCACTCATTAGAGGCAACCCGCTAGCTACTGCGCCACCGACGCTCTTCTATCCATACACAGAAAAAAAACAAAATGGCGGCAAGGTCGATACGCCAAAAAGTTTCGATCCCCTTTGGTGATAGAATAGAAGAAGATCATCATCTTACCAGTGGCATTGACGTCGCTTAGCGTCTGTTTGCTCTCGTTCCCGATGCCGAAGTACGTCAGCAGCGCCAGCAGAGGCGCTGAACATGAGAATATCAGTAGGTGTTTGCGTATCCGGTTTCTGTTGGGAATAATTCATGGCGTAAGTTAAAACAGAAAACTTATTTAAGTGTCAAATTCTAACAACATAAAAATGAAAACTGACTTAATGATTGACTGATATCAATGCACAGTTCAAGCCGGTGGGCCTAGAGCAGGGGTGGCCAACCGGTCGATCGCCATCGACTGGTCGATCGCGACTATTTGTCCAGTCGATCGTAACGTCGTCGATCGTTTGTCCAAGGCAAAAATATAAATACGTAGAACAGACTCCGCAACGTACCTAACCAAGAATGTAGTTGGTAGATCGCACAGGGTGTCGTCAGTGAACAGTAGATCTTGGGTCTAACCAAGTTGGCCAGCCCTGGTCTAGAGACTCCAAATTTGGCACATAGGTTTCTTATAAGGTCTAGGGGTGCACTAAGAAAGGATTTTTGGAAATTCATCCCCTGAAATTGTAAAAAAAGGGGGTGTAAATTTGTATGAAACTCCGTCAGTTTTGGAGCGAAATCCATAGGTATTTAGCTTTTTGGTTAGAAATTAAGAATGTCGTATTCCAGAATTATTGGAAACTCAACCTCTAAAAAGGGGTCAAAATAGGGGTGGAAGTCTGTATTCGACATTAGCGCGGACGAAGTTGCGGGCAACCGCTAGTAAAGTCAAAATTGTAGATTATTCACCAAGGGGGTAAAGTGATGTCTTACGTCACGGGCGTCATCTTGAATCTCGAGGGTAACGAAGGATTCGAGAGTTAACTCCCGAGCGCAGCGAGGGAGTTTAGTGTTTACTCCCGAGCAGAGCGAGGGAGTTAAAAGTAGAATCCTGAGTCGAGCGAGGGATTTAAGCTCGCCCAAGACGAAGACATCTTTATCCCCGAGGATAATACTCTGCTTTTCACACTTCCTATTTAGTATGTTATTACTATGTTATACTCGTATATACGGTATTTGTATGTACTACAAATACCTTATTTTATCTATAAGTATATATCCTTAAGACTTTTCTGGCAGTAAATTATTATTATTAACAATACCAGCAGCTTTACATCTAATGGACTCCGGTGTTATAAACTTCGTTACTCGACAGTTATACGAAAACATTGTTTGTAATTTCTTAAAACACATAGGTTTTTTTTTCTTTATTTATTTATTTTTTTAGAAGCGCGCGCTTTTTTTACATTCCATTCGTGCTAAAATTCTTGGCTGCCAGGTTTAAATTTCAAACATGTTTTCTTTGGTGCGGGACGGGCTAGTGTGATCATGCCTACGAACTCTTATTCGAAATTCAAATCACTTTGCCTCCCTAGGGGCGTAATGAAAGGACTTGTCCTCTTTTTCTATGGAGGCTGGTTTTTTTATTCCAAGATATCACCAACCACCAATAACCTATATTTATCTTTAAGCTACAAAATATGAAACACGTAACCATAGAAATCATAATTGTAAACGCCTCCATTTTTGAGAAAAAATATGTTTTGTAACTGGCATCGTCCATTGATCATTTATTTGTATTTCCTGGCTGTATGGCTATGTACCATTGCCTTACCACTGGTGGATAAATACTACTAGGTACTATCACAGATTATATAATAGGTACAACTGTCAATGGAATGACAATTTTGCTGTCAATTTTTTTTCATGCGTTAAGTAATCTAGGCGAAGGTGCGGTTTATGTACAGACAAAGAGAAAAATTGTTTTAAATTTTTCTCTAAATCGGAGGCCTTAAAAAATATATTAATTATGCAGAAACTCTAGTTTTTGTAAACTCTTTCATATAATATTTAGTTTATTCTGGTTAGAAATATTGACGAATAAAAAACCATTAATGGACAAGTCCTTTCATACAACATTACGTCCCTAGGGATGCATGACTCGCTTTGAGTCAGGTTTACTTGATGTGTAATTGAACATTGCCGAGTAGGTAGTGTGAAAAAGTCATTTATTCCCCACAGGAAGGGGGCACTTATACACGTCCCAATATTTTTTTAAGCCCTACTACTGTTTCGGGACAACTTGTAGGCTAGTGCTGAGAACAAGCAGCGCAAGAAACTCAGTCACTATTGTCAAAGCCTCTTGTTTGAGCTAGTGCGCAAAATATATAATGTCGTTTAAAAAAGAACCATATTTAAGAGTGTTAATATGAGACTGTTAAAAAATATAAAAGGTGATCATGTTCAACGAAAACAGCAAAAAATATTAACATCTAACATGATCATAGCTCGCGTGATCATAAGACGATAAAGTAAAAAAAAACACTTCAAGATTACCAAAAGATGATCGATCACATCAAATCTTAAAATTATAAATAATATTTTTTTTATTCTGCCAACTGCCGGCCTTAGTTCATATACAATTGACAACATTACAAAAAATTTACAGGCACGTTTTTTTTATTATTTTTTTATAGTACGTCAAAAAACAAGACATACGTATTTTTTGTTTTTTATTTCTTTTCATCATTTCCCTTTGAATTTAATTATTTAAGAACTCTCCATTCTAAAAGAGCGTAAGTACAAGAGTAAGGATGTGACGACTTCACGCCTTTGGCATATTTTATTATTTTTAGATAAATAATCTTAGTGAGTATTTTTATCCAAACATAATCTAACTAACAAATGCTTATGTTGCAATTTTCCTTACTTATTTTTTTATAGTTTTTTTTAAAATCAAATGAAACATAAATAAATAAAGGAACTTATATGATTTCGTCACCATACTAGATAAACTTTTTCAATGCATGTGTATATTCAGCGATCCTAAATATACTATACTAAAATTATCGATAAATAGATGGACTTGACTTCTATAGAACAACACTACCATTATCTCTTGTCTCACTGACTCATCATAGTGTTAGTGTCAAATGTCAATGTCAAAATGACAGCTAGCTTGTATGTATGGTAAAATCAAACAATGTCTTTGGGTAAAATACTTTTTTAATTCAGACCAGATAACCAAGCAAAGGCATGTCTCCTTATAATGCCGGTATCATAGTAACTTTCAGTTTTTTTCAAATATCTCTGAATACACAGCGTAAAAAAATGTTAAAATATTTTTAACGTGTTGAGCATCGACAAATGTCTAAATGGTTTTTGAATTAAGTACCATTATAAAAATGAGATGTTGTCAATTAGCTTTAAAACTGTGTTAGTAAAAAAGGAAAATAATTTTATTATATGATCATAAAGTTGATCACATCTAATATGTTACATCCGCGTCAGGCACCGTTACGTCACAACCGGGGAATATACTTTATTTATTAACAACGCTACCGGAAACTCCACTCGACACTAGCGCCACCCTATTTAATTTATTTTTAAATTGTAATGCTTAGAAGTTACTATTTTGACTGTCTTAGTTGTTCATAGAATTTTATATAAAAGCAAGATGTCCGTTGATCCCTTATGTTATTTTGAGAGTTGTGTATGGCAAAGCTCTGCCCAAATAAATAATTATCAAGTTCTACGTAGTCTGATTTAGCCTCCCTGACCCACCTTCTGTTACAAATATGAACATAAGTTGATCACACCTTATAAGATACGAATTAAGCGCTTCTTATCAACATTTATAATGCGCACAGCTAAGTTGTGGAACTCACTACCCGCTTCAGTGTTTCCAACGGATTACAACCCAAAGACCTTCAAACTCAGAGTGAACAGGCTTCTTCTGGGTGAGCTCGCTCCATCATCGACTCTGTATGTGCCTCGTCTGGCTTAGTCTAGAGACAAGAGCAAACCCATTTCAAATAAAAAAAAAAGATCATAAGTCGATCACATCTCAATCCATGATGACACAAGACTCACCTCTCAAGCCCAGCATGCAACAGAAACGTGACCAGGCCGAAAGCGGCGGGCGCCTTGTGTAGCATGATCGCGAGGAACACGATCAATTCGACGTCGGCGTGTGACGTCGTCGCGGCAGCACCTAGAGCTATGCCGTCAGCTGGGAACAAACGACGAATTTTAATGAAAAGTTATAGTTAAGATGGAGCGTAGATGTCGCTACCGTCACGCAATGACGTATTCAAAAGAGACCAAGAATTTCGCACGAGTGGATGAACTGCACGGTAGCTTTGTTGGTAAGAGCGTTGGCCCGGATTTTTGGTTTCTTATTATAACTAATATAAATGAAATTAAATCAAATTTCACTTACAAAAATTAATCGACTGTGTCATCCGGTGGGACTCCCGCCCGGATAGCGAGGGTTCGAGTTCCACCGGATGACACAGTCGATTAATTTTTGTAAGTGAAATTTGATAAATTTAATTTCGTAAAAACTTGCAAAATAATTGCTTGAGTTAATAAGTCAGCCTATTAGATCCCACTGCTGGGAAAAGGCCTCACCTCAACTATGAGGAGGAACGAGCCATACTTCACCACGCGGGCTCAGTGCGGATTGGTAGAGGGGTGTATGTAAGGCAAGTGACAAACCTTACTGTCAGAAGTTATCAAGCCGCCCTAGGGCCTCTGACTAGGCTTAACGACTAATACCACAGATATTAGCCGGGACCAACTGCTTAACGTGCCTTCCGAAGCACGGAGATGCTTGTCATGGACGTCACTTAAATGGTCGGAATGGTCACCCATCCAATCACGACCGCGCCGTGGGTTGCTTAACTTTTGGTATCACTACCAAAGCGCTGCCGCCACTGCGCCACAAGCACCTCAATTATTATTATTATTAATTGCTTGAGTTATAAAAATATAATATAAATGAGAAAGAACACGGAGTGTTCAAAAAAATATTAAAAATAATTAAGTAGAGGGATATAGAGGAAAGGTTCTATGTAGTGACGTATTGAAAAGCGAATTACAACAGCTTGTATTAATAGACAGACATACTTCGAAATCCTATAAACAAATCGCGTATTCATTACTTTTACGACTTTAGTATGGAAACTTTCTTTATAATTTCTAAGTAATGTTTATTAATAATAGTATATTGTTATTCAAGGGACGAAAGTGACCATTCCACTCGAGATTCTTTCGAGCGCCAATAGCTCGAGAGTGGAATGAGTGCTTTCAACCGAGTTAAACATACTATTTTTCATTTCGACTGTGAGGAAAGAAATAGTGCATTTATTTTTTTATGTGGTGCAATCGATGGTGGTTTCAATTACATATCCGCGAAGCGCCCGACCGGCACATTTTGGCGTTTCTACTTGGTCCGCGTGCGGCGGTAAAGTGGTTAGCGTTGCCGCTTGATAGTCCACTGTCGATAGTCTTCCGATATCGATAGTTAAGGCAAAAGCAATCTAATATCGATAGTATCGATAAACTTTCGATAGTTTAGGCAAAAGCAACAGTATCGATAGACTATCTCGCAGGCTTGGTTTACTCAGCAATTTACCTTAAAGCTACAAGTACATGCGCGGATCGACCGGTCGGAGTTTGGTCGTAATGGATGTCACAAGCCGGCCGCATCGCATGTAAGATCTATGAAACACGCGCGCGTTTAACGTCGCGTCTGTTGACCCTACGCCGTCAGGTGACAGAGAAAGAGAGGCAAATAGGTGCTTAGTGGCGTGTCGCGATTTCAATTTGCACTTTATTGTATCGTAGCAAGAGTCGCTATTTACCTAAATAACATTGCGGAGTGGTCCTTCTGTACTTTTACTTTTATTTATTGGTCGCGGGCAACTGCCAGTTTTTATAAACGCGTTCATAAAATATTTAAAACTTCGTAACAAATCAGATTGTAAATATATTATTGCACTTGAAAAAACGACCGCCAGAGGCGGGAATCGAACCCGCGTTCCTCGCATGCCGGGCGATTGCCTAACCTCTCGGCCACCCTGGCGTTGGCAGAGCCTGTCGAAATTTTCAAGTGCTTCTTAACGCTGTAATGCCGCGTTGCTTTCATCAATGTTATTGGGATTACACCCAATTATTTTTTATTATTATTTTTGATTATTTTTTTTGTTCATTCTTTTCTTTTCGTTTACCTAGATGTCGTCAATATCTTCAATTTCGTTAATTGTAAATTCATTTTTGTGTATTTTATGTATGTTTATCATTGTTTTATATATCTTTTTATTTATTTGTGTAATATTAGTATGTATGTTTATGTTGAAATATTAATGCATTTTATAATTTATTTTATTTAATTGCAAATGTTCCGCCACTGATTCAACTTTCTGCATCTCCAAGCGGTTGACTGGTAGAGAATGCCCTAAGGCATTAAGTCCGCCAATTGTACAACTTACAGTGCAATAAAGTTTAAATAAATAAATAAATAAATACACCCATAAAGTATATTGATTACACCCTCAACACTCGAAATCAGATTGTATGTACACGCGGCGCACGTCAGACTGCCCCACATTGACCTCGAGACCGCCTCTATTCCCTACGTAATAAAAGCTGTTTGCATAGCTCAAATGGGTAACTTCGTCGTCGTCTGTATATTTGTATTATTTTCAGTCGCTCATTGAGACAATCTATCGCGACAAACTGTTATCAATGCGTTCAAATTGTTTAATTTGCATGGAACGTTGGTTGTTCCAACAACAGCAGATAAGACTGTTTCCATTTCCCTTTTTTGTAAGAGAGAGCTGAAAATTATGACATTTGTAGGGTTTTGCCACTTAGCTATGAACAGGCCTGTGTATCTTCCCACGTAGGTAGCAAAAACGTACCCTACGCGCGGCGACCCCTTGTAAGGGGCTAAACAAGTTGGGTGTTGCTAGCTTAAAGGGTTCCTTAGCACAGAAAAAGTACGAGTACTCCGTACAGAAGTTTGACTTTGCAATGAAATTCAAAGAAATATCTACTCAATGTTGTCAATGATATGGTGTAATTCAGTTCGCCTCAGACTCAAGCACATTTTCATGTAGCACCTACAGAAATCCATTGCAAGATAAATTAATCCTTATAACTCTGGAATATGATTCATAATACACTATACCTATTCAGTGACGTAATATCATGCGACGCGATAGGGTTGACTGTTACAAGAAGCTACTAACGCCATCTAGCGCACCCTGCTAGTACTTTATTCATGCTCGTCCACCCAGCAACGTCGTGCCACTCGCCGCCGCGGAATAAAACGCGCGCGCGTGTCGCTGCTCGCTTGCGACACCCAAGTTGATTGGGTCGCTGCGCGTCGGTACGTTTTTGCTACCTACGCGGGAGTTACACAGGCCTGACTACGCTGAGTCTTAGTAAGACTGTCTGAATGTTGCGTAGTCTATATAACCTCCTTAGGATGACTTACCAGCGGCATGTACTACAAGGCCAACGGTGGCCGTGACATTCTTCTCCACTGGATTGGACGTGTCGTTGAAACGCGCCGACATTTGGTCTATCAGCAACATGAATACAAAACCTGCAACCAAATTGTTAGATTCAGCACGGATTTCCTGATCATCAGATAGAAATGGTGGTTACTTCACAGATAAGAAACCTACACTTAGGCGACTCAATGTGTAACTATGATCCAAACTGGTCAGGTTCCCCCGTTAACAGGGTCACGGAGGTCAGATGGCAGTCGCTCCACTGTGATTACCTGATCTGCCATGTCTTGGATCATAGTCCAAAGCGGAACCTGGGCCCTCATTGCCTATATAACCTACATTGGCCCTGGGCATTACAGTGGAGCGACTGCCAACTGACCTCCCCGTAACCCTGTTAACAGGGGACCTGACCAGTTTTGGATCATGATTATACATTGAGTCGCCTGAATGTGCAGGTTTCCTCACGATGTTTTCCCTCACCGTAAGAGCAATCTACAACACCTAATGATAATGTACGATTATGCAATTTTGGTAACTTTAAAAGATTGTTTAACCTATATTAAGTTACTATTTTATCGTAATAGCATGGCATGTTGTTAAATTATTTCATTAATAAATAATTTAGAAAAATGTTACGAAAAACCTGTCTACAAGATGGCTGAATTAAACTCACCTAACACTAAAGATATCCCTATAACAGAGTGCAGATCATCGTCATGGCCAGGCGGCTCGGCTGTGTAGTCCTTAGTCACAATGGTAGGCCTGGACCGTTCGCTGAACAGAGATCGGACTCCTTCGGGGATGATCACAGCTAATGCTGTCCCGACGAGTAAGCCAGCTCCGAATACTGTCACTTTTTGGAGTTTATCCTGTGAATAAAATAAAAAACTAAATAAATAAATAAATCTGTCTCTTTTCATTTGTTGATAGAGACAAAGAGAGACTTAACCTAAATTAATTCAAAGATTACAGATTGCATTGGAATTGGAATTGAGCCCACTGACAGCTTTGTGGTAATAGTGACAGAAAACGTGACGCTGTGGCGTTTTCATATGATATAATTTTTTTTTTTTCAGTTACATAGAAATAAATTTAAATATGTAATAAGACTTCACCTAATTTGATGTTTCTGAATCATATAAGTCTGTCTCTTTTTGTTTGTTTAGCACAGAATAGGCTAACTTGAATTTAGTCTTACACATTAAATAAATAAATAAATTGATTGAAAGTGTGTCTGTCTGTTACCTCTTGACGCTTAAACCACTGAACCGATTAAGATGAAATTTGGTATAGAGACAGTTTGAGACCCTGGAAAGGACATAGGCTACATTTTGTCTCAATATGAATAAAATAAAAGGGTAAAATGGGGGATGAAAGTTTATATGGAAAATCCAACTCCTGCGGGCGAAGTTGCGGGGAACCACTAGTTTTAATAAAACAAAAATTTGTGGGCAGGTACAGGGATTCATGATGAGTGTTTGCCTCCGATAATCTTTATAGGTACTAAGTATAAAACTAAATAACTACTACAGAAAAGAAGCAATCAATGAAGTGTTGTATTTATAAGCATGGCCTAAGATGGTACTGAAAAACTGAGTTTTGATTTGGAGTACACAGAGCTACCATGAATCTTTTTTTAAAATTGTATTAGTCCCTAGTCATTCTTCAAATTTTCATTTCAATTAGTAATTTTAAAACTTTAAATGATAATAAATAAATAAATTAAGGTACAGTTGCACCTAAAAGATCTTAGCAGTAAAAAACAAGACAATTATTTAGCTAAAATCAGTTACAGCATTAAATAAGAGACTATACCATATGGTTTTACACAGATTTTAAGGCTTGTAAAAAGTCATAGTTCTACAACAGAATGGCTGTTTCTTTTATTTATATGTATTACATACCTCTGACATGCTGACGTTCAGGGGGATACTGCCAGCCACATAGGACCCCACGAGCATCACCAAAGCCAGCAAAATCAGGACCCAAGTTCCATCCATTGTAAAATTCGTATCTAACACAAAATTTACACTTAAAAACGTGAGTTTTCACTGAAGAGTGCTATACAAAAAACCTTCAAGATTTTGTAACACGTTCCTCTTTCATGTTTCGATCGTTTTTAAAACGCGGAACTAATAAATTTTAAACAAAAATTCGCAAAGCCTGTTTTAGTAATATTTTGCAATTTTGACAACACGACATTAGGCGGACAAGATATTTGTTAACGACACTGCTACTTATCATGTGATATTATAAGCAGTGACTGACTATTATATGAGTCTAATGTTGTAACTTTTAAAAATAAATTATTTGATTTAATTTAATGTAAATATATTATAAAATTTAACTCTTAATGACGAGAATGTATGGACAGTCTGGACTTTGAAAGAAACTCCAAACTGACAAAAAGTTTCCAATGTATTATTTCTAGGGTCCTGTAAATGTCTTCAAACGCTCTAACGCTTAAGCTAAGCACTTATTACACCATCCTATTTGTGTAGCATCCTACTCAGAAAATAGGAAGATGTAATCGAAAGAAAGCATTAATAATTTGAGACATCGCAAACTAACATCGTACAAAATTACAAAAAATACAAAATTAAAGAAAATAAAAACCACACAAACAAATCAGTAACTCTCAACGCTAGCAAGACAGTGCCTTTGTGTGTCTGTGTTGTCCAAATCAAGGGGACCTCACTCAGCTCAGCTCAGGCCCCCAAAAGGCCCTGGCGCTGGTTTTCAGTCGCAATTCACTACTTAGGTTCCTACCATGGTAGGTGTCTTGGCCCCACTCTGTAAGACGATATCGGTCGATTCGGCTGAAGCCATCCCTGTCACTAATGCCAGTATATCAGTGAGCGAGCGCGATAGCTAGACGCGAAAATGCAGACAATGCGTTATCAGAGTAGAGCACCTGCCTATCCATCCTTCCTAGTTAGGATCCTAAGTAGGATGCGATTTCCTAGTTTTGATCCTAGTTAGAAAGCTACAAATAGGATGTTGTAATAATAAGTGCTTTAGGCTTACCGCTCTACGATTAAATTAGCCCCTTATGTTTGTAATGAGAATGCAGCAGCACCCTCACCTTGTTTAAATCGACAATCCAAAATACTGAGAAAAAACTTTTTGGGGTACCTAGGTGTAGTTACGTATGTACTAGGTTTAGCACGCAACTTCATCCGCGTTGACACGATGACACAAAATGACTTACCTAGGTACTATGAATACCTACTCCCATCGCCTCGCCGCCGTCCCCAAATAATCATGACCCCAAGTCGTATGGTGAAGAGAGGTCATCCTATCTCTGGATGAATGTACCTACCACTTATTCCATTGAGATGAAACAGCATTTACAGCCTTAGGCAAAGTCACGTAAAAATTGTGGTAAATTGAACCTACGCACCAAAACTAGTTCAGCATATTTTGAAGGTTTAGTGTCGATATGGAACACAATAATTTCAAAATTACATTACCTATTGTTCAAAATTCCTTAATTCATGTTTTTATAGTTTTAGTATCTAAATAAACATTGAATTCTCTCCATTGAATAAAATAGCTCATAAGTACGACGACCCAGGCCTTATTGGGGGCGCATACATAATAGTTTTGGGTCAATGGAATACAAAAATGTAGTTTTTGAAATTATTGTGTTCCATAAGGAGCCCTTAAGGAAAAAAATATTGTAAAAACTGCGTAAATAAAATCTGCTAAATATTTATTATAAATTATTAATTGTAATGTAGGTATATTAAGTTTAGATTATTATGAGCAATGCCATGATGTTGCTCATATCTATAATAAAGTCTAAGTTCTAAGACTATTCCCTCCATATTCTGTTGGACATCAAAATGGGATGTGAAGGAAATAATAGATAATTTACTAAAAGTAATCACCTACAGTACAGCAAATACGTAATATGCTTATCAAAAATAAATGGTGTAATACAAGTGTGAGTAACCACATTTTCCTTATATTATTCCGCTATAAACCCATTCCTTGCTCTCTTAAAATAACTATCACAATAATTTCATAATTTACAAATAATAGGAACCATTTAGTTATTAAGAGGATATGTGTTCAGTCGGTCAATTATGACAAAATGTAAAACAATGCAGATCATTTCTGTAATGACGATGATAAGTTTTTGGTGTAATTTCATATTTTTTGTGTCTTCGTGTGGCAGTGAGTACTTATTAAGTTCTTATATACTTAATTATTATTCCGTAAGTCGAAATAATTTTGTTTACTATCAGGTAGGCTATTTTTAACATTAGAATAGTATCTGGGTAAACGTAACGCTAACCTTATGATAAGGTCTAACCGCCGTACCTACTTAGAAACGTAAATTAAAGCACAGAATAAAATTAAATAATAGTATTAAAGTATACCCTTGATTATTACCCTTCTCATGCAGTCTTTTTCTATTTCATTGACAAATAAAGTGTCAGAACGAGACTTAATTTGTAGACTGCATATAATTTAAGACTGAGTATTATTTAATTCGCTTTTGCAATAAAAAGACTAGTAGGTACGTTCAGTGTTTTTCCTGTGTATACAGACAATCAGTCAAATCCTTATTGCTTTGAAGCTGAATGACTATATAGCTGTAACTGTAGGTAGGTACTTATATTATTACTGTAGAATATCATGACGTGTAAATAAAATAATTCAATTAAACAACAAAATACAAACAAAAACATTGATCTTTTTAACAAATAAAGTACTTAGGTGCCTAGGCACCCTGGGTAGGTATAACACAAACTACTAAGAAGAGAGGCAGAAACTCGTTTTTTTATATTGTTCTAGATATTATCTATAAAATGCTGGCACCCATTTTTAATGTAACCCTGTATATTTAATAATAAATTAATGAGATAACACGTTACGCCTGACATTATAAGAATAAAAATTTTATTTGTTATTTTTGTAGGTGCTGTCGAGATAGTGAAATTTGCATCGGGCGACGACGTAAAAATTATTTTTGAAATACGCAATATAGGCCCTGACGCGACTTCTTTCGCTATTATGGAAATGTGTATGTAGTGAAATAAATAAGTTTTTTGTAAAAATAATGAAAATACTTGGCCATTAGTACCACAGACAGTCCACACTGTCATAACAGTAGCTTTTGACCGTCGACGTGAAGAAAAATATGGACTCCGTGTCGAATACATTAAAACTGAAGCACCAAAATAAGCCAGTCATCGTCGTAAATACAAGTTCTTTCACGCACATACTCACACCAAAGTAAGCCGATCGGCCGCCATTGTAACTCTATGATCTCACACACACAGGCTTGAACCCTGCTTCACTCTTTAGTATCGCGGTACGGAGTCCATATTTTTTTCAAGTCGATGCTATTGACATATAGTCGTAGTCATAGTTTGAAGTGTTTGCTTGCCCAGAAGTGAAATGTTTAAAGGCTACATCTCAAACACAGTTTTAAACTATTCTTACTTGATGACAATAGTGTGTGGGCGAATTTGCGCTACGCTTGCCCTAAATTCTTAGGATTTTTATACAGGAGAATACCCCGTAAAAATAACTAATTTAAGCACATATTTGTTACATCATGCCCTACTAAATGGCAAAAAAAAATCAAGTACCTACATATTTTCAAGTATTTTTTGGTATAGAAATTTCTAAAAATATTTACTTTTTAAAATTCCGTTTTAACTTTAATACTTTTTAATATTCTAGACACCAAAATCGATATTTTCTTTTTACTAAAAATGATAATAAAGCTTCCAAAAATAATAAAAAATTCAATCAAAACTAAAAAATTGTGATTGATGGAACTAATCTGTTCTTAAAGGATTATCCTTCAATTACGGGACACCCTGTATACCACTATTATTATATCTACTAAAAACTTTACATATCACAGTTTCAGAACCTATCAACACAATGAATACCTATTCAGAAAATTACATTAAACCAAATGAACGTGATTACGCCAAGGCAGTGTATAAAATTTCACATGAAAGATTAACTGATGATGTCGTGATGAATATTCAAATTGCACTATATACAGGAAATAAAAATCACTGCTCTACTAAAAGAGTTGTGGATTTTGAACTACAACGAATACAAACAAGAGGTACCTACAATATAATAATAATAATAATAATACAGTTTATCTACTCGGCAAAAAATATAACAATTTTGTACGAAATTTTTCTTTTTTCTATTTATGATTATAATATACAATTTTATAATTTTGTAAGCGTATTTTGAAATACGGTAGGTATTATCTATCTACTCTAAGTACATACCTTATACATAATACCTATCTATTATGATATTTTTATTAGCTACTTAGGGCTTATTTTTCATTAGTTACATGAAAGTTACTGGTAGATTAAGTAATATAATAATACAGCGACCTATTTAAAATGTCATTTAAACTTAAAGGTGAGATATTTCACTTGAAGAAATGGTCACCTGAGGCGGAAATTGAACCCGCGTTTCTCGCATACCGGGAGTATTGCCTAACCACTTTGTCACCTAAGCGTTGGTAATGGCTGTTGAAATTATATTTAAATAAAACATGATAACATATTGATTTCACCCGTCAACTAGTCGTACTGGTTTTTTTATTTAAAGAATCTTATGTAGTAGTGACATCTAGGCTACATACATTTATAAAATGGCGCCCGCAAATGAAAACAAAGGGGGTGGGAGGGTTGATTTTTTACTTACCATAGCAATATGGGTATCAAATGAAAGCTAGTGAAAAGACTATTCCAAAAATGTAATAATTTTTGCAGTCTGATTTTTTGTTTTTTAATAATTATTCACGGATGAGAAAAAAATGTAATTATGTTATTTTTTATCCAGCCTCAACACGCAACAGGTCGTGTTCGGGTGCAAAAGGTTGCAACATAGCAGTGAACTTGAAAAATGAATGTCAGGGTACGTATTCAAAGTCAAAATCAAAAACAATTTATTCAATTAAGGACTAAAAATTCCACTTATGAACGACAAATTTTAAAAAAAAAAAACATTTGCCCTTATGGGTCATGTACAAGGCAGGAGGCGTCCGAGTCCTTTTGCCTAGAGCTCGGTTTCGTTTACAGGGCTCGCCTCGTTTGTATGGCGCCCGGCGACTTGGGAGTCTTTTTCAGAGCTCGAGTTTATTTGAAGGCTCAAGCCCTTTTTGAAGCCTCGAGCCCTTTTTTAAGGCCTCGAGCCTTCAAAAGACATCGAAGGAGACTCTTTTGAAGGCTCGAGATCTCATGAAGGCTCGAGTTCTTTTGAAGGCTCAAGGCCTTTTGAGCACTCGATCGATCTTGAAGCATTTTTAGCGCACTATATTTAAATTATTCAGATACATGATGTAAAGCTAGAGATTAAATTAAAAAAAAATATCAACAAATGTTTGAAATAAAAATTGTCAAACATATCCCCAAAAGCACCGATGCTTATAGACACCGCACTGCGACCGCGCATTATTACTTAGTTACGGAGATATTAAAGTCATCAACATAAACTTGAGCTTTTATTGAAGGATTGCGTTCTTTGAAAAGGCTCGAGCTCTTTTGAAGACTCAAACTCTTTTGAAGGCTCGAGGGATGGCTTCGCGGCTCGGCTAGGCTCGGGAGTCGGGACTTCGAGCCTCCCGAGCACACTGAGTCTTGCCATTCCGAGGCTTCAAAAATAAACTGGACGCCTCGAGGCTTGTACATCACTACTTATGGGGCCTAAACATGTTTCCCTACTTTTTGGGTCTTACTAGTATTTGCGGCTTTCACTCCTTTACTAAATAATGAATTTGCCACTGCTGTTACTTGTATAAGTATCAGACGGCTAATTTGAAATTAATGAAAGATAGGTGATATGACATCGCTACCTTGGGGTAGAAAGGCCCTAAAAGCCATACACCTTTTATGGCTTTTACGACCTTTCTACCCCAAGGTAGCGACATAGTGAAGACAAACATTTCAAATTAGCCGTCTCATATTTATTCAAATGTTATAGCAATGTTTGAATCATTACCAAAAGGGGTCAGTCTCAGTGTTCACCTTTTATATGAATGACATTAGAATATAAAAAATCAAAAGCTAAGGGCATCTTTAAATTCGTCGATAGGAGCTCCTAACAAAAAACAAAAATGGGTTAAAAAGATTAATGTTTCTCTTTGTATTTTATAATTGAACAAATAAAATGTGTATATTTAAAAAACACATAATGTAGGTATTGCTCGGATCGCAAAAGTATGTAAGTAACTATATCATCCGCCCTTAGATATAATTGATCTAAGCATCCGACGTTATTTCTTTACAATTTACAACACCCAGATCCGAGATAAAATAGAAATGGATTTCTATATTGACCCAACTGGGAATTGAACTTTGTCTTTTTGATTTCTATGTCGGTATATTTGAAATACCAATCGTTGAGATAACATTTAAGGAGTGTAAGTCTGTGTAACAAAATCAATTACATTCCTTTAAGGGGGTTTATTCTGCTGTTGTAATAAAACAACTTTTACTATGGGACCAACATCGAAATCCCAAAAAAACGATTGATCAGCTAATCACTCCTTTTGAGGTTTTGTAGGTTAATTATCAGTATTTCGATTTTGAACCCATGATAAAAGTTGTTGCATTTGATGAGTTCAAGTCAAGCACCTTCAAACACAAAATCAGCAAAAAATACACCTTTTTATTTTAAACCACTATTACAGTAGCAGACTGCAGAATCACCCCCTAAAAGAAATGTAATTGATTTTGAATAACCTTATATTTAAATATTAACATTTATGAAAGTTTTTTTCTGATATTTTTCAGCGTCATCTCCAAAAAAACAAACAGCTTTAACAGAAGACAAGACCAATCGAAAAACACGTATTGAGCGTAAGTATACATACACTTGGAAAAGGGAATCCCTTCAGAACTCGAGAATACTAGAAAGATTAGAGAATAAATTGCAAGGTAAAAATAAAAGAGTATTTGGTTTTGTTAGCCATTGAACATACTTTTTACGTTTACAGACATCAAAATTTACAAAAACGGCGTAAATAATGATCACTTTTTCACATTTAATGAAGGAGCTAACTTGACTATCTCATGTGAAACTGATTATGAGGCGTATTTTATACGATGGATACAGAAAAAAGGTAATTCAAGAACACAATGTCAAGTGTCCGCAGTACTTTTTGGTGAAATTTTAATGTTTTTTTTCCTATTTTTATACTTTAAATTGTCTCACTAACATGTTTATTTATTCAATTATGTTTTCATAGGGAAATACCGTAAAAGGTAGGTTTATACCTTTTTAGTTTTTTACCGACTATATTGTTTTTTGACAATAAAATTAGTTTCTAAATTCTGTACAGTATTTTATAGTAAATAATACAAAAAATGATTTTCAGGTGACCAAAATATTATGACGATTGACGCTGACGAAAATCAAAGTTCGTCACTAAATATGAATGCCAGCCGTTTTGATAATGGGACCATCATCAAGTGCTTACTATGCCAAACATTCGAAGTAACACCGGATCAACCTGATATCAAAGTTTTTGACGCAAGCGGCGATATCACGATCAATGTCAGATATGAAAAGGATAAGAACTTTTGTGAGTTTCCTTTAAATTTTACAATGAGGGATTTTCTGACAGCTCAAAAGTTTTCTTTTTTTGGCATTTTTGTTTTGGCTTAAGCGGCAAGACGTAACAGACAAACACACTTTTGCATTTATAATAATGTATTATATATAATATAATAGTATATTAGTATGGATAGTGAACACAAGACAAAACTAAAAACAGGGTTTTTATTTAGAAAACTGATACAATTCGTTAATAACTATCCAAACCCACCCCAAACCAGGGTTCAAAACCAGGGTTCAAAACTTCAACTTCGAGACCTCAGAGATGGCGATGCCTAGAAAATCGCGAGCGATACCTTGTGTACAAGCGAAACTAGTGCCTCCCTTATAATTATAACTAGCAGTTCCCCGCGACTTCACCAGCGCCAAAAGTAAAATTATCTGTACAAACTTTTATCTCTGTACCAAATTTCTATTGAATCGGTTCAGTAGTTTAGACGTGATTGCGTAACACCCAGAGCTTCTTTCGAATTTTTAATATTTTTGTTAAGATTTTAATAAATTAAAGGCCTCCATTTTCTTTCAGATGAAATGACTAATGCCACATCGAAGAAAATCGTCTCCTATTATGATTTCAGGGAATTGACGTGTACAGGCTATCTTACAAGATGGGTCAAATTATCAAAAGGTAGGTGTTATTAGTTTTTGTTAGTACCTAAGCACAATATATAGCTCCCCCTACTCCCCCTACGCTTAAAAAAACGTTTGCTACAGTGCGATGAATACTTACCTAACCTACACGTACATTACATGTCGTAGGTAGGTGTAGGTAGTCGTTTAAATAGGTAGTCCAAAAATTTTGCATGATGAATTCATTTCACAAAATTAACTTGGCTTTGGCCCATGAGTCTGACACTGTAATAACCTTATAGACCTTTTCTTTAGGCTCAGACAACTGTAAAAAAATAACAATCAAATAATTATTAATTTAAAACTTTAAGGCCTACTTGCAAATGGGGTTTCGACTTAGATTTGATTGACTTAGTCTACACCAGATTAGCTAATCTGGACTGGCGCAAGTGGGCTTTCAACTCAGATAATAGGCCTTAAACAAGTCTGGATTAGGGCCTTAGCCTCAATATGTAATTACAATATATGACATCAGTGGTGACCTAAGAGCTGGCAGCTACCTTGCTTAGCGTATAAGCATCGCTATCCAGCGTGGTAATCTGGGCCAGCATCCTGGGAACCTTACCACAAGGACCCTTTTTATAACTTTTGTTTTTCTTTTGTATTAAATAATTTATCTTAATTTTGTATATATATTACTATTATAGTTTAGTTACTAGTGTTCTTGTTACAGGACAGGATTAACACTAGGATAAGAATATTGTTATATTATAACAATAAATTCTTATCTAGTTTTAGTAAAATAAACAAAATAATATAGTTATAGCCTGACCAGGAATATATGGGACCTCGCCATATTGCGGAAAACAACTGGAACTAATTTCTTTTACTAGCAACAGAAACCTCAAATCGTCACTGACATGTCATCAATTGTCATAATGATTAGTGTCAAAGTGGACGCGTAATCTAATTTTCGCCTAAGTGCAATTTTTATGAGATAAAAATACCAAGAACTATTCGTTTCATAAAAGAAAAGTGGTTTAACATGTGTTGTAGTATTTTTTGACTAGAAAGTCTATGTAATCTTCACGGTTTCTTTAAATTAATTACTGATATAGTTGTCACCATGAATTTTTTGTACGTCATATAGTGCATATTAGTGAAAATTGGCTACTGGTGGCTACGGTGAATCTTTCAATAACGATTTTGAAAAATGATTATAACAAATACTTGGTTCGAGCTTCATTTTCTTTATTTCAACCCTACTTGGATATAACAACTAAAATAGTTCGTAGAGTTTTTTAAGATTTCCTATAACAATATATAAAATTATGATAACATTATAAATTATATAATTTCAAAAACAATGAATTAATGTTTATGTTACCCATTAGTGGTTTTGCAAAAATAATAGTGTTTTAGTCCAAAATTCAAGACCAATATTACAAAGAGTTACTGAATTTAATAAGTACTCAATTTGCGAGTGTTCTGTCGTGTTATTTTATCGTAGAATCTGTTATCATTAGGCAGCAGGCTAAAAAATTAACATGGATGCAAACATATAAATAATATTGTTTTTTTATGTTCAGTTGCCAATCTGCGCTGGTATGATTATACCGAGTGTTGTCATATAAAGTGCATTCGAAGCGCCCTTAATTCAGGTCCCATATATTTCTGGTCAGGCTATACAATTAAAAAGTTTATCTATCAGTCACTGCTGCGACATTTCACTTGAGATCTACCGCAAGTGACTGTCACACACAAAAATCCAGCCTTCTCACGATCATATTAAGCATGTTTTTTATTTTTACAGCGGGACTAATAGAAAGATCATTCGAAGACCAAGAAATGCAACAAAAAGGAAAAACAATTTTGCCATTAAGTTTAAAAGAAACAGACAACAGTAGTCTTTATATGTGTCTAGGCGTATCACGTCATGATCGCAAATCTGCTTATAAACGAGAAATATCCAGTTTAGTTCAGTTGGCTTTTAGTGCACTGGATTATCATTCAGGTCAGTTTTAGAAGAGCTCATTATCAATTGCTTGTAGTTTTTTACAACATGGCTGATAAAAGTATATGAGCTTTTCTTTTCACACCGCCAAAATTACATTTCTCTATAGCATACGAGCGGTTCCGTAAGTACTACGTTCGATCCGGAATTCCGATGATGCAAGTCCAAAAAACAGTCCGGCGTAGTCGCAGTAGGTGCCTACTATTTGTATGACAGAAAGGATGTTTTTTTTTATTACAAGACTCACACTCACACTTTTTTTTGTTGGGCGTCGAAACTTTTGTCACAAACACATAATATTTATTATGTGTTTGTATACAACTTATTAATAAAAATTAAGAAAAATGACTTAATACAACACTAAAACAAAAATTATAAAAAGGGTCCTTGTGGTAAGGTTCCTAGGATGCTGGCAGCATTACCGCGCTGGATAGCGATGCTTATACGCTGAGCAAGGTTGCTGCCAGCTCTTAGGTCACCACTGATGTCAACTAGCCTCTTGGAATCTCTTTGAAAAAAGAGATAGCGTTGGGACCCCACGAACCCAGTGTTTCGATTCCAAACGGTACAAAGTGGTACCGGGAGGCGATCTGCCTGTACTTGTTCTTTTTAAAGTTTTCGGCACTTGTCGCAGCCAAACCAGCATCACGGCTTGTCCCGGGCAGATGAGAGGCTGCAAGTGTGTCGACACAAGTAGCGTCCCACACAAGAGCCCGACCCATCCAATTATGTGTTTGTGACATTAGTCCAAAAGTTTCGACGCCCAACAAACACATAATATTTATTATGTGTTTGTGACATGAGTCCAAAAGTTTCGACGCCCAACAAAAAAAAGTGTGAGTGTGAGTCTTGATGATTTATAGGCCCTACAGACGAGGGACGTATGGGGAAGGAGGTAGCGGCCAAGCCAACTTGAACAGTAGGGCTATTACGTATCTTATTTGACAACCAAAGTGATTATAACTATGCCTTGGTGTCTAACTGAGAACTGTCAAAACATGGTTTTCGTATTACCGAACTTCGGTTCCTAACTAAAATGACGTCATCGCCGGTGGATATGCTGATAGGCACTGGCATATCCACTGTCCAACTTTTGACAGCTGTTTATGTATCGATAAATTGATTTTCGTATTATGTAAGCTCAGTGGATATCAAAATCGTTGATCACCGAAGATGTCAAGTGGCCATTGATTGAAACTACATAAGAGCAGTGTTTATTGGAAAAACTGTGATAGTCACTATTAACCTACCAAGTCAAAACGTACGTAAAATACAACGTAATTCCTAGTTATAGTATACCTATTTAATTTTGGTCAGTTTAACGGATATTACTCAGCCAGCAATCGAATTATATTTGTAAAATAAATAAAGCGGTCCTACTAATAATGGTTGAAGCTTTTTTATTGGGAGAAACAAAGGATAATAAAAGAGCTAAGGATCAAACACGTTGTTTTCACGATCGTAGTGACCCAATAAAAAAATTTGAAATACAGATTAGAATTTGATACTGACTCAAACTAAAAATATAGAACTTACTCTGCGCCATCGATCAGCTTGCTGTTTTAGTACAGCCGCTTCTGCTGTGCTGCGACAGCGTTAATTGAATCGCTATGGACTCTCATGCTGTTTGAGCGGTTTGGCTAGTCTGAACTCTGAGGTCCACCGGTGAAGCGACCTAACGTGAAGTCCCGGTTTCCCTCGGCAAAACTAAATTGTTAAAATTATTTGTATAGGAGATATATTTCTCTTAGGAGCTATCTAAAATAGGAAAACATAAAACATTTATTATCTTGAAATTTTGTAATTACTAACTTAGCTCAGTGATACAATGAACCATTGGAGTTACGAGTTACCTTTATCACCACAACCACAACTTCTTATATGTCTCTTAAAATAACCACTAAAAACCACGTTCTCGCGCACTGATTTTTCAAAGTCAAAAATTTAAAAAAGTGGCGCGAATGAAAGTTGCTAACCTTTAATCCAACGTATTAAAAACGTTGATAAATTTAGTATCATTCCATATTAAACGCAATGGTCTTTAATTTAGCCACATAACCTGTCAATAACACTAGTGATGTGTCGATCTATGGTCGATATCCACTGTCCTCCACCGCATAGCCACTGTCCTATCCTATGATAGGCACTGCTTACGTAATACCAAATATATCAACTCATCAGTTGTCAACTGAGTTCGGTTACCAACTAACCTCAGTTATACACTCGGTGGCTATCTTTTACGTGATAGCCCCAGAACGGGTAGTGTAGCTATCCAACGCGGAAACGCAGCCAGCATTCTCGCTTCCTTGCCAGCTTGCCTCATGGACACGGTTTTATTTTTGAATAAATATATTTTTATTTTGTTGTTTTGGTTGAGTGTACATAATATATTTTATTGATAATGTTTTCTTTTATATATTTAATCAGCCCATATAGATCTCACTGCTGGGAAAGGCCTCACCTCAAAAGGTCTCATTTATTATCTGCCAACAAGTTCGTTCGCGATGCAGCCTGCAGCCCGTAGGACGTGCGGGGTAGGGAGCGAGAAAGCGCCACTCACACTCGACTGTCATAGGGAATTCATTTCCCTGCAACGTCACTGTCCCCGTTGACATCTAGCATGCATTGCCCCCCGCACCACCTCTTGTGGCTGCAGGACGGTCGCGCTTGAACTTTTCAGGCTATAACACTTATTATACTATCCTATTTGTGTAGCAGCCTACTTAGGAAATAGGAAGATGTAATCGTCGTTCACTACTTAGGTTCCTACCTTCCTGTTCAGGAAGCTCGCGTCCTAACTAGGAAGGTGATAGGAGCCCCACTCTGTAAGACGATATCCGTAGTTTCGGCTGTAGCCGTCCCTGTCACTAATGCCAGCATGTCAGCGCGAGCAAACGCGACAGATAGACGCGAATATACGGACGATGCGTTATCAGAACAGAGCACCCGCTTATCCAATCCTAAGTAGGATGCGACTTTCCTAGTAACATCCTAGTTAGGGTGTTTCCTTCCTAGTTAGGATTCTATGTAGAATCCTAATTAGAAAGCTACAAATAGGATAGTGTAATAAGTGCTTATAGGCTAAAAATCTCAAGGCAGAGTTAATCAAGTAACCAAATGACATTCTGCAAACATTTTCGTTGTAGCTGGGTACTGGTTGGACGACATACCCCTGATTGCTGGCGCAGTGGGAGGTGTGGCAGGGATTCTGCTCCTAGTAGTTCTCATCTGCCTTTGCTCGAAGAAAGCAAAGCCTCGACAACCATCCCCACTCGAAGTTGAAACTTATGTAAGTGTAACACAGGATTTTAAACCTTATTTCAATAAATAAGATCTAAAATGGTAAGGTCAATGCGGGAAAGTATGTCATTGCGGAAACTTCATCCACCCTTGCGTTTTGTTGCCACTTATTTGAACAGCTACGTTTCTGAAAGTTCGGTAGGTTAAACAGCGCAAGAAAATTGTTCAAACTGGCGAACATTCATAAATGTTGCTGTTCAATAAAAGGCAAAACGCAAGGATGGACGAAATTACCCCGCTGACGGATTTCCCCGCATTGACCTTATATCGTGCGCTTCCTTTCTGCGGAGCGAAAGCAAGGCGTGCTGGATGTCAGGGGGGACGTTGGGGAAAAGTGTCCTATGACATTTACCACTCGCGAAATTTAGCGAAAGACGCGACCCCCTCGCGTCTTTCGCCCAAATACGAAAATTTGTATAGAATGACGACCTATTGGTGTAGTGGTTCGCGCTCCGGACTATAAAACCAGAGGTTGCGGGTTTGAATCCCGCAAGGGGCAAATTTTTGTGTATGAACACGAACATTTGTACCTAAGTCATGGATGTATATAAACGTACCTATGTCTTTCCGTTACCCTAGTCGCCATAGCACAAGCTCACGCTTATTTTGGGACTAGGTAATTGGTGTGTTTGTTGAAATGATTTATTTATTTTTTGGTCATTTGGTCAGTGCCCCTACAGTGGAACTTCGTGCCTGATACGGTCACGGTACTTACGGTCTCGTAATACCATAGGCACATACCTTTTAACATCTTTTTTATTATCGTGTGTCCACAGGCATGCCCCTCTACTGTGCAATACGTAGACCTTCAGACGGTAACTGCAAATCTTCGGCGCTGCGTAACCAAAGACGAAACACCTTACGCACGAATAGTTGGAATTTTGGAACCTAACGGCAGATGAAACTCACATTTTAAAATTATTGATAAATTAAACTTTTTTAACGTTGAATAAATAAAAAAATCATTTTTAAAAGATTTCATTTGACAAAATAAATGATTTGTCCCATGTAGTTATATAAATAACAGTTACCGTAAAGGCGGGTAACTTTAGCCCTAGGGGGTAAGTATAGCCCAGAACATTGAATTTGTCGCCACTCCTTTTTGCGTAGTTTATTCCATGAGGTTTCCATTAGAAATCATAGATAGGTTTGTAATCTTCTTGTAAATGCTTTTTTGCCAACATGGAGTCGCGTTCTGACTGTCAGTGACCAATGAAGTAGTGACGGTGCTACTTGCGCGAAATTCACTACTGCAGACTTTTTGTGTGAAACCTTGTTGAATGGTAAGTTATTTATTATTACAAATCAATGTTATTTACTGTTTTATTTTATACATAAGGGTTTGTTGGACAGATAAGTTCCTTTCTGTATACTTTACATTAGCCCTGTACTTTTGAAATGGAGAATATAAAGGAAAGAAAATGTTTTGGGACAAAGTAACCTTTCTCTATTATTAAGTTTGTAGTAAAGCTAACCTTTAGTTTTTTATTTTATTTATTTATTAATTTATTCGCATTTGTATTGTTCATAGGTGTATTCATATGTGACTGAAAATTCTTAAATCAATTTCTATTTTATCTTTCATGACAGATTTTTTCATCCTGAAAATAAAAATGGCCAAATTTCGGGTCAAAGTCACCCGCCTTTATAGGTATTCAATTTCAGGATAAAAACAATGGAACTTATTAAATAAATAAAAACTTATTATTAGAAATGTTTGTTTTCATAGTTTTCGCAAGTTTCGAAGTTGAGTAAAAAGGACAAAAGTAATGTGATAATTGAGCGGTGAAATAATCACAGTGAAAATGTATTCGCATCACTATTGTATCATAGACAATACAGACGAGCTGTCAAAAAAACTAAATGGCTTCCGTTTTGGCGCACGCGGAAGTGGATGGAGAGTGCTGATTTCCTTTTCCTATAATTTTCAAATTATCATCATCTAGGGTAAAAAGTTTTATATCTGTGGAATACTTGTGATTTTGTTCTACGAGATACTTGCTAAGTTGTGTGTTTAGCGTATATTGCGTTTCCAAGATGGAAGGCACTGATTTTACCGATATACTGAGTGTTCGTACAATAAAAATGGAAAATGGGTTTGATGAGGGCACAGAGGTGGAATCCTCCGATCCATTATCATTGATCCCCCAATATGTGACCGAGAGTGATCTGGGTAAGTGTTCATGATTGTTCTAAATCTTTCTGTATCAATAAATTGGGTGGGCAATATCGTAATGTAACTTCCTTGATGCAACACGATTTGTTTGTAGTTGACCTTCTGTCTATGAATGTTTTATCATTTTAACGCTTATTTATGTGTATTTGCCTTGAATACTGCAGCTAAAAATGACGAAACTCCAAATTCGAGGTTGTAATAAATATTTGGATAAACAAAAACAAATGAAAATCATATCATTTTTCTTAGAGGTATTAACATGAAATCACATTGAGAAATTAATATTCATTTAAGTAATTTACAATAAAATTTATTATTTCAAAAACATGCAGTATCAATAATACATGTAAATGCATATTTTCCTGTTACATAGTATAATATACTTATTTATTCCTGTTTTTGACTACAAACAAGTTTATTTACTGTAATACATGTTCCAATATCAAGATAAGTAAGCTATGGGCTGGCCGTTTGCTGTAGAACTGATAGTGGGAGTCTTAAAGTGGACACCACAAACAGGCAAACATAGCCTGGGATGCCCAGTGGCTCGTTGGACAGATGACCTGGGGGCTGATTACATAAATCTGTTGCTAACAATTCTGGATTGATATCGCTTGAAAATGTCCCATTTGACAACTTCAGTAAATTGAATTTATGGAAGATAAGTTGTAATTTTTATCTTTTATTCTGTGGTACTAATTCTAAATTGGCTGACAATAAAACTTAACAATACATTTGTTAAGTTTTATTGTCAGCCAATTTATGTTTTAATTTAGAGTTATGTAAGTATAATTACCACATTAATAATATTATAAAAGTCATGTTATTGCGATAATACAACCTATGTATAATAGTTACCTACTTTAAATTAATATCAAATTATTAAAAGTATACTTATTAGTTGCTGTACCCTACCGGGTGTGCATATGTAGCGATATTCATAACATATGATATTATGTACTACTATGTATTGTGCAAAATAAATAAATAAATAAAAAATAAATTACCAACTAATTAGTTCAACTGGGCGAGAATGGCCAACTTTAGCAACAAAACTTTGATTGAAATAATTTCATTCAAAGTTACATAATCTACTACTTGGTGAGGGTTGCTGGCGGGAGCTGGATGAAAAGGGCTTGTGATCGGGTTTAGTGGCATAGATTGGGGAGGCCTACTTCCAGCAGTGGACGGCTGGAGGCTGATGTGATGAGTACATGTTACAGGGCTGATGCAGCCTGGAGCGGAAATTCTTCAGACACCGTTAGCGGTGTTTGACACCGGTGACAATGATGATACGATGCAGAGCAACGAGTCGAGCGGTGAGAGACACATTTATTTTTAATAATCAGAAGCCCTACTTATCATGGTCTTTTGGAGTAAGGGTTCCTAGCGTTTTTCAAACCTGGCAGCAACTAAAATTAGATAAAAACATGAGGTACCAAGAAAATGCTTTAATTACTTTGATTCGGGTAGGTTGATAACAATTAATTTTACTATTGTGTGTGAAAACATGATATGTACAATGAAATATAATTTTTCATAATTATGTCCATACATTCCTCCTCATAGTTGAAGTGAGGCCTTTTCCCAGCAGTGGGATATACATAGACTGACGTATAAGTATGTCCATACAAATCTCTAATTTCATGAGAAAAAATTTATACCTAATATATTTTTTATAATGTTGTCAGAGGTGCTCTGAGGTGCTTGTAGCGCAATGGTGGCAGCGCTTTGGTAGTAATACCAAAGTAAAGCAACCCACGGCGTGGTCGTGATTGGATAGGTGACCATTCCGATCATTTAAGTGACGTCCATGACAAGCATCTCCGTGCTTCGAAAGGCACGTTAAGCAGTTGGTCCCGGCTAATATCTGATTATATTAGTGGTTAAGCCTAGTCAGAGTATCTGACAGTAAGGTTGGTCGCCTTACAGACACCCCTCCACCAATCCGCACTGAGCCCGCGTTGTGGAGTATGGCTCGTACCTCCTCATAGTTGAGGTGAGGCCTTTGCCCAGCAGTGGGATCTATATAAGCTAACTTGACTGTTATCAGAGGAGGTGATAGTCCAGCTGATGGACATCCGCACGCGTCTGTCTCGGCTTCGCGCCATGCTGGAGGCTCGCCTGGGCGCCGACCTCACTGGGTATACGTTCTGGCTGCAAGACGCCAAGATGGTAAGTAGCTTACTATACTATACCAGGCCTGTGTAACTCCCCGCGTAGGTAGTAAAAACGTACCGACGCGCAGTGACCCACTGCAATGGGCTAATCAACTTGGGTGTCGCTAGCAAGCAACGAAACGCGCGCTCGTTTTATTCACCGGCGGCACGGGTCACTACGTTGCTGGCTGGACGAGCATGAATAAAGTGCTAGAAAGGTGCGCTATCAGGCGTTAAAGATGGCGTTAGCAGCCTCATGTAGCAGTCAACCCTATCGCGTCACATTATAGTACGGCACTGATTAGGGTTAGTGTATTATGAATATGAATAATATTCCAGAGTTATAAGAATGAATTTATCTTGCAATGGATTTCTGTAAGTGTCGAAACGAAAATGTGCTTGACTCTGAGGCGAACTAAATTACACCATATTGTTGACGACATTGAGTAGATATTTCTTTGAATTTCATTGCAAAGTGAAACTTCTGTACGGAGTACTAGTACTTATTCTGTGACTATACATACTCTTGCACATTTTGGATGACGTCGTCTATTTACCTTAGTCACAACTTCCTAACTCGTACATATTTACAAGTCGTACTATTATTTATATCTTGACCACTTCCTAACTCATCCTCATTCCTAGCTTGACCTCTCTAACTCGTACATATTTCCAGCTTGTCGTCAACGATATGGTGTTATTTAGTTTTCAGAGTCAAGCACATTTTCGTATAGGCACCAAAAGAATTCCATTGCAAGATAATTTCATTCTTATAACTCTGGAATATGATTCATAATACACTAAACCTATTCAGTGACATAATATCATGCGGCGCGATAGGGTTGACTGCTACAAGTAGCTACTAACGCCATCTAGCACACTTTTCTAGCATTTTATTCGTGCTTGTCCAGCCAGCAACGTAGTGTCACGTGCCGCCCGTGAATAAAACGTGCGCGCGTGTCACTACTCGCTCGCGACACCCAAGTCGATTAGCCCACCACCGTGGGTTGCCGCTCGTAGGTACGTTTTGCTACCTACGCGGGGAGTCCCACAGGCTTGCCTTTGGGTCGTCTTCGTCCAGTTTTCCTAGTCACAACTTCCTAACTCATACATATTTACAAGTCGTACATATAATTTCTAAATGGACCACTTCCTTACTCGTCCTTATTCCTAGCTCGTCTACTTGAATTCGTACATATTCCCAGGTTGTCCACTTCTTAACTCGTACATATTCATAACTCGTCACTTCGTAACTTATCTTTTTCCTAGTCCACTATTACCCTACCTTATCTTTCTTAATCATACCTTACCATATACCTTACCTTAACTCATACCTCATCTTATTTCAGTAATCTTACCTTATCTTTATCAACATTGAATTAACAAAAGACTAAGTAACTAGCTACAACTATTAAGTATAATAATTATAGGTATTTAAGTTTCTTGTAATAAATATTTTTAATTAAATTGTATTTAGCGCACTTGCCCCAAAAAACATATATTATGTAACTGATATGTACTATGTAACTAGAAAAACAGCTCAAGTGCGAGGCGGATCCTCGCATCGAGAGTTCCGTCCGTTTCAGACAGACGGATAGACAGACAGACAGGCAGACGGACAGACGAACGACAAAATGATTCTATAGGGGTTCTTTTTTTCTTTTGGTACGGAACCCTAAAATACAATAGTAACAACATCAAAACAAAACGATCTTCTCCCCACAGCTAGAAAACCACAAGACTTTAGTGGAACAATGCATCCGTGGTTCCGGCGTGGTGCAAGTCAACATACAGATCAGCGCTTCGGAGAAGAAGATCAATATACTGGACGTGCTCAAACCGGATGAGGAGACGCGTGCGCATAACTGTGAGTGTTTGAATGTAGTTAAAATTGTCTATCTGCAACATTTCAGATACTTTCCCTCCATGTTGAGAGCTGCTTGTGGCGCAGTGCCGGCAGCGCTTTGGTAGTGATACCAAAGTTATTCGACCATATAAGGGAAGTCCATGACAAGCATCTCCGTGCTTCGTAAGGCACGTTAAGCAGTTGGTCTCGGCTAATATCTGTTGGTATTAGTCGTTTTGCCTAGTCAGAGGCCCTAGGGCGGCTTGAAAACATCTGACAGTAAGGTAGGACTTGCCTTACAGACATCCCTCCACCAATCCGCCTCCATACTTGGTATGCAGACACAGACTAGGTATTCCAGGTTCTCAAGCCGGACGTAGGGCTGCGTGCATAACCTTAAGCGTTGCCGGAGTCACAAAAGATCCTATTGGGTCGAGGTGCTACGTGGGTTAAAGCCCATGGCCCCTGATTAGTGTTGCCAGAGTCACAAAAGATCCTATTGGATCGAGTTGCTACGTGGGTTAATGTCCATGGCCCCAATGAAGAGTTGCCAGATGATAGACGTTCTCAATCCTGATAAAGTTATGCGCGCGAATAACTGTAAATGTTGCCCGATGACCGGTCGATTCACCTTCTAAGTTCACTCAGAATCCCCTAAAAAGTTTAAAAGACTAGGTAATTTGTATGAAATGAAGACAAAAAACATAAAATATTTGTTATTTAGACATGCAGTAATAATGAATGGCACTGTTATTTGACTGAAGCAAGTTGTATTCTACGGGATTATTGAGCACACATATTCAGCATTAACCGTTCTTAATTCTATGCACACTATTGTTATTATTTATTAAATATATTCATTTTATTTTTAACTCAAAATTTGGTTTATCTACAAAACTTTTGTAGCAGTTATTGGGTGCCAAATATTTTTTTATTTCTCCCATTTTCCCAGATCTAGAACTAGAAGACGCTCCAAACAACGAAGAAGAAGAGGAAGAAGAAGAGGCGGCGGTGGAAGTTGACGCGGTGAAGGACGTCCACTCGGAGTCCACCATCAAGTGGGTGGTGGACACGCAGTTCAAGACCGACCACCGGGTGAAGATACCCGACGATCCGAGGCAGTGGTGAGTTTTTATATATAATATATAATAGTATATATAGTAGGCAGACATTTGACCGCAATCTCACCTGATGGCAAGCGCAGATTCGGTCGAGGATGTGACATGTCTGCTTCCAGCAGCCTATTCACTCTTTTCTTAAACGAATCCAAATCGTAGTGTTTAGGGAACACTTCAGCCGGCAAAGAATTCCACTCACTAGCCATTCGCAAGAGGAACGAAGAGCTATCTAAATATGTAATAAAAATAATTGAAAATTTGCACCATGGTTGCTTACTTTTATAATTTAGGGGAGCACTAGTGTTGGCATTTTGGGACTCCACTCTTTATGGGAGTAAAAAAGAATTTAGCGGGTCAAGAGATAGTTAACGCGATGTCAAATTAACCTGGTTATGAAATAGTTATGGCAATGTCAAATTAACCGGGTCAAGATAGAGTTAGTGCACTGTGTTATTTACCGAGTCAAGAGATAGTTAACGCAATGTAAAATTAACCGGGTTCAGAGATAGTTATCGCAATGTCAAATTAGGGTGTAGTTAGGGGGTGTAGATGTAGGGGTAGGGTGCAATATATCTACTTACACAGAATAAATAATGGTCTACCTACTTAATAATAACGTACCTACCTGCCTAGTTCTTACTTCTACCTTGCTACTACTGACTGTAACAAAGTTGTTACCTTACATTATTTGCATTTATTTTCTTACTATACTTCCTAATCACTTAACTACCATAGTCGCTGATATATTGTTACTATACTGTCTAATCACAATATTTTACCTAACTTACTTATGCTGACTTGAACTAAATTATTTAGCATCAAGTCAAACCTCCGTGGTTTTTAGATGTTAAATATACCTATATATGTATGCCACTGTTTAATATACCTATATATGTATGCCACTGTTTAATATACCTATATATGTATGCCACTGTTTAATATACCTACATATGTATGCCACTGTTTAATATACCTATATATGTATGCCACTGTTTAATATACCTATATATGTATGCCACTGTTTAATATACCTATATATGTATGCCACTGTTTAATATACCTATATATGTATGCCACTGTTTAATATACCTATATATGTATGCCACTGTTAAATATACCTATATATGTATGCCACTGTTTAATATACCTATATATGTATGCCACTGTTTAATATACCTATATATGTATGCCACTGTTTAATCTGATAAATAAATTTTAAAAAAAAAGTTTTCGATTGTTAACCAGGTTGGTTAAGAGATAGTTTTGACAGTGTCAAATTGACCGGTTTAAGACACAGTTAAATAAAAGCCAAATTAACCTGGTCAAGAGATAGATAACGCTATCTCAAATTAACCGGGTAAAGATTATGTCAAATTAACATCAAGGTATCTGATTTTCATATATAGACTGTGACGAGTTATAATATCTATGCGCTAGTTATCGATGAAGGACTTCCACTCGGATTTCACCATCTTAACCTATACAGGGTGTCCCAGAGTGCGTGAATCAAACTGCTATACGGGGTGGGGTAGCTTGTCTAATGTCCTACCCCTAAAAATATGATCCAAAAATATCGCCATATCAGCTATCGACTATAAAAAAATTTTGATATTGCCACAATATTTCCCATATTGTGGCTATAAGTGATATAAATATTCGGTCGGGCTTTTGTGTGGGACGCTACCTGTGTCGACACACTTGCAGCCTCTCATCTGCCCGGGACAAGCCGTGATGCTGGTTTGGCTGCGACAAGTGCCGAAAACTTTAAAAAGAACAAGTACAGGCAGATCGACTCCCGGTACCACTTTGTACCGTTCGGAGTCGAAACACTGGGTTCGTGGGGTCCCAACGCTATCTCTTTTTTCAAAGAGATTTCCAAGAGGCTATTTGACATCAGTGGTGACCTAAGAGCTGGCAGCTACCTTGCTCAGCGTATAAGCATCCCTATCCAGCGCGGTAATGCTGCCAGCATCCTGGGAACCTTACCACAAGGACCCTTTTTAGAATTTTTGTTTTTGTATTGTATTAAATAATTAATCTTAATTTTTATTAATAAGTTGTATATATATATATATATATATATATATGTATAAATATTAAAATATTGTTAATGTACATTTTATCAAACAATTCAGCTACTTTACGTATTTTAAATTTTACGTAGACGTAAATAATTAAAGTTTTATTTACCAGGTCAGTGCAACACGTAAAGCTATGGATCCAGTGGGCTGTGCGGCAGTTCAACCTTACCGGAGTGAGGCTGTGCGACTGGAGTCTCTCCGGCTCGCAGCTCTGTTCTCTCTCCTACGTGGCCTTCAAGTGAGTTATAATCATCATCATCATCCTCCTAGCGTTATCCTGGCTGTGCACTCGCACGCGAGGGCCCTGGTCCGCTTTGTACCGTGACCAGGATATGACAGATCAGGTAATTACAGTGGAGCGACTGCCATCTGACCTCCTTAACCCTGTTAACAGGGGAACCTGACCAGTTTGTATCATGGTTACATATTCGGTGACCTGAATGGACGACGAAATTTAAAGAAGTGTTTTACCTAAATAAATATTTTTATTTATAAAAAAAAGGGATGGTATGGGTCTGAGGGGTGAAAACTGATTATTTAAGGTGACGAACTCGTATTATTACAAAAAGATGCAGACTGGTTATGATTGGATATTGCATCATGCTCTACTATATGCTAAAAAAAAATCAAGTTTAAGTGTTGCCATTTTTGAAATTTTGGTTTTGAGTTTTCAATATTTTTGGGAGTCTTACCAGGCCTGTGTAGGTAGCAAAAACGTACCTACGCGCGGCGACCCTTTGGAAGGGGCTTATCAAGTTGGGTGTCGCGAGCGAGCAACGAGCCCGCGCGCTTTATTCACCGGCGGCGCACGGCACTATGTGTGATTACGTTGCTGGCTGGACGAGCATGAATAAAGTGCTAGAAAGGAGCGCTAGGTGGCGTAAGTAGCTTCTAGTAGCAGTCAACCCTATCGCGTCTAACTAAATTACACCATATCGTTGTCGACATTGAGTAGCTATTTCTTTAAATTTCATTGCAAAGTCAAACTTCTGTACGGAGTACTAGTACTTGTTCTGTGGTCTGATTAACAATCCTTAAGGGATTATCCTTAATTAACGGGACACCCTGTTTATGAGGTGCAGACTGGATCTGAGAGAATGTAGACTGGGTGTACAGGGGTAGACTGCCTCGTTGGTCCAGTGGTCAGCACGCTGGGTACTATCCACGAGGTCCCGGGTTCGAATCCCGGGTCGGGCCGAAAGTTTTTGGGTTTTTCTGTCTTGAAATAACTCGGACACAGCTCTGGAGTCAGGAAGTTGGTGTTAACACCTCCGTGCCTCGGAAAGCACGTTAAACCGTGTTGGTCCTGCGCCTGATCTCTTTACGGTCATGTCGGACTGCCGTCTCACCGAATTATGAGAGTGAAGGAACAGAGTGCACCTGTGTATTGCGCACACAAGGTGTGTGGTAGGTAAAAAATATATGTTGGGACGTGTATAAGTGCCCCCAGTGGGTCTACATGCATAAATAAATTACTTTTACTTTTTTATGACACACTTGTGCACTAGAGATTGGCCGCTGATGTTATTTATTATAAAGAGGTGCAAACCACAAAATATTACCACACCACCATGTCAGAATGTTATTATGGAATGAATACTATTTTAATGTAGCTAGCACACATTTAATTCGACGTGTAGTATTTTACGTGGTTTATATTTAACGGCGCGGTCGTGATTGGATGGGTGACCATTCCGACCATTTAAGTGACGTCCATGACAAGCATCTCCGTGCTTCGGAAGGCACGTTAAGCAGTTGGTCCCGGCTAATACCTGTGGTATTAGTCGTTAAGCCTAGTCAGAGGCCCTAGGGCGGCTTGATAACTTCTGACAGTAAGGTTTGTCACTTGCCTTACATACACCCCTCCACCAATCCGCACTGAGCCCGCGTGGTGAAGTATGGCTCGTTCCTCCTCATAGTTGAGGTGAGGCCTTTTCCCAGCAGTGGGATCTAATAGGCTGACTTATAAAATAAAAAAAAGTAGTATTTTAGGAAATGAATTGAATTTTATTGTTTCAGAGAAAAAGTACCTTCCGACCTCGGGGATTTATTCTGGACGCACTTCGAGTTGTTACGAAAGTGCAAATTCATAGGTAAGTAAATAGAAATCAAAAGAATTATGATTCAGAATTACGACATTATTCAGTTGATAACTTACTTATACCACAGAATACTAGTACTTCGTACAGAAGTATGACTTAGCAATTGTATTCTAAGAAATGTCTACTCAATGTCGTCAACAATATGGCGTAATTTAGTTCGCCTCAGAGTCAAGCACATTTTCGTGTAGACACCTACAAAAATCCATTGCAAGATAATTTCATACTTATTACTCTGCAATATGATTCATAACACACTTAATCTATTCAGTGACGTACTATCATGCGGCGCGCTAGGGTTGACTGCTATATGAAGCTAGTACCGCCATCTATCGCTCCTCACTAGAATTTACTTGTACTCGTAGCGGCACGCGCAGCCAATAGCTTAGCGCCGCGCAGTACAGGCTAAGAGCTAGCAGCTAATCTTAAATGTTTGTAACTTTTTTATCGTGTTGATTAAGAAATAATAATTCAATTTAGTATTTCAAACCCATTTTTATTTAATGAAAAAGTAACTTCAAACGCCTAAAACTTTAACATATTTCTTAATTTCTTTCTTTGAGTCTTTAAAATGCCGGTTATTGAATTTTAATGTCGCGTATATACGCAGCCTGATAAATAGTTTTAAAAGATATTCAACTGGAAAACACGAGCAAGGAATTTGCGGAGGTATAGTTTGAAACAATTCATACATTTGTTTGCCTGGACTCATTTGAATCAGTATTTCAAAGTTTTGTGTGAAATTTGCTTCTAAGCTCTGTACATATTCTATAAATTCTTTTGGAGGCATTTTCAAACTTCCGTAAAATGAAGAATTCTTGTTGAAGGCTTTAAAATGGGTAAACAAATTGGTTTCCCCCAACTCAGTAACATATGTTAAAACTTCGTTTTAATTCATGCACTTGTGTTTATTTATGCACTTATACAGAAGATATCCAGAAACATAGGTTAATGCATTTTCTTCCGGTAAATCTACTCTGTAGTCTGTTTCACCATCTAAAAATACTGCAGAACTGCGTGATGGAGAAACGGCGCTTTTCTTGCTCGTGATTCTCAATTTCATCATGTCTTCAGCTTTGAGAAGAACTCCGCATATATCAAGTTCACAGTTAGCATCGGGTGAATTCTTTAACATATTGGAAAAAAAGAGCTTTGAAAACGCCCTAGGGAACTGGATCGGCGTGGGCTCAGAGCAAGAGCTACCTTGCTGCCTGATGGAACCAAAAAAAATTTCCAAAGCATCTTGATTTAGTCTTCGAGTAAATATATGTTGAATTCCGTTTTCTTTGAGGTCTTTGTACAACATCTTGATTGCCTGAATAGATATTTGAAAGTTACCAAAAGATTTGATGTGCTTTGTGTTATTTTTTCCGGTTTTTTTATTTATTGCTATAAAAGTCGAAAGCATATTTTGGGCTTCATCTAAAACTTTTTCCTGAACATCGGTCAATTTAAAGGCATTATTAAATTTGTTTTCACATTTAACTCTACTGGAATTCAAAACATCAAAAAGGTTATTCATAGACTCTATAAATTTGGCAGTCTGTAGTGTAGTAAGTACTCAGGGTATAAATATGTACGATTCCTATTTAATCTGTCATTAATAAACGGAGATACCTAAGATAAAGACGTTTACTTTACGTTCCCGAGCTCCCATCCTTACATGGCGACCCTGCCATTTTTGGAGGTCTGCCGGAGTTCGGTCGGGCGAGATTAGATTTCAACAAAATGTTATTTATTGAAGTCGATTAAATTCAGTGAAAATGTGCCAATCCAAAATTGAAAAAGACGAGGTGTTATTGTCCCAAAATGCCTCGGGGTCCAATTCTGCAGATTACCACATATCTAACATTAGCATCGTACTGATGTTAATATGCACAATGCTGGCGGTTGCTGGACTTTTTGGACTTTATTTGCTGTACAAGAAGTGCCACCACAATTGGATTCGTAACGAAGTCATGACGCAGAACTTGAGACGTTCTTTCCGACGACCGACCCGGGAGCCTCGCGTGTGCTACGAGTGCCAACGCCATCAGGACCCAGTGTGCAGAAAAAGTGAAAACAGTGTGTAAAGTCACGTAAAGTGTATCGGTAAGACAAAACATTTTTAATAACGAGAATTTTAAAGTGTTAAAAAAAAATCGCGGTTTTAGGAAATAATTACGACACCGTACAAATGAACATTGAACTTTATATTTTATTTACTTTTTATTATTAATTTAATTGCATAATTGGATGGCGGAGGATATAAAGAAAATATGTGCCAAAATAAAAAATATTAAAGATAACCTTGTAAAATTAAGTTATCCCAGAAGAACACAAAGTACGTTACAACGAAAACTAAATGATGCCAACCAGTTACGCAATGAGTTTGACGAATGTATGTTGATAATATTAGATGAAATTAAACTCTGTAATATCAAAGGTAAGGTTCTCGAAGAAGTGCAATCGTATTGCGATTTTTTTAAAGATACTTATGAGCAAATTGAAATTTTTTGTACCCAGTCTGAGTGTACTATCGTGAATCCTGAGAGTAATATAACGCAAAACACCATGGCAGCCTTTGATTTTAAGACAGCGGTATCATTACTGCCGGTGATGACTGGTGAGGAGTCCGTCACCAAATCATTGATTGACGCGATAGAACTGTATGGCTCCACGCTTGATGCTGTTGGTAAGAAGATGTTAGTTAATTTTGTTCTTAAAACACGTTTGAATGAAAGTGCTAAATTGCGCTTGTCAGAATCATATGAGGACTATGAATCATTAATGAAAGATATAAGAGACCACTTGCTTACTAAGAAATCGAGCACTTCCATTCAGAACGAGTTAATAATGATGCGACAAAACGGAATGTCCATTGATAAATACGGTAGTAAAATCGAGGAGTTATTTGTCAATTTGACAATATCACAAGCCGACGGTAATCAGGCAGCGCACAAAATTTTGCGGCCATTAAATGAGAAACTTGCCATAAAGAGCTTTACCGACGGTTTGCGAAATCGTCAACTTAGTACTATCCTGTCAGCGAGAAATTATTCATCTCTGAAGGACACAATACGCGCGGCAAAAGATGAAGAAGCCTCGTGCAGTAACCAAAACTCAGAGGCTACGGTATATTTTGGTCAGCGAGGACGTTCAAACACTAATAGGAATTACCGAGGTAACAGGAGTAGTAATAGGGGTAACTACAGGGGTTACTCAAGGGGTTACTTCAACGCTTCATTTTCACGGGGTAACCAAGGAAATAATTTTGCTAACCAACCGCAAGGTCGAACCTTAGACCAACCACGTGGGAGTAGTGGCTATAGACAGAATAGGCCTTTCCGCGGCGGTACACAAAACCGATCCTTTTATCGCGGTCATAGTGTTAACTACATGAATAGCGACAACGACAATTTGGTTAGTGACACGGTTCAACCGTCATCATCAAACCAAATTTTAGAAACGGAAAATAATACATTACAACAGTTTTTTCGATAATAATTTCATATTGTCATGTGATTATAGTAGTTCGGTGGAATTGTTATTTGGAGATTCCAAATATAGCTTTCTAGTAGACTCAGGCGCATCGATGTCGGCGCTGAAATACGAAACTGCATTAAGATGGAACCTTCCAGTACATAATGAATGCATTCACATAAATGGTATTGGGGGCAATGTACGATCAATCGGATATGTTTTTGTTACTCTTAATATAAATGGAAAAGAATTTCAACACAAGTTTTATGTCATCGAATACCTACCTTGTTTGCAATTTGGAATCATTGGTCGAGATTTTCTAAGTAAATACCAAGCTATTTTGGACTTTGAAAATAATACTCTTAAATTAAATAGTTTAAATAACGAAAGTACTACAGTGCCAATGATTAACGGATCTTTAGGAAAAGGGAGTTTCATAACAATACCACCGAGATGCGAAAAAATATTTATAGTAGACAGTAGTCTTACCGACGACTGTGTAGTTTTACCAGAAGAATTATGTAAAGGAGTTTTTTTGGCCGGTAGTATATGTAAGCCTAAAAATGGTAAAATTTGTTTACAAATATTAAATACACGCGAGTCTGAAGTGAATCTTAGTTATTTTAGACCGGAAATACATAGCTTATCCGAATACGATTTATGTAACTTCGAGACTAGTGGTGTTGATGGGGAAAGAGTTCGTTTGATGTTTTCACAACTTAATTTAAGTCATTTAAATAAAGAAGAAAGTGATTCCATTCGAGATATTTGTGCTAAATTTTCAGATGTATTTCATTTACCTAATGATAAATTAACTACAACTAATTTGTATGACCAAACGATACAATTAAAACCAAATGTAGACCCGGTGTATGTCAAACAATAT
Organism: Pyrausta nigrata; assembly: GCA_949316185.1. Taxonomy (NCBI): domain Eukaryota; kingdom Metazoa; phylum Arthropoda; class Insecta; order Lepidoptera; family Crambidae; genus Pyrausta; species Pyrausta nigrata. The sequence goes on from OX438965.1 coordinate 7,995,433, forward strand.
CGCTTACCTTTTTCACAGCGATCCGAGGTCGAAAACCATATTCAGAAAATGCTTTCAGATAACATCATAGAGCCCGCCAAGAGTGAATGGTCAAGCCCCATTCTATTGGTACCTAAAAAATCTGATGACCAATCTAAAAAATGGAGATTAGTAATTGACTTTCGAAAACTAAATGATAGAATTTTAGATGATAAATTTCCCCTTCCCAATATAACCGATATTCTAGATTCATTGTCTGGTGCAATGTACTTCACCCAATTAGATTTATCCCAAGCCTACTACCAATCAAATTTAAGTCCTGAGTGTAGAAAATATACAGCCTTTACAACCCCATCTGGACAGTACCAGATGACGCGTCTCCCCATGGGATTAAAAATTAGCCCAAGTGCCTTTTCTCGGCTTATGACAATAGCCATGTCTGGACTCACATATGATAAATTATTTATTTATTTGGATAATTTAATTTGTTTTGGACGTAATTTAGAAATTCATAACAAAAACTTGATAGATATTTTAACTAGACTCCGTTCAACTAATTTAAAATTAAATCCAAGCAAATGCGATTTTTTAAGAAAAGAAATGCAATTTTTAGGTCATGTCATTTCTACTGAAGGTATAAAGCCAGATCCGGAAAAAGTAAAAGTAGTTCAAAACTATCCAGTACCGAAAAACGCCGATGAAGTTAAAAGGTTCGTGGCGTTTACCAATTTTTATAGAAAATTTATACCCAATTTTGCTGAAAAGTCATTACCACTTAACAAACTTTGTAGGAAAAATGTAGAGTTTGCATGGACAGCAGACTGTCAGGAATCATTTTCTTCCCTAAAACATTCATTAATTTCTCCACCAATACTACAGTATCCGAATTTTGATAGCGAAAATACCTTTATTTTACAAACAGATGCTTCAGGCTACGCGATCGGTTCCGTGTTAAGTAATTACGATAATAAACCTGTCGCATTCGCAAGTCGTAATTTAAACAAAGCGGAAATACGATATCCGACGATAGAGAAGGAACTACTCGCCATTGTTTGGTCTGTAAAATATTTTAGACCTTACTTATATGGGCGAAAATTTATTATTAAAACTGACCATAAACCATTAATTTATCTTTTTAACATGACAAATCCTTCTAGCCGTTTGACAAAATTTAGACTTTTATTAGAAGAATACGATTACGTCATCGAGTATGTAAAAGGGGCGGACAATGTAGCTGCAGATGCGTTGTCTCGCATCCGAATAACAAGCAATGAACTGAAAGAGATGAATGAACATGTTATGTGTGTTTTGACCAGAGCGCAGAGAAAAGTAATGAGTGAAGATAGTATGAAAAGTAATTGTGACAACCCTATGGTTGATAAGAGTACTACAAACATTCGGTCTGATCAACCAAATGTTGTAGGAGCCCTTAAAAAACCAGAGGATTGTGTCGAGTTAAGATACACAGATGAACGAGAATGGAAGATGATAGAGAAAAATGCACGGGAAAAATGTAACTTATTTGCCTATGACCCAAATAAATTAATTATTTATATTAACCCTTCTTTCCGATCATATTGCGCACGAGATGCCTTTGTGAGGAAGTTGGAGAGTTTATGTAGCTTATTAAAAATTAAAAATGTGTTTGTTATAAAAAATGGTTACAATGATTATGAAATAAAAGAGTTAACTCGTATTATAAATGACACACAAAATTGGTCCGGACCACGTTTTTATATATTAAATAGTGTCATGAGAATAGATAATCGCGATACACAACGCGTAATATTGAACGACTACCATATATTGCCAACAAGCGGCCACGCTGGCATAAGGCGTATGACAAATAATATAAAACGACGATTTTTTTGGCCAGGTCTAGAAAAAGATGTATCCGATTTTGTCAGTCGTTGTGACAAATGTTTAAGACAAAAACATTTCAGATACATAAAGGAACCTATGGTTCTAACGGATACGGGACATTCTTCTTTTGATAGGATATTTTTAGATTTAGTTGGGCCCTTAGTTAAGGATAGTGATAGTAACGCATATATCCTCACACTTCAGTGTGATTTAACTAAATATGTTGAAGCTTACCCTATAAAGAATAAAGATACTGTTTCGGTAGCGACAGCATTCATAAATAACTTTATCCTACGGTATGGTATTCCTCGACAAATTATATCGGATCGAGGCACCGAGTTCGTTTCATCAGTTATGAAGGAAATTTGTGAAATACTCAAAATTAAACAAATAACATCTACAGCATATCATCACCAATCTATTGGCAGTTTAGAAAATAGTCACAAAAACTTAATGTCATACCTACGAATTCAAACTGAAAATGAACCACATAATTGGAGCGTGTGGTTACCCTATTGGTGTTTCGCTTATAACACGACCGTGCACACAGAAACTAAGTATTCCCCGTACGAATTAGTCTTTGGAAAGCCTTGTAACTTACCCAGTAATTTATCTTTAGACATTGACCCGTTATACAACCATTATGATTACCCTAAGCAACTTAAATTTAGACTTCAAAAATCGCAATATGATGCAAGACAAAACTTAATAAAAAGTAAAGAAGTTAGAAAAAATAAATATGACTGTTATACTAACCCTATCTCATATAATGTTGGTGATATGATACTACTGAAGAACGAACAGAGTGTAAACAAACTTGATCCACTGTACATAGGACCTTTTAGTGTTATCGAAGACTGTGAACCGAATCTAAAAATAGATTATAGAGGAAAGCAAATGTTAGTACATAAGAATAGAACTAGACCATATAGACAATAATTAAGAAAACATATCTTTGTAGTGTCTTAAATTTAGTGATAAGAATAAATAACTATATTAACCAACTGTTGTATAAATAAAATATTACTTAGCATAAAAATGTGTATTACTAACCTTTATAAAAATAATACTTAGATATATTATTTTTATTTTTTTTTGCCGGTGGGCGTGTAGTGTAGTAAGTACTCAGGGTATAAATATGTACGATTCCTATTTAATCTGTCATTAATAAACGGAGATACCTAAGATAAAGACGTTTACTTTACGTTCCCGAGCTCCCATCCTTACAAGTCATTCTGGCTTCTTCTGGAAGTTTAGCTAGGTCGATGTAAGTGTCGAGTGCTGCAGCCACAGTATGACTGAAAATTTGAACGGCATATTTCACTCTTATTTTTTGAAAGTTATTGGGTTTCATATGAGACTCCGTTATTTTTTGGTATAAGTCTTAAATTTCTTTCTTTTTGATCGTCATAAAGTTGTCTGATATAATCCCAAGATATTTTTTTGCCATCGTAGTAGAAGTCACTGGTTAATAGATTATTACGTAAACATTTGATTAAGTGTGGCACGTCAAAAATATAATATATTTTCTTATCATTATACATTAAAAATGGGTTTCTAACCGACACTCCTTGCACCTCTTTGGCAAATATGTCGAAGTTCGAGCCTTGATCAGTGATTATAGCTTTTATGTCAATTCCTATTCCAGAAAGTTTTGAAATTACTTCTTCTAACCACACATCTAATTCTTCGTAATGCCTTGCATTAGCAAGTAATGCATATGCTAGTGGTTGTTTCCATTTAAAGTGAATTCCTTGTAGCATTATAACATATGCATTACTAGCGATTTCGGGTGTCACTTTTCCATTAAAAGTGTGAAATCCAATTACTTCATCAATATCGTAGTATAAATTTCGTTTCAGTGTCATTTCGTCAATACAAATTGTGAAGTACTTGGCTTTATCAGGAAAGGATTTTACTATTAATTCTAAACTGTCTAGAACTCTATCATCCAATTTCGGAGGTATGTTGAATTTAAGCTTGAGTAAGGTGCTTTTACATGGTAATTTTAAAACTGTCTCTAAGCATCGGTAAGTTTGCGGACTTGAGTAGTGTAAGTTTAAAGCAAAGAGTTTGTATTCTGCGTCATATCTGTTACCTTTAAATTTATTTCTAAGTATATTCTGCCACTCAATTAATTTCATAAATCTATTGCCAACTGCATCTTCAGGATCATGGAGGATCGGGGAATTTTTTTATTCTAATTCTCTTTCTATTTTTTTAATTTCAACGTGAAGCCTTCGACATTTAGCTTTACTAGTTTTTAGTTCCGCATTAAGTTTACGTTTTCGTGGGGTTTTTGCACTAAGCATTGACGATGTTTGCGTTTCCTTATGCGATACCTGTGAAGATTCAGTTTGAGTTTCAACTGACTTAGTTCTTGCTTTTTTAGTTACAATGTTATGCAATATGCTTAATTTCGGTGAAGGTTTTGTGGAATCATCAGTGACCTTATCAACTTTTGATCGAGATGTTCCTTCTTTAGACAGATTAGGCAATAACAATTTCGGGACGGCATCCTGATTGAGCCTATGAATGACTTTGATTGAAGATTTTTCAAAATGCGACGAACAGACATAGTAACTTAAAGGTTTTAAATTTTCTTTTGTCAATAAATCTTCTCTATCCATTGCTGTTAACCATTTTCGCCGCCTGAAATATACAAAAAGGTATTAGGTAATTTAAAAAGACTAGACTAGACTAAACATATTCAAGAACTAGTCAGATGGGAATTCTTTTAAGAGTTTGTATTATTGTTAAAATAACAAATTAAACCATTAGTTATCTACACAAATTATTATGGGTATGGGTATTAATTGTTTTTTATGCCTGCAATAAAAAAAACATATATGTATAATTTAAAATACAACTCAAAATATGTTAGAACATATAAATAAATTTCAAGGTTCTTGGTATGTTCTTTTAAAACAACACAAGTGATTTAAAAATGTGGAAAAACGCAATCGTTCAACCTGATGTCGCACAGGATTTGAAAACATAAGTACTTAACCGGCGACTTGAAAAAATATGGACTCCGTACCGCGTTCCTAAAGAGTGAAGCAGGGTTCAAGCCTGTGTGTGTGAGATCATAGGGTTACAATAGCGGCCGATCGGCTTACTTTGGTGTAAGTGTGTGCGTGAGAAGATCGTGTATTTACGACGATGACTGGCTTACTTTGTTGCTTCAGTTTTAATGTAGGCGACACTGAGTCGATATTTTTCTTCACGTCGATGTACTTAACATACTACATTTAAAAATGAGCACTTTTTAAAATGAGTAAATAAAAGCTACGGCTCCTAGACTAGCACACGTTCGTCCTTTTTTCTAGGGTAGATAAGTAGGTACTTCATATTTTGAAAATAATTAAGTAACAATAACATTTCATTTAAACAGTTCAGTTAACTTCATGTGTTTGGCTCTTGGTCTAACTAAATACAACAAATGAAACTGTAAACTAAATAGCTATCAGAAAGTCTTTAAATTTAATAAATTCTGAATTAATGAAATCAAAATTTCAAATCTGTAGGATGTAAGGTAAATAGGTACACATTTCTCTATTTTGGTAGGTACCTACTTTGCCAGTAAGGGCAAAAATAGTCAATCGTCAGTCTCAAACGTCAGATATCCCTTTAATAAATTAATGAAAGAATTATACTAGGTAAGGTAGTCAAGTAATTTTCTTAAACTTTGTTCATATTATTAAACCATGCACCAATCACAATTTCATAATAAACCACTTTTAAAGTATCTAGGACTTTACCTCTCAGTGTCCGCAGGCAGCGAAAAAAAAATTAAATTTGGATCCAAATTAACATTTAAACAATTAAACACTGCACAGTATTTACTTGCACGTTTTCTTTTTCTCTCCATTTCGGTAAAAATGGTGAAAACCGGGCGCGTACTTCACTTCTCGCTTGCGAAACGCAAACTGTTTTAGCCTCGCTGCCGGCTAGCGACACCCAACTTGTTTAGTCCCTTACGTAGGTGCGCCCGCGCGTAGGTACATTTTTGCTACCTACGCGGGAAGATACACAGGCCTGCTTATACTTTCAAAGTACATAATACAATAGGCTATCGATACTGTTGATATGACGACAAATATAGATAGAACTATCGATAGTTTATCGATACTATCTATAGAGCTATCGGTTGTTCAAAATATCGATACTAACTCGATGTATCGAGCTTAAATGTGCTTATACTTTCGATACTAGTGATGGTTATCAATTATGCCCTGTATCACACTTTCGATAGGATCGATAGGTTGTCGATACTATTGATATTACGTCAACTATCGATAGGCAACACTGGTCGCTTGTAGGAGTATTAAATTTACGTATCACCTTGTATTTTCTACAGCGGTGGTTCAAAATGAAGAGTCCAGTGATCCGTTGGACATGGACACGTATATCAACCAGTCTGCCATCAAAAAGAAACCCAAGGTAAGACTTTTTGTACCTACTAACTACCCCGTTTATAGCGGTCCAAATCTAGATGGTCTGTTGACGAAAATAAACCATGCCGGGACAACCTGGTCTAGAAGCAGCAGCGATAGAACGCTGTGGAAGAAACTTGGATGTATTAGCTCATTGCAGGAGGTGCTAGTGGCGCAGTGGCGGCGGCGCTTTGGTAGTGATACCAAAGTTAAGCAACCCACAGCGCGGTCGAGATTGGATGGGTGACCATTCCGACCATTTAAGTGACGTCCGTGACAAGCATCTCCGTGCTTCGGAAGGCACGTTAAGCAGTTGGTTCCGGCTAATATGTGTTGGTATTAATCGTTCAGCCTCGTCAGAGGCCCTAGGGCGGCTTGATAACATCTGACAGTAAGGTGGTCACTTGCCTTACAGACACCCCTCCACCAATCCGTACTGAGCCCGCGTGGTGGAGTATGGCTCGTACCTCCTCATAGTTGAGTTGAGGCCTTTTCCCAGCAGTGGGATCTATATAGGCTGACTTTAAGGCACTGCAGGACGTATGCCTGCAGTGGGCAAACATGCTGAGGAAGAAGAAGATAGTGGTCCGAAATGAAATTACGAGGGGCACTCAATAATTACTTAGCCTCGCCGCCCGATGGCGCTGTTGTTATAAAAGAGTTTTACTATCGTGCAGTAAATACTTTTTGAAGTCTACTATGTAGTTTTCAGTCTTTTCCTTTCATTTGTTTTGTTTTGACAGCCTTTGGAAGCGAGCGTGTCGGTCGGTTTGACAAAAATGGAAAAAGAACAATATCGTTCAGTGATAAGATTCTTGTTTTTGGAAGGGAAAACGCGCAGCGAAATCAAAGAGCGGTTGGATGCTGTGTACGGTGACTCTTCTCCTTCGATGGCGGCCGTCAAAAATTGGTTTAACGAGTTTGCTCGTGGCCGCACGTCGGTTTTTGATGAGCCACGCCCAGGTGCACCAAAAACGGCTATTACGGAGGTTAACGTAAAAAAAAACTACGATCTCGTGTTGACAGACCGGCGATTGAAGATTCGCGAGATAGCTGAGACTGTAGGCATCGCAGAAGGGACAGTGCATCATATTCTGCACGAAGAACTGGGTATGAAAAAGTTATCGGCGCGATGGGTGCCGCGGTTGCTCACACCAGACAACAAGCAACCGTGAGACCACATCGGCGACATGTTTGGCACTGTTTCAACGCAATCCAGTATACACTGGTATACACCAGAGACCAAGGAACAGTCGAAACAGTGGACTTTACCCGGCGAACGTGCTCCAAAGAAGGCGAAGACTGTTCAATCGGCCGGAAACGGGATGGCCAGTGTTTTTTGGGACTCGCAAGGTGTGATCTACATCGATTACCCTGAGAAGGGTAAAACAATCACGGGGCTCTACTATTCTGACTTATTGGGCCGATTCGATGCCGAATTGAAAAAAAACGGCCCCATTTGGCAAAGAAAAAAGTGCTGTTCCACCACGACAACGCGCCGGCTCACACCTCCGCCGTCGTCATGGCCAAATTGGTCGAATTGCGCTACGAATTGCTGCCCCATCCACCGTATTCTCCAGATTTGGCTCCTTGTGACTTCTTCTTGTTCCCAAATCTGAAAAAGTCACTGGCCGGCAAAAGATTTGGGTCGAATGATGAGGTCATCGCCGCCACAGAGGCCTATTTTGAAGACCTCGGGAAATCATATTTTTTGGACGGGTTGAAAAAGTTGGAGTATCGCTGGGCCAAGTGTGTTGAATTGAAAGGAGACTATGTTAAAAAATAAATCTCTACTTTCTTAAAATTTTCTTTTTTCTTTTGTAGGCTTTATTGAATGGCCCTCGTAAATTTCGCTCACAAAAATCGATCGACTGTGTCATCCGGTGGGACTCAATTCCACGACTCGTCGCTATTCGGGCGAATGCTCTTACCAACTGAGCTACGGAGGACGTAGTTAGATGTCAGTGAGCCGGCGTTCGATTTCATCAATACTTAGGGAATGTACCCACATGTATCCGATGGAAATATTTTAACAAAATCGAACGCCGACTCATTGGCGTAGCAAGCACTTGCAAAAATTCGTCGACTGACCTGCGTAGCTCAGTTGGTAAGAGCATTCGCCCGAATAGCGAAGGCTGTGGGTTCAAAGAAAAGGTGAGTCACCGAGTTAGATTCGAACCCACGTCTTCTACATTTCTTTAGTTCGACGTTTAATGCACTTCGCCGCGATGCTCATGCTTACCGGGACGAAATTAGCCACCATATTCTGAATCGGAATAATTGCGAAAGAAAAACGCGTGAAAACTTGAATGCGTTTTCCCAAACAAAGACTATTCTAGATTAATTTTTCACCCCCGATAACCGCTACCGTACCGTTCTTACGTTGTAGCTGGGAGCATCAAGTGCGTTGCTGTCAGAAGACTCGCCGCAGTACGCGGGTCGCAACGGGAACAACGGCCAAGTTCAGCTGTGGCAGTTCCTGTTGGAGTTATTAACCAGCGCGGAGTACTACGATGTGATACGTTGGCATGGTGAGTCATCCTGTATACGGTGTGTCTGGGTTTCGACTGGCAATAATTTAAATAAATAACAATAATAAATTGTTTCAACAAACACACCAATTACCTAGCCCCAAACTAAGCGTGAGCTTGTGCTATGGTGACTAGTATAACGGATAGACATACTTATATATATTTATAAACATCCATGACTTAGGTACAAATGCTCGTGCTCATCACACAAACACGCCCCTTGCGGGATTCGAACCCGTAACCGCCTGGTTTAGAAGTCCGGAGCGCGAACTACTACACCAAGACGGTCGTCAGTCAGACAGTCGTTATGGGCTGTTCATCAAATGTTATCGACAAAAAACCCCCAATGTTGGGTTCTCACCCCCCTCTTGAAATAACAGCCATTTCTATTATTTCAAAAACATACTATTTCTATGGATCTGGTCCTAAAAGTCATGAAAAAAATTCATTTGAAGGGTAACGCTATCGCCTATCAAGTGAAATAAAGATAAATTCAAAATTATTTACCGTCATAAAAATTTTTTTTTTAAACAATATTGCTAAAAATTTAAAACAGTTAAATCGTTTTTAAACCTATTACAAAACTAAAGGGGACGAATGTTAGGCCACCTGATTCGACACGACAATTTTATTAAAACGATAATAGAAGGAAGAATAGAAGAAAAAAGGAAGCGAGGAAGACCAAGAATAAGCTACATGCAGCAAATAAAAGAAAAGATAAATGTCGGGCCGTATCAGGAGGTTAAGAGAAGGGCGGAAAGCAGAGAGGAATGGAAAAAACTCCACCGACAAGAGCCTAGCTCTTAAATTTGATGATGATGACAAAACTAAACCCAAAAATGCAATTTTAGGAATAAACATTTTTTAAAGAAAAAAAAACTGTCAAAAAAAATTTTTTCATTAGGATTATGTCTCTAAAATTTGATAAATAAAAGGCCCTTATATTATCGCTAGTCGAAACCCGGACACCCTGTATACATGATCATTCTGTATACACATTATTACTTACATTTATATAGGTGTAAGAAATGTCACATTTATCCTACATTAGCTTGGTCACCCATTAAACACACTATCATACTATAGTCCGTGCCATTTAACGGTGCATAAAAAGTCATTGACCCGTCACCCGTGCAGACCGTCACCCGTGTACCACTGCACGCCAGTATGCGAAGCGCGGCGACCCTAACTATAAGCCGTAGCGATACGAATCAGTCTAACAAATGAACCTCGGTACGGGTCGACCTTGAACCCAAAAATCAAAAGTCATAATTATCGCTAGTTAGAACGACAAATGATACGTGTCACAAGGTTTTAGCTGTTAAGGTGAACGACCTTTTATGCACGTTTATCTGGCACGTACTATACATTAGGTAACATGGAAATATAGTATTGATATCTTAATAAGGAAAGCAAGTTTAAACTTTAAAAAAACATAGAATCATAATAATACACATTAACGAGCTGATTACTTAACTCTGTTGCTAACAATTTTAGATTAAAATCGCTTGAAAATATCCCATTTGACAACTTCGATTACTCTGTCAAGTTAGTCATTCGCGATCAGTTAAAATGATGACACCACTTACAAACTTAAAAATAATCTTAAAACTGAGTTTCAATAAATGCTGCCAGAACGTGGGCAATCTCTCACGGAAAGGGGACTTTTAGTTTTTTTTATTTAGTGGACAAATAGGGCGGGTAGGTCTTGGAACCGGTAAAATATGGGCAATTGTGGAAAAATGTGATAACGTTAAGTTACTTTTTGAGTATTTCTGCCTACAGCCTAGATTTTAATTACCGATATTGAAAACGTCAAATTTTGGATGCACCTTAGACCGATTAATTAATTAGTTTAACTGGCCGTGAATGGACTTTTTGAGTATTTCTGCCTACAGCCTAGATTTTAATTACCGATATTGAAAACGTCAAATTTTGGATGCACCTTAGACCGATTAATTAATTAGTTTAACTGGCCGTGAATGGCTAAACTTTAGCATAATTTCATTCAAAGTTACATAGTCTACTACCAGCTAGTGGATTATGTAACTTTGAATGAAATTATTTCAATCAAAGTTTTGTTGCTAAAATTGGCCATTCACGGCCAGTTACACTAATTAGTCAGTCTGAGGTACGACTAAAATTTTACATTTTCAATATCGGTAATAAAAATCTAAGCTATAGGCATAAGTACTACAAAAGTAACTTAACGTTATTATTATTATCCACAGTTGCCCATATTTTACCGGTTCTTAGACCTTCCCGCCCATTTTACCAACTAAATAAAAAAAAAACAAAAGTCCCCTTTGCGTGGAGAATTGCCCACCTTCTGGCAGTAGTGAATGAAAGTCAGTTTTTAGATTGTTTTTATGTTAGCGAGTGGAGTAATTTTTTGAACTGACCGTGAATGGCCAGCTTAACAGAGTAACTGAAGTTGTCAAATGTGACATTTTCAAGCGATTTCAATCCTGAATTGTTAGCAACAGAGTTACGTAATTAGCCCCTAGATCACTTCACGAATGGGTCACGATCGATCAAAGTCATGAGAAAAAGTTGACTGTAATGGGCATGGAACTATGGTCATAAAATATAGTAACGTTATTAATAACGAATACCGTTATCCAGGTACAGAAGGCGAGTTCAAGCTGCTGGAACCGGAACGCGTGGCGGCTTTGTGGGGTGCGCGAAAACACAAACCCGCCATGAACTATGAGAAGCTATCGCGGGCACTGAGATACTACTACGACGGGGATATGATCGCCAAAGTTGCTGGGAAGAGGTGAGGGTCTTAAAATATCTAGATTTCTTATATTGTCCTATGATGAGACAGAAGATTTGCTCGTAATAATTAAGTAGGTATATTTTATTAAATAGTGGTCGCTATGCATTTTATTTGAGATAAGAGTATTTAGTTATAAGGTTGATTTATTTATTTATTTTATTTATAACAGAGGCTATAGACAAGATTTATTCTTAAACGAAATAATAATAATAAATATTTTATTTCTTTAAAATCGGTACAATATATTATATTAGTGACCGTAGCGCCCTTTTCTATACTTAATATTATAAAGAGGAAAGATTTGTTTGTTTGTTTATTTGCATCGAATAGGCTCCGAAACTACTGGACCGAATTAAATGAAATTTGGCACTGAGATAGTTTGAGACACAGGAAAGTATATTATTACATATATATATAAATTATTGTTTTTAAGTGATAAGCATTCACTTTGCAATCTAAATATATTATTGCACTTGAAAAAATGACCGCCAGAGGCGGGAATCGAACCCGCGTTCCTCGCATGCCGGGCGATTGCCTAACCTCTCGGCCACCCTGGCGTTGGCAGAGCCTGTCGAAATTTTCAAGTGCTTCTTAACGCTGTAATGCCGCGTTGCTTTCATCAATGTTATTGGGATTACACCCTCAACACTCGAAAGAAATACTATTGCAAGTATTTAACAATCGAAAGATGAAGCTTGCAAATACGATAAATTATTGTTTTTAAGTGATAAGCATTTTTTCAAGTGCAATAAAATATTTAGATTGCAAAGTGAATGCTTATCACTTAAAAACAATAATTTATCGTATTTGCAAGCTTCATCTTTCGATTGTTAAATACTTGCAATAGTATTTCTTTCGAGTGTTGAGGGTATAATCCCAATAACATTGATGAAAGCAACGCGGCATTACAGCGTTAAGAAGCACTTGAAAATTTCGACAGGCTCTGCCAACGCCAGGGTGGCCGAGAGGTTAGGCAATCGCCCGGCATGCGAGGAACGCGGGTTCGATTCCCGCCTCTGGCGGTCATTTTTTCAAGTGCAATAATATATTTACATATATATATATATTATATTGTACATAAGCTACTTTTTGTCGCGATATAAAATCATCAGGGGGGTGAAATGGAGGATAAAAATTTGTATGGAAAATCCGACTTTAGGCGCGGGCGAAGTCGCGGGGAACTGCTAGTAAGCTAATAAACCTGTGCCAGTAAGCAACGCTCTCCCATTTTTTAAATTCCTTTGTGCGTTATCGCTAGCAAAATGTATAAAACTGACAAAAGCCATCGAAATATCACGCGACTTTTGCATACGTTGGCGTTAGCGCTATAAAAAGATTGCATCTTGTCTAAGGGCCAGGTCTCTTTATCTATGAAATTTGATATTTATAAACAGAATTATGAGAAATTATATTTCAAACTATTTCTGACGTTTGAATGTAACTCTAACTGATTTACAACTTTTATGGTTCCGTAGACCTGACAAGGAACCCTTACCCAGTTATTCCAAAAACTAAGTACCGGGTTTAGGCCAGGACTAAGCTATTAGCTAGCCAATTAGAAAAGCGCTTCTCTATTAAGTTATGTCGCGAATGTGTCATCCATTCCTCTGTTGTCGGCTAATATTCCGAGATTTTGCAAAGAGACCGTTAGTAATAGAAAGCTGTTATTTTGTATATGTATACTAATTACGCCTACAAAGTGGTAGAAAAAAAATTGATAAATATATTTTTAGGGTAGCTATCGGTGAAGTGGGGTGATTTTTTTTTCGTCGCCGTCGTCCATCTTGTGGGATATCATTGAATTGGTATTTTAAAATGGCTTAAGGGTTTTAACTTTGATTGATATGTTTGACTGCAATTTTTTGGTCCAGTAAGGCGTCCCCCCCTCTAAAAGCCTAATTGCTGGCTTGAAAATTCTAAAAAAAAACATAATGATAGTGTATTTCATAAACTTTAAAGGAAAACTATAGCGGTTAAGATAACTTTATCGGTTTAGACGCTACAGTTGTTGAACTTGTTAGATAATTTTGTACCAAATACGAAATCTTTAGAATGAATTCTTTTAAGTGACTAAGATAAATTAGTTGCTTGTTAAAACTGAAAAAAGGTCATAATATAGCGTCTAATGTTGTATATAGATAATGGTACGGAACCTTTTGTGCGCGAGTCCGACTCACAATTGACTGGTTTTAAATTGGACATCGTCTAAAAAGTCATCCTGTATTTATTTGTTTTGTGTATTTTAACAAAATAATTGATAATTCCAGATTCGTGTACAAATTCGTGTGCGATCTTCGCCAACTACTTGGATACGGAGCGGCAGAACTAGCAGAACTCGTGCAGGAACTACACGACACCGCGGGACAGGGACAGGCGCGGGAGTAGTGTAGCGGGACACAGCTGGGACACTAACTGCTACCAGTGTTAAAACGCGCAATGTTTAGTGAGAGACTACGACACGTAGGGAATAGTGTATTGTGGGACACTATTGCGTAGGGATATAAGTTACCAACGGCTACTAGTGGAACAGTGTTAAAATGTGGGACCAATCCACTGTGGGACACCGCTGGAATACTAGTCGTCAACGGCCACTGGTGGGACAGTGTTAAAACGCTCAGGGACAAATAAAGGACTTATTATGTACTGTGGGAAACTAGCGGGACACCTACCGTCTAATTTATCTATAGTCCACTATCGATCGACTATAGACAGTATGGATGCGGACTAATGTACTGTGGGACGCCAATGGGACATTAGTCACAAGGCCTACTAGTGGGACAGTCTTAAAACGCGCAGGGACAAATTAAGGAGTTATTATGCACTGTAGGACACCTCTGGGACATTAGTTATTATATAATAAGTCAGCCTATTAGATCCCACTGCTGGGAAAAGGCCTCACCTCAACTATGAGGAGGAACGAGCCATACTTCACCACGCGGGCTCAGTGCGGATTGGTGGAGGGGTGTATGTAAGGCAAGTGACAAACCTTACTGTCAGAAGTTATCAAGCCGCCCTAGGGCCTCTGACTAGGCTTAACGACTAATACCACAGATATTAGCCGGGACCAACTGCTTAACGTGCCTTCCGAAGCACGGAGATGCTTGTCATGGACGTCACTTAAATGGTCGGAATGGTCACCCATCCAATCACGACCGCGCCGTGGGTTGCTTAACTTTTGGTATCACTACCAAAGCGCTGCCGCCACTGCGCCACAAGCACCTCTCAGCCTCCACCACCTCAATTAGTTATTACCGGCTACTAATGGGACAGTGGACTCGATTCGAACGTGCCGTCTAAGATTAAAAAGTTCAGTCTCTCTCTTTCTCTGCCAACAAGCGAAAAGCGACAGACAATAATTTATTTAGAAACGTCAGACGAAACAGCTATAGTTGTCAAGGAAATCATAGACAATTTAGAAGGGATGTATTTTGATGACGACTAAAGTTGGACGACACGCAAAAACTTGTAAAAATAAGTACGAGAGAAATCGCATCACGTAATTTATCGTTTGTAAATTATTGTAGTCTATCTCTTTTTGTTTGTTTGGCAGAGAAAGAGAGACTGAACTTAAATATCATCTTAGACAGGGCACATTGGAATCGAGGCCATAGGGATAAAGGTAACCGTTAAGATGGCGGGTGTATGTTACCGATTCCAAAGTTGTTTTGGGGGACTTTCCGTGTATCTTTGATATTTTTTCGTGTACCTACCTGACGTGGCGGGTGTACTCGCCAAATTAAAAAAAAGAAGTCCCCCAAAACAACTTTGGAATCGGTGACATACACCCGCCATCCTGACGCACACGGATAAAGACCAATATTTCTGTATATATGTAGTAACCTAACATTAGTCTAACTTTACCAACTATGTATTTGTCTTTTCGATATTTTTTACTTCAGTTACCCATAAATTCATAAATGCATGTATTGGAGAAATAATCGATGTATATTTTCGATTCAAAATAATTTATTATTGAGTCTTGGAATTGTAAACCTCGTTATAGTCCATTCTATGCATTTTAGTTGTAAGACAACACGTGATACTGTAATATTAATGTTATTTCTTTAACTTTGTACAAATAAAGTCTATTATTGTTTAATCTTTGTTTGTATTGTTACCATAATAACATAATATCCACAAAACGGAGCCATTTTGATCTGGCTCCGACTTTCCGGGGTGTGCCTGTCTCCGTCACCGATAACTTACAGCTCCTAGGTATCCAGTTGTCATCCAATTTGAATTTTGGCCAGTACATCGAGTCCATAGCCCAAACTGCAGCTAGAAAGCTTGGAGTTCTCTCTAAGGTCAGGCGGTATTTTACATCGAAGCAGCTTCTACAACTATACCAAGCTCAAGTTAGATCTTGTATGGAGTACTGCTGCCACCTTTGGGATGGATCTGCCAAATACCAACTGGCTGCATTAGACTCAATGGAAAAAAGAGCAATACGAATTATTGGAGACACTGAACTTTGTGAAACATAGCTGCAAAGCCTCGAACATATGCGTAAGGTGGCGTGCCTTTCAGTGTTCTACAGGCCACGTTTCGGCGAGTGTGCGAAGGAATTGCACGAACTGATTCCACCGGCCCCTTTCTACTATCGGGACATAAGACGCAGGCGGGGGTTCCACCCTTATGTCGTTGACATACCACTTATACGCACCAAACGTTTTAAATCGTCGTTCCTCTTGCGTACGGCTAGAGAGTGGAATTCGTTGCCAGCTGAAGTGTTCCCTAAACACTACGATTTGGATTCCTTTAAGAAAAGAGTGAATAGGCTGCTTTTAGACAGACATGTCCCATCGTCGGCCGCATCGTCGCTTACCATCAGGTGAGATTGCGGCCAAATGTCTGCCTATTAAATTTAAAAAAAAAACTGTTGCTATTTTTATTCTTTATAACATACCTTATATAGTATGGTATGATACACTGACCTCTATAATACAAGAATCGGCGCTGACGGCTGTAGTGAGCGTGTGGTGACCGACCACGAAACTAACGAGAGTTGACATAAACTTATGCAAGTTACTCTATGTTAGTTCCCTGTACACTCGGTGGGGGCGCTTTGATTCGGCGCAAAAATTATCTGTTATTTCTTAGAGAATGTTTAGTCCAGCGTACTTGTATTATGAAGGTCAGTGGTATTATACAATGACCACAGACCTTCAAAATGAAATGAAACACGTCCATGTGCAAAAGCATATTTTTATTTTTAATCTTAACCAATCTTTACATCGAGTAATTCACAGCTTTGGTCTATAGAGCGCGTACAAACGAAATATGATCTGCATCTCTTATATTAAATATACCTCCGACAATTTGCATAAAGGAAAAAAAACTTAAAAATAGTGCGCTGAGAAAATAGGAAATAAGTAAAATCATACAAAAATAAATTATTTTTTAACCAAAATACGACCATATTTATAAGTATGTTTTGTCTAATAATGTGGTATCAAATATATTTTATACAAAATCCCTTTAGAATAAATAGAGACCGCTCTACAGGTGGTAACGTTGTCTCTTTCACTCGTATAACAGAAGCTGTTGATTTAAAAGTAGTACTGTTTTGAAATTACGAATTTCCCATTTTCAAAGCGACATACACAAGAGACTCGTAACACAATGAAAAAAAAATAGCGCCCTCTTTCAGTAATCAATATCAACACAGTCCCTCGATTCTTATATTCTATAAAATATTGTAAGTGGAAAAAAATGATTCTCTTATAAAATCTAGCGTTCGCTCTAAATGTGCGTAATTTTATCTTGTACTCAAGCTTTTGCGGTCAAAAATGCATGTATTTTTACTGATTATCAAAAAGATTTATTTAAATCTCTAGTGACTAACTGATTTCAAAAATGAAGATAAACTTTTTCATAATTCACAGGCTCCTGTCCTATAAAAAATAAAATATATGCATTTTTTCACACATCCCACTAATATACTTCGCAATCATATAAAATATAAATGTAAATAAACAAAAAAAAATGCAGAGAATTCGGAAATAAACGAGCACCAAACTAAACAAAGTATATGGATGGTCAGTCATAATAATATTTTACAGACCCAATGCCCCTTTAATATTAATTTATTCTTATTTTTATAATTATAATAACGATTTTTTATGGTATTTTCTTCCCAACGTCTTGTGCAATGCAATTTTTACATCCTTTTTTATTTGTATCTTTTTTTTTCAGTCTTATTTTTGTTCATTTTCTTAAACACTGGGTCGACCTTTGATATACTCAAAATGAATTACTTTATTATTTAAAAAAAACATAAAACACATCTTTTTTTTGCAATGGCAATCTTTAGCAATCTGTAATTTTTTTTTCAATGTTTCATTTTAAAAATCTGTATGCGAGGCCCAGAAATTGATATTACCAATTTTTTTTTACATTTTACCGCGAAAAACCTAAAGAAGAAAGCATTCATGATAAAGACATAGGGAAGAAAACAAAAACTTTTCAAATCTTACCTAAATGACTGATGACCACGTTTGAGGTGCATTTTATGTAAAAATGTTTAGAAGCGAAGATAAAAAAGCTTTCTATTGTCATCTCTTTCACAATTTTAATTAAAGTAAATACATACTCGGCTGGTGATATAGAATCAATGAGCAATGCTTGGACCAAATGAAATGTTCTATACATAAAATCATTTGTTTTAGTCAAATTTTGTAACACAAATATAATTTTACGCCATTTTGAGTTCTTTTAAGAGGTTTTTAGACAGATATATTTTTAAAAAGTTATTTTACGTTGAAACTTTTGAGTTGTATCTGTTATTGTTTCAGCTATTTGGTATCTTCGCTTCTATCCATTTGAGTGAAACACAGCCAAAAAACCGCCGCTGACTTAAATTTTCGCATCAAAATTATAAACAAAACTTTGGCAAGACATGAAACCGTTCATTGTCAACGACATCTTAATTAAAATGGTGCTTGTAAGCTGTGTTGCCATAAAAAATATTGTAATCCCACTAACTAAACCTCTTAAAACCACTAGTTCGAATTATTTTCTATGAAAACTAATGGAAAGGCTTCGCCAAGCCTACTAGATGATTTTTTTTTAGATGGTAATCAACTTTTCATTTATTGTACGAAAACAAAGCGATTAAATTACCAACTAAGCAGGAATGCTGAATTGTAGAAATCCGTGAACTTTATCGCAATTAAAAAGGTATTTTTAAGTCTAGTTTCATCAAACAATGATTCTATTAATGCCATTGACAATAAACGCATGAATTCTTGTGACATCATCGACGTTGCACGAAAATGAACCTTAACAACTACACATTACGATCGCCACGTAAATTCGATTGAATATCACTTCTTTTGTTTGAATTTCTAACCCTTTCGTGCATTTTAAGAGCGCTATCCAACGACAGAAATTAAAAAACATACAAAGTGTGTCTATGGATGAGCTGTTGACTTATTTTTTTTTAATTTAGCGCCGTTATCTTGCTAAGCGTAAAAAAGTACACTTCCAAAAGTCGATGGTTAATAAAAGCTTGTAAAAATGTTATTTTTTTTTGTGGGTAAAAGGTGAAATATTTAGTTGATGAATAAAACTAGTATCTTTATTAATTTTATACTACCTACCTACAGTACCTACCAGTTAGTAAATGGTAACTACAAAAGTATTACAAAATTATATTTGACTAAAACAAACACTAGGTAAGTATGTACTTTATCGTATTTTTAGCAGACTGGGTAGATAAAAAGTTTTCATATTTAAAAAAAACATTAAATAAGTTGTTGGATAGCACGCCCAATCAAACACTCATTTACCAAACCTTACCGTACATTTTGGGCAAAAAATGGCAATTTTACATCTATGGTAACTACATACAACATCACAATCGCGACGCGTATACTTATATTTTTACACAAATAAACAAGAAAATAAATAAAATAATATTCATACTTTAACAGAAATATATGAATAATAATGTGTTTTTAATTTTAACAAAAAATAATTATGAAAGGATTTTTGTATTTTTTTGGCAATTATTTCTGGTAATCACTAAAACATTTACTTATATAGACTTTTCTTATTAATTAAAGAAAAAATCAGTTACACATTGCACGTCTTATACAAAGTACTTATTTAAAATCTAATCTTTTCGCTTTTTTGATAGGCATGGTTGGTCATGTTAATCAACCTACAGTCTGTGAATAAAAAAATGATAGGCATCTTTATCATAAATAATTTTCAATTGCAATTTCAATTTTATCTATTTTTTAGGTTAAATATATATATTTTGTGGTTTCTAACATCAATGAATCACCGTAAAAACTCCAACACATTTTATTTATTTATCGATATTTTATGGAATTTAGCTTCAAATACCCTAATCAACGGTGCGTAGCACGTTGCTCGATATAAAGCAAACTATCGACTAGTGCCACAACATTATCACAAAGAGTTGCCACTAGCGTCAGACTAGATTTTGTACTGATACCGCCTACGCAAACTTGACAACTTCGCCTAACAACATTTATAAAAAAAGGTTTTAAAAAAAGTGACCGAGTTTTTTTCGGTGCTTCTTCCCAGTACTAGCCCACAATTTGTCCCGAAGCAGTAATAGGGTCTGTGTTGGGACGTGCATGCATAAATAAATAACTTTAATGACTTTTACACCTGTCTTACACAAGTTTAATTTTATTAAAACAAAAAATGTGTTTTAATTAGTTCAAGTATTCGCGTAAACGTAAGAAACAATGATAGTTTTTTTTTTACTTTATAGGAAAATTCTATAAATACATAAAAAAGTAATAATTGGTGTTATAAATTAAAATAAACTAACAATAATCAATGTTATGGAAGTCTAGTATAAAAATAAATTATTTTCTCGCACGCATCAAATGTATGATGGCACGAGTTTTTAATGTCCGTAGTTAAAAATTTTCGCTTTACACTGAAAAGTGTCAAGTATGCATAGGCCTTATAAGAGGTTGCCACGT
This sequence comes from Pyrausta nigrata, assembly GCA_949316185.1. Classification (NCBI taxonomy): domain Eukaryota; kingdom Metazoa; phylum Arthropoda; class Insecta; order Lepidoptera; family Crambidae; genus Pyrausta; species Pyrausta nigrata. Next base: position 8,015,990 of record OX438965.1, read on the forward strand.
CAAAAAAAGTTGTGCAAACAAAATCCGTGCATCTTAATCTCTACTTGTAACTGACTTTGCGGATTCGAGTCGCTAAATTGACATCTGTTGGGCTAAGATGCACAACATCGTTAAATTGTCGTTAGACATAAGAAAATTTGTCATCGTGTCTTATTTTATCATTTTTCCTAACATGGCAACCACTTACGATAGAAATACTTCCCACGAGAAGCCTTTATCCACACGACCACAGATTATATACAACATTTCGTTGATATTCAATCATTCGTTCAATTTTACTACCGATTTGGCTTAAACACTTAATCCCAAGCACGACTATCGATTTAAAACTAAATTACTTACATCTGTTTTTGACATGACATTGATAGTTTTGACAGCCGAGTCCCTACTCTAGTTGACGATGTCTGATAGCCATCTCGCTCGGTAGCGATGTCATTCTGGCGTGAGTGACAGGGACGGCTAAAGTCGACAATACGGACAACGTCAATCGGAGTAGGGCCTCTGTTTTATAAATCAAAGTCAAAGGCGTACCCATTAATATTTTCCAACAAATTGTGTTATTAAACTAACAAATGGAAAATAAACTAATATGATCATTTACTTTTAAAACTGTGATGTAATATAGGTACAGATTACTTATCATACATGAAAGCGCACCTGGGTTTTGCTACCTTCCGGACTCCTCAAGGAGCTGCTAAGGTGGAGCAACCAGTAGGATTACCTTAGGCCTATATTGGTTGGACGAACTGGGTCCATATCGCTCAGTAGAGCAGTTAAAAACAGTAAGTATTGAAGCATTTAAGCAGACATGCAACATTTTGTCATAGAGTGTTTTCTTTGGTATTTGAAAATTTGGTAGTAACTAAACCAACTATACCTACATACTTAGACGTTTAAGTATGCACAAAAAGAAAATACATATTAGTTTATTAAATAATAATATGTGTTTACATTGTATTTCAGGATTTAATTTTGGAAGGTACGCTGGAACAGAACAAAATTGGATTTAAATGTAAGGAAAAGTTTATTTCACAGAATACTTGTAGTAGTACCAACATGCATCACTTTGAATTATATTACTAACATATCACAAGTGATATGTTAGTAAATATGCAGGTTCTATTGACATGTTCATTTGATTGTTCATAATTATTATGATTTAATTGCTTTCAACATTTTCCACCTTTAATAGATACCTTGAGTCACCTGTAACAAAATCAAAAGATATCATGAAAAACATAGTATTAAAGAGTATGTATTATTTTTCAGAAAATGTCATCGCAGTCAACATTGACTTGTAAGAAGCAGTGGAGACTATGGTGATAAGACTTATCGTATTAAAATTTTAAGAAAAGGTTTATCGTTTGTAATACCTTATTATTATTCTATAAAATTACATATTATTGTTTATTTGACTAATGATTTTTCTACTTCAATTAATTTTACTTTTATCCACCTTTATATATAATAAGGTATATAAGTATATGGTACGTAGGTAAAAGTAGGCTCCCCATAAGTTATTTAAAAGCAAGTTAGGCGCAGATATTGACTGGAATACTTTTTAGTGCACAAAGCTACATTAAGGAAGTTTACATATCTAAGATATTTTAGTGTGCAAGTTTTCACAATTTATTTCACCAATTTACATACACTTAATATATGCTTCCTACTACTGGTCCTAGACTGTAGACACTGCTTACAGTAGTTTGGGCTTAGCACAGAGAGCGGTGTTGTCCAATTTGCTGTTGTTTTCATGGGTCAAAAGGAGGCAACATAGGTAGACCCTAAGAAACAAAAATAATGATTACCTAACCTATCCTACCTATGTAAAATAACATACATTATAAAAGGTTAGGTTCTGTTTTCAATACAGTATTTTGTAAGTTACAACACAACACACAACAATAACAGCTATTCTTTGCTTTTGTGTAGGTGAAAGAGCTCTTTGTGATAAATGATTTCCGTAAGTGTTTATATTGGAGATCTCACCTTCAAATAGGCTAGATTCTATAAGCCTTCTAGCCGCTAGAAGGCTTATAGACTAGTTGGGGCCAAGCTAAGCCTGTCAATGATGTGAAATATCAGTATCCATGGGCTTAAATATTCGCCAAAGTGACTGAAATACACTCTCAAAAATCGACTTGATCGCAAATATCACCGATGCGTTTCTGTCGTATTTCTTACACTGGTCGTTCGTCATATGCGTTTAACACAAAATATATAATGGTATTATGGTACGGACATATTTTTCGCCTTTTACACAGTTTTTTACCGACTTTAATCAAGTTTTTTCCTTTGTCGTTAGCACCAAGTGACCACGATAATATGTCATGCGAAAATGTCAAAAATAGATTAAAATAGACAAATAAAAGAGACTCATGTTAGAGTGTGTAGACAATTTTATCGTTTTCTATCGTATTTCGTATTTTGACAGTTAGACATGACATAAATGGCATGACATGTTAGCAGCGGTAGACTAATGATATAACGCTGTCAAAATACGATAAACGGCCGCGATAATGATATGTTGTTTAACTCATGCTAGGGCCACTGGACCATAAGTAGACAATTTCTTTCCGCCTATTTGATTATAGTCTAAATAATTAAAAAGATTTTTAAATTGTCTATGGTTTTAACGTCCTAGTATACGAGTGGACTCGTAAAAAAAACATTTTAATATCAAAACACCGACAATGTGCGTAAAAAAACAATAGCGAACGTCATGATTAAGAGAAAAAACAATGAAAAAATGTTATAGTAAAAATGTTTTATACGTAGTTTGTACGTTAGTCTCGCTGCGCACGCCGAAGGCGCGGGCGAGATGTGCCCAACCTCTGAACAATTAATAAATATTTTAGAAAAATAAATAAAAAACTATATGTGTGCACTCAAAATAAAAAAAAGTTTTGAAATAAAATATCGTAACTAAAAATTACATAAACTTAACAAAATATTATATCATGCACATTTTTCATGTATAACTAAAGACTATAAAACAAAAGAAACATATAACTAGTTTTTTTATTACCATGTCAGTAGTACAAATAAAAAATCTAATATCAAAATAATAAAAAAAAACTAACAAAAAGCACCCATTATTCAGAGGTTGACCACTAAATTTGCAATACAAATATTTTTGTATCAATACAAAATAATATAAACTGTCCAGAGATTTTTCGTCTTCAGAGGATTTTTTTAAAATATCTAAATATATATGTATATTTCAAAATGTCACCTTTGGAATGTCTCTCGTCACTGCAGAATCCTTGAAAGATCCTGAAACAATGATGAAAATAAAATCTATGGTAAAAATACAATCCAATTCGAATTATTCTCAACCAATGTTTCATTATATAGAATAATAGTGGTTTAATTTTTTTTTTTTAAGACACGGTCTGCGTCTATGATATGTCACCATCATGTATAATTTACAAGTGTTTTTGGATTGCTTTAAGTCCAGTTTGAAAGTAAATACAAAAAAACTTTGTGTGTTTACTTGCCAATCTACACTGTTATGACTTTAACCCAGAGCTGTCAAAAAAAGAGAATTCAAAGCGCCCTTAATCTAAATATATTATTGCACTTGAAAAAATGACCGCCAGAGGCGGGAATCGAACCCGCGTTCCTCGCATGCCGGGCGATTGCCTAACCTCTCGGCCACCCTGGCGTTGGCAGAGCCTGTCGAAATTTTCAAGTGCTTCTTAACGCTGTAATGCCGCGTTGCTTTCATCAATGTTAATCATTTTTTCAAGTGCAATAATATATTTAGATTGCAAAGTGAATGCTTATCACTTAAAAACAATAATTTATCGCCCTTAATCTAGTCCACTCGCACATATACACATACGCACACACTTTGTATCTGAAAACCGTTAATTTCAAGCAAATAAGAAAATGTATAAAAATAATAAACAGGTATTGGCTGTCAGCTTTTCATGCTAGACTAGTATTAAATACATTGAAAAGCTGTGGATTTTGTGCAATAAATAAATAAATGATATATTTCTACTAAAACTTTATAGTTATGGCAACACTGACCTCATACCGCTGCAGTAAATGTGGACTGTTGTAGTGCGGGCTCTCGGTGTAGAAGAACGGTCGCTTCATTGTGTTCTGCCCTGCAAACGACGAAGATTGTTACATCCACCTTAGAGCGACTACCTATCTTCCCAAAGTGGGATGTTATAATAATGTCCTCCTAGCCGAATTTCGACTACGGCGGCCTATCTCAACAGAGATTAGCCAACTGCGCGGGACATATTAAAGTGCACAAGTGTGTGCACAATACACAGGTGCACTCTCTGTTCCTTCACTCTCATAATTCGGTGAGACGGCAGTCCGACATGACCGTAGAGATCAGGCGCAGGACCAACGGCTTAACGTGCTTTCCGAGGCACGGGGGTGTTAACACCATTAACTTCCTGACTCCAGAGCTGTGTCTGAGTAATTACAAGACAGAAAAACCCAAACACTCTCGGCACGACCCGGGATTCGAACCCGGGACCTCGTGGATAGTACCCAGCGTGCTGGCCACTAGACCAACGAGGCAGGCAGCAGTGTTATAACCACAGAATAAATACTAATACTACGAACAGAAATATTAATCTGCAATGATATTCAAAGAAACGTCTACTCAATGTCGTAGAAAATATGGTGTAATTTAACTCGCCTCCGAGTCGAGCATCTTTTCGTTTAGACGCTTACCGAAATACATTGCAAACGAATTTCATTCTTGTTACTCTGGATAACGTAACGATAAACGATATTAATAATACACTAAACCTATTGAAGGACTTCAAAACATGCGGCGCAATAGGGTTGACAGCTAACAAGAAGCTACTATCGCCCTCTAGCGCACCTTACGAGCAATTCACTCGTGATTGTCCATCTAGCAACGTAGCGTCGCGCGCCGCCGGCGAATAAAGCGCGCGCCTGTGTTAACGCTCTTTCGCGAGTCCCTACTAGGTTATAGTGCCGCGGCAGTACACCGCGCGTAGGTACGTTTTTGGTACCAACATGTGGAGTAAGACAGGCCTGATATAACGCCCCCTTGTGGGAGCTGGAGGCCTAGAGGGGGCGATAAGGGGCCCAGAAAAAAATTGGGGTGCTGATGTGATTTAATAACGTAAAGTTGCATTATTATATCTTTGGGAACAAAATCCTCGTTTAGAATATAGGTTTAATTTCACTCCAGGTGAGATGTTATTGAGGTTTTAAATGGGGACACTACTAAATAACTGATTTTCAAAGTGGGCGTTAGACGAAATAATATTGGGAATCTCAGGTCTACCTGTTGCCGTTATAAATATCGAGCAAAAAACGGCAAAAAATATCGTTGGCTGTATGAGAGCCCTACTTAAAGTCCGTTTTTCTTTAATTGAGTAAAATTTAAGAGCTAGGCTCTTGTCGGTGGAGTTTTTTCCATTCCTCTCTGCTTTCCGCCCTTCTCTTAACCTCCTGATACGACCCGACATTAATCTTTTCTTTTATTTGCTGCATGTAGCTTATTCTTGGTCTTCCTCGCTTCCTTTTTCCTTCTATTCTTCCTTCTATTATCGTTTTAATAAAATTGTCGTGTCGAATCAGGTGGCCTAACATTCGTCCCCTCCTACACTATTGTTTCCATCAATCTCCTTTTTTCCCTAACCATAGACAAAACTTCTTCATTTGTTTTCTTTAATTGAGTAAAATTCTTAAAAGTTACCAAACCAAATTCTTGTAATCTTATACTTTTAAACGAGCAATTTTTGTATATTTATTTATACACAGGGTGTCCAGGTTTCGACTAGCGATTATTTGAGGAAGTTTATTTATCAAATTTTTTAGAGTCATAAGTAATTAATCCTAATGAATCCTAGTCGAAGAATAGAAATAGTAAAATAGTATCATTTTTAAATAATTAAAATGGCTGCCATTTCAGGAGGGGGGGGGGGGGGGGTTAATACCTAAAATGTACGTTTTTGTCGATAACATTTGATGAGCTAATAGCCTATAAATTATCGCTAGTCCAAACCCGGAAACACTATATATATAAATATTTGTGACCTCGGAGACGACTCTAAAGATTTCGCTGAAATTTGATATATGGGGGATATCGAGGTTGAGAATCGATCTAGATTAGTCCTGTGTTTAGAAAAACGCGTGTTTTCAAGTTTTCGTGCGTTTTTCTTTCGTAATTGTTCGACGCAGATTTAGATCGCAACCTTCGTAACGGCGACCATGGGCATCGTGAAGTCATGCGTAAGACGTTGGACTGAAGAATCGTAGAAGACGTGGTTTCGAATCTCGATCGGTAACGAAATTTTTGTTACCTTTTTTTTTGTATTTATTCAAGTTTATAGCTTTTTTTAAACAAGACTGACGAATTATAAATAAATAAATTGTTTCAACAAACACACCAATTACCTAGCCCCAAACTAAGCGTGAGCTTGTGCTATGGTGACTAGGATAACGGATAGACATACTTAAATACATATAAACATCCATGACTCAAGTACAAATGCTCGTGCTCATCACACAAACATTTGCCCCTTGCGGGATACGAAACCCGCAACCGCCTGGTTTAGAAGTCCGGTGCGCGAACGACTACACCAAGACGGTCGTCAATTATAAAGCTTATTTTAATAAATAGTAGTAACAGAGCAGAGCTCGGTCGGCCCAAGTACTAGTTACAAAGGGAGCCGCCTCTTAAATCGTAATGTGTGTACTCACAGAGCTGCGTGTGTGCCGCGAGCGCGTTCTGCTTCGCGATCAGAAGCTCCGCGCCCGGCCTCGACCCGCCGTAGTACGCGCCTACAGACAGACAGACAGAAATAAGGTGATTTTCCGACAATTTTACGTTCCGACAATAATAAACCGATTTTACGCTCTTAAACACTATTTCAGTATTTAAGTTACTCAGAAACAAAAGCTAGGGTTTACTTTAACTTTTATTAGACATTAAACTTATAAACTTGTATAATCTGTGACTACGCATGTGTGTGTTTCCGGTACGTGTATGACTTGTCTAATCTCCGAAATGTCAAACGTGATTGGCTGTCATGAATGAGAGCGTGCAAGTAAGTTGTCATTCTGTACGTGGCAGACATCTGTACTTACACAGCCAGCCAAAATAAAAAAGGTAAAACTTAAAAAAAAATATTAAAAAATAAATATTGCTTGTATAACAATTTTATTCAATTTGGTTTTTTAAAACAGTTTAAACTTCCAGAAAAAAATATATAAAAAATATCCATAAAAGCACTTTACATACCGAATTGACATTTCAAAAGTGATAACTCCTTTTTTTGGGACCAACGGCCAATTGTCAATTGTTTGCAACCTTTTGATGTCGAACAAACGCTGGCAAGCACTCCCCCCCCCCATTCAGACTTGTACACACATACAACGAGACGTTTAACTCAATTTACTTGGAAGTTACGCGACCGCATTTTAAAAAATTGACACTTCTACACTTTGTGCAACATATGTGATGTTTAAATTTTATATATATATTTTTTTCTACAAATCAATATCTTTTATTTTAGTTGGAAATAATCAGTTAACTAAATATGTACATTATATATTATATTTCTTGCTATGATAATTATAATACCAGTTTCACGCTTCACAATGTGTCAAAAATGTTTTCCTTTATACTAATATGTGGTAAACGGTGTTGGTGTCGAATAGACTAAGACTTTATTTATTGTAACCATACATTTTTAAAAAAAATGACACTGTTTGTTTATCCCAATAAATGAAAAATACTTTAATTTGTACCTACCACTGACATTATTGTGTCCGTTGCTCGAGTAGTACGGGCTACTCTGTGGTTGCATCACATTATCACAGCCTAAAAACAAAATAAACAAAGTAAATATTTTTTATATTCCTACCAATTTTGTCTGTAGCCAGCAGCACGTAAGATTACCCCACTCTGACTTCGAGATGACCTCTATTGCCTAGGTAATAAAAGCTGATTTTTTAGTTTAAATGGATAACATGACGTGCTGCCGTCTGTACATACCAACATAACATAAGTAAGCATATTTCCACATTTTTATTTTGAAGTTTATTTAATTATTGTATACAGGGTGTCCCGTACATTAGCGTCAAGCGAGTAGAGATGCGCAAAATATATCAATGAAAAGAAAAGAGTGATTCATATCATTGTGAGCTTCTGATATATATCACTCTTTTATATCTTCGGCTCTTTTAACTCAGTGATACAGGATGCGAATCATCCTCTCTTTCACATACTAGCGAGCAGTAACACTGTCTCACTCAGTCCTGTAGTTCAGTTCATTTCGTTCAGTTGCTCAAAAGGAGTCGTATATCAAAAGAGTTAAAGATATGTTTGGGATGCAAGTGAGCTAGTGAGTGATTAGCTTCTTTGAAAAGATATATATCATTTTTGTCATTCACTCAGGAGTTACACAAGTCTACAAGCGAGAGTGACGTCATTCTATTGCTCAAATACAACGTTTCTATGGGATCAACAGCGAAATCTCAAAAAAAATTTGACTTCTTCATACATACTGCTCTCAGCCGATCGGCACTTTTGTATGGGGAAGCCAAATTTTTTTTTGAGATTTCGATGTTGATTCCATAAAAAAAGTTGTTGTATTTGAGCAATAGAATGACGTCACTCTCGCTTGACGCTATTTTACGGGACACCCTGTATAAATTAACCGCCTTAGTAATATTATTTAGGCATTCTTCTGATATAACACTTGAATACATATGAGATGGCTAATTTGAAATTTGTTTCCACTATGTCATGTCACTTATCTTTCATTATATCCTAACTAAACGTGTTATATTTATTAATAATGTCCTCCTAGCCGAATTTCAGCTACAGTAACCAATGTCAACAGAGATTAGCCAACTGCGCGGGTGATATAGTACACAAGTGAGTGCTCAATACACAGGTGCACTCCCTGTTCTTTCACTCTCATAATTCGGTGAGACGGCAGTCCGACATGTCCGTAGAGAGATCAGGCGCAGGACCAACGGCTTAGCGTGCTTTCCGAGACACGGGGGTGTTAACACCACCATCTTCCTGACTCCGGAGCTGTGTCGGAGTTATTTCAAGACAGAAAAACCCAACATCTACTATCCATAGTATCCAGCGTGCTGACCACTAGACCCACGAGGCAGTCATATTTATTCAAGTGTTATAATAGCGATATAATTATTAATAGTAAGAAAGCAAATGTTTAAAACTGCATTTAAATTAACAATATTTAATATTAAAAGAATAGCTACAATAACTAGCGAAATAAGCAATTGATGATTAGAGATCGGAGTAGGTAAGATTCATTTGGGGTCAATGACCGCAAACATTGATATTAATATGGACTTGCCTCCCATATTCCGTAATCACAAAATTATAAAACTGATATGGTATTCTAGTCGTAAAATTAAAATTAAAAAAAAAAACCCGACTACAAAAATAATTATCTTTTTGAAATGGTCTTTTTACTGGCTTTCATTCGATACCCATATTGCTATGATAAGGAAATAATAAATCCTCCCTCCCCCCTTTATTTCCATTTGCAGCCGCCATTTTAAAAATGTATTTAGCCTATGTCACTTTCACAATTTTGACAAATTCAACGACACCTCATAAGTCAAAAACTGTCGAGCCGACTGTCTTTATGTTATGACCGGGTTATGTTTTTCGAGAGTTAGTATGTAACTGTCGATACATACTAACTCTCGAAAAACATAACCCTCCTTCCGCAGTCGGGTAAAAATAACAAAGTTGTGTTAAGTGCCGAACTAAGTAATTTCAGGTGACGTAAAATGAGTAAGATATTGTGAGTTTTGAGTTATCGGTTCTTCAAAAAAGGCATATCCATACTATTCCGGCACTTTCAAAGTACGTCACGAGCAATGAAATTTATTAATTTAAGCTTTATTGCACAACTAAAACTTTGTACAAAAGGCGAACTTAATGCCTAGTGGCATTCTCTACCAGTCATACCTTTGGGCTAAGCAGAAATGAGAAGTGGGCGTTGCGACAAAGGTAAAAACAAAATTATTTAATTTATACAAATAAGTTTTTATGCCATTGTAATAAGGTTTAAAATTGAATGCAGGTGTATACATATTGATGCTGGTGAGTTAACCCTACTCCGATCTCTGATGATGATGATGATCTCACCGTCTGCGTCTTATGATGATGAACGATCAGCCGATGGTGGGAGAAGATGAACACATTATAATCGGTGAATAATATAATGACAGTTAATAATCAAAAATACACGATGTTAGTTTGCATCCTTGCCATACTTACAGAGGTAACTATATTACGGACACTGAACTCAAATCATTAAAAAAATTGTGACCTAAAATTTTTTATATTGGTTATTTAATTTTATCGACAATCTGTTACGCACACCATCAACTATCGTAGCGCATACACATCACTGTTGGCTGTTCATCGGCACAAAAGAGCTGCGGCGATTGCGCTCTCTTTCTAACATAATAAACGCCGCCCCTTCTTTTTTTTTCCCCCTTTTTTTTATCTCTGTGAATATGGCAAGGATGCAAAGTAACACCGTGTATAAGGTTACATTTTAGTAACGAATGAAACTAAGAGGGCAAATGCAACAACTTCAGTAAATAATATTTGTAAAAAAAATATATATTTTATACGCTAGGTTTCGAGTTTACGCTAGGTTTAGGTCAAAAAACATTATGATTTCTAAGTAAAAAGTGTTGTGATTACTCTCTTGCTTACGTTTGGTACACAAGTTCGGTGTACGAGTAAATCAAAATATGGAAGGCAGCGTCAAAAGCGTAGTTTTCAAGTCTGAACAGGATGATCTTAAAATATTTAATTTGTGAAAATGCCAATTTTTTGGAAAATTATGTTAACGTCGTATTTCTCTGTCTTAGTTAGAGGCTCTGTTAAAATATCGTCACTTGCTAAAATGTAACCTTAGATACGGATATGTGATGTGATGTTATCAAACATCAAAGCGAATAGGTCGTTTTTAGTATCATGGCGAACATTATAACCAATTTTGATATTTCAAATAAGATAGACAAGAAAATTACAACTTACTATGGTATTTTTTATTTTATCATTGAATGCTTACAACTTTTTCATATTTTTATATTTTAATTTCTTTACAAGTTTCTGTAAAAGTGCACACAAAAATTGATCAACCGTCACATCGGACGACATAGTTGATATTTTTTTGTGAGCAAAATTTACTTTTACAACTTTTTATAAATAAATAAAATAAAAATATTTCATTTCCGGCTGTTCATCCATAGTTTGTTTGAAATTTATTTTTTTAGAAACTATGTAAGGTAAGCTAGTGTATAATAGTTTCTTAGATTTATTTTAATTGGAGTCCAATAGTGAGTTTTTTTCACTGGTATTATTTTTAAAAGTCATGAAAAGATTAAGACGCGCCTGGCTTTGACTAATGAAATCTTACTGCCATATTGAATGTGATAGATATATAATAAATTATAGTTTTTAAGTGATAAGCATTCACTATGCAATCTAAATATATTTTTGCACTTGAAAAAATGACTACCAGAGGCGGTAATCGGACCCGCGTTCCTCGAAAACTGGGCGATTGCCTAACCTCTCGGCCACCCTGGCGTTGGCAGAGCCTGTCGAAATTTTCAAGTGCTTCTTAACGCTGTAATGCCGCGTTGCTTTCATCAATGTTATTGGGATTACACCCTCAACACTCGAAAGAAATACTATTGCAAGTATTTAACAATCGAAAGATGAAGCTTGCAAATACGATAAATTATTATAATATATTTTTGCACTTGAAAAATTCCAATAACATTGATGAAAGCAACGCGGCATTACAGCGTTAAGAAGCACTTGAAAATTTCGACAGGCTCTGCCAACGCCAGGGTGGCCGAGAGGTTAGGCAATCGCCCGGCATGCGAGGAACGCGGGTTCGATTCCCGCCTCTGGTAGTCATTTTTTCAAGTGCAAAAATATATTTTGATAGATATATGATAAAATGATGCTGATGTCTCACCAGTGGCGTCGGGCTCCTGCTTGACGTGCTGCGACAGCTCCGCCAGGCGCGCCTCGCGGAGCCGCCTCGACGCGTATAGGTTTGCATCTGATCAACAAATATATTGTTCACAAAAACCGTTGAGTAAGCAATGATAGTGTATTTAAAAAAACCGGCCAAGTGCGAGTCGGACTCGCGCGCGAAGGGTTCCGTACCATTAACTTAAAACATTAGACAGTATAGGCAAAAAAAAGTATATATTTTTATTTTATTTATAATTTCAAAAGTATTCATCACAGAATAACAATAAGAGTTTCTGCGCCTGTTTCTTAACGTGAGTGATTTGAAATTTATAGGTCCAAGACTTTAGAAATTACAGGGGGGCACCGTGTAAACAACTTTGGCGGGCTATATCTCGCAAATGGTAAAGCTGATAAAAAAGTGTTGTATGGAAACCCTACCTTATTTTCATAGTCCTTTTCAACGATACCCCACACAAGGGGGTGCACTCAAAAAAATAATTTCACCCCCCTTTACATGTATGGGGGAGGTACACTTAAAAAGGAGTAATTTAATTTTTTTGTATTTTAAAAAATGAGATCTATATGTGAAGTATCCTTGAACCAAGTAACATGCAAATCAGTCCATAAACGTAGAAGATATTCTGCTGTGACAGACTAGGACGGACGGACTGAACGATCTTATAAGGGTTCCTTGTCGGACTACGGAACCCTAAAAACCGGCCAAGTGCGAATCAGACTCGCGCACTGAGGGTTCCATACAAACAAAGGTTTTTTTCTAGGATGCAATCACAAATTCGCGTCGGACTTTTTCCTTTACTTGTACTGTTAGACCTTCCTTCTTGCCCAATTTCATGGTTCTAGGTCCATGGGGAATACCCCATAGGTTTTGATTCCTCTGCGAAATGTTAGAAAATAAGGCTAAAATGGACGTATCTTTAAGAAGCTCGATTTTCTCACAGCTTTAAGTAAAGTCATAAAAGTCATTTATTTATGCATGTAGACCCACTGGGGGCACTTATACACGTCCCAACATATATTTTTTACCTACCACTGCTTCGGGACAAATTCTGGGCTAGTGCTGAAAAGAAGCAGCGCAAGAAACTCAGTCACTTTTGTCAAAGCCTCTTTTAAAAATAATATTTTGATACAGAAATCAAAATTTTACTGGTGCGAGCTGGTCCACACGTTGACATCATTCAAATAATCGTCTACCTTATAATAACCCCTTAATTAATGATTTAAATTTATTAATTGGTAATTCTACAATATGTTGTGGTTATTTGTTAAAGAAATTGATACATTTCCCCATAAAAGGCTGACCAACCTTTTGAATTTACCAATTACATAGATACTTAACCATTCTATTTTAATGAGTTCTATGCTGATGTTTTGATAATAATTTTTGAATTTAATTAACCTGAATAAATACAGCAAGTTTATTTTTATTTCTAGTGTTAAGGGACCGCAGCCATATTTGATGTTAGTTACAACTTGATGCCTCCAAACGTTCCTGAGAAAAAAGGTCTTGACAGACAGAAGGACAACAAAGTGATCCTATAAAGGCTTCTTTTTTCCTTTTGAGGTACGGAGCCCTAAAAAGAGGTAGATATGTCATTAGCGCGCGGTAATTGCTTTTCTTAATTTTGCATTTAAACTTCGTACACACATGACATACGCGCAGGAGAAGAGACATATCTAGTTTTCTTTTATATACTATCATTGAAATTAGACATCTTACAAATAATAGTAACCTACCAATTTCATATTGGAGATTTGTATGGACAAAATTACGATTTTTTTTATTTCCAATGTTTTTGAAAATGTCTGAACCGATTTTTATACAAATAAAAAAATATTTGATTGGAATCCATAGTCAGATGGAAAAGAGCATACTGCGTATTTGAACTTCTCGAAAACGGAGTATTTGATAAAAATATAACTATGTAGTTAAAGTACTTAAACTAATGACAGACGTCAAACTGAACTAGGTGTTTCATTTATTGAAATATATCCCTATATAATATGAATTATTATCCCTATAAATAAATAATATGCATTACTAATACATTTTTTAAATTAAAATTTTTGGACCAGCCTGTATAAATATAAAATAGCTTCCATACAAAACACTTTTAAGGTAAGGTAAATAAAATATTAAATATTTATCCAATGCAAAAATGTGAGCTTAAAAATAAAATAACAGAATGGCTTTTGGACCTTAATTATGATGAGGTGGAAAAACTATTACAAGTTGTTATCTGATTGGGTGTTTGTCTGTCATAGCAGTGATATTTGGCATGTAACTTACTGTTTTTTAAGTGATAAGCATTCACCCGGTATGCGAGGAACGCGGGTTCGATTCCCGCCTCTGGTGGTCGTTTTTTTTTAAGTGCAATAATATATATGTAACTTACTGTGCGTGAACTATCTGTATACCCTAGTGGATTATAAATGCCGATCCCAAGTTTATATTGCTTAACGTACGGCTAGGGTACGCCAACCAATGTGTAACATAATAATATAAGTGACTAACAAAAATAGATTACTCTTATCTAACTTGTACTAAGCATGTTACTTAATTACTGGTATAATATGAAAATTATATGTATACATATTTTTAAGAAAACTCTTCGGTCTCAATCGAAAGAGCGAGGCACTCTGGCACAGGTAAGTATATGTTTACCTAAAAGAGTGCTTCAACAACTACAATTGTACAGTATCTTGTTGATGAATAAATCTTTTTTTTTTGGTACATCTTTGAAATGGTTTTATTATTATTATAATTAAAAGAAACTCACCTAATTGGTCCTTAGTTCGCTCATACAAAAATTTATCCTCCTCGCCATTAATATCCACTTCTTGCTTTATATGATTTTCATTAAAAAAATTCTGATTCTCCGTGATCCTGTGTTGTTCCTGCAATATCTGCAAATTGTGTTGCTGATTCCTCAACAACTCCACGCTGTCCGGATACCCGTTCGGATACCAAGTATCCGTTCGATTCGGATACTTCTCGCTGAAGTTCGGATACATATCCATTTTTTGGTAAGCATCTAAAGAGACCGATTTCGAATACGAATCGATCGGTTTATCGTATCCGTTATGAGACTTTCTTTCTAACGCGTACTTTTCAGCTTCATTGTTGTACTCTTCGTTCGTTTGAGGAATATAGTCTTCTTCCGACTTCGTGTAATCTTTTGGCGTGTCAAACTTTTTGGCATCGTATTCTGTACTTTTTGGATACTGGGTATCTTTCGGATATTGCGTATCTTTCGGATACTGGGTATCTTTCGAATATTGGGTATCTTTCGGATATTGCGTATCTTTCGAATATTGCGTATCTTTAGAATACTGCGTATCTTTCGGATACTGTGAATCTTTCGGATATTGCGTATCTTTCGCATAATGTGTCTCTTTGGGATACTGCCCCTGATCTTTGGGATACTGTTCCTGATCTTTCGGATACTGCTCTTTAGAATACTGGCTCTGGTCTTTATACGTATCCTTGTAAGTATATTCATTGTCGCTTAGTGGTTTATCATCGTACCCGTTCGGTTGAGTGTCATCTTCTTCGGAATTGACGGGGTCTGTCTGCATGATGGCGTCCTGCTTTCTCGGCTTGGTGTGGACAGAGAGGGGCGTATTCTGAGGCGGGTGGTGGGGGGCGATGCTGTTGGCTATCGCGTTTAGCGTGTGGAGACGGTGGTAGGCGAGCTATAAAGAGAGAGAGATAGCGTTAATTTTATTTATTTGGGGCTATTTGGGAAATAAATAAAGAAAATACATTCATCAGCATATAAATATTATACGTCATTATAAATTAGTAATTTTACAGACAAAAAACAAGAAATGCCTAATTATTTAACAAATAAAATACCCGACTGCAAAATGTTATAAGTTTTGAAATGATCTTTTTACAAGCTTTCATATGATATCCATATTGTTATCCTTACCCTGACCCTTTACCTTAACCCTTTCAGAACCCACGTGCACAATTAAAAACAAAGTTTAGAAAGTATACATGACTAATTTTATTAAATAGGAAGCGAGACCTCATTTGTGCAAATAAAGAAAAACCTCATTTTCTCAAAAATTACTGCCTACATTTTTATTTTGTATTTCTATAACTCTTTTCAAATAGTTAACAAATATAGATTTTATCAATTCAATCGAAGTTAAAAAAAATTATTGAGTTTTGAAAGGGTTAACTTCCTCTCCCCGTTTTTTTCATAAACAAAGCTAAAATTATGCTTAAAAAAAAACTAAACTTTAATTCTACTATTACCAATAATTACAACACACATGAGCAAATGATAGTTCTTCTTATGCTCGTTTGCTATACGATATTCACCCTTGGGTAAGCCGCGAATGAAAATACTCGACATAACATGTCCTCCTAGTCGAATTCCGACTACGGCGGCCAATCTCAACAGAGATTAGCCAACTGCGCGGGAGATATTATAGTGCACAAGTGTGTGCGCAATACACAGGTGCACTCTCAGTACCTTCACTCTCGTAGTCCGGTGAGACGACAATCCGACATGACCGTAGAGATCAGGCGCAGGACCAACGGCTTAACGTGCTTTCCGAGGCACGGGGGTGTTAACACCACCAACTTCCTGACTCCGGAGCTGTGTCTGAGTAATTTCAAGACCATAATCCAATTTTAGCCCAACCCGGGATTAACTTAATCAATAACTTTGAAAATCTGTTTTCTTCTAATGCCCGGTTCCTATATTCGTAAAACGAATCGTTTTCGTTACGAACAGTTATCTAATCTACCATACGTAAGCTAAAACAGTTCCTATAAAAAACTACTCGTTAAGTAAATTACTGACGGCTTGTACTAACGGATGAGAGGGCTACCAATGACGATTCGTAAGTGTATTGTATAGGGATGACCGTTTTAAGTGTTCCTATAACTTTCGGCAAACGTCAAAGAACTGTCAGAGTTACGGCGCGTAGTTGATTTGTTTACTAGCCGATTTCGGGAGGTTATGTAGTGTTTTGATCGAAAAGTGATAATAAATATTTGTGATGGCAAATAATACGAATTTCAATAGTGATTTAGAAATGTTATATTATATATTTTTATATTATGTCATGTTTTTTTAATTGTCCCACTTTAATTTCAACTGCTCTTTCTGTCTGGGGATTGAACCACACTTGGCATTTAAAGGAGCAGTCAGAGAGGCTTCATCTTTTTGTTTATTGGTGGTGGCGTTGGTCTCTTTGCTGGTAATGATCGGGTTGCTTTGGATCAGGTCAATTAGACTGGGTACCTCATCCTTGGTCATGGTCCTTTTACTTTTCTGTAAACAACAAAAGCTAAAGTTGCAACAAAAAACAATTTTGTATTTCATCTTCATCATCATCAAATTTAAGAGCTAGCCTCTTGTCGGTGGAGTTTTTTCCATTCCTCTCTGCTTTCGCCCTTCTTCTCTTAACCTCCTGATACGACCCGACATTTATCTTTTCTTTTATTTGCTGCATGTAGCTTATTCTTGGTCTTCCTCGCTTCCTTTTTCCTTCTATTCTTCCTTCTATTATCGTTTTAATAAAATTGTCGTGTCGAATCAGGTGGCCTAACATTCGTCCCCTCCTACACTCTATTGTTTCCATCAATCTCCTTTTTTCCCTAACCATAGACAAAACTTCTTCATTTGTTTTCTTCTCCGTCCAACTTATACGCTCCATTCTCCTCCAGCACCACATCTCGAAGGCTTCCAGTCTCTCTCTGTCCCTCTTTGTTATTTCATCTTACCGGTAAAACATTATCCATTGCTCCTTATTGGCTTTTTTTTATCGAATTTTTCGTAAATAAACGGCTAACAAATTGGCAATAATTGTCGTGGTAATTATTTGACAACAATTTTTTTCTTACGTCACTTGAGACTCGACCCGTCACTGCGTTTTGTTCACAGCGACGCTGAAAACTTATCATCATAAATATTACAGGATTACATAGTTTATTCCTTACAAACTCATAAAAAGTAGTTTTATTACTAAATTATTATATTTTTCTAATAAAAAGTCATGTAAGTTCGTAATTACGTATTGACTTACCAATCGTATCGTTCCAATATTTTGCGCACTAACGAAACACACTGAGGGCCGGACGGAGGACGGATTCATTGGTAAGACAAAAACTAACGGACGCTCGCCGAAGGTAGGCGGCCTTAACACATTGTGGAACACCAAGTTACGCATAGTTGTTAGTAGCTGTAAAACGAATGGTAGCTATGATACAATGACGGTTCGTAGAATAAAGGAACCGGGCATAAGTAAATAACAGAAAATCAAGTCAGCAATACAATATCGGTTTCGTTTCGTCTGGCTTATAAGTCATTCGGGTGACATTGTATTGTTTTGGCATATTTGATTTAGTTTGACTTGGAATATACTAGACGCACTGACCTCTATAGAACAAGTACGCTGGACTAAAAATTCACTGCGAACTGACAGATAATTTTTGTGCGCCCCATACAGACTATAAAGGGAAGTAAAATAGAGTAACTTCACAACCTTATATAAAATCCACATACCTCAACATATGTTGAGATATGTGGATTTTACATAAATTATTATTATTAAGGCATGAGCTAAAAACCAGTGTCGTGGTATGCCTTCAGCTCCCACGATTCATGCCGAGCAGATGCTTTTTCGTTAGATCACCCTATATTTGTAACATTTTTTATTACCTATCATCATATTAGCCTATTGCAGTCCACTGCTGAACATAGGCCTCTCCAAGACGGCGCTAACTTCCATCCTCCGCTTTTCGCATCCAGCCACCACCGGCCACCTTCCTCAGGTCATCGGTCCACCTAGCAGGGGGGCGTCTAACACTACGTTTCCCGAGACGTGGTCTCCATTCGAGATCCTTTCTACTCCAACGCCCTACCTTTATTACCTATATTGTAACCGATTGCCTATTTAATGATTTTCTTTCATTCTATCTTTTCCCTCTTTAAACACAGCAACTGACTAAAACCACTCACATTGACGTCAGACACTTCAGCGTTGGTGACAGGAACCTCAGGGGCCAGAGACGTGTGATGGTGGTGTGGCAGCGGCCATTTGTCGGACTTGTCACTGCGGAAAAGAAAGTGTCATGTTTTTACTACGGTAAAAATTGAACCCTTATAGGATTTCCACTTTGTTGTTCATCTGTCTATCAGGAAGACCCTTTTCTATAATTAATAGAATCAGGCGTTACTTTGCGGAAATCCATTATCAGATGGGAAAAATAAAATACAATTATTTTGCTTTAAATTTCCGCTAAGAGACGCTAGCGCAGGCAACAAAACCACACCAACCGCAACCGCTTTGAGTACCAGTTCAGGCAAATGCAGAATGCACCGCCCTCCCTCCCTCAATACGCATGCACTACAGCTAATGCAGTTGTTAGTTACCAACACCAACGTGCAAAAAACCTCGACGCGTTTCGCCACTCCACGCGGCATCCTCAGGAGATGTTGTCGCCTCGGCTGAGCACGGACGACTGAAATGAGTCGCTAGCGTCTCTTAGCGGAAATTTAAAGCAAAATAATTGTATTTTATTTTTCCCATCAGACCCTTTTCTCACCAACGCATGGAGGTGTCAAGTCAAAATTAACATCAAAGAAATAAAATCCAGCTTTTAAGTCAACACAATCGAAAGATACTTCTAACCAGGCGGTTGCGGGTTCGAATCCCGCAAGGGGCAAATGTTTGTGTGATGAGCACGAGCATTTGTACCTAAGCCATGGATGTTTATATGTATTTAAGTATTTCTATCCGTTATCCTAGTCACCATAGCACAAGCTCACGCTTAGTTTGGGGCTAGGTAATTGGTGTGTTTGTTGAAACAATTTATTTTTATTTATTTATACGGCTATTTTGCTTAAAGCTTTGGAGCCTGAGGCCCTACTGTAGACGATGCGTATTTTCGAGTCTACCCATCACGCTCGTTCGCGTTGTCATCCTGTCGTTAGTGAAAGGGACGGCCTCTGTGGCGATGGCGACATCTTGAGGCTAATTACGTAACTCTGTTGCTAACAATTCAGGATTGAAATCGCTTGAAAATGTCACATTTGACAACTTCAGTTACTCTGTTAAGCTGGCCATTCACGGTCAGTTCAAAAAATGACTCTACTCACTAGCATAAAAATAATATGAAAACTGACTTTCATTCAGTGCTGCTAGAACGTGGGCAATCCTCACGCAGGGGGGACTTTTAGTTTTTTTAATTTAGTGGGTAAAATGGGCGAGGTCTTAGAACCGGTAAAATATTGGCAATTTTGGAAAAAAATAATAACGTTAAGTTACTTTTTTAGTAGTCTAGATTTTTACTATCGATATTGAAAGCGTAAAATTTTGGTCGTACCTCAAACCGACTAATTAGTGTAACTGGCCGTGAATGGCCAACTTTAGCAACAAAACTTTGATTGAAATGATTTCATTCAAAGTTACATAATCAACTACCTTGCCACTGTCGCCTACTTTAGCAACTGCAACAGACGCCACACGCCCTCGGCTTCTACAGGCTAGATGGCGCTGTTAGCCCGCTCCATACAGCACAAACCGCGATTTGTAAGATTTAGCACTTTGCTTGATACGTCAAAGTTCACGTCGTTCATTTTGGTTTTGCATCCTTGGAGACGATTAGTTGTTAATAATTTGTACGAGTACATTCTGGAAATATTTTAAATTTTAATTCTCTGCTTTTTAAATTATCATAAAATCATACAAAACCCCGCTAATAAAGTGGCTCACTTAGTACGGTTTTTCTATCTATTAAGTCGATTAATGACAATCTTCTTTGGGCAGAAGGAAAGTCTTAAAGCACAAGTAAAGAAAAATATTGATCCATCACAAAAAAAAATGCTGCAAATACCCACACAAGTTTGTACGGAACCCTGAGAGCGCGAGTTCGACTTGCCTTGCACTCGCTCGATTTTCCTTTATAGATTTATTTATCTCTATTTCCATTATATCTGGCTGGCGTTAGTGTTGATAAAGTGAGTGAATGAATAAGCATGTAAGGATGTCTCTGTCTACATCTACATTTCTTCTACACTAATATTATAAAGACGAAAGATTTGATTGTTTGTTTGTATTGAATAGGCTCCGAAACGACTGGACCGATTCAAATTAAATTTGGTACAGAGATAGTTTGAGACCCTGGGAAGGACATAGGCTACTTTTTGTCGCGATATAAAATCATAAAGGGGGTGAAATGGGGGATGAAAGTAAATAAGGGAAATTCGTCTTTATCTCTATTTCCATATAATGATCTGGCTGGCGCGCGGTTAGCGTTCAAGTAAGGCTCCTCGCAGATGGGCCACCGAACACCGCCACCGGTGGCTGGCGCGCGCCATACCCTTTGACCTCGCGCAAACGAAGGTGCTCGGTGGCCGCTACAATTCGGTATAAAAAGTAAATTTTAAGGTATATGTTTTATATTTTTCCCTTGAAGTAGACTAATAAATTAAGAACATAATTTGAGTATTTTGAATTTGATTCGGTAGTTATTTTGTAATTAATTATTAAAAATGTAAACTTGTGTCGTAAGCTAGCCTATGATGACTTTCTCTCATATTTACAGGACTGTCTTTCGAAGCAAACTGTTTTTTCGATTGGAAACTCTTGCAAATACTAACGTCATATGTTGGTTTCCGGTGCGTTCAGAGGGCATATAAAGGATAAATTATACTTCGTATTTTCGTAAAAATAAGCCCCATATTTCAACTTTAGGTGGTATAAGTAACTCTGTATAGTGATTATGGGCATACAATATCTAAATGGTTTTGAAATTACCATATGTTTTTTATACTTTACGAAGTGATACTCATCTGCTAAAACCTTTGACAGAAAGTTTTGTCTTAATGGCGAGTGGCCGCGACCAGTGGCGTGTCGCGAACACTTAGTCGCAAGCGACCGCCACTCGCTTCACGTGTGAGGCGAATTAAAAATAATGTAAACAGCTTGTCGCTAGCCGCCGGTGGCTGAGATCTTGGCCCATCTGCGCGGAGCCTAAGCGAGTGAATAAGCAAGTAAGGATGTCTCATTCACTCAAAGATAACTATCGATCTATCTCTAATCTTCAAGTGCACAGCCGAAATTCAAGGCGCGCCACAGTAAAATCTAATAGTAGCATATTTTTGCAAAGATATCCTATCATAATAACATTTGATAACTAGATAACGTTAACCTTTGAAATGCGATAATTACGTCATGGTTAACGGGATGACGTCACAATAATCTAAATCAGTACCGTTACCATGAGTTTACGGCGGTTTTACTCGCTAGCGACGACGTAAAAAAAGTGTATGGAAAATTGCACAGCGCCTCTAGCGGTTACTTGGAGAACTAAAATTATCCATACACTTTTTTTACGTCGTCGCTAGTGAGTAAAACCACCGTAAACTCATGGTAACGGTACTGACAATAGTAAATTATAATGATGTCGGAGCCTTGAAAAGGTGATAGATGAGTTCCCCTGCAACTTTTTTCTCTATTACAAGAACCTCGAAAACAGACCGAAAAATATCACCTTACCATACAAATGTACCAAGCCGCTTTACTAGTTAAATGTGTAAATAAACTGTGCCCGAATTAGAAAGTGACAGAAAACTCTAGTGCTACACTCCAACCAGTGCGTAAAAAAAAGACAGAATACTTCGGCGTTCCTTTTGCTGTAGCGGACGGTGCGGCTCTTCCTGATGACTATGACGGTGAGCCGTCGGCGTTCAGCTTAGGCAGGTTCTGTGAGGGCACGCCGTCTTTGCTGCCATTACTATTCATATAAAGATCCTGGTCTTCATAAGCCGAAAGTACACGACACTCACGAATTGCCTTCAGATCTGCTTTCTATACGTTTACCTGAACAGAGGCCTGACAGTGTGGTAGAAAAGAGACAGAACACTCATTTGACGTTCTCTTACTTGCTTTCGCTGCATCTGACGTGAGTCAAAAAGAGACAGAAAACTCAATTGACGTCCTCCTAGCCTTTAAACTAGTTTCAAAGACACAGAAAACTCACTTGCCTGGCAGTGTCTTAACTAGAGAGAGATGGCAAACTACTGCCAAAGCGTTGGCTGGAAAGACAGACCATTTATTTGGCGTGCCCGAGTAAGAAAGAGAGAGAAATCTAACATGAAAGAGACAACACTAATTTGGCTTCCTCTTACTTGCTTTAACTGCATCTGACGGTGCCCAAGTAAGAAAGAGACAAAACACGCCTATGCTAGAAACAGGTGTTAGTCACTCAGTTCTGACGGCACCTACGCTAAAAAAACATGGAACGCTCACTTACCATCCTGATTTTCTCCTACTCCGTTACCAAGAAATCTGTGCTAAAAGAGCCAAGTGGGCTATGTTAGAAAGAGAGGCTACACTCACGTGGCGTCCTCCCTCTTGCCCTCCCTGTAGCGGACGGTGCGGCTCTTCCTGATCACCATGACGGTGCCATCTGCGTTCAGCTTGGGCAGGTTCTGTGACGGCACGGCGTCTTTGCTGAGGGTCTTCCATTGACCTGAAATGAACAGAAAAATATAAATCACTAGCTGTAGCCTGCGACTTCGTCTGCTTATACCAGGCCTTGGTCCTTAAGCAAGATGCAATCTATTCTAGCCTCGTAAGGCCCAACATTAAATAACATCTCATAAATTATTGCCCAATGTGCTCACCTAATGACATATTAATTCTTAATAGCTACGGCCCGGATCAAAAACTTAAGTTACAATTATTAAGAGTAAAGAAATGAAATATATATAATTCTGTGAACTTAATATAAATAAATGTTATTATAATGTATGTATATAATATAAATACATATCCATAAATACTAAATATAAATAAATATATATGAAAAAATAAATAAATATATATGAAAAAAATATTCATTCATACCAAATACACATAAGCGAGAAAATTTTATATGTGATCAGATGAGGACGATGGGCGATAATTGAAAGCATGTGGATATAAGTTTGGGCTGTAAATAAAATCTAGTTTATGTCATAATATGAGGTCATTGAGCCTTACGAGGCTATAGCACAGAATAGGTACTTACTAATACCTATTCTAGTACTCCGTACAAAAGTTTGACTTTGCAATGAAACTCGAAGAAATATCTACTCAATGTTGCCAACATATGGTGTAATTTAGTTAGCCTCAGAGTCAAACACATTTTCGTTCAGACACCTACAGAAATCCATTGCAAGACAATTTCATTCTTATAACTCTGGAATATCATTCATAATACCGTAAACCTATTCAGTAGCGTACTATCATGCGACGCGATAGGGTTGACTGCTACAAGAAGCTACTAACGCCATCTAGCGCACTTTTCTAGCACTCCATTCATTCTAGTCAAGCCAGCAACGTAGTGCCGCGCGTCGCCGTTGAATAAAACCTCGTTGCTCGCTTGCGAGACCTAAGTTGATTAGCCCACCACGATGGGTCGACGCGTGTCGGTAAGTTTTTGCTACGAGGGTCAAACTGAAAGTTCTTAGAACTGGCCACTTATAAACAATATAATAAAAAAAATATTCTAAAATTTGAAAATAGAACTCTTTGCCAATATTACTGAGTATATATTTCATTCATTTGTCATTTGTTTTACGACTTGGCGGCAAATTGAAAATTGTCTGTGTCACGTCAAAATGAATTTAACACGAGAAAATTTTCGTACAATGATTTTTTATGACTTTCGATGTCATTTAAGTCAACAAGAAAGTTATGATAGACTACGATTGGCCTTTCATGATGAAGCCCCATCTCGTGCGACTGTTTACAACTGGTTTAATGAGTTTAAACGTGGTCGCACTAATCTCACTGATGATGTACGTGAGGGACGGCCTTCTACGGCGACGACTGAAAATAACATCTGTGTTGTGCGGCGTATGATAGAGACTGACAAAAGAGTGACCTATCAGCAGATTCGGACAAGCTTAGGCATCGGTATGAGTCAAGTGCACAGAATCCTCCACGAACATTTAGCGGTCAGGAAGCTTTGCGCCCGGTGGATACCTCATAATTTGACTAAGGCTCAAAAACTCCATCGTGTGGATTGGTGCCGTAAAATGATTGAAAGATTTAACGGAGGTGACTCAAATGCTGTGTTCGACATACTAACAGGTGACGAAAGCTGGATTTACTGTTATGATCCTGAAACCAAAAGACAATCTGCTCAGTGGGTGTTTCCTTTCGAGGAGTTGCCAACTAAAGTGAAGAGAGATCGAAGTGCGGGAAAAAAAATGGTGGCCTCGTTCTTTGGAAGGATAGGTCATTTCGCAACAATTGTGTTAGAGGATCAAAAAACAGTTTCTGCAGAATGGTACACTACCAATTGTTTGCCACTTGTCTTTGAAAAAGTTCGAGAGAAACGACCTCGCAGTAGGATCCTCCTTCACCACGACAACGCCTCGTCGCACACCGCCAAGCGAACGATCGACTATTTGGCGACATCAAACGTTGAATTACTGGGTCACCCGCCGTATAGCCCCGACCTCGCGCCTTGTGATTTTTATTTATTTCCAAAAATTAAAGAAAAACTTAAAGGAAAGCGGTTTATGAATGCTGAAGAAGCGGTGGCTGCGTATCGCGATGCCATTGAAGAGACCCCTAAGGACGAGTGGGCAAAGTGCTTTTCCCAGTGGTTCCATCGCATGCAGCGGTGTATTGACGTCAATGGACAATATTTTGAAAAGATATAATAAAACTAATAACTGGCTAATGTAATCAGTTTTTGATTTTCTAAGAACTTTCAGTTTGACCCTCGTACCTACGCGGGCAGTTACACAGGCCTGTCTATAGCAAACTTGGCTAATGTCAAACTACCTATGTAACAGTCTCGTGTTTTATAGCGATTCGTTTTAGAATAGATTGCATCTTGCCTACGTGCCCTGGCTCAATTGGCCGTTTAGGTATAAAGCTACAAGTACAGTCGGCAGCACGTCAGGTTCCCCATTTGTACTACGTAAACCACTTGTATTACGTAGGCAATAGAGGCATTGTAAGGTCAAAGTGGGGTAGCGAATAAGGGCGGTCTTAAAGTCAAAGTGGGGTAGTCTGACGTGTAGCTTTGTGTAGTACAGTCAACGGCACGTCAAGATACCCATTTGAAATACAAAAACAACTTTTATTACGTAGGAAATGGAGGCGGTCTGAAGGTCAAAGTAGGCTAGTCTGACGTGCGGGGGAACCTTTGCTATAATTTAATTTTCACTAACGCGTATGTGGCGCCTAAGACTTAGATAAGTTGAGCTAAGTTCCTGTAACTTACAAGCCCAATTTGCCGTACTATAGCGCTGGGTATATAGAAAACAGCCTATATTACAAGCTGGACGAAAGTTTGTAAAAAAGAAAGTAAGTTCGGGATATTAGAACTGCTAGAATTAAAATATAACCCGGGTCCCGGCTCGGGCCAAAATTTGTTTCTGGGTTTTTCTGTCTTGAAATATCTGAGACAGCTCCGGAGTCCGGAAGTTGGTGGTGTTAACACCCCCTTGCCTCGGAGAGCACGTTAAGCCGTTAGTCCTGCGCCTGATCTCTCTACGGTCATGTCGGACTGCCGTCTCACCGAATTATGAGAGTGAAGGAACAGAGAGTGCACTTGTGTATTATGCATTATATCTCCCGCGCTGCTGGCTAATCTTTGTTGAGATTGACCGTCGCAGTCGAAATTCGGCTAAGAGAACATTATTGAATATAACTCAATCGACGTTAACGAATCAAGTTACACATTTATTTGCGGTTTCCTTATTTTGGGCCGTACGAAAAATAAAAACCGGGCAAGTGCGAGTCGGACTCTCGCACTGAGTGTTCTGTACGTACAAACGAAAAGGTTTTTTTTGCAAATTAAACCACAAATTAGCGATTTTCTAATTGTTTCCTTTACTTGTGCTGTAAGACCTTCCTTCTTACCATATCTCATGATTCTACGTCTATGGAAAGTACCATACACATTTTGATTCCCCTGCGAAATGTTACAAAATAAGGTTAAAATTGCCATAATTTTAGATTACGTTGATTGAGAAGCTTGATTTTTCTACAGCTTCAAAGATACTGCAGACATAAGTATTTGATGTTAATTTCAACTTGATACCTCCACGCGTTCCTGAGAAAAAAGATCGTGACAGACAGACGGACAACAAAGTGGCTACAACAATTTCTATTTTCTTTTTGATGTACGGAACGCTAAAAACAAACAATAATTTATTTGGCAAGTGTTAAGTTATGATATTTATTCATCAATGTCTAATGAATCAATAAAATGGCATGTAGGTAATTAGTTTCAATTGTTGTTTTAATTATTTTAATCTGTTACTATACTGTTGGCGAATGCGACAATTTCCACTTAACACTTGAATTTTGACGTTTATTCTATCGCTCGCGTTCTGTGACGAGTGGGTAGGGGCACTCGTTGCGGTTCCGAGCGGTCGAGTGCAGTCGATCGAGTGATTCAAAGATGCGAATCAACGAAAATCAGTAGAAATCTGCAAGCGAGTGATTCCAAAATAGAGCTCCGGACATGTATGTAAAATAAAAATGCATAAACATAATAAGGACAAAAGATATTTATCATCATCATCCTAACGTCATCCCGGTTGTGCACTCGCACGCGAGGGCTTAGGGTCCGGTGACCATGATCCAGGATGTGGCAGATCAGGTAATTGCAGTGGAGCGACTGCCATCTGACCTCCGTGACACTGTTAACAGGGGAACCTGACCAGGATCATGGGTTTACACATTCAGTCGCCTGAATGTGCAGGTTTGAGATGTTTTCCCTCGCCATAAGAGCATCGGTTAGTGAAACTAATGTACTTAACTCAGAAAATGTCATTGGTACATGGCGGCACGTGGGATCGAACCCGGCTCCTCCCGCATGAGTTAACTCGCTAGCCACTACGCCACCGACACTCTTTATAAATAGTATAGAAGATATTACAATAGGCTTTAATTTTGACGTAAGCGGATTCTAACGCAGTCTTCTCACTGACCTTCAACCCTTGTCATTGAGAATGCACTTGTAAAATTAAATTATCTTCGAACGAAGCTGAAGCCACGTGTATTGTCTTGTATGCTGTAGTAATATGTGAATTTCCTGCCATTTTGACTTTTAACCGATTTCAAAAAAGGAGGAACTTTTCGATGAGCGATTTCCCTAGTGTCAATCAGTAACTTAAAAATCCGCTAGATGGCGTTAAACAACGTAAGTTAGGGGGATTGTATTTTTCTGTTTGGACCTATGGTTGACTGGTAGAGAATGCTTTAGCGCTAAGTCCGCCATTTGTACAATAAACTGTGTGCAAAAAGTTTAAATAAATAAATAAATTTTATTAATGACAAAGGCTGGTTTTATGTGTATGTTTAGCGTGTTTTAGATTCACGCGTACTAACAGGTAATTTTTTAACAATTAAGTGATTATCAAAGTGTTTTTTTCGACGCAATATTTATATAACTTAGATGAATAGCGCCATCTATCGACATAAAGTTAAACTAAAGTTTTGAGCTGTCAAAAAATCCCTCATTCAATGTGTTACATGTATTGGGGCTAGGTAATTGGTGTGTATGTTGAAACAATTTATTTATTTACTAGCAGTTCCCCGCGACTTCGCCTGCGCCAAAAGTCGGATTTACATACAAACTTTCATCCCCCATTTCACCCCCCTGAAGATTTTATATCGCTACCAAAGTAGCATATGTCCTTCCTAGGGTCTCAAACTTTCTCTGTACCAAATTTTATTTAAATCGGTTCAGTAGTTTCGAAGTAATTCAATATAAACAAATAAACAAACAATCAAATCTTTCCTCTTTATAATACACTGGCAGTTCCCCGCGACTTCGCCCGCGCCAAAAGTCGGATTTTCCATACAAATTTTCATCCTCCATTTCACCCCCCTGATGATTTTATATCGCAACAAAAAAAGTCTATGTCCTTCCCAGTGTCTCAAACTATCTCTGTGCCAAATTTCATTTGATTCGGTCCAGTAGTTTCGGAGCCTATTCGATGCAAATAAACAAACAAACAAATCTTTCCTCTTTATAATATTAAGTATAGATAAGGGATGTTATGGAGCTCCGTAACCGTAACCGAAACTATCGGATATCCGAAATAAAAATCTATTCGTAACCGTAACCGAATCCGATATAAAAGTTTCGGATAATTTCGGATAAGGGTGGAGTCTAAATGAAACATGTATTGACCGGTTTTTGTTTTTCCCGGCCGAACCGACACACCGCTCGCGCGAGACGCGAGTATTGCAAAGTTTGTTTACATAGACAGTCATTAACTCGAAAAAGTGAAGGAAAAGTGTTGTGTTGTATAGTATTACCTAGTAACCTACCAAATTTTTTGATGAAGTGAATGCAGATTCTGCAAAATGTAAACAATGCGATAAATACTTCTCACGGAAAGGAGGAGATCCTACGTCACTAAAACTATATCTAAAATCAAAACACAGTGTTAAGTACGAAGAACTTTTGTTACTGGAAAAATAAATCAATAGACCCCACAAACTTATTTAAAAAACTAATGTTCTACTTGATTATAATTTTTGTTATTGAATTTTTAGTAAATAAAACTAAAAATTCTTAATTAAGTAAATAGCTAAAACAACAACTTATAAGATTCATTGTAATACCAAATAATAACCCAGAAAATATTAAATTAATATTTATTTGCATATCCGTAACCGTATCCAAAACCGAAATAATATTATTCTGATATCCATATATGGATATCAGAATAATATTATTTCGGTTATATCCGAAATTCCGGGTGGAATTTCGGATATATCCGAAATTCCATATCCATAACATCCCTGATGCTTCGGGTAATCTATAGTATAGATTATGTTCCCCGATTACTCAAAGACGTCAGGACCGATTTGGAAAATCTTTGTCTTTGAAAGGCTAATTTATATCAATCATACATTTATATTTGTATGAAACTGAGATACGCGGGACATTATCAATTCTCCCTTAGACAACATTTGTGGGACTTTACATCTAACTATGCCTATATATTGGGCTCGATTCCTATGCTAAAGATAAATTTAAGTTCAATCTCTCTTTTTCTATACCAAGCAACCGAAAGAAAAATTATTTAGCAACGTCGGATTAAATACCTGTCTCTAGTGACATCTACCTGATTTACAAAAAAGCATATTCGTGATATAAAAACACAGCAAAAATATTGACGTAATTATTGTCTGGCTTTGTAACAGTTTTTATATTAGTTACTAAAATGGATATAGTTAACCATCGGTTACTTTTGTAAAAGACAGAAAAATATACATATCGTCGAAGCTAATTGAAAACTAGTGATACCCGCTCCGCATGAGTGCAATTTAAAATCTTTTGCATATAAAAATACCGGCTAAGTGCGATTCAGACTCGCGCACGAAGGGTTCCGTACCATTAACTTCATTAGACTATAGAATTACGCATTAGGATGTATTGCGTTATTCATTAAAATGTGTATCAGTCGCAGAAGATGAATTTTAAAGCGCGGGAAATACTGTTGGCGAATCAGCACGCTCGCGCGTCTTTATCCTGTTCCGCTATTGGTCATTAGCTGCCGCCATGCTAGCGTTCGCGAGAGTCAAATGAAACTAATACCTGCAGTGTACTATAGACCTTAAAGCAGTTCTTCTAAGGTTTATTGTAAATTTTAGCTTTTTCGTTAATCTTCGGAGCCATACTTTCTTTTCTGCGTGAACGAAGATTCACGACGCGCCTTATCAAGTGGGTACTACTGGACTACGGTACCCTAAAAATTAACCAATCTTCGACTGAATCACCCAATTTCGTTCCATCAGTAACAAATTAGTATACTTACACTCTGACGCTTCACCCGTAAACGGGTTTGACAATAACAATATAATACACTTGCGAGCAAAAGAACTGAAACACATCAGTTTTTTTTCTACATTTATAATATTTTTTTATTATTATATTTTTATATATAGCAATTTCTACTATATTAAAATTTGCACTCAAAATTCGACGGCCTTCTGATGGGACAACCCACGACCCTTCGCCATCCGGGTGAAGAGCCGGCTCCCTAAAAATTGATTTTGACATTTACCTCCGCGCGGGGAGCGGGCACCACATTTATCGATATACTCTACTACAGCAGCAACACAGTTCAATATTGCTCAGCCTGCTTGTAGCCTCAGGCTCAGAATGAAACGCCGTATGTCACAAAACGGTTTTTCGTGCATAATGTGGAAAATATAGACTGTAATAAAATACTCTTAATACATTCACTAATTTAGTATAAGGGCCTTCTATTTAGGCCAAAAGCTCAAGTAAGTCAAGAGAAAAAGGTAATATAAACTTTTAAACTCATCGTTTTACGAATAAAATTAATGCTATTTAACTTTGCGAATTACGGTTTTGCTTAATGCAGATTTAAGTTAAATATTTGAAGAAAACTACACATATATTTGGAATGTGTAGACCACGTGCTTACTTGAGTCCACTTCTTAATGCTACCTTTTATAAAGGGAGCCAGCCGCCACTGAATGTTCTCCCGATTGAGCTACCGAAGACGTCAGTTTTAGTTACTCTACGAATGGTCAGGCTTTTTTTTCCAATACTAAAATAGAATTTTAAATAATACTTTTCGATTCGTTTTGCACAAAAAATTGATCGACCGTGTCGTCCGGTGGAATAGACCAATATATTATTGTTTAGAGAGAGAAATCGGCGGTGGATTCGTGGGGTATTATTTATTTATTATTGCAAATTTGGGCCAAGTACAAGCCAGCTTGTGGCGCAGTGGCGGCAGCGCTTTGGTAGTGATATCAAAGTTAGGCAACCCACGACGCGGTCGTGATTGGATGGGTGACCATTTCGACCATTTAAGTGACATCCATGACAAGCATCTCCCTGCTTCGCAAGGCACTTTAAGAAGTTGGCCCTGGCTAATATCGGTATTAGTCGTTCAGCCTAGTCAGAGGCCCTAGGGCGGCTTGATAACATTTGACAGTAAGATTTGTCACTTGCCTTACAGGCACCCCTCCACCAATTCGCACTGAGTCCGCGTGGTGGAGTATGGCTCGTACCTCCTCATAGTTGAGGTGTGGCCTTTTCCCAGCAGTGGGATCTATATAGGCTGACTTTACTTTTTACAAGCCAGCTCGACCAGTGATTGGTCTATTGTGGCAGCCCTTTTGATTATAGCTCACTACTTATGCCCGTTGAATCCAGGGGGCTAATTACGTTACTCTGTTGCTAACAATTCAGGATTGAAATCGCTTGAAAATGACACATTTGACAAATTCAGTTACTCTGTTAAGCTGGCCATTCACGGTCAGTTCAGTCTTAGAACCGGGAAAATATGGACAATTGTGGTAAAAATTATAACGTTAAGTTACTTTTTTAGTACTTATGCCTATAGCCTAGATTTTTATTACCGATATTGAAAACGTAAAATTTTGGTCGTACCTCAGACCGACTAATTAGTGTAACTGGCCGTGAACGGCCAACTTTAGCAACAAAACTTTGATTGAAATAATTTCATTCAAAGTTACATAATCCACTGCCAGGAATCGACCGATTTTCGGTACGATGCTTTATTATTATTACAATAATTTGCCGGGCGGTTCGGTTTATTTGCACCCAAGTGTCTTCGCAGCACCAACGCACATGTATGACATAAGTCACGTGAAATTGCGACGCACACAGTAAGTTATAATACGACCGATCGTCGGTGAAATCACAAAAACAAACAAGGAAAAGGTGAATTGGTGATGTGTTGGGAAAACCGGGGCGATTAAATGTGTTGTGTCAGAGTTGGCGGTTGAATTTATCGCTACAACGAGGTGAAATGCCCAATCCTAAACAATATCAATGATCGAAAATATTTGCTTATTTAAACACAATTTTACGGATTACTTGGCGGTTTATTTATTTATTTACTGTCCTACCCCAGGTACATAAAAAGCTTTATATTTCTTAATTCTTATTTAATCAATCAATCAATCATTAAAATTCAAAAAAATAAACTTATTAAAGACCAATTATGTGCCAAAAAGGTCTCTGCTCAGCATTAATCTAAAATAATAATTTGGGATGGGAGGGATTTTAATAACACCTTAAAAATCCAAGTCAACCTCACCTGCACGTGGTGCATCCTGCTGAACAACAAACGAGGCTCTGACGCCAAACACCCACCAACCCGCATTGGACCAGCGTGGTGGGTTATGGTCCAAAACCCCCCAAACGTATGCCAGTACATTCCACACAGCGGCCCCAAGTTCCCGGCGGTGACAGGGGCTCTCTCAGCAACGACGGTAGCGGGAGTACCCCTGGAACCAGAAGTGCGAAGAATCTCCGGGCGGAATCGATTACCCGTCCGACCAAAGCTTACGATAAAACGGATACCGAATATTTGAACATTTTGACATATAACGTTCAGACACTGCTTTCAGACGACCGTCTTTTTGAACTGGAAAACGCGTTGCAAGACATCAAATGGGACGTAGTAGGCATGTCGGAGGTACGCAGAAAAGGCGAACAAACTCAAGAAAACAACAATAGTGTATTTTACCACTTTGGGCAAACGGACGGACTCTACGGAGTCGGATTTTTGGTATCCAAGAGATGGAAAAATAACATAATTGAGTTTGTAGGGTATTCAGAAAAAGTTGCAACATTGAAATTACGGATAACTCGAAACAAATGCTAAACCCTCGTCCAAGCATATGCTCCGACTTCCGGCCATAGTGATGAAGATGTGGAGGATTTTTACGATATTTTAAACAGAGCCTGCGATGAGCAGAGAGGAACGTGGACCCTAGTGCTTGGGAGACTTCAACGCAAAAATCGGGACCTCACAACCAACCGATAACCCTGAAGTATTAGGGCCCCACGGTCTTGGAGAGCGTAATCCTCAAGGAACTCGACTAATATCTTTCGCGTTTGGGCAAAGTCTCAAGGTAGCTAATAGCTGGTTTTATAAAAAATCCCATAGGAGATGGACCTGGACCTCACCAGGAGACAGATTCAGAAACGAAATTGATTACATACTCGCTTCTGACAACAATATTGTAAACGATGTCAATGTAATAAACAGAATAAAATTTAGCTCCGATCATAGGCCAGTACGAGCCACTATTAAATTTAACTTCAAATTAGAGAATGCGAAACTTTTTAAAAAACGCATAAAACATTTAGACCAGCAAAGTATTTCAAACAATTTTGAACAGTTCAATTTAGAGTTAACAAATCAATTTAAATTTTTTAACGTCGATAATTCTTTTGACGTCGACTCCCAATATAATAACCTTTTATCCAGCATTAAAACCGCCAGCTGCAAAATAAAACGAGAAAGAAGAAATAATAACAAGTTATCTGAAGGTACCAAAAAACTTATTGAACAACGATTAAATACAGATATAAGGTCACAAGAATACAAAAGCATCAAAAAAATGGTAAAAAAGAACATCAGGAAGGATCTAAGAAATTATAACACAAACTTAGTAAAGATAGCACTTCAAAGAAATACTTCACTTAGAGCAGCAAAACAGGGGTTTTCTAGAAGTAGGACTTGGATAACAAGTTTAGAGGATTCCAGAAAAAAGAGGCACAGCAACTGTGATGAAATTATAAAAATATGCACAGAGTTTTACAAAACCTTGTACACGGACAACTCAAATTATGCCCTTCCCGTGGAATACCGCTGCGGTGACAACATTGCTCTTATAAACGAACATGAAGTCAACACTGCCATAAAAAGCTTGAAGTACAATAAGTCCCCAGGAGAGGATGGTGTCATCACCGAGGTCCTTAAACTTGGAAAGCCAGCCCTTCGACCTCACCTTACAAAACTTTTTAACACAATTTTACTTAGCGGATCTCTACCTCAGAAATTTTGCCATTCCAACATTATTTTGTTACATAAAAAAGGTGACAAATATGACATCAACAACTACCGGCCAATAAGTTTAATTTCTCATATTTATAAATTATTCACAAAAATAATATTGGATCGAATTGCCCATAAATTGGAGAAACATCAACCCCCCGAACAGGCTGGTTTCCGCTCACATTTTTCTACAACTGACCATCTCCACACTGTTAACCAAATAATAGAAAAATGTACAGAATTTAATAAACCACTTTACCTAGGATTTGTAGATTACTTCAAGGCATTCGACAGCCTTAAACATGAGCCTATATTCACCTTGCTTGTAACTTGGTTCGAGGATACTTCACATATAGTTGATCTCATTTTTTAAAATACAAAAAATAAAAATTACCCCTTTTTAAGGGTACCCTCCCCATACATGTAAAGGAGGGGGTGAATTATTTTTTTGAGTGCACCCCCTTGTGTGGGGTATCGTTGAAAAGGACTATGAAAATAAGGTAGGGTTTCCATACAATTGAGGTGCTTGTGGCGCAGTGGCGGCAGCGCTTTGGCAGTGATACCAAAGTTAAGCAACCCACGGCGCGATCGTGATTGGATGGGTGACCATTCCGACCATTTAAGTGACGTCCATGACGAGCATCTCCGTGCTTCGGAAGGCACGTTAAGCAGTTGGTACCGGCTAATATCTGTGGTATTAGTCGTTAAGCCTAGTCAGAGGCCCTAGGGCGGCTTGATAACTTCTGACAGTAAGGTTTATCACTTGCTTTACATACACCCCTCCACCAATCCGCACTGAGCCCGCGTGGTGGAGTATGGCTCGTACCTCCTCATAGTTGAGGTGAGGCCTTTTCCCAGCAGTGGGATATCTATATAGGCTAACTTTACTTTTCCATACAACACTTTTTTATCAGCTTTACCACTTGCAAGATATAGCCCGCCAAAGTCGTTTACACGGTGTCCCCCCCCCCCCCCCCCCCTGTAATTTCTAGTCTTGGACCTATAAACTTCAAATCACTAACGTAAAGAAACAGGCGCGGAAACTCTTATTTAAATTATCACTTGTTTCGGGTATCCTGTGATGAATACTTTTGAAATTATAAATAAAATAAAAACATATACTTTTTTTGCCTACACTGTCTAATGTTTTAGGTTAATGGTACGGAACCCTTCGCGCGCGAGTCCGACTCGCACTTGGCCGGTTTTGAAGGCTCATATTTCCTTTGTTAATCCTAATATGAGATAAAACGAGCATAGCTGTGGTAAATGTAGATTTTATAGTAAAAAAAGTAAGCAATTATCCACGGAAGAGAACAGAGGATTACGTTTTTTTTTTAACAAACACACCAATTACCTAACCCCAAACTAAGCTTGAGAGCTGGTGCCAAGATGACTAGGATAACGGATAGACATACTTATATACGTTAATAAACATCCATGACTTAGGTACAAAATGCTCGTGCTCATCACACAAACATTTGCCCCTTGCGGAATTTAAACCCGCAACCGCCTGGTTTATAAGTCCGGGGCGTGAACCACTACACAAAGACGGTCGTCGTTTGTATGAAGAAATGGCGCCTGGTCTTCCCCGTTAAGACCGTTTTTTTTCAATTGAGATCAACAAAAGATCTGTCATCAATGCAAGATATTAGCAGTATAAGCACGTCATCTAATACTTTATAAAACTTGTGTCCAATATGATAACTCGGTTGGTTTTCCCCCATCTATTACATCGGTTGGGGTCAAGCTTTGATCTGAATTACATGGAAGTGATACGTTAAAATATAGTAAACATACGATTTTCATTATTTTATGATAATGTAAAGTCAGCCTATTAGATCCTACTGCTGGGAAAAGGCCTCACCTCAACTATGATGAGGTACGAGCCATACTTCACCACGCGGGCTCAGTGCGGATTGGTGGAGGGGTGTCTGTGAGGCAAGTGACAAACCTTACTGTCAGATTTTATCAAGCCGCCCTAGGGCCTCTGACTAGGCTTAACGACTGATACCAACAGATATTAGCCGGGACCAACTGCTTAACGTGCCTTCAGAAGCACGGAGATGCTTGTCATGGTCGTCACTTTAATGGTCGGAATGGTCACCCATCCAATCACGACCGCGCCGTGGGTTGCTTAACTTTTGGTATCACTACCAAAGCGCTGCCACCACTGCGACACAAGCACCTCAATGATAATGAATATCACCTCTTTATGATAATGAATATTTAAATTCAATCAAATATCAACACAGAAAACGGACCTAAGTATTGTAATAGTAATGTCCTCCTAGCCGAATTTCGACTACGGCGGCCTATCTCAACAGAGTTTAGCCAACTGCGCGGGACATATTATAGTGCACAAGTGTGTGCGCAATACACAGGTGCACTCTCTGTTCCTTCACTCTCATTATTCAGATCAGGCGCAGGACCAACGGTTTAACGTGCTTTCCGAGGCACGGGGGTGTCAACACCACAAACTTTCTGACTCCGGAGTTTTTATTAAAGAGAATAACCCAAGACTTTCGGCCCGACCCGGAATTCGAACCCGTTTGTTTGGCAGAGAAAAAGAGCGACTGAACCTAAATTTAATCTTAGACAGGGCGCATTGGAATTGATCCCAATATCTATGAAATCATCGATAAGGTCTTACGATACAGGTAACAGCACTGATATTGGTTACTGAGAAGCTAAGATATAATATTATCTCTCTAAAAATACATTATTAATATTATTAGCAAAAAAGTTTA
Source organism: Pyrausta nigrata (assembly GCA_949316185.1). NCBI lineage: Eukaryota > Metazoa > Arthropoda > Insecta > Lepidoptera > Crambidae > Pyrausta > Pyrausta nigrata. The sequence continues at coordinate 8,053,612 of OX438965.1, forward strand.
TACTCATGTCAGAGCCATAAGAAGAAATGGAGAAAACTTCATCATTATCCATCTATGCATCCATACATAACAATGAGCTCCTGGCAGAAATCTACCACTGTGGCCGTCTAAGCCAACTGATATATTATAGTGCGCAAGTATGTGCGCAATACACAGGTGCACTCTCTGTTCCTTTACTTCTATGGTTCAATGAGTTGGCAATCTGACATGACCGGAGAGAGATCAGGCGCAGGACCAACACGGCTTAACGATCTTTCCGAGGCACAGGTGTTAACACCACCAACTTCCTGACTCCAAGCTCTTTCTGAGTTATTTCAATACATAAATAACAAGAAAGGAATTCCGTCCCGGATAGCAACGCACGGCCCAATCTACTAGGATTAGTCAGTAAAAAAGTAAAAGTAAAGTTAGCCTATAAAGATCCCACTGCTGGGCAAAGGCCTCACCTCAACTAAGAGGAGGTACGAGCCATACTCCACCACGCGGGCTCAGTGCGGTTCGGTGGAGAGGTGTCGGATTAGTTAGAAACTTGAAATTTAGCACCATGCTTCCTTTTATAGTGTAGTTGAGATGGGTGAGCACTGAGAATGATTTCTAGAAATGTTTGTATGAAACAGTTTTGAAGCTAAATCGATTAAAAATGGCATTGAGCTATTTTGTTAGAAATTAAGACTGACGTTTTCCAGGATTTTTGAAAATTCTACCTCCAAGGAGTTAAAAAGGGGGATGGAGAGTTGTATGGGAAATTCGACATTAGCGACGAAGTTGCGGGCAACTCTAACCATGGTAAAATGAGAAAGTAAATCTATCTGTCCGCTGCGTTTTTACGACTAAACAGCTAAAGCGATTTAGATGAAAAGTGTGGTAGGTAGTATTAAGTTAAGTCAGCCTATATTGATCCCACTACTGAGAAAAGGCCATAGCCATACTCCACCACGCGGGCTCAGTGCGGATTGGTGGAGGGGTGTCTGTAAGGCAAGTGACAATCCTTACTGTCAGATGTTATCAAGCCACCTCTGAGTAGGCTTAACCACTAATACCAACAGATATTAGCCGGGACCAACTGCTTAACGTGCCTTCCGAAGCACGGAGATGCTTGTCTCATAGTATGAGACTCTATATTTTTTTAGGTTCTATTTTTTGTTGCAAGCGTCAATGGCGCAGTGGCTAACGGGTTGTCTCTCATGCGGGAGGTACCGGTTCGATCCCACGTGCCACCATGTACCAATGACTTTTCTTGAGTTATGTCCATTAGTTGTTTCACTAACCGATGCTCTTATGGCGAGGGAAAACATTGTGAGGAAACCTGCACATTCAGGCGACTGAATGTGTAACCATGATCCAAACTGGTCAGGTTCCCCTGTTAACAGGGTCGCGGAGGTCAGATGGCAGTCGCTCCACTGTAATTACCTGATCTGCCACATCTTGGATCATGGTCCAAAGTGGACCCTGGGCCATCGCGTGCAAGTGCACAACCGGGGTAACGCTAGGATGATGATAATTATTTTTGTCGCGATTTAAAAACCTAGAGGGGATGATGTTTTAAATGGGAAATCTGATATTCTAATGTCAGTCAATGGTATCATTGATTAACAATAATGGTTTTCCCATTTGTCACAAATAGAAAGGATTTTTCGTTGTAAATGAATGCAAAATTGACTTAATTCTATTTCCATCACAAATGTTGAATTGTTAACAACTAACGTAACAGCGGTCAAGCGTTGGGAATCCCCTGATGTTGATAACAAACTGATTTCCTTACACCAAGTTTAGATTGCATCCCGCGCGTGTATACAACGTGTTCCTTTTGTTAACCATAAATTAAGACATTTGTTTTTCAGCTAAACATAACAACTTTTTATAAGCAACATTGTGTACACAAAATATTTTGTGACGCCCATACGAATTGGTCGATAAGATAATATAGTTTGAATAGAGACCCCGAAGGTGCTTGTGGCGCAGTGGCGGCAGCGCTTTGGTAGTGATACCAAAGTTAAGGAACCCACGGCGCGGTCGTGATTGGCTGGGAAGGCACGTTAAGCAGCATGGGCCAATCTCGGCTAATATCTATTGATATTAGTCGTTAAGTCAGTATCTTATGTGTTTTTCAGAGTCTGATGCCGTCTCCATACCAAGTTCTGACTAAATTGGTTCAGCGGTTAAGCCCACTTGCGCATGTCCGAATTAGCTAATCCTGACTTTTAATGGATAAATGGGCTTTTAACTCAGATCATAAACCTTGCGCTAGTCTGGATTAAAATTCAGAATGGCGCAGGTAGACTTCCCGGATTAACTAATTCGGACTTGCGCAAGTGGGCCTTAAGGACACAGGGTTAGCATGATTAAATCACGGTTCAAATCAAGTGGTTTTTTATATAAAATTCTTTTTATAACTTAAGCAATTATTTTGCAAGTTTTTACGAAAATCAAATTGAATTTCGCTCACAAAAATGAATCGACTGTGTCATCCAGTGGGATAATGTGTTAAAAAAACATAAAGCAGTAGAATGCTTGTTTGTTGTGTTAAAATAAAACTTTCCTTACAGGAAAATCTAAAATTTTATGATGATCAGGATTCGTGTTTATATAAGGAAATACGAGTAAAAGTCAGATCTATATGCAGGTTATTTGCCTTAACTTTTCTGCAGATGTAAAAACACAGCTTTGTTAGATAATAACGTGCAATTCAGATCGCGCACTTTATGTTCACTTAGATATTTAATAGGCCTCTCTTTCTATCGCGTAGTCTTATCTCATCTGACCGCGTAAGTCCGAACAACGCGAGTAAGTGTCTAAACACACTATGCCGAAGGTACGCGACCGAAGTTAATAATAATAATAAATTGTTTCAACAAACACACCAATACCTAGCCCCAAACTAAGCGTGAGTTTGTGCTATGGTGACTAGGATAACGGATAGACATACTTATAAACATTTATAAACATCCATGACTTAGGTACAAATGCTCGTGCTCATCACACAAACATTTGCCCCTTGCGGGATTCGAACCCTTTCGTTTCGCGGCTGATTTTACGTTCCGACGTATTCAGCTGATATGACACACCATAAGTGCCGAACTTACGCGGCAGAAATTCAGTCGCGCAACTTTTTGTGTGTATTCAGTGCCTCCCCGCTACTCCCCACCCCCGGATCTTCGTAGGCGATCGAATCGAACTTCGGTCGCGTATAATAGTGTGTGCTCTTCAGAATAAGTTGCGGCCGAACTTACGCCCGACCGAAGTTAGGCTGTACGCTATAACACAACGTAATTTCGGCATAATGTGTCGTCAGTAATAGGGAAGATGACAGTAAGCAAAAATCTTTAAAATAATGTGTCTATCTAGTAAAATATAGTATTTAGATTATGGAAAAAATCATTTTTTTTTATTTTTAAGACGATTTTATTAGTTTATTTTAGAAAATAAAATTGCAAAATACTGAAATCCGCCATGTTTTTTAAAACACCAAACAGATTCGAGTTACGTCACACCTCAGTAAATACTGTCAATGTCAGTCACTGTCACTGAATTATAATTTCGACTATAACACTAACGTTTGAAATATGTTTACTGAGGTGTGACGTCACAGCAGACGCCATGACACCCTGCCGCGTTTTGGCGCCAATTTATGATATGAACATTTCATTTAAATTGCATTTTTTTTAAATATTACCTTTGTTGATTGCAAAATAATTTTTTTAATTAATTTATTTATTTATTTGTGGTACACAGACAGGTTACAGTCATAACATTAAATTAAAAATATCATGTAACATAGCTAGACCGTAGCCCAGAAATAGTGTACACAGCATGTTAATGTTTTTTTAAAGCTAATAGGACAGGGAAAATATAAAAAAGAAAATTTAGACTACTTTCAACTCAGAACCAGAAATAATACTGTAACAACAACAAGCACAACGATACGAAAATACACATACCTATACTTAAATTATTTCACAAACATTTTGTTTTTTGGCAGTGAGACGAGAACACCTTCGTCTCTTGAGCGTTGGATATGGCTTTTTTATACTGTGGGAAGTTGCTGTTAAAAATGTCTACGCTCATGTCTCTGCTACTGCTACTGTGGATCAATTCATTATATGTACGGCACATTCTTACTAGGGGATTATAATAAGATGTGTTATTTTTGTACACCTCTATGTGAAATATATTTGCTTTGCGTGATCTATACCGAATATTAATACTAAGTGACGAGAGAAGGCTTGGCGTATCAACAGCGGAGTGTAAAATTTGTGGAGGTACAAAAGGTCATATCTTCTGCGACTGGTTTTTAAAGGTATAACATCGAACTTGGACAATCGATCCTCGTAGTCTTTAAGGGAGCGGCCGAAGTTATGTTTTTTTGAAAATAGAAGATACTTAAGAATATTTTAGAAAACTTTTTCAAAATCTGTCATCTTGCCTATTCAAATAGCATTGCAGCCGTAATCATGCCGAACTTCGGTTGCGTACCTTCGGCGTAATGTGTTTAGACACTAAGAGTAAGGCTCCGAGCCCGAGCAGATGGGCCACCGAACACCGCACCGGTGTCCGTCACGCGCCACGCCCTTTGGTCCCGCGCAAACAAAGGTGCTCGGTGGCCGCTACAATTGACACTCAACCAGGCCTGTGTATCTTTCCGCGTAGGTAGCAAAAACGTACCTACGCGCGGCGACCCCTTGGTAAGGGACTAAACAAGTTGCGTGTCGCTACCGGCCAGCGACACGCTCGCGCGTTTTATTCAACGGCGGCCGCGCGGCTACGTCGCTGGCTGGACGAGAATGAATAAAGTCCTAGAAAGATGCGTTAGATGGCGTAAGTAGCTTCTTGTGGCAGTCAACTCTATCGCGTTGCGTGATAGTACGTCACTGAATAGGTTTAGTGTATTATGAATCATATTCCAGAGTTATAAGAATGAAATTATCTTGCAATGTATTTCTGTAGGTGTCACGAAACACGAAAACACGAAAATGTGCTTGAGTCAGAGGCGAACTGAATTACACCATATCGTTAACAACATTGAGTACATATTTCTTTGAATTTTATTGCAAAGTTATACTTCTGTACGGAGTACTAGTACTTATTCTGTGACTCAACTGCTAGATCCTTTTACAGATGTTTTGTCAAAATGGCGAGTGGCCGCCACCGGTGGCGTGTTTCGCACTCAAAAATCGATCGACCGTGTCATCCGGTGGGACTCGATCCCACGACCCTTCGCTATCCGGGCGAATGCTCTTACCAACCGAGGTACGGAGGAAGTAAGTCAGTCGACGAATTTTTGTAAGTGGTTTTTACGCCAGAGAGCCGGCGTTGGATTTCATCAATACTTGGGCAATGTATCCACATGTATAGCAAGCACTTACAAAAATTCGTCTGACTAACATCCGCCGTAGCTCAGTTGGTATGAGCATTCGCCCGGATAGCGAAGAGAATTTTGACAAAACATCTGTAAAAGGATCTAGCAGGCGAGTCGAGATCGTGGGTTCGTGTCCCACCGGATGACACGGTCGATCACTTTAAGTGAGCAAAATTTAATAATTTCGTAAAAACTTGCACAGAAATTGCTTCAATTATAAAAAAATAATTAAACTCAAGGTTGGTCGAAAAACGTATCAAGTATTTGGGTTCGTCTAACTAAGGCATGTTCACATACTAAGTATGTGTTTTAATATGCTATATACAGGGTGTGGCGTAAATAGTGGTCCAAAGCAAAGGTGTGGATACACTGTACACTGAAGCACCACATATTAGTATTTAAAAAAAATTATGTACAGGGTTTTCAAAAAAAAAAATTTTTTTTATTTTTTTAGAAATCGTTACCTTGCCTTACAAATTTGGTTATAATTTCCAAAAAATGACGGTTTTTTTTTATCCATTTATTTTATTATTATTGCTGATCACTTGTACTTAGTACTCCATTCGTTTTTTTTTTTTACAAACTGAATTTAATAAAAAAAATTAAGTTTCTTTCAAAATTCAATACTCACTGCTAGCAAATCGTTTGACTTTCAATGCTTTTGGTGCAAAAAAAATGTACCACACTGTCAGTGCCCATTGTTTAAAAAAAATGCCCATCTTTTGCAGATTCTAAAATGGTGCAACAATAAGTGTTACGACTTACAGGAAAAAAGTTATTGCTTTTCGAAACAAAAAGGAGCCCAATTCAGAAAAACAATTTATTTGAAGTTCAAGGGTTTACAAGGGTTGTAATTTTTTTCTGTGTGGTCCAAAGCAAAGGTGTGGATACACTGTACACTGAAGCACCACATACCAGTATTTAAAAAAAAAAATGTACAGGGTTTTCAAAAAAAAAAATTTATTTTTATTTTTTTAGAAATCGTTACCTTGCCTTACAAATTTGGTTATAATTTCCAAAAATGACGGTTTTTTTTTATCCATTTTTTTATTATTATTGCTGATCACTTGTACTTAGTACTCCATTCGTTTTTTTTTTTACAAACTGAATTTAATAAAAAAAACCCTGAAAACCCTGAAAACCCTGTACATAATTTTTTTTTAAATACTAGTATGTGGTGCTTCAGTGTACAGTGTATCCACACCTTTGCTTTGGACCACACAGAAAAAAATTACAACCCTTGTAAACCCTTGAACTTCAAATAAATTGTTTTTCTGAATTGGGCTCCTTTTTGTTTCGAAAAGCAATAACTTTTTTCCTGTAAGTCGTAACACTTATTGTTGCACCATTTTAGAATCTGCAAAAGATGGGCATTTTTTTTAAACAATGGGCACTGACAGTGTGGTACATTTTTTTGCACCAAAAGCATTGAAAGTCAAACGATTTGCTAGCAGTGAGTATTGAATTTTGAAAGAAACTTAATTTTTTTTATTAAATTCAGTTTGTAAAAAAAAACGAATGGAGTACTAAGTACAAGTGATCAGCAATAATAATAAAAAAATGGATAAAAAAAAACCGACATTTTTGGAAATTATAACCAAATTTGTAAGGCAAGGTAACGATTTCTAAAAAAATTAAAAATTTTTTTTTTTTTTGAAAACCCTGTACATAATTTTTTTTTAAATACTGGTATGTGGTGCTTCAGTGTACAGTGTATCCACACCTTTGCTTTGGACCACTATTTACGCCACACCCTGTATATTTATAAGTATGTGTTTTGACTGCCTCGTTGGTTCAGTGGTCAGCACGCTGGGTACTATCCACGAGGTCCCGGGTTCGAATCCCGGGTCGGGCCGAGAGTGTTTCGGTTTTTCTGTCTTGAAATTACTCAGACACAGCTCCGGAGTCAGGAAGTTGGTGGTGTTAACACCCCCGTGCCTCGGAAAGCACATTAAGCCGTTGGTCCTGCGCCTGATCTCTCTACGGTCATGTCGGACTGCCGTCTCACCGAATTATGAGAGTGAAGGAACAGAGAGTGCACCTGTGTATTGCGCTCACTTGTGCACTATAATATGTCCTGCGCAGTTGGCTAATCTCTGTTGAGACAGGCCGCCGTAGTCGAAATCGGCTAGGAGGACATTAAAACGAGGGTCAAACTGAAAGTTCTTAGAACTGGCCACTTATAAACAATATAATAAAAAAAATATTCTAAAATTTGAAAATAGAACTCTTTGCCAATATTACTGAGTATATATTTCATTCATTTGTCATTTGTTTTACGACTTGGCGGCAAATTGAAAATTGTCTGTGTCACGTCAAAATGAATTTAACACGAGAAAATTTTCGTGCAATGATTTTTTATGACTTTCGATGTCATTTAAGTCAACAAGAAAGTTATGATAGACTACGATTGGCCTTTCACGATGAAGCCCCATCTCGTGCGACTGTTTACAACTGGTTTAATGAGTTTAAACGTGGTCGCACTAATCTCACTGATGATGTACGTGAGGGACGGCCTTCTACGGCGACGACTGAAAATAACATCTGTGTTGTGCGGCGTATGATAGAGACTGACAAAAGAGTGACCTATCAGCAGATTCGGACAAGCTTAGGCATCGGTATGAGTCAAGTGCACAAAATCCTCCACGAACATTTAGCGGTCAGGAAGCTTTGCGCCCGGTGGATACCTCATAATTTGACTAAGGCTCAAAAACTCCATCGTGTGGATTGGTGCCGTAAAATGATTGAAAGATTTAACGGAGGTGTCTCAAATGCTGTGTTCGACATACTAACAGGTGACGAAAGCTGGATTTACTGTTATGATCCTGAAACCAAAAGACAATCTGCTCAGTGGGTGTTTCCTTTCGAGGAGTTGCCAACTAAAGTGAAGAGAGATCGAAGTGCGGGAAAAAAAATGGTGGCCTCGTTCTTTGGAAGGATAGGTCATTTCGCAACAATTGTGTTAGAGGATCAAAAAACAGTTTCTGCAGAATGGTACACTACCAATAGTTTGCCACTTGTCTTGGAAAAAGTTCGAGAGAAACGACCTCGCAGTAGGATCCTCCTTCACCACGACAACGCCTCGTCGCACACCGCCAAGCGAACGATCGACTATTTGGCGACATCAAACGTTGAATTACTGGGTCACCCGCCGTATAGCCCCGACCTCGCGCCTTGTGATTTTTATTTATTTCCAAAAATTAAAGAAAAACTTAAAGGAAAGCGGTTTATGAATGCTGAAGAAGCGGTGGCTGCGTATCGCGATGCCATTGAAGAGACCCCTAAGGACGAGTGGGCAATGTGCTTTTCCCAGTGGTTCCATCGCATGCAGCGGTGTATTGACGTCAATGGACAATATTTTGAAAAGATATAATAAAACTAATAACTGGCTAATGTAATCAGTTTTTGATTTTCTAAGAACTTTCAGTTTGACCCTCGTATGCTATATTTTTCATTGTCATATTGTTTTCGTGATGTCATACGGAGAAATAAACAAAAGAATATGAAATAAACATTTGAAGTCACGTCACAATTATTCATGCGCGCCCCTGATTTTACGAAATACACCAAGCTTAAGATTTACTGCATGTGATTACTAATCCATACTAATATTATTATGTGTCTGTCTGTTACCTCTTCGTATGCTTAAACTGCTAAACCGATTTAAATGAAATTTGGTATAACGACAGATCGAGTCCCATGACAGGACATAGGATCATTTTTATTCCTTTATGGGGTAAAAATATGGGAAATTTGTCATATTCCCGGGTGAAGTCGCGGGTAACCGCTAGTTTTACTAATGAATTCAGAAATACTTAAAACCATGAAAAGGGCGAGGGTTCTGTAATGTTTAATAAACGACCAAGCGCGAGTCTTACTCGCACACGAAGGGATTCGTAATATCGGATTATTCAAGACTAGCACCAGGCCTGTGTATCTCCCCGCGTAGGTAGCAAAAACGTACCTACGCGCGGCGACCCTTACTTAGGGGCTAAAACAAGTTGCGTGTCGCTACCGGCCAGCGACACGCTCGCGCCTTTTATTCACCGGCGGCCGCGGCTACGTTGCTGGCTGGACGAGAATAAATAAAGTACTAGAAAGAGGCGCTAGATGTCGTTAGAAGCTTCTCGTAGCAGTCAACCCTATCGCGTCGCGTGATATTACGTCACTAAATAGGTTTAGTGTATTATGAATCATATTCCAGAGCAATAAGTATGAAATTATCTTGCAATGGATTTTTGTAGGTGTCTACACGAAAATGTGCTTGACTCAGAGGCGAACTAAATTACGCCATATTGTTGACGACATTGAGTAGACATTTCTTTGAATACAATTGCTAAGTCATACTTCTGTACGAAGTACTAGTACTTATTCTGTGTTAGCACCAAGAGTATAGGCACTGGGATTCTGGGATAAAGTCCTATGTTTAAATTGGCTATCAGTCAAATAAAACTTATGAATTTACACTCTTTTCAAAACATAAAAACGATAAAATCTTTTCCCTAAAGTAAATTTAAAAAAAAACATTGATCAGATTAAGATACCAAGGCAACATGCTGAATCATTCAAGTCTAGATAAATCATTTTGTTACATAACATTTTGCTTATCTTCATAGCTATAAATAATAAATATTCATTAAGATTGAATAATTCCTATTAATTTCCTATGAAAACTACAAATTGTACTTCTTGTCATTGTATGATAGAACCCTAAAATCAATTTAGGAAGTCAAAAAAATTATCAATTCACTTACTTGGTTTATACATTTTTTTTCAAACGTTTGATTTGTTCTATTTGGTTCCACCTCAAATAGTAAAAAAACTAAACACTAACCCTGTTATTTCAAAAACTTAGTACCGGGTTTAAGACAGGACTAAGCTATTAGCTAGCCAATTAGAAAAGCGCTTCTCTGTTAGGTTATGTCACAAATGTGTCATTCATTCCTCTGTTATCAGCTAATATTTAGACCCATTTTAAACCTGGTCTAATTGTATTGTAATAACACCGTAAGGGAGTATAATGAGGGATGCAGTGTAATCAAACATTGCTGCAAAAAAAGTCACATGTTACATGACCAAAAAATTTCGTTTTGCAATAGAAATGTCTAGCATACCATTAGTTGTAGAATGTCATTCAGGATACCTTGGAGGGCATCAGATGCAATGACTTGTTTTTATAGACGATTTGTCACAACTCCAAATAAGATAAAATTTCGAAGCAAAATTCAGTAATACCTGATTTTATTTTATTGGCACCACAGTAATGCTGTTACTGACTGGCTCAGTAATATTGGCACAAGACTGAGAAGTCCCATGTTAAATGCCTGGAAAATTCAGCGGTTTTCTGTCTAGACATTGCTCAGAGATAGGAAGTGCTGTCTACAGGTTAAAACTAAAAATATGCAAGTAAACTTAGCTTTGTTACACTGACATAATTTTTATGGCAAGTAATATTACTTTGTAGATGCATCACTAAATGGTAATGTTTTCTTTCTTTGGCAAAATTTGTAATGTATTATGTTATATTTTGAATATAAATAAGTTTACAATGGAGATTGTAAACTTATTTATATTCAAAATATATGACGAATAATGCTGAGTCAGATGCCTTTTTAGTAGATCATATTTTTATAATTTGCAAATTGTTTCTTGTTCACTGATCTCCGAATAAATGCTTCCTTTCTTTAGATGAGTTGCAACTATTTTGAGAAAAAAATAGAAATTTGATAGAAGAAGCCTTTGCCAAGAGGCACACAACTCCAGGACATATTATAACAAAACATAAACAATGATATAAAGTTAAAAAATAAGGAGTTTCGGGATGTAAAGGCTATTTCATTATAAATTTACAATGTAATCTTAATATTCTTCTTTAGTTTAGTACATGCAGAAAACTTATATGATAATGGATTAAAAATAAATTATTTTTGATTAGTACCATGTAGGTGCCATTGGAGATTGCCCATAAGAATTCTTATGGGAGTGCATAAATATTTTCTATTTACTCTCAAAATGATCAAACAAATATTGTGATGATTCATGTTTTTTTTTTTTTTTTTTTATGATAGTTAAATACTACACTTGTAGTAACTAGAGTTTTTAGTGCTGTGAGGTAGAGGTTCATTCTCGAATAGATTGTGAATTATACAATTACCGCAAATAAAAACTAAACGTTGGTTTAATAATCTACAAAGAACTAAATCTGATCATTTCATTCAAATACTTAACAAACACAACATGTTATGTTTCTAAATGCACTTTGTACATTAATTTTACTTGGTGTATATTACAAATTAGCGTTACACTGACTGAATCACATGATTTTGGTGTATTTCCTTATCATTTCATCCTGTTTGCATTCATTATTCAAATTGAAAGAATGCAAATTTGGTGTCCAATAAGATTCCAATTGGTTTTTGTTTATCAAAATAATACTGAAATGTGTAACCACAATGACATGGTTTTGTCAACTTTTAGAAGGCAATAAGAGTTAGATGTTTGAAATTTAAGAACGTACGCCGTTGTTATATCAATTTCGACTGAAAAAATGCAACAAAACAATTTTGACAGGTGACTCATCAGGGGAAGATATGGGTACAAATGACTGTAAAGTTAACCAGATGTGTAAAAACCCAAATACCTTTATTCTTACCCATTGTCGTGACGTTATAATCAGCCTGCGTGAAGTGGAGGCTGCAAACTTTAGAATATTTCGTGTAAGGTTTGCCGCGCTTCAGAATCAAATTCCATTTGTCTGCCATATTCACATCTCGGGGGAAACGGTGGAATTTCACGTTCTTCGTCTTGCCGGCTAGCGAAGTGCATTGTGGTACCGTGCAATAATAACCCATCTTCAACGATTAAAGTATCTTTGTTGTGACTTTACCACTCTTGGTTATACGCGGCACCGATTACCGCCTGATAACACTTATTTCACATCCAAACACTTGAAAAGAGACACTGTCTGCGTATAAAACTCAATTATTTGTTGCAATCGTTATCACGTTGCTAAAAAAATGGAATCATCACAGTGCAGCCTTGAAAAATTTGACATATGTATTGTATCACCTTTTTCCCTTCCCCACTTCCCACTTTTTTTCAGAAAAATGGCCACTGCTCCATAGACAAACGTCAGTCGTCAAAAAAATCAAGCGGCTCAAGGATGTTCCGTTTATACAGCCTAGGAACTTTTTTGTTATTTCTCCTGACAAAACTCTTTAAAACACAAGCTTTCAAATAAACCTGACATGAAGTAAATGATGGAATAAAAAAAATACATGTTACATATATCTCTTTTTTGTGACATATCACAAGTCTACCTAATATGAATAACGTTATTTTATTAAATACCGGTATTATTCCATAGACAAACGTACTATTTTTATTAAAAAAATATATTCAGACCTGCCATTCTCCACTATTTACCTTAAATTTAGGGAAAACTCTTTTGTATAGAATAAACAGGTACGGTGTTTTTTTAAATACCGTATTTTATGACAATGTTAAAAAAAATCATGACAATCTATATATATAAAAGAAAGTCGTGTTAGTTACTTCACTTATAACTCAAGAACGGCTGAACCGATTTAGCTGAAAATTGGCAGGGAGGTAGTTTAGAGCCAGGAGAAGGACATAGGATACTTTTTATCCCGTTCGACATCATTCCCGTGTGACTTGACATGTAACGTCAGTCACTATAAAAAGTGGTATAACAAAAAAGAATCAGACTTGGAATAACAAAATTGACGTATAATGACAGCTATGTAATGACGTATGGATGACTATTTGATATTTGTAAGAAATCAATAATATAACTATTTCTATTAAATAAATAATTAACATTATTGCCCAATTGCCCATTCGTATAAACAGTGAAGTGAACTATAAAACTCGGTATGGTTAAAAATTTAAGTTTTTAGGTGAAGTGAAGTTTAATTAATAATGCCGCGACCAAGACGATCGAATCTTTCCCGACAAAGCCGTGATGCAAGAAGAATACGAAATACTGCAAATGAAAGGACTGAAGAAGAACAAGAAATTGCACGTGAACAGCGCCGCGATAGTATGGCTCGACTTCGTGCTTCTCAATCACGAGAGCAAAGTGAAGCAGCCCGTGAAACAGCTCGGTTGGCAATGCAGAATCGTCGAGCGAACAACAGAGGTCAACAAATAGATAATTTGCGACGCAGAACAAGATATTTATCAAGTGCTGATTTGAATCGAGCAGCGTTTCAATACGATTGCAGCAATGATTACAGCTTGCATCCTAGCGTTTGCATTGGGCAAATGGACGTAGTTTGCGAGTATTGTGGTGCATTAAAGTTTTCCGGAGAAACGCCTGGATTATGCTGCCTTAATGGTAAAGTGAAATTGCCATTGTTGACTCCGCCACCTGAGCCATTGTATTCATTGCTTTGTGGCGAAACACAAGAATCACGCCACTTTCTTGCAAATACTCAAAAATACAATGGTTGTTTCCAGATGACGTCATTTGGGGCAGATATTATCGAAGAACGGGGATTTAATCCGACATTTAAGGTATTTATTTTTGTACTTATATAGAATGTAGTTAAAGAATAACTTACTTTATCTATTGGTACCTATGTAGTATATTTGCTAATTCTGAACTCTACTCTCCCACCGAAAAAAGTGTTTATAACCCAGTTAATACTGTCTGGTTTTTATTTTGTAGATACAAGGACAGATTCATCATCGAATTGGATCATTACTACCTTTCGAAGATACACAGAATAAATTTTTACAAATATATTTCATGGGCAACATGGAAGAACAACTTGATCGACGCCTAGAGATCAATGCAGGAATGAAGCGAGCAATTCTTCAAGACTTGCAGTGTCTGCTTCATGAACATCATGCGTTGGTCAGGTTGTTTAAGAGTGCTTTAGAGCGCATGCCAAGTGATGACTATAAAGTTGTTATCAAAGCAGATAAACGACCATCTGGAACACACGAAAGGACATTTAATGCTCCAACAGTAGACGAAGTTGCCATCCTGATTGTTGGTGAACAATTGGAAAAACGCGATATTGTGCTTACACGTCGCGATACTGGGCAACTGCAACAAATATCTGAAACTCATCGATCATATGACACATTGCAATACCCGCTGATGTTTTGGCAAGGAGAAGATGGATATTATTTTAATATTAAAATGAAAAATCCATTGAATGGTGAGTATCAGTATCATAATTTATTTCATTTATTTGTGAAAGACACTGATTTAAAATAATGCTTATTAAAAAAATGGTTAATGTCTGTATTGTTTGCCTTTAAAATTTGCCTTTGAAATGGTTAATTATCAAATTTTTAATTTCAGGTGAAGAAACTACAAAGAAAGTTAGCTCAATGAATTATTACGCATATCGTTTGATGATTCGTCAAAATGCTGACAACTATTTGCTGCGGTTTCGTCGATTGTTTCAGCAGTATTGCGTTGACATGTATGTAAAAATAGAAACGGAACGTTTAACATTCATTAGGTTGAACCAAGCCAAACTGCGTTCTGAGGAGTACATCCATTTACGTGATGCAGTTAATACTGAAGGAAATGCAGCTAATATTGGTCGATTAACTATTCTGCCGGCGACATACATTGGTAGTCCACGTCATATGCATGAATATGCACAAGATGCAATGACATATGTTCGTCATTACGGTCGGCCCGATCTCTTTATTACTTTTACCTGTAATCCAAAATGGATAGAAATTACTCAATTGCTGCTTCCCGGACAAACATCAAGTGATAGACACGACATCACAGCACGTATATTCAGGCAAAAAATTCGGTCCCTGATGAACTTTATTGTTAAACAACGCGTCTTTGGAGATACTCGATGCTGGATGTATTCAATCGAATGGCAAAAGCGAGGCCTGCCGCACGCACACATTCTTATTTGGTTAGTGGAAAGAATTCAGCCTGACCAAATAGATGATATCATATGTGCTGAGATTCCTGATTATGAAGTCGATCCAGACCTACATGATGTTGTTACTACTAATATGATTCATGGACCGTGTGGTGCCATAAATCCCCAATCACCTTGCATGGTCGATGGAAAGTGCTCTAAACGATATCCACGGAAATTAACGGCGGAGACTGTCACTGGCAATGATGGTTATCCGCTGTATCGGCGTCGATCACCAGATGACAACGGTCGAACTGTCACAACGAAAGTGAAAAGAATGGATTTCGTTGTCGACAACAGTTGGATTGTTCCATATTCGCCACTTATTTCTAAATCGTTCAAGACACATTGCAACGTTGAATACTGCAATTCAGTTAAGTCCATAAAATATATTTGCAAATATGTCACGAAAGGCAGTGATATGGCGGTTTTTGGATTGCAATCCTCGAATACCAACGATGAAATTTCACGCTATCAAGTTGGTCGTTATGTGAACTGTAATGAAGCGATTTGGCGTATATTCGCATTTCCCATTCACGAACGTCATCCTACTGTTACGCATTTGGCGGTGCATCTGGAGAATGGTCAACGAGTATATTTCACGGCTTCGAATGCTACGCAACGTGCTGAAACACCTCCAGCAACTACATTGACCAGTTTTTTTGCAATCTGCCAAAGCGATCAGTTTGCACGAACTTTGCTTTACTCGGAGATGCCACGTTATTATACTTGGAATGCTTCATCGAAGAATTTTCAAAGACGGAAGCAAGGCGATGCGGTTCCTGGGTATCCAGATGTGCGTTCTACTGATGCTCTTGGTCGTATGTATACAGTTCATCCAAAGAATAATGAATGTTTCTATTTGCGGTTGTTGCTGGTAAATGTGCGTGGGCCAACGTCATTTGAGTCACTACGAACTGTTAATGGTGTAATATTCCCAACATATCGTGCTGCATGTGAAGAATTGAAGTTATTAGAAAACGATAGTCATTGGGATACGACAATCGCTGAAGCCATTATCTGTGCATCTCCAAGTCAGATACGCACATTATTCGCTATCATAATTTCGACATGTTTTCCATCAAACCCATGTAACCTGTGGCACAAATACAAGGATAATATGTCAGAAGATATTTTACATCAAATTCGTGTCAGTTCCAGAAATCACGATATTGAGATGAATGAGGAGATACATAATCGTGCTTTACTCTTGATCGAAGATATGTGTTACCTCATGTGCGGTAATTTATTAATCAGGTTAGGAATGCCAGCACCATATCGTGAAATGAATGACGCATTTAATCGAGAATTGGAACGGGAACGTGAATATGATCACCAGGAATTAGATTTAGTAGTTCAAACGAATGTACCCCTGTTGAATTACCAACAAAAGAAAGTTTATGATACTTTAATGAAGGCAATCGATGATGAAAATGGTGGTTTATATTTCCTAGATGCCCCTGGTGGAACTGGCAAGACATTCCTCATGTCATTAGTTTTAGCAACTGTTCGGGCGAGATCTAACATAGCGGTTGCAGTTGCTTCTTCTGGAATAGCAGCCACATTGTTAGAAGGATGCCGTACGGCTCATTCAGCATTCAAATTACCGTTAAATCTTCAAACTATTGAAGAACCAACGTGTAATATTGCAAAACACTCAGCAATGGCCAAAGTTTTAGCGGTATCGAAAATCATCATCTGGGACGAATGCACAATGGCGCATAAACGTGCATTAGAAGCACTTAACCGAACATTAAAAGATTTACGCAATGACTCGAGATGTTTTGGAGGAGCAATGATTTTACTTTCTGGTGATTTCCGCCAAATACTGCCAGTAATTCCAAGATCTACGGCTGCCGACGAAATAAACGCTTGCCTCAAATCGTCAAATCTATGGCGCCATGTGAAGAAACTGCAACTGACAACAAACATGAGAGTTGCATTGCTTAATGATACATCTGCTGAAGATTTCTCGGAGCAATTGCTGACTATCGGTAATGGTCAAGTACCTGTCGATGAATCGAGCGGATTAATATCATTTCCAAATAATTTCTGTAATTTTGTCTCATCAAAAGACGAACTTATCAACAATGTATTTCCAGAAATTATTTCTAACTACAAAAATTATGAATGGATGAGTGAGCGAGCAATTTTAGCGGCTAAGAATAAAGATGTAGATGACCTAAACAACATAATTCAAAATAAGATCATTGGAACAATGCATTCATTCAAATCTATTGACTGCGTCACAAATGAAGATGAAGCCACCAACTATCCAATTGAATTTTTAAACTCTTTGGACGTGGCTGGCTTACCACCGCACAATTTACGCCTAAAGGTTGGCTCCGTAGTAATCATGCTTCGAAACATAAACCAACCAAAACTGTGCAACGGTACGCGTTTGGTGGTTAGAAAATTGATGAACAATGTAATTTACGCTACGATAATGATAGGAAAATTCAAAGGTGAGCAAGTTCTCATTCCGAGGATACCGATGATCCCAACCGATATGCCGTTTGAATTTAAAAGACTTCAATTTCCGATACGTCTTGCATTTGCCATGACCATCAACAAATCACAAGGCCAATCCTTAAAAGTTTGTGGTTTAAATCTAGAACATTCATGTTTTTCCCATGGTCAATTATACGTGGCATGTTCACGGGTCGGAAGACCATCTGCGTTGTTTGTTTTTGCGCCTGATAATAAAACAAAAAATGTCGTGTATCACAAGGTACTTAAATGAAGAGCAACCTATGTACTAAAATACAGAAATAATTATGAATGATTGATGTAGAAATTTAATTTTTTTTGTATTTTTTCCAATAAAAAAAAAAAAGCTTATTTATTGACATTAAGGCGGAACAAAGTTCGCCGGGTCAGCTAGTTTAATTTAAATTAATGGGAAATTCAAAAATGGCATGTAGGTACTATAAGTCATCCCACCAGTTCCAACACACATGCAGGTTGCATTGCAACACGTCTGGCTAAAGAATTCATCCTATCGCATTTGCGATGATTTCATCTTTGCGAATACGAATGCCCTTCGCGCCGCTGTCGGTAAATTGCCGCACATCAAAGGGTTTTGTCGCGCTAAAGTGGCTACACTTCGCGCGCTTTAATTGACTACTAGACGTTGAGTGGTTTACTGTGTCCTATTTTTGTAAATAGATTACCTCCACCATCGCCTTTTATTCCTCTTTTTGACCTTTTTATTTTTGTTCTAGTAATAAAGATGCAGTAAATAATTATTAGCCACCATGTAATACAGTACAGCGCAATCACCTCTTCCAACTTTCGCGTATCGCGACGTTCTAGATTATCGCAACGTAGTGAAGGTTTTTTTGATGTGGTCAAGGACGTTCGTCATGAATCGAACACGATTTTTTATTGCGACAGCGTGACGACGAATCTTCGTTCAATATGTAGCCGTAGCATAAACATTTTCATTTTTATGTGCCTATTTGTTGTAGCTGCTAGGGTAAAACGTGTTTCGAGCATGGTATCCCCGAAATTTCCTTTATTTTGATATGTCGGCGCTTGGTGTGTTTATCACGGAGCTTTATTTGTTTTGCTAAGTTTGTGCCATTTAAAACAATCGTAGTTACATTAGATATGTTATTTAGTGTTCTCCAGTGTGCTCTTAGCTAACAAAATGCCGTACTACTGCACGGTACCGCGCTGTACCTCAATGGCAGGCAAGGCAAAGAATGTGTCTTTTCACCAGTTTCCTAGAGACGAGGAATTAGCTAAATTGTGGAATAAGATCCTGAAAAGGGGCAAACCTTACACGAAATACTCTAAAGTGTGTAGTTTGCACTTCAAACCAGAAGATTATACAATCACAAGTGTTGGCAAAAATAGAGGTATGTTTTAATCTTGTCCTAAAATTAGGTTTAATTATAGGCGCTTTTGGTTAACAATTACGTTAGGTAGGTATTTAAACTGATACGTTTATGCCAGACATGAACTACATAGCTGGAACATATAAAGTATATGTTTATTACATATTGTAAGCTTAGCTGTTATTGATAGATGTTAGACTGGAAAAAATACCATGCCAGTGCATTGTTTAACTTTAAATAGTCAATATTACCACTTCCTTTTTCTGACAGCCCTCATAGCACAATAAACAATCTGTTGTAAGGGTTTCAAGATTTCAATCCATATACTTCTAAAGTAATATAAAAAGAGGTAAAGTTTTTAAAATAATGTTTCTAAGAAAATATAATATCTGGAATTGCTAGACCGATTTTGGAAATTTACCAGAAGAAAGCCTCATGACTACTGAGTAACAGGATTTTTTCTATTTTTTATTTCCACCTATGTAAAGCTGAATTGAGTTGCCTGTCTACACAAATATTATAAACTGGTGATCATATTATATTTCAGGCCAATGGAGAACGCTACGTAAAGATGCGATACCATCACAAAATCTTCCATCAGAAATACCGGCTCCGTACCACCGAAACAGAGGGATGTGGCTGCCAAATAACCCGTCACAGGCCATATTAGATCCACAGGTTTGTTATTCAAAACCCCTTTAGTATTACTATAATAATACATGAATTCATGCAACATACATATTTAAGCATTTTGCTTTTTATCCCAGTGTTGGCCAATTGCATTAACCATGGTCAGGTCACGGGCAGACTGAGTATACCCATTGGTATCATAGTACCGTAGGGTCGAGGTAGTTTAGTTTTTGTAAGTGAAATTTGATTTATTGTCGTAAAAACTTGCAAAATAATTGCTTAAGTTATAAAAATATAATAAGTTAAGCTGATTTCATCTTAACTGATGGTTAAATATTTGTAAAAATATTTCCATTGGATACATGCGGGTACATTCCCCAAGTATTGATGAAATGAAACACCGGCTCACTGGTGTAGCAAGTACTTGCGAAAATTCGTTGACTGACTAACGTCCTCCGTAGCTTAGTTGGTAAGAGCACTCACCCGGATAGCGAAGGGACGTGGGTTCGAGTCCCACCGGATGACACAGTCGATTAATTTTTGTAAGTGAAATTTGATTTAATATTAGCCCTAGAGGTTAACAATAATCACCTATATTAGACATTTAACAGAGTGCCAAAATGTGATGTTAGGTATGTATGCAATGAGCTAATTAGACAGCTACAATATGGGTGCACAATGTTACCCTCTAGGCCTAAAGTAGTAAGTAAGATATGCTTAAGATCAGCTTTTATACCAATAAAATTCATTTATTTCTGCATATAGACCCAACTAGGGGCACTTATACACATCCCAATCTTAAACCTACCACTGCTTCGGGACAATTGTGTGCTAGTGCTGAGAAGGAGCAGCAAGAAACTCGGTCACTATTGTCGTCATTTCATACATTTTTATCTTTTATATAGTCATCTATTTAAAAATAACCTTTCGTCATTAAAGTATTCTTAACAACTGATTTAAATTTGTCTATTTAACAATATTTTCACGTAATTTATTAAAAAAATTTTTTTATACATTTTCTTATAAATGAATAAATAAAACGACGCAATCATACTATTATAATTATACTCTAATTGAAAGGCATTTAAAATAGTTTGCTGTTTAAAAAAAATGGCCCTAAGTTAAATATTTGTGACATTTTATGATGACTCATGGTAATAATTTTACCTAATTTTCTTCCTAAGATGCAGCAGCAGATGGCCCAAGCAATATACATGCAAACAATGCTCGCAATGCAGTCTGGAGCAACCGATGCATTCACTAATAATTGCAATGGTAAAGTATAATAGTTTCTTAATATATTTTAACACTCACAGTGATCTTTCTTATTTATATAACTTTAAATAAGAAACCAAAAATTCACACACGGGCAGGCATGTGTATCTCCCCGCGTAGGTAGCAAAAACGGACCTACGTGTGGCGACCCTTATTTAGGGGCTAAAACAAGTTGCGAGGCCGCGCGGCTACGTTGCTGGCTGGACGAGAATGAATAAAGTACTAGAAAGAGGCGCTAGATGGCGTTAAAAGCTTCTCGTAGCAGTCAACCCTATCGCGTCGCGTGATATTACGTCACTGAATAGGTTTAGTGTATTATGAATCATATTCCAGAGCAATAAGTATGAAATTATCTTGCAATGGATTTTTGTAGGTGTCTACACGAAAATGTGCTTGACTCTGAGGCGAACTAAATTACGCCATATTGTTGATGTCATTGAGTAGACATTTCATTGAATACAATTGCTAAGTCATACTTCTGTACGAAGTACTAGTACTTATTCTGTGACACGGGTAGGATTTGAATCCACATCTCTTTTCGGTTGGATGGACTGCATAGTAGCTTAGTTGATAAGAGCGTTGGCCCGGTTAGCCAAAAGACATGGGCTCACATCCTACCCATGTGCGAATTTTTGGTTTCTTGTTTAAACTTATGGTAAAGTATTTTACACATTTCACCTACGACCACAGAACAAATAATAGTACAAATACAGAAGGATCAGTGGCCATTATTCAAGTAAATTTCTACTCTTGCTGACGCGCAATGGCCCAATCAAGAAGCTAAGTGTGGATAACACCCCAGCCAAACTAACTAACTACTCTTGCTACAATAAAATACAAATTGAGTTCGCTTCCTCTATATTTATATTAATTTTAGGGTTTCATACCCAAAGGGTAATGACGGGACCCTATTCCTAATATTCCACTGTCTGTTCGTCGCCAGGCTGTACTCAGATAAAATATAATAATATTTATTTATTTATTGAGAAACTCAATAGCTTTTTTAAATTTTTTTTTTTTATGTAATAAGATTGATGTCATTGAAGCCAATGACAAGTTAAGTTTAAGTGAGGCTCCCACACAACAGACGTGTTTTTTTGTCGTTGTTGAAACAAAAAGGTTATACTATAATGTCTAATGTTGTAAGTTATTACTATTATTTTTGCTAACGTTTATCGATTAATTTTTGTAAGTGAAATTTGATTTAATTTCGTAAAAACTTGCAAAATGATTGCTTAAGCTATGAAAAATATAATAAGTTAAGCTGATTTCATCTTAACTGATGGTTAAATATTTGTAAAAATATTTCAATTGGATGCATGTATCCAATTGAAATATTTTAGGAATCATATTTCATCAATACTTGGGGAAGGGTACATTCCCCAAGTATTAATGAAATCGAGCGCCGGCTCACTGGCGTAGCAAGCACTTGCAAAAATTCGTCGACTGACTAACATTCTCGGTAGCTTAGTTGGTAAGAGCACTCGCCCGGATAGCGAAGGGACGTGGGTTCGAGTCCCACCGGATGACACAGTCGATAAATTTTTGTAAGTGAAATTTGATTTAATAACGATTATTCCGTTTTTTTCAGGCTCCCAAACTCCAGAATACCTAACACCGCACACTTCAACGGACGAAGCGACGAACGACTCGAGAAACGAAACCGAAGAACCGAGGTCATCGTACAAATGCACAGAATGTTCGAGATGTTTCAAAGACCCCGACGTTTTCAAACTGCACCAGAGAATCCACACGAAAACTGGCAACAGTGAAAAGGAAAACCTAAATTTAGAAACACAGCAAGAAACTTTAAAATCCAATCCGATTCTTGCGAACCTACTCCAAAACCAAGGTAACGTGAACTTAGATGTTAACTCGTCAATTCTAAGCATAGAAAACCAAATCATGACGGCTTTAGCCGCCAACATGGAAAGCTACATTAGAAATCTGCTTCTTACTCATGCAATTAATGAAAGGAATTCTTGTAAACAAGAAATAGATTCTTGTGAACAAGAAATGGATTCTTGTGAACAAGAAATGGATTCTTGTAAACAAGAAATGGATTCTAGTAAACAAGAAATGGATTCTAGTAAACAAGTAATGGATTCTTGTACACAAGACATCGATTCTTGTAAGCAAGAAGCTGATTCTTGTAACCAAGAAACCGATTCTTGCAATCAGGATTCATCAGACTGTGAAAGTAGGGATTTAGAATCCGATTCTAATAACTTAGTTATAGATGAAAATCCACAATAAAAGATATGAATGAAAACATATTTTTAGACTAGTTTTACAAGTGAAATCAATTCCAGTGGTCTTTTGAACATTTTTGAGTTGATTTTTTTCATTGGATAGCATTGAACCATATATGGAGTGGCATAAATTTATCTACAGAAGTATGTAAATACAAACGTGACAATTACTTAGGAGTTTACCTAATTTACTGTCCATAACAAAACAGATTACGTAATATTATATGAACGAATAAGAAATTAGTACATACACAATGTTATAGCTGTTTTAATCTTTATTTCTCTCAATAAATAAATTGGGAAAGAATATAATAAATTAGAAAACATCCTACGGAAATATTTTTTTAAATTGCCCGAAGAGTACTTACCTATTGTTGCGACTGACTGAAAAAAAATGTCGACCCGTTTTTTCAATGCTTTTCTAAAAGTTTTATTATTGTTTAAGTATTCGAACGTAAATATAAATAATGTATAAATATCCCACCTTTACTCATAAGTCTGATGTATAATATCCTTATTTGTAGCACTTATATTTAGATAAAAGAAGGTCTCAACAGGCCAAGTGTAGTTTAAGTGTCACCAATATTGGTTTAGCCTTTTCTGAAAGACTGCCTTAGGTTCTAGAACTAAAAACTAGTGGCGTAAATATTATACGAATATCATTTTAAAAAAATATAAACAATATATTGATAAAACAAACATTAAATATTTGAAGACCGTCTTGGTGTAGTGGTTCGCGCCCCGGACTTCTAAACCAGGCGGTTGCGGGTTCCAATCCCGCAAGGGGCAAATGTTTGTGTTATGAGCACGAGCATTTGTACCTAAGTCATAGATGTTTATATATGTATATAAGTATATATTATTGCACTTGAAAAATTGACCGCCATAGGCGGGAATCGAACCCGCGTTCCTCGCATCGCCGAGAGGTTGCCGAGAGGTTAGGCAATCGCCCGGCATGCGAGGAACGCGGGTTTGATTCCCGCCTCTGGCTGTCAATTTTTCAAGTGCAATAATATATTTAGATTGCAAAGTGAATGCTTATCACTTATTAACAATAATTTATGTATACAATATGTAAAAAAAACCCTGTCCGACCCTTTAAGGTGTTATCAGGTATAGAGTCAAGATTCCATTTGTGTAATTATTTTCATAAAATATTAGAAAGAAATTACCCCATGAAAAAAAAAAGATGAAAAATACTACACTAACAAAACTGACATGGCAACGCGAAGGGCGGTGACGGGGCGCGGCATAACGCCGGAACTCGCAGGTTCGCTACCTGCGAGTGCCGGCATGACCCCAGATGACCCCGGCTCTTATTATTAGCCAGATAATAATGTGTCAATCGTAAGAAACAGAGACTTTTTGGTAGCTCTGAAAAGAGCTTTTCTTGTTGTGGTGATTAGTGTTTGGTGGACTCGTGGCCTGCCTGCGTCAAATCGATGGCTTTCCCGACCCTGCGTTGCCCGTAGTGAACACGCGATTGTGCAAACGCTGGAACGCACGCTCTGACGGCACTGTGATACCCAGCGGAATAGCAAAACGCACTTCATAGTCTCTGCAAGCTCCGGAATAATCACAATCACTCCTACCCAGACACATGAGCATACTAAAGTATTCTTGATTCGTATACGACATTTCGCGGATCAACGGAACGGAACGACCACTCGGAAGTAATGTCATCGCGAAACTGACTGTTGTAATAATATCGGAATAGCCGCTGACACGTGCCGCGCGGCGATGTCATAGGCCGTCGATACGTTTATTGTAGTACCGACAAAGCGAGTAGGCAGCGTCAATGGAGCCGCGCGTCCGGCGGGAGTGTTAACGTATTTTGAAAATTACCCCGTTTTAGGGTAAATAGGTGCTAAACTTGTTAGCTTTAAAAATCGCCAAAAAAAAAAGTATTAATGAATTACGTAATGTTGATACTTATTTTGGTAACGTTATTAAAGCAACTTTATGACCCTTTCGGCTCGGACAGGGTTTTTTTTACATATTGTATAAGTATGTTATCCGTTATCCTAGTCGCCATAGCACAAGCTCACGCTTAGTTTGGGGCTAAGTAATTAGTGTGTTAAAAAGAAAACTAAAAAAAAGTTACCTGAAAGAGTAAAAATACATGTATTTCACTGACCTAAACTACAGTCTGTAAGAATTTTTATAATTTATAAGAAATGTACAGTCGTCGAATAAATTACTGCCTCATTGGTCTAGTGGTCAGCACGCTGGGTACTATCCACGAGGTCCCGGGTTCGAATCCCGGTCGAAACGAGAGTGTTTGGGTTTTTCTGTCCTGAAATTACTCAGACACAGCTCCGGAGTCAGGAAGTTGGTGGTGTTAACACCCCCGTGCCTCGGAAAGCAAAACGTATAAAAATATGTCTATCCGTTATCCTAGTCGTCATAGCACAAGCTCACGCTTAGTTTAGGGCTACATAACTGTGTTTGTATGAAACAATTAATTAATTTATGTATTTAAATGTTTACGCCACTAGATTCTAAGACCGACCCCGCTCAAAACGTTATAATAAATTATTTGTAGTCAAATGTCACTGGTGTGTAGAATTCATTCAATTTTTTATTTATTTTGTTCCTTCATTCAAAAGTCGCTTTTGAATCAACCCTTTAAATATGGCTCGCACATTTTTTTTCATCCTGTATGTAGGTACCTCGCTCCTATATTCGATATAATAATTATAGTCCGACCCACCCTGCACCCCGCAAGACGTGCGGGGGTAGACAAGAACGGGGTCCTGAGTGCGGGCACTTGTGATCGATTGGGTTAAATTTTTAATTTTTGAAATATGAAATTACCATTCTTTACGATATGCATATTACCAACTCAAATCCCTGTTCTAGTCTACAGCACCCCTGTAACCTGTAGGCGAGATCTCAGATAAGCGGTCAAAGTACAGCACTGCATGGGGATCAATGTTAATGATAAGAGCTCGTTGACACGAAGACGATTCTTTTTTTTCACGATTCGTTCTTTTTTTTTTAACGGTGGCTATGCTTTTTGAATGCCCATGTTCACTCGGATCACGAATCGTGAAAAAATTCGTCTTAAATCTATTATCGTGATTTTAAAAATCACGAATCGTCAAAATACACGAATCGTGAATTTATTGTGACGGATCCGCTGATGCCACCAATTCGGATATTTTAACGAATTCAAATTGAATTTAGCTTACAAAAATTATCGACTGTGTCATCCGGTGGGACTCGAACCCACGTCCCTTCGCTATCCGGGCGAGTGCTCTTACCAACTAAGCTACGGAGGACGTTAAAAAAATATATTATAAGTCAAGCTGATTTCATCTTAACTGATGGTTAAATATTTGTAAAAATATTTCCATTGGATACATGCGGGTACATTCCCCAAGTATTGATGAAATCGAACGCCGGCTCACTGGCGTAGCAAGCACTCAAGAAAATCGACTGTGTCATCCGAGTCCCACCGGATGACACAGTCGATTAATTTTTGTGAGCGAAATTCAATTTGATTTCGTAAAAACTAGCAAAATAATTGCTGAAGTTAAAAAAAAAAATTTGACGAATCGTGAAAAAACACGATTCCGTATGCAATGTGAACGTCCATCCGTCGTATCGTGTATTTTGACGGAGAAGCTGCCTGCAAGAGGTGTCCAGCTAATTTAAATGAACCCTGTATATTTCTTTATCTTTCACAAGACTGCAAGAGTTCCCTTTAAGACTGCCCCCACCGACTTTCGGTTCTTGTCATGAGGAACCCTTAAAATTTGAAATACTACTTATTAGTATAAAATAAAGACATCCGTCAAAACAACAATCTTAAGAAAGAGACGGCAAGCTTCGTTTTTGTAGAGCATTATGTCTGTTGATGAAATTATTTGTGAAAATGAAATCATGTTTCTAAAAATGATGGTGTAATTTTTATTCTGAAATGATTTATGATTTTTACGTCAATTGGAATGTATGTATATTTTATTTAGTTACTTATCCTTTAGAGATATATAATATTTCTCGAACACCACTCTGTCTACTGAATACTCACCTAAACTAATTGTATTGACGTTTCTAAAATGTATAGTTTGTCTTTTTTTTATTTGCCTGTAGGGGGGCGTCCATAAATTACGTGAGGTGTTTTTTTAAATTTTCTGCCCCTCCCTCCCCCCCTGGTGAGATGTCGTGAGATTTCATTCAACCCCCTCCCCCATCCCCCAATCTCACGTGAGATTTTTCAAAATGTGAGTTTCTTACGTAAACGCGTTGGATTGTTATTGTAATAAGAAAAAAACAAATTTGCTTCATGCTTTTATTTACGACTATTTAAGACTAGTAATCAATATTGCTGAGAGTTTAATTATAAGTGTTATAAAAATTTAACAATAGAATACTTAAATCGTAACTACTGTGATTAAAAAAAGAATATCTACTCTAATTCAGTCCATGGAGAATCATGCACGGTCTCAAGAGAGACTATTGGAACCAACATGTCCATATGATTTCAGTAAAATCATCTGCTTCTCCATATGATTTTCAGTAAAATCATCTGATTAAATGGACCAAAATAGTATATTTTTTTTTTGTTTCAATCAGAAAAAAAATTGCGTGATATTTGCCGAGACCTCCCCCCCCCTCTCTCCAACGTAAGATTAGATGAGATTTGACTCGACCCCCTCCCCCCCTTAAACACCTCACGTAATTTATGGACGCCCCCTAGAGGGAAAGAGATACATGAACCTAAAATTACATTTAGATAGAGGCTGTTGATGTTCAGATAAATAATTAGGTCGCAAGTTTGAGTACTAATAATAATCTGGGCTCGTAGAGAAGATGAAATCGATTCTGCAGCAAAGTTCTTTATCTGTAACAAAATGTATGAAACTGAAATAATCAATCGAAACATAACATGACTTTTGCGTACAAATTTTGTCATTTCGCTAGCGATAGCGAACTTCGCTGTAGAATTGATTGCATCTTGTCTAAGACCATCTCCGAAGTTAAAACGTGTACTAAGCAAATACACGACTGGCTTATGATACAAAATAGACATAAGATATAGTGCCTTAGAAATGATAAGCTGTCTGTATATATTTTGTAAAAAGTAGTATCCAGTGATAGTTATTTAAGAGTTTGTACTTATCCGCCACAGAGATCCGCACTGCGACTGAATAAAAAATAATATTTTTCATATTCATAGTAAAACGTATACCTATTCTTCATGGCGACCGACGACGTAAAAACATTTTAAAATTACTTTTAAATGATAAATTATTTATTAATATGAAATGGCGCCAGTAAAAAATCCAGCACAGATTATTTTGCTTATAATTCGAATGTCCATGCCTTGCTTCCAAGCTCTTTCGCCGTGTTTTTCAAAATTAATAATGTAATTAATATTCTGCTTAGCTGAGGCCAATCCCAACCAGCCAGGCTGCCATTAAAAACAGATAAGTTTGGTAGCCAAAATTTTCTAAGCTGTTTGTGCTTTTACTATTTTTTACCATGTAGATTTCGATGTTATTGGTTATTGTGAATTGAAATAATTAGAGCGGTTCTGCACTTGTCCAATTTGAGTCCGTCAAAATACGTCATTCGATTTTAAATAATATGGAAATCCGGAACGTGAATGATGGATGAAATAATTCCAGGCGCACTTCGTCGTTTTATTAGTACTACGACTTAACTGCCTCGCTGGTCTAGTGGACCATCCACGAGATCACAGATCGGGCTAAAAGTGTTGGATTTTTCT
Source organism: Pyrausta nigrata (assembly GCA_949316185.1). NCBI lineage: Eukaryota > Metazoa > Arthropoda > Insecta > Lepidoptera > Crambidae > Pyrausta > Pyrausta nigrata. The sequence goes on from OX438965.1 coordinate 8,082,630, forward strand.
GTCTTGAAATAACTTAGGCACCGCTCCCGAGTCAGGAAGTTGGTGGTGTTAACACCCCCGTGGCTCGGAAAGCACGTTAAACCGTTGGTCCTGCGCCTCATCTCTCTACGGTCATGTCGGGCTGCCGTCTCACCGAATTATGAGAGTGAAGGAACAGAGAGTGCACCTGTGTATTGCGCACACACTTGTGCACTATAATATCTCTCGCGTAGTTGGTTAATCTCTGTCTAGATTGGCCACTGTGGTTGAAATTCGGCTAGGAAGAATATATACTACGACTCACGTCGGACCAGATCTTGACGGACTATGAATCGGATTCGGATCGGATGTAGTACCTACAGCTCTTAAGGTTATAAATAGATAACTCTTTATTGCACACCATAAAAGTAACAACAACACAATTTACACAGAAAAATGTACAAATTAGGCGGTCTTATCGCTAAGAGCGATCTCTTTCAGACAACCTTTGGGTATAGGAAATACTTAATCACAGGATGTTATATTTGAATAAGATTGGATTAAAAAATATTTTTTATTAACTAATTGTCGTATCTCTGTGGCAACCCTTTCTATGAGACATAAAACTCCATTGTAAAAGTTATTTTAGAGTATTTTATATTCTAGTTTAATATACATAAACCAAGACCCTGTTATTACAAAAACTTAGTGCCGGGTTTAAGCAAGGACTAAGCTATTAGCTAGCCAATTAGAAAAGCGCTTCTCTATTAGGTTATGTCACGAATGTGTCATTCATTCCTCTGTTGTCGGCTAATATTTAGACCTATTTTATACCTGGTCTAATTTTTTTGTAATAACATCGAGAATTTTTAGTTTTAACAACATGCAAACCATGGTTTTTACAATATTTCAAACTATTGGGAAATAACCACAGAACATAAAAAAGGGTAGGTTATATTTCAGTTATGAGGAAATGCTCATAAGTTACGTACGTATAGTGAGTGATTCGTCTGTTTGAAGTTATGCTCGCTTATTGCTCGGTACAAACGGGTTATGATCGAGTTTCTAATTTATTTGTTGTTCAGTAGAAAAATATGTCCAGAAGGCTAACTAATATTGCTTGACAAACGTTGTAAACAATCTTAACATTCCTCATTAACGAAATTATTCTTACACAAAAATAACAACATACAATGGTAATCCATCTTATAATACATATAAGTCAGCCTATTAGATCCCACTGCTGGGAAAAGGCCTCACCTCAACTATGAGGAGGAACGAGCCATACTTCACCACGCGGGCTCAGTGCGGATTGGTGGAGGGATGTATGTAAGGCAAGTGACAAACCTTACTGTCAGAAGTTATCAAGCCGCCCTTGGGCCTCTGACTAGGCTTAACGACTAATACCACAGATATTAGCCGGGACCAACTGCTTAACGTGCCTTCCGAAGCACGAAGATGCTTGTCATGGACGTCACTTAAATGGTCGGAATGGTCACCCATCCAATCACGACCGCGCCGTGGGTTGCTTAACTTTTGGTATCACTACCAAAGCGCTGCCGCCACTGCGCCACAAGCACCTCCTTATAATACATACAACTCTTTATATCTAAAGTATTTTTTATAATTTTTAAAATTCACGAAAAAAAATTGTTTACAATTTTTGCCAACCAAAGAAAAACAGACTTTACCGTGTAATCGATATGTTTGAATATTTGGCAAATATTCGTTATTATAGCAACATAACTATTTTTAGTTTGACTATCGATAGTCGACCATGATATAAATAGTACTAATATCGACATAGCACTGTCGATATTAATACTATTTTCATGGTAGTATCTTTGCGATTTGCATCTCAAATTCCGCAATAAAACACATTATACGTACTATAAATAACATCGAGTTCCTTTTTTTGAGTTTATATTTACTAGTATCGATAGTTTTTATATTTCAAGGTAATACTATCGATAGTATTGTAATAAAGACAGACATTATCGATGTACTGTTGAAAGTATCGATACTATTACTGTGTATTAACAGCCCTGTTTCACATTATCGATAGATAATGGACTATTGATAGGCAACACTAATTGTTATCCCAATAAGATGCTAAACACCCAGTATTTAAGACTGTATTTTCTGTGAAATCGTGATCTCTCTTGTTTAGTAATAAATGATATTACATATTGTATGCGTTTTACTCTTCTATAGATATTATAATATGGAGGTTTTTATAGTGTGCTTGTTTGCTCACGTGTCTACGCAGAAATGAGATGCATAATCTGTGGGCCTAGTGCGAGTTTTTCACGCTCTTACCTTTGTGTGACGAAGATGGAAATTTGGTCAGCGCCTCTAGTTAGCCCCTAGCGGCAATAGCTTCCGAAACTTCGATAGAATTGCCGACACTCGGTCGATCGTGAGCGTGTGTGACTGACAAATGAAAACTCTAACTAAAGCACTTAATACACCATCCTATTTGTGTAGCACCCTACTTAGGAAATAGAAAGATGTAATCGCAGTTCACTACTCGGGTTCCTACCTTTTTAGTAAGGAAGCGAGCTTCCTAACTAGGAAAGGTTCTGGGGCCCAACTCTGTAAGACGATATTCGTAGTTTCGGCTGTAGCCGTCCCTGTCACTAATGCCAGTACCGTTACCATGAGTTTACGATGGTTTTACTCGCTAGCGACGACGTAAAAAAGTGTATGGATAATTTTAGTTCTCCAAGTAACCGCTAGAGGCGCTGTACAATTTTCCATACACTTTTTTTACGTCGTCGCTAGCGAGTAAAACCGCCGTAAACTCATGGTAATGGTACAGAATGTCAGTGCGAGCAGCGAGACGGCTAGACGCGAAAATACGGACAATGCGTTATCAGAGTTGAGCACCTGCCTTCCATTCTAGAGAATCCTATTATTATTTTTTCCGCGGAGAAAATGTGTTACACTTACTTGGTGGCCTGGGGATAGTAGCAGGTTATGTGGGACTTCTTGGCAAATGGCCAAGTATACCCACTAAAACCTCCGCGTGGTTCCTCAGTCCGCAGAGTATCCTGTCCTAGGATCCTAAGTAGGATGCCTACAAATAGGTTGGTGTAATAATTGCTTAAGCCCTCTGTAATGCGAACGAAGTACGTAAAAGCGCTGCAAATATCTCGCTCGGATACTTGTTTACCATCGAGCACGTAACCTAATTATCTACCTACCATAAATTGTTGACATAACATGGGGGTTTATTGATAGGTAATAGAGGGAACTATCAACACGCATCGGCTTGAAACCTCACAAGAAACTGCCTGTATACGAAAAACAAAACTTCTTAAATAAAAGACAAGGTTGTTTTACTATTGTATATACTTATACAATGCAGTTTATAAATAAAATAGCATAGTTACAGAAGATAACTGGATTATACACATTTTGTACTACCTATCCAATGAAGGATTTTCTGACAACACTCAAAATTTTAGTTTCATTGTACTCGTATGTTGACAGATAGCGCTTTTTATCTAAGTTTGCAAATATTGCGTCGAAATAAATCATTGAGCATAAAACAAAAACAAATTATTGTAATATTATGTCTATAGACATGTAGTGGAACTGTGGAAGTACTTACGTTAAAAATTAGCAAGTTGCAAATTGCAGTTAAAAATAAAATTTAGATAGAAAAATAACTCTTATCTCTTTATTGCACACCATAACAAAAATACAGTAAGTACATCGATTTACACAGAAAAAGGAATTAATATTTAAAAAAAAAACGTTTTGCTGATCACTAAATAATTGTTAAAAAACGACCTCTACCTCAGTACGCGTGAATCAAAAACATGCTAAATATAAACATATAATATTATAACATATTAAACGCTAAAACCAGCCATCGGTTGGTCAACGCCATCTAGCGGATTTTAAAGTAGTGCTGACTTTTGACACTAGGAAAATCCGTCATTACAAAACATAATATAATTGAGGTCATAATGTAACTTAATTAACCATCTTTTTGCCTGTATGTATTGTCTGCTGTTATATTATGAAGTGAATAAATGAATATGAATAATATTTTATTCCCTTTTATTTCCAAACATAATATCAATACCTATCTGATATAATCTTTGTATAGGGATTCATGTATCCCAGATAGATATTTCTAATACTCGTTCATACATTATACCTTTCTGATCCTTTCATTTCCCATCCGATACTTTAAATTCCTATCCGTTACCTATAAATATTAAGTTTCCCTAAGTTTAAACCCTGTCGTGACTAAATGCAATCCGCGCGAGTCAAAAGCAATAAAAAAAACAGGCAGACCAGAGGCCCTACTCCTGTTGACATTGTCATTCTGTTGTGAGTGAAAGGGACGGCTACATTCGGAAATACGGACAGCTTCAACCGGAGTTTCCAGATTCGTTCAAGAAAGACGCGACCACAGACAAAATGTTAGTCAAATCTCTTTGTCTATGTCACGGTACAGAAAACGTTTTTACCCGATTACGGCGAAGCAAAAAGGAGGGTTATGATTTTGAACGGTATATGTATGTGGGTATGTTCATCTGTTTCTGTTCCCACATAACTTCTTAACTACTTATCAGAATAAGATAAATGTGGTGTGTCGATGATAATTTCCTTACCATAGCAATATGGGTCAAATAGGGTTGCCAGGTGAGGCGCGAAAAAATACCGAAAATAATAATGCAGTCATAAAATTGTGGTCGCCAAGACTATGCTAACTTTGAGAAAGTCTTTATTAAACAATGGTATGAATATTATAATCTACTACGTACTTAACAAAATAATGGTAGGAAGTAGAAACTTAAAAAAAAGGTTTTGCGTTTGAAGGATTTCATATGCCTACTTTTGTAGGCGCTTGTGACCGGAAAGTCGGTACTTTCTTCAAAATACCGGACATTGTTCTGTCCGGTATGACCATTTATTTTTATTTATTTATTTATTTAAACTTTTTGCACACAGTTTATTGTACAAATGGCGGACTTAATGCTAAAAGCATTCTCTACCAGACAACTATAGGCCCAAACAGAGAAAATACAGGCGGTGCAAGATAGCATATTAGAAATATAAAAAGGAATCAAATTGATTTTCGCTCACAAAAATTAATCGACTGTGTCATCCGGTGGGACTCGAACCCACGTCCCTTCGCTATCCGGGCGAGTGCTTTTACCAACTAAGCTACAGAGGACGTTAGTCAGACGACGAATTTTTGTAAGTGCTTGCTACGCCATTGAGCCGGCGTTCGATTTCATCAATACTTGGGGAATGTACCCGCATGTATCCGATGGAAATATTTTTACAAATATTTAACCATCAGTTAAAATGAAATCAGCTTATTTTAGCTTAATTTAGCTTTTATTCAGCCGAGCTGGGAGCGAAATTGGGAGATGTGGTCATATTTGCGAAGACCGAAAATAAATCGGATACCATTATTAAGAAGCCGGTCAATATTATTAAGGAGATCTTGAGAGATATTTGAGCAACAAATATCGCCATAGTCAATTATTGGTATAACCAGAGACTGCACAAGTAAAGCTTTCGTGCTGGTAGTAGAGTATTTAGTGACGTCAACCTTGCAGATCTTCAACAAAGGATGCCGCTTGGCACAGACGGACCTGGTGGTCATCTGAGCTGATTTAGCCCGGTACCCACGTGGCACCTCCCTGCAGGTAGGTGGGGGGAGGGGGGGAAAAGCCCATCTACCTTGCTGCACTCTCACGTCCATATCTCCAAAAGTTTTGCAAATAGATCGTGTTTAGTATCATTTCCGTATAATTCAAGGACGAGGAATTCATTTCTTGAATAAAATTTTCACTCGTTCATACAAAAATAACGAATATAGCGCGAAAATAAAAAAACTTGAAAAATTTTTTTTTACAAAATCGATTCTTACAATTTAACTACGAGATTAGGTTTTATAAAAAAAATTTGATTAAATAGCCCTGTTGTTGTGTTGTTGTGTGTTGTATCTAGAACACGGAAACATAAATTTTATTAACAGTTTTGACTTATAAACGTGTCAAAAAAAATCATTTACGTCACGCGGCGGAGCTGCGAGGGTCGGGAAAAGTTTGTAGATTGGATAGGATTTGTCACATATTGTTTAATTATAAAACTGATTGATTAATAAAAGTGATTTATAATATCTAGTTATAATTTATACAAAAAATTCAAACACTGACACTGACAAACTTTAATTCTAGCTTATTTTAATTATTTTACGCGGGAAAATTGGTACCTACTCGTATAAGAGTTAAAAGTTTGGTAAGCTAAATACTAAAAAAGCTAAATAATAAAAGTTTAAATCCAGTAAATCACCAATATAAGTTATAACTAAATACCTATAAAAATACATTGATTTTTAAGTAGGTTCTTGGTGCTTATGATTTAAAGTGAATTAACTATTGGAATGCATATCATGTAACTTTTGTTACACATTTCAGATTTAGCATATGGATTGAAAAACGGGAATTGGTGACAAAAACAACTACTTACTATTTGAATACGGAAAATGTCAGACAGCTGGCGAACCTAGTATTTTCCGCAGAAGAAATGTATTAAACACACTTGTTGCCATATAATAGGCTCTATGAATGGGAACAGGTTAGGTAGGATGTTGGTCAGTGTCCAAGTACCACTAAAACCTCTGCGGACTTCTCACACTTACTTACTTACTTCTCACTTAGGCTGCTGAAGGGAGATCAGCACCTTTATTCACAAACACTCGGAAAGTTTCCGTGTCGGATCGTTCCCATATTCGAATGTTAAAACCTTCTTTCTGAAACGAAACGCTGTCGGTGGGATCCTAAACGATTTGACATTCGAATTCGAAAAGAAGCCGACATGGAAACTCTTCGAGTGTTTGTGAATCAGGGTGCTGTGCGACGAAAATCGCTGTTCGCATGCACTTCGTCGTCTCAGCGGTTAACCGCTCCTAATAATGCGGGCACAGCACTTGGGAGGATGCCTCGGAACCAATGAAGCATCCCTTTTGCCCATGTGACTGCCAAGATTCCCAGCCCATCGATTCTAGGTCTACTAGGAGGCAGGAGTCGCTCTGTTTCTTCTCTACGGTTTCGCAGGGCGTTTTATTGAAGACAATTAACATCTCTAGGACCGCCGACATCTCCATCAGTCGAGAAGTACCAAGAAGAGAAAATCGTCTCTACTTACCAGACACCATCGTTTTGCTGCCCGCACTTAGCCATGCCCGCACTAGGCCACCCTTTGGTGGCTGAGCGATTCGTTTGGACCGGCACGAATAAAGATTGCCTCGCCTGCCAGCGCAGCAAGCTTCATAACGCTGCTCGGCAAGTTCCCTACTCTAACCGAGCGTTTCCCGTTATATCCAAATAAACATTATCTTGCAGCAAGGTTTCCAAAATTGTCCTTTAAGTGGTCGAAAGATTCTTTACCTGGCCTGATGCTTGGCCAATCCTTAAAATAATTGAGGGTGAAAAAAATGCGCAAAGACATTTTTCAGAGTAAATCGCTCTGTTCGGTGGCCCATCTCTCGTTACGAGAGTTACCGGGCGAGTTCTTGGCTTCCTATCTTTGCTACACAGTTGCGTAGACACATTGCCTGACTTAGGCCAACGACCGCCATCTCACAACTGCCACTGACCGACTTTCTTGTTCAAGAACTTAAATCGATCCTGCAAAAACAGGCATGGAAACGGGCTAGGCAAAAAGATGTTAAGGCTGACTCGCTCCGATGCAGATACCTAAGAGCGAAGCGGTGGCACTATAAGCGACTCCTGCCTCATAGTAGACCTCAAATCGATGGACTGGGAATCTTAGCAGTCGCATGGGCGAAAGGGATGCTTCATTGGTTGCGAGGCATCCTCCCAAGTGCTGTGCCCGCATTATTAAGACCGGTTAACCGCTGAGACGACGAAGTGCATGCGAACAGCGATTTTCGTCGTACAGCACCCTGATTCACAAACGCTCGAAGAGTTTCCGTGTCGGCTCCTTTTCGAATTTCAAATCGTTTCGGATCCCACCGACAGCGTTTCGTTTCAGAAAGAAGGTTTTAACATTCGAATATGGGAAGGATGCGACACGGAAACTTTCCGAGTGTTTATGAATAAGGGTACTGATCTCCCTTCAGCAGCCAAGTGAGAGGTCCGCAGAGGATTTAGTGGTACTTGGACACTGACCAAGATCCTACCTAACCTGTTCCCATTCATAGGGCCTATTATATGGCAACAAGTGTGTTTAATACATTTCTTCTGCGGAAAATACTAGGTTCGCCAGCTGTCTGACATTTTCCGTATTCAAATAGTAAGTAGTTGTTTTTGTCACCAATTCCTGTTTTTCAATCCATATGCTAAATCTGAAATGTGTAACAAAAGTTACATGATATGCATTCCAATAGTTAATTCACTTTAAATCATAAGCACCAATTACCTACTTAAAAATCAATGTATTTTTATAGGTATTTAGTTATAACTTATATTGGTGATTTACTGGATTTAAACTTTTATTATTTAGCTTTTTTAGTATTTAGCTTACCAAACTTTTAACTCTTATACGAGTAGGTACCAATTTTCCCGCATAAAATAATTAAAATAAGCTAGAATTATGGTTGTCAGTGTCAGTGTTTGAATTTTTTGTATAAATTATAACTAGATATTCCTTTAATAATAACATCTTGAGGTATAAAATCACTTTTATTAATCAATCAGTTTCATAATTAAACAATATGTGACAAATTCTATCCTAACTACAAACTTTTCCCGACGCTCGCAGCTCCGCCGCGCGACGTAAATGTTTTTTTTTGACACGTTTATAAGTCAAAACTGTTAATAAAATTTATGTTTCCGTGTTCTAGATAAACAGGGCTATTTAATCAATTTTTTTTTTATAAAACATAATCTCGTAGTTAAATTGTAAGAATCGATTTTGTAAAAAAAATTTTTTCAAGTTTTTTTATTTTCGCGCTATATTCGTTATTTTTGTGTGAACGGGTGAAAATGTTGTTCAAGAAATGAATTCCTCGTCCTTGAATTATACAGAAATGATACTAAACACGACCTATTTGCAAAACTTTTGGAGATATGGACGTGAGAGTGCAGCAAGGTAGATGGGTTTTCCCCCCCCCTCCCCCCTCCTACCTGCAGGGAGGTGCCAAGTGGGTACCGGGCTAAATCAGCTCAGATGACTACCAGGTACGTCTGTGCCAAGCGGCTTCCTTTTTTGAAGATCTGCAAGGTTCTCCATACAAACCATGTCACTAAATACTCTACTATGGAGGGTAAGAAGTGCTTAAAGCGATAGAGAGCGCGTAAGGTACCGGTTACCCTTCTGCTAATCTCTTTGACATGCTGGCCCCAGCTCAACGTGCTTTCTATGTATAGACCCAGGTTTTTAACGTAAGGCGAATACTTCACAATCTCACCATCAAAGACAATGGGAGGTAAAACATTCGTGTCAAGCTTGCTAAGTAGCCTTGGGCTGCCAATGATAATAGCCTGGCATTTGCTGGGGTTTACTTTGACACCGAATTTACTAGACCAGCTACTGATACTCCTTAGATTTCATTGAGCCGACAAATAGCGCTATTAATTGTAGAAGGTTCCGCTTGAGAGTAGAGTTGCAGATCATCAGCGTAGAGATGAAAGGAAGAAGTGAGAAGGGAAGTCAGGATGTTGATGAAAACACAAAATAGAATAGGAGAGAGTATGCCACCTTGCGGAACACCAACTGTCAAATCGCTCCAATCCGAGAGGGACTGACCGATGTCATGATCAACAGTATTAGAGAAGTCGATCAAGACTAGAACGGTCAATCGCGCCTCCTCCATGCCCGCCCTCATATCATCAACTATTTTAAGGAGTGTAGTCGTCGTACTGTGCCCAGGACGAAAACCGGATTGGTAGTTACTTAACAAAGCGTTGTCAGTAATAAATTTGGAAAACTGTTTGTGGGCTGCGGCTTCAAGAATTTTGGATAAGAAAGGTAATATCGAAATAGGGCGAAATTGATTGAGAGCATTAGGATTAGATACTTTAGGTAAGGGAATGATATGGGCACGACGCCAGATGGAGGGAAAGGAGCCTCTGTCCAAAGAGAAGTTAATAATATGCGTGATGCTAGGTAGGAAGAATGTCGTCTAAGATGAGAAAAATCATAGTTCTGCTGACGTCGTCACATCCGACAGCCTTGGATTTAATAGATAGACAGATTTTGCGAGTCTCATCAACACTTACCGGAGAGAATGAGAAGGTGTTAGCTGAAGGGCAGGGAAGAGAATAAATTAAGGAAACAGTGGATTTTTTGACAGTCTCATCGAGTAGTGAAGCAGTAGAAAAATGGGAGTTAAGTTCGTTAGAGGAGAAACTGGAAGTTACAGGGTTAGAAGGTGTTTTACCAAGGCCTAGAGTCTTCAAAAATTTCCAGACCTCGGGACCTGACGCATCTGATATATTCTGGTGGATGTAGCGGCGTTTGGCGGCTCTCACTATGTTATTGCACCGGTTTCTAGCCTGTTTAAATGCGTCCCATTTGTCAATGCAGCGATTTTTCTTAAAGCTACGGAATGCATTGTCCCGCCTAGCCATTGCCTCACGAACTTGACTGGTCATCCAAGAGGACCGAGGTCGCTTAACTCGGATGGTACGTATTGGTGCAAGCTTATCAAAGAGACGCAGAACGGCAGTATTAAGCTCGTCTACTTTCCTATCAACGGTGTCCGCGTGTGATACCAAATCCCAGTCAAGCGCCGATGATTCCAGATTGAGCTGATCTTGGTCAAGTCTGGAAAAACTCCGTAGTCGCACAGTCTCTGGTCTACGCTTAGGTGGTCGGATATTGTAACAGAGAAAAATCAACGAAAAAACCGGGGGCGAGCAACTGGCCATGTTTGGCACAGTGATTAGGGCAAGATATTATGATGTGATCAATTAAGGTATCAGCTGTATGGGTGTTGTGATGAGTAGGTTGCAGCGGTAGAAGGCCTAAGGGCCAATATTACTGATTTTTCACCGGACAGACCTCGAAAATACCGGACTGTACGCTTAAATACTGGACATCTGGCAACCCTAGTTTCAAATGTAAGCCAGTGTAGAGATTATTTCAAAAATATAATTATTTTTGCTGACGGGTTTTTATTTTATTTCAATTATTATGTTGGTTAGAGTGTGATTTTTCAATAGTTGGGTTTAAATTTTTGATTTTTTTCTATGATCTAGATTCTTTCAAGAAAATAATGCATAGACAGACAGACAGACATAATCCATCCTCGGTCGCATTGTCTTACCATCGAGATGGTACATTATTTAAAAAAAACACCCTAGTGCAAAAAGTATTTTACTTTTGAAATGGTCTCTTCACTGGCTTTCATTTGATACCCATATTGCTATGGTAAGGAAAAAATCAATACACCCTCCCCCCTTTGTTTCCATTTGCGCGCGTCATTTTTTAACTGAACATAGACTATGTCACTACCACAATTTTGACGAATTCAACGACTCCTCATATGTCAAAAACTGTCCAGCCGTTTGGGCTGTAGGGCGTGCCAAACAATTATACATACATACTCTCGAAAAACATAACCCTTCTTCCGCAGTCGGGTAAAAATTGTATAAAGGGTGTTAACGCAGGATCTTTCGGATAGTCTCACCCTCCTAATTAATAAGCTTTGTTTTTCAAGTAAAATCTTAATTTTTGAGTTATAATTTTTCTATTTCTGACTTATGGCAATTTCTGACAAATAACGACGACGAATACAACGCAAATACCTAAGGCAATTAAAAATGTACATTGTTACAATTTAGATGAAATGCCTAAGTTTATTTTAACACCATTACTTTTTAATTTACATCGGTATTTGTTGTTTTCGTCGTCGTAAGACGTTTAACAATTAATTCATTTTTGGGAAATTGTACCATATTTTTTAACAATATACGACACAATGTATTGTCGAACTACCTATTAATAGGTTTAAGTCGCGTGTCAAAACTACCCTCATGTCTAAAGGGTATTATAAAATTCATGAATATCTTGATGACGAGAATGTATGGACATAATTAATAGAATCAGGCGTTACTTTGCGGAAATCCATTATTAGATGGGAAAAATTAAAATACAATTATTTTGCTTTAAATTTCCGCTAAGAGACGCTAGCGCAGGCACCAAAATGTATGGACAGTCCAGCCTGCACCAAACTGATGTACCTACCTTTTTATTGTAACTTTTATCACTTTTTATGGCAGCTAGTACTCGCTAGCTCGAACCCATTGATTTATTAAATACATAATATATCAATATATATAATAAATCAATGCTCAAACCAGTAGTAGGTCCCAAAAGATAAGGACACATGTTCGGGCCCCCTAAGGGCCAATATTACTGATTTTTACATATTGACGTTCATGTGGCATTTTCTGTCCTAAATTAAATAAATTCTTTTTGACTTTGACTTTGGCATTCATCTAGTTGGCTTGGTCGGGTACATAGTTTGTTACCACCCTGTATACCTTTTTTTTTACGTTGGAAAATGCATTACGCATACTCGCCGGGGGGACGGCGAGTTATGTGGGACTCAAGCTCAGACGCCCATACCCACTAAAAACCAACGACACTCCGTCGGTCACCTGGCAGCTCATGAGTCGTCTCGAGCCAGTCGTCGTCGTCCGTGAAATCGGACGGCGCGGCGACGACTCACTCGACGACTCATGAGCGGCGGGCGGGGCTGCGGGAAGCCGGTCGGATACTACCGCTGCCCCGTCGGTGATTGCCCGCCGTAGCAGGCCCGGCAAACCCACCCCGTGAGGGGGGGCCACCCTGTATACCTGACCCAACCCACAGTATGAGAGTATATCGACACAGCTTTCATATGCAAACTTGTTTATTGTGTCTTGTTTGTTTGTAGGTGATTCCCCGGGCAAAGATTTACCCCTGATTTTGTATCTTGGACATAACACTTTTAATCGAATTTCCCAGCTTTGATTGCATACAGTCAGGATTATTAGCTAGAAGGAGTACGAGATATTTAATTTCAAATTCGGGACCGCGTGGAAGGTAAAGCGAGCTAACCACTAGACACAAGTATTGCTATATACTTAGTAGGTCCCAGCCTCTGGTTGTGTTTTTGTAAAAATTGTTGATGACTAAAAAAACTTTTTATTTTTTTTTACTTAGACCAACTAGGCAATCAATAAGAAATACAGAAAATGGTATACTAAATTAGGATCGATACAATTGGCGTACAAGCCACTCGACCACCTTACCTACCGACCTAGGTCATCGAAAAGCTTTCTAAAAAAACCACATGAATGCAAAAAATATAATATTTTTGAAATGGTCTTTTTACTGGCTTTTATTTGATAACACCCACGTGCCTCGGAAAGGCCGGTTAGACGTTGGTCCTGCGGCTGATCTCTCCACTGTCATAGCGGACTGCTGTCTCACCGAAATATGAGAGTGAAGGAATAGAGAGTGCACCTGTGTATTGCGCATACACTTGTGCACTATAATATGTCCCACGCAGTTGGCTAATCTCTGTTGAGATAGGCCGCCGTAGTCGGAATTCGGCTAGAAGGACATAATTATTGATTTGATACCCATATTGCTATGAAAATGAAAAAATCAACCCTCTACCCTTTGTTTTCACCTAGCAGACGAATTCAACGATACCTCATTAAGTCAAAAACTGTCCAGCCAGCTGTTTGGGCTCCCACCCTTACCCTCCTTCCGCAGTCGGTAATGATAAAAGAACTTGCGAATAGCGCAAATAAGAATACTCTATGAATGAGTTAAGAAGATCTCCAAGTTTTGACATATTTTCACACATTTATCGGGGCATTTCAGTAGCGTTACCACGAGTTTACAGCGGTTTTACTCGCTAGCGACGTAAAAAAAGTGTATGGAAAATTGCACAGCGCCTCTAGCGGTTACTTGGAGAACTAAAATTTTCCATACACTTTTTTTACCTAGCGAGTAAAACCACCGTAAACTCATGGTAATGGTACAGAATACAGACTTCGCTTTCGCTTCGAAGTTCGAATACATGCGTAAGAAACGCCTCGACCAGCCAGACTGATTGGTTGCTGAGACCGAGATAGGGTAAAGCAAGTTTTCTCTAGTTTGTGATCATTATCCGTAGGACGTCCACTGCTGAACATAGGCCAGGCCACTGTTACACATACTCCCATCACATGTCTGGTTTTGACTACGGGATATACTCTCTGTTCTGTCTTAATGGAAAAAATGTGTTCTGTGTATTACTATTATTATGTGTATCATGTGTATGTTTATGTATCAATATGTATGTCATCTATTTTATTTATGTATGTAGCATGTATGTCTATTGCTATGTTCATTTTTCTTCATTGCTATGCTTAAGAGTATTTTGCATTGGTTTTCTCGGTCTCATCTTTTTCCTAATTTACGATATCTTGCACCGCCTGTATTTCTCTGTTTGGACCTATGGTTGACTGGTAGAGAATGCTTTTAGCGTTAAGTCCGCCATTTATACAATAAACTGTGTGCAAAAAGTTAAAATAAACAAATAAATGGTGTCTTTAAAGATCCGTCTTACAATACATATATAGTAAAAAAGAGACCGGTCAACCGTTTTGGGTCAAATAAAATTCGGACAAGTTAATTGTGTGTTTGCGGAAGCACAGCTATTTAATTAACTACCAAACGCTATAAAAGAGTGTGAAATCATAAATGTACCTATACAAAATAAAAATAAGCTAAAATTTTAGTTAGAGTCGAGGAGTCGAGTACCTAATAATTATATTTTTTTAATTATGAAATATCTGTATCTCATTGTAAATGAAATGTTATTTCGTATGAAAATAAAATCTTTAAACCTTAACCTAATTTCGGAAAGTAATCGGTTCCCCTCTTTTACATAATGCCCATTAAAATTAACCGAAAAGACCCACTCAACAGTAGGTCTACCTTGTTTCGCAGAATTTTTATCGTCATAATTTTATTTGGCATATCATCAAATAGCATAAACTTCCTTTCGCAGAACATCAATTAGCATTCATTCATTTATCAGACGTTCAAAACGCATAATCGTGTAAGCTAGAATCATCTTTAGGCAGAAATTTAATATCCATAATAGTCTTAAAGCAGAATCATCCTATCGCAGACACTTTACAGTCCGAATCGTCTTTTGGCATTTCATATTTAAAATCATTACTAGGCAGAACTATCATATCGCAGAAATTTTACATTTATAATCATCTTTTGGCATACATTTCATATCCATAGTAATTGAAAACGTTTGCTAAGGATATTCGTAGTAAATAATTGATTTAGCAAGCAAGCATGCAGCAAGCAAGCAAGCAAGCATGCAGCATGCAAGCAAGTATGCAGCATGCAAGCAAGCAAGCAAAGCATGCAGCAAGCAAGCAAGCATGCAGCATTCAAGCAAGCATGCAGCAAGCAAGCAAGCATGCAGCAAGCAAGCAAGCATGCAGCAAGCAAGCAAGCAAGCATGCAGCATGCAAGCAAGTATGCAGCATGCAAGCAAGCAAGCAAAGCATGCAGCAAGCAAGCAAGCATGCAGCATTCAAGCAAGCATGCAGCAAGCAAGCAAGCATGCAGCAAGCAAGCAAGCAAGCATGCAGCAAGCAAGCAAGCAAGCATGCAGCAAGCAAGCAAGCAAGCATGCAGCAAGCAAGCATGCAGCATGCCATCAAGCATGCAGCATGCAAGCAAGCATGCAGCATGCAAGCAAGCAACAGCTTGTATGCAACATGCAAGCATGCAACATGCATGGTTTCTGTCACGGCTCCGGCGCTGCGGGGCTCCGGCAGTCCCACGCGAGCTTATCGTCGCAGATGGTTTTCGCTCACCACCTGCTCCTCAGCTCGCGGGCTGCCTCGCCCCTCCGCGCCAACGCGATTTTGAATTACACTCTAGGGGTAGGGCAAACAAGATGCGTGGAGTCGGTTTTGTGCCGATTCATTTCTGTCACTAACTTTTGTACCACAACTTAATGACTTTTTAATTCAATTTTAGGGTAAAATACAATTTAAAAGAAATAGCAATATGCGTAGTGAAATTATTCTAACCGAAATTCTGCTTTTTTCATAGTATGCCTAGTCAAATTATGCCAAATAAACATCGTACTTAATAAATATTATGCTTAGCGAAAGTATGCAAAGTAAAATTTTGCCAAAGTTAGTTATGCCTTATAAATTTCTGCTATCTTAAAAGTATGCCATTGTAAATTCGGGCATATAAATATTCGACCAAACAATAATTATGCTAACAGAAAATTCTGCCTGAATAATATTCGATTAAAGAAAATTATGCCAAGTGTGTTATGCCAAGTGACTTTCGGAGCAAAAAGATTCTGCCAGATAGAGGAAACCCCTCAGCAGTAGTACCTACTTATTCTATGACTCAGCTTCAGCATAGGCAAATCGTGGCAGCCCGGGAGCAAACCAAGACACTGGTTTCTGGATGCCTAGAGGGCAAACAAAAATATAGGTCATTAAGTAATAATATAAAAAAAACCGGCCAAGTGCGAGTCGGACTCGCGCGCGAAGGGTTCCGTACCATTAACTTATAACATTAGACAGTATAGGCAAAAAAAGTATATATTTTTATTTTATTTATAATTTCAAAAGTATTCATCACAGGATACCCGAAACAATTTTAAATAAGAGTTTCCGCGGCTGTTTCTTTACGTGAGTGATTTGAAGTTTATAGGTCTAAGACTTTAGAAATTACAGGGGGGGGGGGGGACACCGTGTAAACGACTTTGGCGGGCTATATCTAAGGTTTAAGGTTTAAGATATTTATTCTCATAAAGAATTACAGGAATTCTCTTACAATGAGAACATAAAATTTCATTTAAACAATATTTCGGAGAGCTTAAAAAGTGAGGGTACATGAAAAATAGTCAACTGGCGCTAGGCGTAGATGGCACACACTGTAAACAAAGAAGCGATCACGGATATAGATTCTGACTACGCTCGCGGTATCCTAGAAGTGTCTTTAATTGTAGTTTGTTAAGTGATTTTAATTTTTATCGATTGTAGTTCTTGTATCAGACTTTATTTATTTATTCATTTGATATTTATTCTGTATTTATTTATTAAAAGGTTTCACGTATTTTTTTGGTGTTAATGTACTTAAAAAATAATATAAAAAGAAATGAAATTTTGTTCTGTTTACTTTTGATAGGTAATCTTTGTGTATATTTATAATGATATAATATTTATGTATTTTTATTTCATTCGTAGTTAATATTTATTAATTTGTTTTAATTTTTTTTTAATTAATTAATTAAATGTTTTGATAATATCGAATATAGAATTATGGACTTGGTATATAATTTTGATCGGTTGGGCTTATAAACTGCAGGTTATAAGCCAAACCTATTTTATTTGTTTAAATTTGTTTGATATCTAGCTTTACTTATAATGTATTCTTATTATTATTTTATGAAGAATTTTCAGTTATAATATTTTTTATGTGGAACTTTAATAATCTTTTAAAATTTATAGTTGATTGGGTTTCTTTTAAATCTTTTGGAAGTTTGTTATATATTTTCGCCCCTTCAAACATAATATTTCTTTTACCGTATGCTTTAGTTCTAGGCGCGCGTAATATGAGGTCATTGGCGTTTCTAAGTTTCATTTTTTGGACTTGTTTCTTTTTAGTGAAGATTATTTGACTATGAATATCCTTTGTTAAGATTTTCCGAATAAGTATGCATGTAAAGTAAACGTACGTTTGATTTATGTTTAGCAGTTTAGTGTTTTCGTATATCTTCTTAGTTGATGTTTGATAATTATAGTTAAAGAGAAGTTTTACAATTTTATTTTTAGCTCGCTGTAAAGGTTCTAGATTGCTTTTTGCTGCTGTCCCCCATATTTCTATTAGATAATCTATATGTGGCTTGACGAGTGAATTGTATACGAGGTACCGAATTTTTTGCGGGAAACACTGAGCTATTCCCCGGAGAGTGCCAATAATTGATGACAATTTAGATATATTTTTTTCTATATGGGGTTTCCATGTTACATTATCATCAATCAGCGAACCGAGGTATTTTTCGCACTTTGATTTATTTATCACTTGACTATTAATAGATAACGGTTCGAAATCATCTATTTTCTTGTTTTTGGCTTTAAATATGATAAAATTAGTTTTGGATATATTAATAGTCAAGAGGTTATATTGGAACCATTGATGTAGTAGGTTAAGATCATTTTGCGCATCTGAGATAACAGTTTTTATTGAGTGGCCGAAGTAAAATAGGCTTGTGTCATCGGCATACAATGTTACGTCTCCTTTGAGGCCAATTTCATTTATGTTATTTATATAAATTAAAAAAAGTAACGGACCCAAGATAGAACCTTGTGGTACGCTACATTTTATAGGTTTTGATTGGCTCTGATGATTTCCAATTTTTACTACTTGGTCGCGATTTGATAAGTACGATTTTAACATTTCATGTGCAGCTCCAACGACACCGATATGTTGCAGTTTTCTCAGAAGTAGATCATGACTAACAGTATCGAATGCCTTTTTTAGGTCTATAAATATGCCCAGTACTATTTGCTTCTGATCAATTTTGGTTTTTACTTTTGTTATCAAGTCCATGGTTGCAGATAAGGTGTTTGATTTGCATTTAAAACCGTACTGTTTGCTATATATGAAATTGATGGAATCTAGAAATGTATTCAAACGGCTATATATAATTTTTTCAAATATTTTTGAAATTATAGGTAGAACAGATATCGGTCGGTAATTTCCAGGATCTGATTTATCCCCAGATTTAAAAACAGGCGTAACTTTAGCTTTTTTAAGACTGTTGGGGAACACCCCTTGTTTAAAACATTTATTTATGCACCTTGTAAGATCGGGTACGATTAGTTTTTTCACGCATTTAATAGATTTGGAATTTATGCCATCTATACCTGACGCCGTGTTTGTTTTGAGGTTGTTGATGATCCTCGAGATTTCATCTTCTGTTGTAGGACTCAGTTCTGACAGAGTCTGTTTCTCTGCCACCGTCGGATGTCTTCCCGTTGTGTATGTAATATTGTGATGGTATAAAGACGGTATCTCATTTGCCAAATATTCACTAATAGTTGAAAAGTATTGGTTGAAATAGTCACATATTTCTTGAGCATCTGTGATTGTACCAATTCTAGTCTGAAGTTTATCTGGAACTGCTAACTCCTCCGTAGTTTTATTGTGCGACAATTTATTCAGCAGTGACCAGATTTTTTTTAGGTTTATGCTGGCAATCCATGAATGCTTTGTAATAATATTCATATTTAGTTCTTTGTATTGTTCTAGCTAGTTTTAGTCGCTTTTTTATTAGTTCCTCTTCTATATTTTTATCGGTTGGATTCCTGATGTATCTTAGTCTCAAATCATTTCTTATATCTATTTCTCGTATTATATCCTTATTTATCCAGTCTTGTTTTGGTAAGTTACATCTTTTAGTTTTAATTATTTTGTTCTTTTTGATTGACGAAATAAGGTTATATTCAAATGCTTCATAATCAGAACCTTTATTGAAATCGCAATTTTCTACAGTTTTATACAGACTTTCATAGTTTATGGCTTCATACTGGATTGATTTTACAGGTTCCGGTTTGTAGTTGATTACTTCGAAATATAACTGATTATGATCTGACATATCAGATTCTACGATTGCAAAATGGAAATGACTTTGTTTCAGGTAAGAGCAGATATGATCTATTATAGTTTTGTTTTTTTTAGTTTCACGTGTGCAGAAACGTCTGTCTTTTTTGTTAAGTATGTGGTAACCACTTTGTTTTACTGCCTCTTTATATTCAACTACGCTTTCCTCTCTTTTCAGAAGATCTTCATTAAAGTCTGCGAAAACCAAACCCCTGTTTCTTCTGTCTAGCTGTGCTGTGTAGTTTTCAAGGAAATTCTTATTATTTGTACGCCCAGGCTTATAGATTGCACCTATGTCTAAAGAAAACTTGCTGATATGAATCCAGAGAAAGTGGTTTTCATCAACAGAGAGATCTTTAATTAGATTGTGCTTCAGTGTGTTGTGTGCAAAGATTGATACGCCACCACCTCTGGCGGTTTTTCTGTAATTATAGTAGTGTGTGTATCCTTGCAATTGGAATCTTTTGGATTCATCTTCCGATTTGAACCATGTTTCAATTATTATAATAATGTGTATTAGATAACGAAATGATCGTAAAACACATTCCAGCTCATCAACCTTCCCGGGTTTGACAATACTTTGTGCATTGGCGTAAAAGCATTTAAGGGATTGCCTGTTTGAAGATATGTCTGTATATTTGCTGGTAACTTGATAAGAGATTTTGTTAGTTTTAATGTTCTCTGTAGGGCCATTTAAGCAGTTTATTGGTTGGAGTTTTTTGGAATCTGTTTAACTATCTTAGGGACTCCTTTCATGTACTTAATACAAATATTTTCTTCGCCACTTGATATTCGATGCTCTAGTTGTTGTTTTAGCATCTTCATATACTCCTGTTGCTGAGGTGTTTGATCAGAAAATATTTTAATGTTTTCTTTAGCTGTATTTTATTTATTTTTCAATATAGATTTCGCTGTTTCTTGCGATGCGAAACATACTTTGATATGTCTATTTTTGTCAGATTGGTATTTTCCCAGTCGGTAGATTTTAATTGGTTTGGGCAAATCTGTGCACAGAATTGATTGCAAAATATCAAGAATTTTATTTTTGTCTTCTTCCCGTCTTTCATTTAAGTTAGAAGATTTGGGTTCTGGTAATCCTACTACTATGATGTTTTTGCTCCTTTCGCTGCGTTCACTCAGTTCTGTTAACATTTCTTCACGAGTATTTAATGTGGCTGTTTCGTTTCGGCAATTTATATCACCTGCGTGAAGGCTTGATTCAATGGATTCTATTTTCTTTTGTGTTAAACTATTAGTGCGCCTTAATTCATCTATATCTTGTTTTAATTTCATTTGTTCTTCAGTTAGTGAGTCAGAAGTAGACTTAATATCTTTTATTTATTGTTTAATGGATGAGACATCTTCATTTAATTTTTTGAAATTTTCCGTTTGCATATTATTAAAAGTGGTTAAAAATGCCATCATTTCACTCATCTGGTTTTGAACTGCGGTCATCTGGTTCCTCATCACCCCAAACTCAGCCATCATATCTTCATACTCGTTCCCAAATTTACGTTTATTACGGAAAGTAACTTGTGACTCTGATATGTCTTGGGCAACAGCTTTGCTTGCTAAATCTGGGTAAGAACCACTTCGTGCAGAAATATTGCCACTTCCAGTAGGAGACCGTTGTACGCTCATTGTTGATCTATGGTGCAGTGGCAGCAACAAAACAAAGACGTCGTGAGGTGGGTGACGCACAGCTTCGCTGCGTGAGTGGGACAAAAAATAAAGAGCTTGTCTCTGTTACCCGAGGGGGTGCTGCTAGCTGTTGCGCCGGAGTGCAGGATCGTAAGTCACTCGCGTTGTGCAGTCCACAAACAGCTGTATGCCTCTCACGTTACGATTTAAAATTGGTATACTGTCGAAATTAATATTTTGAAAATTGTTAGCGACACGTCCGCTTCTTTAGGACGGACGGACTGAACGATCTTATAAGGGTTCCTTGTCGGACTACGGAACCCTAAAATACAGTTTCATTAACGTATCTTCTCGTAGTCAAAATTATTTTAAGGTTTATGAATGACCTCTTAGATTTTTTACTAATTGTATGTCATAATATGGTAAAGAAAGGTGGGTGAGAAAAAAAAAGAATGTGAGTAAGCAGCACGTCAGTTTACCCATGACCTACGTAAACAGCTTTTAATACGTAGAAAATAGAAGCGGCCTCATGGTCAACTCTGGATACTGGATACTCCGACGTGCGGGCCGTGTTTGATGTTTCTAGGAATCCCCTTTTAGTGTCGCTAGAGCGTAAAAACCGGCCAAGTGCGAGTCGGGCGCGAGTCCAAAGGGTTTCGTATTATTACTATACAAAGTTAGACATTGGGCTCAATTCCAATGCGCCCTGTCTAAGATTAAATTTAGGTTTAGTCTCTCTCTTTCTCTGCCAAATAAACAAAAAGAGGCAGACTATATCAATTTAGAAACGTCAGACTAAACAGCTGTCCGTTGCTAAGGAAATTAGAGAATCCAAAGATAATTTAGTAGGGATATCATTCGATGACGACTAAAGTTAGACGAAAATACGCAAAAACTTGTATAAATACGTTAGAAATCGCATCACTTAATTTAATGTTTCTAAATTATTGTAGTCTGTCTCTTTTTGTTTGTTTGATAGAGAAAGAGAGAGACTGAACCTAAATTTAATCTGACAGACAGGACAGGCAGGACAGGCAGACAGGACAGACAGGGCGCATTGGAATTGAGCCCATGTCCTTAATATCAATATAATTCTCTTTCAAATCAATTAATCATATTATTCGTTTGTATTTGTTACTATCTGTTTAACGTAAAGTAACAAATTCACGTACATAACCTTCCTTCACCAATTTTATCTACACTAGAAGTTGGTCAATAACTCAGTTATAAGCAATCTTAGTTGTGATAGTTTTCCTTTTAATTTCACTATGTATGTTGGTATATGCTATTCCCGTGTTTTTACATTTCCACAAGTCACCATTTAATCAGCTGGGGGTGTGGAGAAGTACCCCCCACCTACAAGGACTTTGAATTCTAACAAAAATTGGCACTTTAAAACTAAAAATGCATATTCATACACAATATTATATAAAAGACCTATACAAAAACGTTCCACTCCACATAATGAGATAGAAAACAGAAAAAAAACACTTCAACTCTAGTGGAAGTACCTTGAAAAATCCAAAATTTGATTTTACCATTTTGACGGCATGGCGCTGGTTGAAATACATTATTATCCAATATCCGTGCCAATTTACAGTTTTCCAGTATCTGAGCTTAACCGCGGACGGACAGTCGGACACATGGCGTAACTATAAGGGTTCCTTGTTGGACTACGGAACCCTAAAAAGTCATTAGTTGAAAAAGATCAGATTATCTGAGAAATATTAATGTAGGTGTAAGTTTTATTCTGTGGTAGAATGTTCCCTTAAAGGAATTAATTGATTGAATTTGGTTTCTCGCCCAGTTGAATCCCATACCAACCGTTATTTAAACAATATAATTTTTCATATTATAGGTACCTACCTAAGTGTGTAATACTAGCTCAGAAAATAGTAGGTATTTTGTTCCGAAATCGTCTGTATACAACACAAATACATATTATGACTGGCCAAGTATATTCTATCTAGATAGTATTGCATTTTTGCTGTAAACAAGTTATCGTAAGGTCCGAATGGTAAACAATTTTAAAAAAGCGCGCCTATCTGTATTTTTAAGTTCAGATACCTAATTCACAGTAGGTAGACAACAAGGAATATATTGTTGCTGTTTTCCATTGATGCTGTTTTCTATTTGATTGTAGTAAACCTAAATAAAAATAAAAGTTGACTTCGTTTATCACAATAACCGTAGAATTATTTTATTGTATGTATTCACTGTATTGAATTAATCATACAAACACTATATAAGATAATGCGAATTGGTATTTGAACGTAGTTAGTAAGCGAAAATGATACGTTCCGTTACACGGTATCCTATTTTGACGCAAATACCTACTTATGCAAAAAATAAGTCAAATCTGTTTAAAAACCTTATAAACTTTTCAATTGGTTCAAATTTTGTGAAGGCATGTCCACTCGCACTCCGTCTGCGATAGTTTGGAACCAAATCAGGAGATTTCGCCGGTCACTTGTATCTCCTAATCCATCTTCAAATGACCCATCCTCTTGGCTCAACTCCTTTGCTGACAAACTAGCCCCCCCTTTTGTTCCCTTTATTGATTGCTTTCCTTCCTCCCTAATCCTTGTTCCCTCTACGCCAAATAAATTAGACAACTTCTTCTCCATGAAAAAACTTCTTTCTTCCATCAATGGTCTTATCGATTCATCCCCCGGCATTGATGGAATCCCATACTCCTTCCTGATAAAATCCTCTGAACAAGCCAAACTATACTTCCTTAATCTGGTTAACTCCTTCTTTGACCAGGGTACCCTCCCCAGTTCGTGGAAGGAGCAGATTATTATTCCCATACCCAAACCAGGAAAAGATCCCTCAGATCATAATTCTTATCGCCCCATTGCCCTCTCCTCTGTCCTACTCAAAATTACTGAACATATGATAAAAAATCGTCTTGAGTGGTTTTTGGAATCTAATGGTCTTCTGTCCAACTCCCAATTTGGTTTCCGTAAGGGATTCAGCACTCTGGATAGTCTGAGCATACTAACCACTGATATTAGGTTAGCATTCAAAAATAACGAGTATCTGGTGGGGGTGTTTTTGGATATATCGTCTGCATACGACAATGTATTACTTCCAGTGCTCAGGCAAAAATTGCTCCATCTGAGCGTCTCGGAGAAGTTTGTAAATTTCATTTGTAATATATTATTGTCCAGAACAATAATATTAAGGTATCAGAACTCCGAATTACCCCCCCGCTTGATCTGGAAAGGCTTACCCCAGGGATCTGTGATCAATCCTCTTCTGTACAGTGTTTATACTCATGACCTGGATAGAACTGTTAATTATTTCTGCAGCATCCTCCAATATGCTGATGACATCGCGTTATATTTTTCGTCTCAATCTGTATCCGATGCCTCCTCTCGTCTTCATTCTGCCCTTGGATATCTTCTTGACTGGATGAACTCCCATGGCCTTTCGATATCCGTCCCAAAGTGCTGCTGCGTTGTATTTTCTAGAAAGCGTATCATTCCGGATGTTGATATACAAGTTAACGGTGTGTCGATCCCCTGCAATTCACAAGTAAAATTTTTAGGATTGATTTTAGACACCAAATTAACTGGAGCTCCTCATTTCGACTATGTTTTGAAAAAGGCGGAGAAGGGTCTGAATATCCTCCGAGCTCTTTCGGGTACTTGGTGGGGTGCTCACCCTTACTCGCAAAAATTGCTATATAATGCCATAGTTCGGAGTCACTTTGACTACGCTTCTTTCCTGTTGGACCCGTGTTTTCAATCTGCCCTTGACAAACTTACGAAATTGCAGTCGAAATGTTTACGTGTGATTTTGGGAGCAATGAAATCTTCTCCTATCAATTCCCTTCAAATTGAATGTGTGGATCCCCCTCTTTATTTGCGTAGACAGTATCTTAGTGATCGCTTCTACATTAAAGTCGCTCAAAATTCTTCTCACCCCTTATTAGCTAAATTACAAACTCTCTCTTGCCGAATTCCCCCTTCAACCCCATCTAAAAAAAACCCATGCATTCTTCTTAGTTTTCGAAAGTTTAGCCTCCTTCCTTACCCCATTGAAAAGTCTCTTGCAAACCCTCTCTTTTTAAACAGTTATGAGTCATTAATTTTCCATCCACCAGTTATCCTCGATTTTGGTATACCCAAAGACTCATGTTCTGCTCCTATTCAATTTTTAAATATAATTTCCGACCAATGGCAAGGTTGGCTCACAATGTTTACTGACGCCTCTAAATTCGCTGATGGTGGTCACGTGGGTGCCGCAGTCTGGATTCCTAAATTTAAAATTGTATTAAGTTTCAAATGCCCCCCGGTAACATCGATTTTCACCGGAGAATCTATTGCGATCTTAGAAGCAGTTTTGTATGCCATGTCTCAAAACTTAAACAACACCCTAATACTAACAGATTCTCTAAGTTGTCTTCAAGCCATTATAGCTAATCCCTTTAAATCTAAAACAAAGTTCCCCGTTGTTCTTAAGATCCGCGAAGCACTTTTTGACTGCAATCAAAAGGGATTAAACATCGTCCTAGCCTGGATTCCAAGTCACAATGGTATCCCTGGCAATGAAACTGCCGACTCTTGCGCCAAAAATGCGGTCTCCACGGGAGCTCTAAACTACAATAAGCTTTTTTCACACGACGTTTCTTCCCTTCCTCGTATGCACTTGTTTAAGTCATGGTCTACTCACTGGGACAATTCTAAACGGCTATCTGGTAAGTATTACGCGGACATTCAACAGACGATCCCACCTAAACCATGGTTTTTTAAACACCCATACTTACCAAAGAAAATTATCTCCATTATATGTAGACTCCGGATTGGACATGCGTGTACTCTAGTTCACTTAGCGAAGATGCGGATCAAAGACTCCTCCATATGTGAGTGTGGCCTAGATGAAGGATCTACCAACCATATCTTCTTTAACTGTCCCTCTATCGGTTCCTCTCTTTTCGATTTCCTTCCCAAAAAATTCCCCCGCCCTTCCAATATTAAATGCGTTCTTAACTCCATTAATTCCCCAATTATTCTTAAATCTCTCTCCAAATTTATCATTTTAAAAAATATCCACTTATGATCCACTCTACATTTCCAGTTTTATTCCGTCATTTCCTCTCCCACCCCGGGTCTCTTTGTTTGTCTAGTACTACGTTATTAAATTGTAAATAGCTTTTCTTTTAGTAAATTATTATGTACTGTTTTGTGCTGTCCTTAGCTGTGTTGTCTTATTCCATGTTTTGTGTTTGTTTTAGATTTATGTACGCAAGTTAGCTTGGCTCTATCTTTTGTAATGTGTTTAAAGTTTTCTGACCCGTGTAAGGGCTACACACGTGACACTGGCGGAATAGCGACAAACACCACCCTCAAGTCACTATTGTCGCCATAAATTAAATAAGAAGAAGAAGAAGAACTTTTCAATAAGTACCTTTAATTCCTACTAGCGTAAATTGGAACACAGATGTAAGAGTACATTTACACCAAAAGACAAAGTGTATTTTACTCAATTATGGCAAAAAAGGGTTATGATGAATGAATGGTCTTCTTATTAACTCAAGACTGTTCTGTGAACTCAGAGAAAGAGTTTAATAGTCTGTCATCATAAAATGATATCCAAATCATACTGTTTACCATAAAACCAACGTATGGCATGGCTAAATAAACATTATTTCCTCACTTCATCGTGCATCTAGAGTTCTTAAGATTCCGTACAAGAAACATTTTTAGTTTTGCCGTAGTGGTCCGTCTATCAGTCTGTTTTATTATTTAAGTACTTCATTTTTCTTCATTTCACCGTGATAGCTCGACAGTTGAAAACTTCACCGATGATAAATTACCGTTGCCACTATAACTACAAATACTAAAAATAAAATTGAATAACATAAATAAAGTTATTGCCATTTGTAATACTAAAAAACCCTTGATCCACGAGTCCAACTCGCACTTGGTCGGTTTTTTAAGTTAAAAAAAATCGGAGTACTGATGTGAGGTAGTGGTGTGTAAACTGTCTTTTTTGAAAACGTCACACGCCGCACGCGCGGCGTCCTCATTCGTTCGTAATCTAGGGGGTTACCCCAAAAGTACTTAATCAAAATTTAATTTGATTTCGTATAATCTAGTAGACTGGGTAAATTTCACATCTGCGTACGTCGTAATATCGTCCAATATTAGCTAATTTACTTTCAAATGTGAGATTTTGCTGTGTTTCTGTGATGAAACTGGTGATGTTTGAAGGTGAAATCCATTCATAGGAGATAGGCATTGTCGAAAACATTAAAAATGTCTTTTGTGAAAGGGGATCCCCAGGTCCACAGAAGACCACTACCGAACATCATATTACGGAAAAATAGCTTGTCCATACTGAAATCGAGCAATTATAAAAGTGTTAAACCATTGTATAAAGAAGACATTGTGTACCAGTCAAAAAAAGGGGATTTTTTGCGTTTACAAGATTCGGAGCGAATATGTCTATTCAACAGGTTGAATTTAAGTACAATGAAGAGTCACACAGTTGCACAGCTCACGTCATCAGGGAAGGTTGTGTGGGAGAAGACGTCTGAGTACATTTCGAGTGTCATTGGCCAAGATAACTATGATTTAGTGTTTTCATCACTGTGCTCAGTAATAAGCCAAGAGTTCAAAGTGCGAGCCATTCTGGCGTTACTGACTGAACCTAAAAAACCCATGGAGAAACAATCTCAATGTTCACAAAGTGATTTAAGCAATGCAAAAGTTGTGATCGATCGAGAAGTTCAAACGGAAGAATCCTGCTTAGATGTTGTGAAAAAACCTCAGCCAAGAAGATCGAAGCGTCAAATAGGTCCATATGTGGTCACAGAGACGATAGTGCCAGATAAAACTTCAAAAGTGGTAGTGTATCCAGAAAATTTTGAATGTTTAACGAAGACTTCAGTGAAATTGGAGAATGTTGACAGCATGGAGGATTCTCAAATATCATTTTTGAATAACGAACACGATTCTGAACATTTATCGTTATTCAAATGTGACGATAACTCTGTAGACAGTATTGGTAATTTGTCTACATTCTCAATAGCAACTACACAGGAGTTGATGAATGCTCCATTGTCGTTAGTTGACCGAGTAACAGAACCAAGAAATAATTGTACGTCTTTGGTGATGCTGGACGGGACAGTACTAAATATTCCGTGCAAAGTTGAGGATGATTTCCATGTGGCTACGCCGGAGATTATGAAGGTTGTGCCACCAGAGTACCGAAGGAAGCTGCTTTGGTATCAGGCATACACCGATTGGAAATATTGCTTGACAAAAGATGATGAAGATAACTTGTAAGTTTTTAATTATTTTAAGTTTACTTATTTTTCACCATATTGATGAAGTTTTTGACGTTAAAGTAGTAGTCGCTATCTACACTTCAGACTTCAATGTGTTTACGAGTTGGAATCCTGCAAAAGGCAAATGTTGTGTATTTAGAATCCAGCATTTGTCCTAAGTCATGGGTGTTTAAATAAATAAAATATAATAAGTATGTCGATCCATTATCCTTTTCTCTGTAGCACTCGCTTAATTTGGAACTAGGTAATATAGTTTTTCTCTTTCATTCAATATTAAAATAAATCTAAAAAATTTATTTAACAAATTAATTTTAATGCATTTGTTGATGATGGATATTCCACTATATTTCGAAAATAGTAACCAAACTTATGTGATGTAACGTAACGTGGCTCTGTATAAAAAAATCAGTTGTTACATTGCAGTAGGAAAAAAATGTAATAAATAATCAATTTATTTCTTTTAAATGTACCTACTCATATAAGTATAATAATCAATTTGAAAACATATTTTTCTACAAAATCGATTTTTGTGGTAAAAACGACACATGTTATGGTTATTTTAATAACTTTTTTTTATTTAAGTACTTACAAAATATATATTTTTTAATAATTGATTATTTCTTCATATTCCTAGTCACTAAACATCTGAGCTTCAACTTTTATCATGAACCACAATCTAAATATATTAACACACGTGTTTCGTTTATCATTATTTGTTTTTCTGATAACAAACGATAGTTGATATGTATTTATGCATTTATAGGTACCTACATTCGCCAGCACATCCATCAGACTATCTATTTTCGTTGCAAAATGACCCCTATTATAACTGCATAAGTTGCTGTAGTGTTTAACTAGGTTTACTGTCCTCCATTCATTAAAATGCAAATAGTGCTGGTATGTTCCATAAGGTGCCGCCTGGTAGCTACCACCCTCCCACGGGAGCCCGCTCCACCGTCGACTCTGTCTACGCCATACCTGGCTTAGTCTAGAGCAAACAAAACAAAAACATATTTCAATATTCCCTTTTTTTTTTAATATTGAAATTTACTTTTTAGGGTTCCGAACCTAAAGGGTTAAAATGGGACCCTATTCCTAAGCCTCCGCTGCCTGTCTGTCACCAGGCTGTATCTCATGAACCGTGGACCGCTAGACAGTTGACCGCACCCACAAATTACCGAGAGTACAGATGACAATCTACATACAAAGCGCGCTCGAGCAATGCACACATAGACTCCGCTCACGGGCACGATATCTCGGAACGGTTGGGAACAGTACGAGCGCGAGTGTACACTCCGCTTGAGACACGCTCTATCAACTTTTTTGTGCAAAAATGGAGTAACAATAAAAAGCTATTATAACTATTCAGAGGATGGTAGTTTAAATTCAAAGTTAAACGGTGTATGGTCGTTTTTAGGGTTCCGTAGTCCGACAAGAAACCCTTATAAGATCGTTCAGTCCGTCCTTCCGTGCGTCCTAGTCTGTGACAGCAGAATATCTTCTATGTTTATGGACTGATTTGCATGTGACTTGGTTCGGGGATACTTTACATTTTAAAAATACAAAAAAATAAAATTACCCCTACCTATGTATGGTACCTCCCCATACATGTAAAGGGGGGGTGAATAATTTTTTTGAGTGCACCCCCTTGTGTGGGGTATTGTTGAAAAGAAATATGAAAATAAGGTAGGGTTTCCATACAACACTTTTTTATCAGCTTTACCATTTGCGAGATATAGCCCGCCAAAGTCGTTCACACGGTGTCCCCCCCCCCCTCTAATTTTTAAAGTCTTGGACCTACTCGTATAAACTTCAAATCACTCACGTAATGAAACAGACGCGGAAACTCTTATTTAAAATTGTTTCGGGTATCCTGTGATGAATACTTTTGAAATTATAAATAAAATATATACTTTTTTCCAAAAGAACAGTATAAACTTAAAAAGTTTTATTGCCTATTACTGTCTAATGTTGTAAGTTTATGGTACGGAACCCTTCGTGCTCGAGTCTGACTCTCATTTGGCTGGTTTTTTAAGCTACCTGTTGTTTCAGGGAGCTGTTAGTAGGTATTTTCTTGTATTTCTATTGTAAATTTATTACACGTTAAAATATAATAAAAGTGCATTTCGCCAATGTCGAAATCGTCGCAAGATGTTCTCTATGACTTAGAAATGTAGGTAATACGAGTATAACATTTAACATAAAATTATTTTAGTTACAGTATTATCCTTATCCTGTTATACTGTTTAATTTTTGACAACAAATCAAACAACTAGATACGAGTGCGACTACCACGATAGATTTTTATGCATAAGCAAAAGTTGACAGGCCTACCGCGAGCGCCGTGCGTAGATATGAAAAGTTAAGTACATACAGGTATTTGTTTTCTGTACTCTCGGTATTTTGTGCCGCACCTCTGTACCCCGCAGGCGAGGACTCAAGCGGTCGGACGATAGTGGCTCAATGTGCGCCCGCTCTATAAAGTGCGTCACACACACAATATTGTGTGACATACAGTTTATTTATCTATTTTCTAGGTAATGCCCCTGTCATGATGATATCTAGAAAAATGCTAGCTAGATTAATAAAGGGTATTCCCTTCCCTAATCTGATAGGAGATAGGCAGTCTATAGCCTTGTTTGTCTAGTGGTCAGCACGCTGAGTACTATCCACGAGGTCCCGGGATCGAATCCCGGGTCGGGCCGAAAGTGTTGGGTTTTTCTGTCTTGAAATAACTCAGACACGGCTCCGGAGTCAGGAAACTCCGTGCCTAGGAAAGCACGTTAAGCCGTTGGTCCTGCGTCTGATCTCTCTACGGTCATGTCGGACGGCCGTCTCACCGAATTATGAGAATGAAGGAACAGAGAGTGCACCTGTGTATTGCGCACACACTTGATCACTAATTCGGTATAGTATGTAAATGTGATTGCGAGGAATCGCCAATCGCACGCGACTGTAATAGTAAATCCCCTCCCCCTTTTGCGCGGGCGAAGCCGCTGGGACCTGCTAGTAAATAAATTAAAAATTAAGTAAAAATCCCCTCCCCTCGCGCCCCACACGTATTTTGCTCCGAAGATCGCGCACGACTATAATTAGTTCTTTTCTTACAGGCCAATTCACTTAGCGGTTCTGAACGACGATGTGAACCTGCTTAGAAGACAGTGCCTGGTGCTCAAGACGAGGCAAGAGTCAATTGACATCACCAATGGAGATAGTTTGGTGAGTACTGCTTATTAGGGGTCCGTAGCAGGGTTGACAACCGTTCTATTATTAGTGTCCGACGGAAACACGATTTTCAGCCGAAACCGAAACCGAAGATTCGGCGTCGGTCCTAGTTTCGGGCGAAATCGAAACCGAAACTCACCTCCACCTTACAGATTTCTTGCAACAAGGTGGGGGAAGGGGTACTAAAGAGGGAAGTGGTAAAGGAAGCCAGCATGGAAGATTTCATGAATAACAGGTGAAAAATCATATTAAATTAATTTTATTGTTCACACCTGCAATTTTTTTTCATATAGACTGCTACAAATCGCACTCTGCGAAATCATAGATCATGCTCATTTCATTTCATTCATTGATGACAGCATGTAGCAGAGCGAGTCTAGCGAGCGAGTAGAAATGATTTGCCCTAGGTGTGTGTTAGAAAAAGACAAACACACTAGTTTTAACATTTTTAAAATGGTCTTTTCACTGGCTATCATTTGAAACCCATATTGTTATGATAAGCAAAAAAATCGTCCCATCCCCCACCCTTTGTTTCCACTTGCAGGCACCATTTTAGAAATGTATATAGCCTATGTCACTACTACTGTATTATACTATAGGGCGTGTCAAACAATTATACATACATACTCTCGAAATACATAACCCTCCTTCCGCAGTCGGGTAAGAATATGACTTGCATACTTGCTAATTACAAATGCTTGTATAATGTATAAAAAACCGGCCAAGTGCGAGTCGGACTCGCGCGCGAAGGGTTCCGTACCATTAACTTAAAACATTAGACAGAATAGGCAAAACAAGTATATATTTTTATTTTATTTATTGTTTCAAAAGTATTCGTCACAGGATACTCAAAACAATTTTAAATAAGAGTTTCCGCACCTGTTTCTTTACGTAAATGATTTGAAGTTTATAGGTCCAAGACTTTAGAAATTACAGGGGGGGGGGGGCACCGTGTAAACGACTTTGGCGGGCTATATCTCGCAAATGGTAAAGCTGATAAAAAAGTGTTGTATGAAAACCCTACTTTATTTTCATAGTCCTTTTCGATACCCCACACAAGGGGGTGCACTCAAAAAAATAATTCACTCCCCCTTTACATGCATGGGGAGGTACCCTTAAAAAGGGGTAATTTTAATTTTTTTAATTTTCAAAAATAAGATTTATATGTGAAGTATCCTCGAACCAAGTTACATGCAAATCAGTCCATAAACGTAGAAGATATTCTGCTGTGATAGACTAGGACGGACGGACTGAACGATCTTCGACGACCGTCTTGGTGTAGTGGTGCGCACCCCGGACTTCTAAACCAGGCAGTTGCGGGTTCGAATCCCGCAAGGGGCAAATGTTTGTGTGATGAGCACGAGCATTTGTACCTAAGTCATGAATGTTTATAAATGTATATAAGTATGTCTATCCGTTATCCTAGTCACCATAGCACAAGCTCACGCTTAGTTTGGGACTAGGTAATTGGTGTGTTTGTTGAAACAATTTATTTTTATTTTATAAGGGTTCCTTGTCGAACTACGGAACCCTAATAAGTCATGGATGTATAGAAGTATATAAGTATGTCTATCCGTTATCCCAGTCGCCATAGCACAAGCTCACGCTCAGTTTGGTTGGGGCTAGGTAATTGTTGTGTTTGTTGAAACAATTAATTTATTTTGATGTCTCTCTCTGAAGTATACAATTAAATATACTTATCTCTTGTTGAGGTAGGTGAATCTGGATAAGATAAGGCTTAGTATCATGCCATTTTTATCTGCTTGCCGAATATCTACTGATATTAAAGATAAGGTAGTATGCAACGTGTTCTTTTACATATGTATTTATTTATGCTATAACTGACGACATGAAATTTATAACAAATAATTATCTATCTATAATTTAAGGGCTACAATCTTGTCGGTGGAGTTCTCCATTCCTCTCTATTCAGTTTCATTTCCTTGACTTCCTGGTACGACACCTAACTTTTCCTTAATTTGGTCCATGTAGGACCTTCTTAGTCTTCCTCTTTTCCTTTTCCCTTTTCCCTTCTACTTTTCCGTCTATAACCACTCTGATTAGTTCATCGTGTCGTACCAAATAATTATAAACAATGCAAAAAAAAAAAATGCTTAAACGCAACAACTTTTTCTACGTGACCAATATGGTTCGTACTTTTTTAAGCATCCTGTGTAAGAGTAGCGTTGATATTTAACCCCATGTATGACGTCACAAAACTCAAAGTGAGGGTAATCCCCATTTGGTAACGGAATCGATATTTCATCACTTTCATTGAAAATGGTGTTACATTACCTACACATGACATGGTTGCAACGTTAATTCGTCGAATAATATGACTGCACGTAATCAAAGTTTACACATTATTGTATAGTGTATCTATTTGTGTGTTTCGTCATCGTTAATAATCCCCTTTGATGACGAACTATCCTATCAAGTATTGAGTGTTCAATTAACAAACACTATCGGTGTTATTCCAAAAAAATGACCAGGTTTAAAATAGGTCTAAATATTAGCCGACGACAGAGGAATGAATGACACATTCGTGACATAACGAATAGAGAAACGATTTTTAATTGGCTAGCTAATAGCTTAGCCCAGGCACAATAGAAAGATTTGTTTTCAGAACAGTAGTGTGACTCAGCCGTATTTTTGAAATTAGAACCTACGGATGGGCGGAGCGTTAGGGTTGGTACACAAAAAGTAAAAAATGACTAGATTTTTATTCTTAATATGTGTATTGTTTTAGGTTTAGGAATGAGTCATATTTTTATTAAAGATTATTGATCATATCCACAGACAGTGGACTTTTAGTAAAACGGGCCCGTTTTTACATTGTCAGTTCGATGAGACCAGGTACAATTTACGAGTTTGCTCCTACACATCATTGAGCCTTAAAAATACATTTAAATCCTATGTGTATGAAAAATAACCCCAGACCCTGCAGTTTCCGCAATCTTCAGAGGCATTAAAATTTTTGCAAAAATAATTTTTATTTTTTTAACATGCATACCAGTTGTCTAAGGTGGGTAGTTTCCGAGTTATGGCTGTTTCAACTTTGACAACTGTCATCCGAAATAAAGATCTCGACGAGCCCTATGAACCGGCTCGCGCCCCGCGTGTTACTTCGTGGGCTTGTCTGCCCAAGTCTGATCAACGGGCCGTGTGACTGACGTGTATGCATGTGTGTGTCTTTACGGGTGCTCTAGTATGTAGATAAAATACTGTATATCTATATAAGGTCGCCTTTTATAAAGTGGTGAAACTTTAACAGAACTTCTAAATATTTTAGATAAACCGGGCCCTATGATTTTCATTTTTAAAAATGTGCTAGTTTTCGTTTTTATTTTTCCTAACAAAAAAAATAATATTTTTAAGAGCATCCTGTCTACTCTGAAACATCCCTACATGCCATCGCCGCTCTCTCTTATTTCAATCGTGCCCGTCTCTTCCCTCATTTCATTCATGTTGCGCGGTGCGCGGTGCGCAGGGGAACGGCGCCTGCGCACCACTCACTCACTAGTAGCGCATTAAAACCGAGTCTTATCTACCTACGCTGAACGCTGCGCATGCTACCTATGCAGAGGTTCCTTCTCTGCTGAGACAGAAAATCTACCTAATGCTAATGCAGATAAATTAAGCGTATTTAGCTTGTTCAATAGCTAGGATATTTCCATAGAATCAAAGCTGATTTGCTCAAATCAAAGTAAACATTTTAAAAATATCAATTTTAATTTCAAAACAAACTGCATTCTAACCCTCACAAAACCTAACGTTATTATTACATGTTATACCAAATTAACATTGCTTCGCTTCGATTCAATGGATGCTAATATGGGATTTGTGTTGGTATTTTGAATAAAAGGCAGTTTTCGTTAAAGTTCAGTTTATTAGGTACATTTTTTTTTGTTTAAACGTACAATGACGAACCATGACTTTCCATCACACTTTTTCAGGCTTTGGACTGACAAGTTAATACAAACCGTTAATAATCATCTTACTACCTTGTATTAAATTTAATTGTATCAAAAATAGAACGCTTTTATTTTTGTATTAACTTGGCGTGTTTAAAAGTCAGAATTCATTGATATTTACAGTCATATTTACAAGTTCCTATTTACACAATCACATCACAGTTACATATTAACAATCTACATAATTTACAAGTTCCTATTTACACAATAAAACTTACATTAAATGCTGGATGTGACGCCCTTGTTCTTGTACACACTTCCTAGCCCGATCGAGGCAATGTCTCCGAACTGAAGCGAGCACATCGGGCTCACTGGCCTTCACATCTAACGAATTAATTATTCGCGCACGCAATTGTTCCACTGAACGGATGGTATGACCGTCGTTCCCGTAAACCGGGTCCTTGGCCCTACCCCACACGTGGAAATCCATTGGCGTCAGATCAGGTGATCGCGGCGGCCAGGGGATAACGCTGCCGCGCCCGATCCAGCGGCCCTGGAACGCCTCGTCCAGGTAGGCGCGTACCCGCAGGCTGAAGTGCGCAGGCGCCGTCGTGCTGGAAGTAGAGGTACCTCCGGCTCCACGCAGGCACATCCAGCAGCAGTTCAGGGAGATCATTTTGGAGAAACTCTAAATACGTTTCCGTATTGAGTCTCTCCAGAAACACGGGCCCCAGCAACGTTCCGTTTATCACTCCTGCCCACACGTTCACACTGAAGCGATGCTGGAAATGGTCCGGACGAGTCACACGCGGGTTGTACTCGCACCAATAATGCGCATTGTGCACATTAAAAAGTCCTTGGTGCGTAAATGTGCACTCGTCGGTTCAAAGCACGTTGTAGGTCCGGTTTCGTATCAGCCAGCGGCAGAACTCGACCCTCGGCGCGTAGTCCTGCTGCAGCAACTCTTGGACCCGAGTAAAATGATACGGGTGGAGGTCTTCGTCGCGCAAAAGCCGCCACACGTAGGTAGTATCTGCTCATGCCAAATACACGAGCGGCGTCCGCGATGCTCGCCAATGGGTGCCGATGAAAAAAATCAATTACTTCTTCTTCAAGCCGGCCCGGGTGTCGTCGCCGACGCACGAGGTCGAGGCGTGGCTCGAAGCTGCCACTCTCCCGAAAACGCTGCACAGCTCCGAGTATTGTGCGTGTGTGTACAATAGAGCCGTACCGCTCGGTGTACAGCTGCCGCGCCCGCAAAAAAACTTCTCCCGCTTCCTGATAGCACAATGCCATATTCAGGTATTCCTGGGCGTTATACCGATACGCCATGATGAAATGTTCCGCCCGTAGCGCGCGCGCACAACCCAGTGAATTGTTTTATGCGGACTGAACTCTCGTCTCGCGCTGCGTGCGCTCTGCGGCGGGGGCGCGGGGGTAGCAGTGAGCGGGAGCGGGGTGGGCGCGAGGCTCGGCACGTGTTCGCCGCGGCGCGTGTTTCCGTGTGTCGGCATGGCGGCACCTTTGTCGGCGTGTTTGACTACGCCGACAGACCGCGAGTGAGGCGAACCGCCGGCCAGTCGCACTTGTAAGGTGGGACTGCGAGAGAGCATAGTGGCGTCCTTATCAAATTCATTGATACACCGAACCTGCGCACCGAACGTACTACGCAAGCTGCACGGGGTGCTTTATTTTAAGTTTAAATCAAAATAGTTTTTTGCGATTTTGTCGAAAACTAGCGTATAAAGAAATTCGTTTTTTTAAACGAAAATGTTGCATTTATGTATTTGTAATTGCCCTTTTAATTTCACCACTTTTTAAAAAGCGACCTTATATACCGTGGTCCAGGGTATTAAGTTTTTGTAATAACGGGGTATAGGTTTTTGCTATGACGACCACACGTAGATAAAATTATTTGGATACTGTCAGCCGAAGCTATCTTAAACTTTAATGGATACCCAAATAGCCGGCATTGATTTAAATTGATAAATAACATTTGGTTAGATTTGTTAAGATTGGATATTTATTATTTTGTGCGAAAGTAAACAACACATCCATACATTGTATTTTTTAGAGTTTCTTACTTAAAAGCCTTTGACTGCCACGGAACTAGACACAATATAATTATATTGTTTGGGGGTCACCGGTGACCACCATGGCACTCAATGTGTTAAATAGGAAAACATTGGGATAACATCCTCAACACTCAAAAGAAATACTATTGCAAGTGTTTAACAATCGGAAGCTGAAGGCTTGCAAATACGATAAATTATTGTTTTTGAAAAATGAACGCGGGACCGCCTCTGGTGGTCATTTTTTCAAGTGCAATTATATATTTAGATTACAAAGTGAATGCTTACCACTGAAAAACAATAATTTATTCAATTTAGTCCTAAGCAATGCTAAGATTCCTATCTCCTCTCCCCAGACGGCTCTCCAAATATCGATACTAGCCAGTTCCCCGCTATGCACGGCTCTGCTGGTGCAACTGGGAGCCGATCTGCTTGTGCCCGACGCGGAGTACCGAACCTGCTTCCACCTGGCCGCCGAGGCGGGCGCCGCGCACCTCAACGCGCTCATCGACAAATGTACCGACGATCCGCTGTGAGTAGACCCTTAGACAAGATGCTATCTATTCTGCAACGAAATTCGCTATCGCCAACGAAATGTCAAAATAATTAACAATCCAGAAGGGACTGGAAATTCGCTAGCGAGCAGTGACTAGAGTTATCCAATTATCGATAGTTGATCTTGAAAACTATTAAACTATCGATATTTCAAATCGATAGTTGATTTTAAAAACTAGTACGTAAGACATTTTAATAGTACACTGTCGATAGCTTAATAACACTATCGATACTACCGGAGCAGATACTTTCGATACAATTGTTGTATATCAATCAATAATATTGCCCCATCATACTATCTATAATTAATTAATAATGTCCTCCTAGCCGAATTTCGACCACGGCGGCCTATTTTAACAGAGATTAGCCAACTGCGCGGGACATATTATAGGACATGTGTGCGCAATACACAGATGCACTCTCTGTTCCTTCACTCTCATAATTCGGTGAGACGACAGTCCGACATGACCGTAGAGAGATCAGGCGCAGGACCAACGGCTTAACGTGCTTTCCGAGGCACGGGGGTGTTAACACCACCAACTTCCTGACTCCTGAGCTGTGTCTGAGTAATTTCAAGACAGAAAAACTCCATCACTCTTGGCCCGACCCGGGATTCGAACCCAGGACCTCGTGGATAGTACCCAGCGGGCTGACCACTAGACCAACGAGGCAGTCATATGCATACTATCTATAGTATCGGTACTATCCATAGGATCACTCGGCAACGTTACTTAAATTAATAGCGACTCGTGTTAATACTCCAATCATATTCCAGAGTTATAAGAATGTAATTATCTTGCATTGGATTTCTGTGGGTATCCAAACGAAGCTGCCCAACTCGGTAGGTTTCTATCTGAACTCTGAGGCGAACTAAATTGCACCATATTTTTGTCGGCATTGAGTAGACATTGCTCTACATCATGCCCGACGCGGAGTACCGAACCTGCTTCCACCTGGCCGCCGCGCACCAATTGAATTTGCACTTCATTGTGTTTTAGCAATAGTTGATATTTATTTAAATAATTTTGTATCCATTAAACAAATTAGCGAAGATCGCTATCGACAAGTTCTTGCGCGAAATAATAATCCGTAGTCGCCCGTTGACGTCTAGCGTGCCTCGCCCCCCGCACCTCTGGCGACCACAGGAAGGTCGCGAAAGAACTTTTTGGACTATAATTCGTAACTTCTACTATAGTAAACTAATAAACTCATGAGTAAAAGAAGGAACAACAGTCTGCTCATATCTACAATAATATAAATAAAATACTAAATATTTACCCCCTAAATTACTACGACTGTAAAAAGACTGTGACTGAGTGGCTTAATGGAATCGGCTACAATAAAACGGAACAGATTTTAAAATATACTAAGTAGAGTTATAATTATAAATATGTATATACATTTTTTATATTTAAACCAAAACACTTATTCCAACAGACATACAAAACACATACACATACACACACACACACACACACACACACATACACACACACACACACACACACACACACACACACACACACACACACACACACACACATACACACACTTTCATGCACCGTCTCACACACACACACGCACATACATCACAGACACTTACACGAAATTGAAATTTGAAACTTTTTTATGTAGGTATTGGTTATTTTAATAAGGCAACCGCTACTCACTTGTACCACACCCTAATCACTAACAGCAAAACTTGAAGCGTTACCACGGTACAAGCGTCTAGCAATGCAAATTATCTTATGGATATGTTGTTTGTATTGTTAAAGATTCAAAGTATGTTTGTAATATTGTCATAGAATGTTCTTAATTGTATTTTCTCAATTGTATTTTTTATTATTTTTTATTATATGGAAATCAAATGTTAACATTTTAAGCTAAAGAAGAGCCATACTTCCTGGCACAGGAAAATTTCTTTCCTTAAAGGAAGTTTTGGTCAATTTGTAATTGTGACTGTTTTAAGTGGAATAAATGATTTATTATTTATTTATTATTATAATTAGAATAAATAAATTGAATTGTTTCACCAAACACACCAATTACCTAGCCCCAAACTAAGCGTGAGCTTGTGCTATGGTGACTAGGATAATGGATAGACATACTTATATAAATTTATAAACATCCATGACTTAGGTAAAAATGCTCGTGCTCATCACACAAACATTTGCCGCTTGCGGGATTCGAACCCGCAACCGCCTGGTTTAGAAGTCCGGGGCACGAACCACTACACCAAGACGGTCGTCAATTATATTATATCGTCGATTATGTTGTTCTTGTCACCAGGTCGATCATTCGAAGCAGTGACGAGCTGTGGAAACCGGAAGTGGCTCTCAAATCGAAGGAGTACCAAGTGAAGTACCTTCTACACAAAGTCTGCACAATGTTTGACAGCCAAGGTACTTTTATATATTTTTTTATCTACCGAAATTAATATCTGGGCTCTATTTATGAATCACTTGCGTGCATATATCTACTGAATATCGTTTGTCATCTAAAAGTCCGTATTTTTAAATCGCTTGAACTGACATTCTTTGTGTCTGTGTTCATGCGACTTGGTAGATGAGTAAAATTAAGTCTCATTGGCCAGCAAAATGGCATACGAGTGATTCAAAAATAGAGCTCCAGGGCTTTCCAAACGTACCCTATGCTATGTTCCCCGATTTTTAGTAACTACTGAAAGAACATTTTTTTTGAAAAAAATTATTTACTTAATATTATTCCATAAAGTACGTATAGTTTATTACCTTAATGACTTACCTCGAAACATTATAAATAATAATAATAACTTTATTAGTTCTCAAAGGCATACAAGTTTTCTTCAGAAATTCATGTTACATTCTCACAAAGGACTCAGTATGACGATTTGACGTCTATACTAGTTTACAAAGGTACTGTGTGACAGACGTCAATTCTTCCACATATTGTTATTATAACTGATGTTATAAAAAGTGAGCAGTAGTGCCAAACACATTTTTAAGTAAGACAATAAATTAAACAGTTGAAGTAAAGGTAAGTACTACTTGTGTGTGTGTGTGTGTTCATGCGTGAGTGTGTGCGTATGTGATTGTGCGTCTGCCTCGAACGCTTCTAAAAATCGAGGAACATACATAAGGTATAATTGTATAGCCTTGGGCCTTGGATGTAAGGATTCCAAAAAATATATATTGGACGTCACCACCATGTATTTTTCATCTACCGAAATTCAAACATATTTCGGGATTCGGAATGATTCGGGATCTCAGTTAATTTTAATTATTTGTTTTTACGACCTCTGTAGCTGAGTGTCGCCATCTCTAAGGTCCCGGGTTCGATCCTCGACTTTGCCAAAATTAGGATTCCATACAAACTTTCATCCCCTATTTCACCCCGCCTTTGTTGTTTTTATACAAAAAGTAGCCTATGTCCTTCCTAAAGTCTCAAACTATCTCTGTACCAAATTTCACTTAAATCGGTTTAGTTGTTTAGGTGTCGTTGCGTAACACACAGAGTTACTTTCGCCTTTACAATATTAAGTTAGGATTTAATGTTTTTCTTCTTATATATATGGCGTCTGTTTATATAAGTTTAAGTAGCTCAGTTGGTAAGAGCGTTGGCCCGGTTAGCCAAAGGTCGTGGGTTCAAATCCTACCAGTGTGCGAATTTTTGGTTTCTTATTTCAACTTATAAATAAGAAAGAACACTGAGTGTTAAAAAAATATTAAGAACTATTATATGGCGTCTGACAAAACACCCTGTTTATCTTTAGGTTACACACCCCTGATGCTGGCAAGCAAGCTTGGCAAACACGACGCTGTGCAAGCCCTAGTGAAGGCCGCTCCAAAGTCTGTGAACTACAGGGCTACTAGTAGTGGCGCTACGGCTTTATATTTAGCCGTAGGAGCCGCTTCTACTGCCAGCGCACGTAAGTAGTAATACATGTTTTTATGAGGCATGCCTCAAGGTGCCATCTTGGGTCCTCTTTTATTCCTAGTAAGTAATATATGTTTTTATGAGACATGCCTTAAGGCGCCATCTTAAGTCCTCTTTTATTCCTAGTAAGTAATATATGTTTTTATGAGACATGCCTTAAGGTGCCATCTTGGGTCCTCTTTTATTCCCAGTCTAATTGCCTCTGGACGGCCTGGCTACTAGTAGTGGCTAAGGCTTTATATTTAGCCGTACTAGCCGCAGCTACTGCTAGCGCACGTAAGTAATATATGATTTTATGAGGCATGCCTCAAGGTGCCATCTGGGTCCTCTTTTATTCCCAGTTTTTCTAATTGTCTATGGACGGCATGGATACTAATAGTGGCGCTACGGCTTTATATTTAGGTGTAGAAGCCACTCTGATAGCACACATGAGTAATGTACAGTGTGTCCGGGTTTCGACTAGCGGTACTTTAGGGCCTTTAATTTATCAAATTTCAGGGACTTAATCCTAATGAAATGTCGGTCTATGTTGTCTAAAATTTATTTATATATTTCAACAGAACACGGCAACAGATCCAAAGTGCTTGACGACTTCAAAAAGACCATAGAGCACCTTGTAGAAGCGGGTGCCGACCCGAAAATTGACAACTACTCCGGCAG
This sequence comes from Pyrausta nigrata, assembly GCA_949316185.1. Lineage (NCBI taxonomy): Eukaryota > Metazoa > Arthropoda > Insecta > Lepidoptera > Crambidae > Pyrausta > Pyrausta nigrata. Next base: position 8,125,514 of record OX438965.1, read on the forward strand.
CGATGTCAACGCCCTCTTAGCAGACTTCAATAACAGCGATTTGTGTATGATCATTGCCAGTAAGCGCACTGCTATCAACTGTAAAGACATAGACACTAAAGATAAACAGCCGTTCATGATCGTCAAAGAAAACGACGGGACCTTAATGAATATAAAAGACCAAATGAAAAAGAATAAAGAAATAAACAGAATCAAAGACGAAATTAAAAAAGAGGTGGCCGTGAGAGCGAGGCAGAAGAAGGAAAAACCGGTCATATTGGAAAACAAGGTCTTAACTCCACCGATAGTTGAAAAATTAGAAAGCAAAACTCAACCAAATAATGTTGTTTTAGAAAGCAAGTTTCAACCAACAGATGTTACTCTCAAAAGCAAAAATCAACCAATTAATGAGTATTTAAATACGTATAAGAATTTCGTTAGCAAAATAAATGTGGTAGTTCCTGAAAATATAAGCAGGCAAAGGCTTCTAAAAGAACCCAAACCGAGTACTTCTAAATCTGATGAAAATTCAATAGTTGTCGATAGCAAATTTGAAATAGTGAACGTAGATAGTAACAATTTGGGAAGTGAAATAGAAATTGAGTTAGAAACGATTGATCCTGTGGTTATTAAAACCGAAAAAAGTGAAATCTCCACAACTGTAGATGATAAAACAAGTCCTGCCATTAGAGTAAGTAAAAGAAAACTCGTAGTTTCAAATGCATCGAAGCCATTATTACGTATAGCTCCAAAGCCAGGTTTTTCAACTCCAAAAAGTAAAAAGTTGGATAAAAAACAAAAGTTCGTGTAACTAAACAGAACAATAATGTCCTCCTAGCCGATTTCGACTACGGCGGCCTATCTCAATAGAGATCAGCCAACTGCGCAGGACTTATTATAGTGCACAAGTGTGTGCGCTATACACAGGTGCACTCTCTGTTCCTTCACTCTCATAATTCGGTGAGACGGCAGTCCGACATAACCGTAGAGAGATCAGGCACTGAACAGAACATAAAATGCACGAATCTTATCATTAACATTGACGACCTCCGTGGCTAAGTGGCTCGCACACCGGTTTTCAATGTGTCGCCAACTCTGAGGTTCCGGGTTCGATCCCCGGTTGGGTCAATATAGAAATTCATATTTTCAATATCGTCCCGGGTCAGGGTGTTGTGATACGTTTTTCTGATTTTCCATAACACAAGTACTTTAGCTGCTTACTTTAGGATCAGAGCAATGCATGTGATGTTGTTTCATATTCTAAATCAATTGTAAGACTTTCATTTGAAAAAAATCAATTGTAAGACTTTCATTTGAAAAAAAAGCAGTTGAATTTGAACCGACTCAATTTCAAAGAAGGACGCCCATTTCTGACCTGTCAAAATTTTAACGAATAGGTTCGCGTGTACAGTGATGTTACATTGTACTTATGAAGGCAAAATGAATACTATTCAAATTAAAAATATTTTCATATTAAAATACATAACGTACGGTATGTGAGATTACCTAAAAATGTTTTTACATTATTACTTATTTTCCTTACTGCCAAATGTAATTATATTTATAATGTTGTTTCAAGGGTACTATATCCCTTTAAATATAATTGTATTATTGTTGTACACCAACATAAGCAAAAAAAAACATTTTGACAGGTCAGAGCATGTATAAGAAGTGGGGAGTCTTCTTTGAATAAATATACGACAAATTATTGTTTATCAGTATTTCGTCTTTGTCGTTCGTTATACGAAAGGAAGAGTAAAACAATTTATTGTTTATAAAATATTATCACTTGAATAACAATATAACAATACGGGTATGTCAATGACTATACGATCTGTGTGTAAATTTTAAAAAACCATGTAAATAACAAAAAATAGGTTTAAAAAATACTAACCAAACTGTGTCTCTACATACAGATACACAACATTAGTAATACTTGACTGCCTCGTTGGTCTAGCGGTCAGCACGCTGGGTACTATCCTCGAGGTCCTTCGAATCCCGGGTCAGGCCGAGAGTGTTTGGGTTTTTCTGTCTTGAAATTACTCGGACACAGCTCCGGAGTCAGGAAGTTGGCGGTGTTAACACCCCCGTGCCTCGGAAAGCACGTTAAGCCGTTGGTCCTGCGCCTGATCTCTCTACGTTCATGTCGAACTGCCGTCTCACCGAATTATTTATGAGAGTGCACCTGTGTATTGCGCACACACTTGTGCACTATAATATCTCCCGCGCAGTTGGCTAATCTCAGAAAAATATATTACATAATGAATTTCCGTTTTATAAGCTGTTGTAATGTGTTCTAAAGAATTGACTGTCTATGCCACTAACATATACACACGAAACTAATGTTATACTTGCACTTGCAAAAATAAAATCTTATTTTATAGTCTTAAAAAATTGAAATAAGCTTCAATTTTTTTATATCTTTAAAGTTTGTGTTCCATAAACTTTACATTCTGAAAGTATGAAATACAGTCATGATTACGGATACCTATGAACTATGAGTCGACTTGGTTAGAAAGTAGTTCTTATATATATTTTTTCTGACTAATAAAATTGCGTTCCTTCAGAAAAATGACTGACTTGCAGTCATAATATTTGACAAAACTTTATGTTTTTTATACTTAATTAAAAATAAAACCGTCAAATATTATAAAATTGTCTTGATCAAAAAACTAAGGCAAACTACGGAAAACTTCATGTATGAATTCAAACCTCAAAGCTACTATTTTTTTCTGTCATTGCAATTTAAAGTCAAATATATATTTAAGCCGGCTCACTGGCGTAGCAAGCACTTACAGAAATTCGTCTTCTGACTAATGTCCTCCGTAGCTTAGTTGGTAAAAGCACTCGCCCGGATAGCGAAGGGACGTGGGTTCGAGTCCCTCCGGATGACACAGTCGATTAATTTTTGTGAGCGAAAATTAATTTGATATCGCAAAATCTTGCAAAATAATTGCTTAAGTTATAAAAATAATTATAAGTTAAGCTGATTTCATCTTAACTGATGGTTAAATATTTGTAAAAATATTTCCATTGGATACATGCGGGTACATTCCCCAAGTATTGATGAAATCGAACGCCAGCTCACTGGCGTAGCAAGCACTTACAGAAATTCGTCGTCTGACTAACGTCCTCCGTAGCTTAGTTGGTAAGAGCACTCGCCCGGATAGCGAAGGGACGTGGGTTCGAGTCCCACCGGATGACACAGTCGATTAATTTTTGTGAGCGAAAATCAATTTGATATCAAATATGGCCTTAGGATATTATTACTGAAAGTATCTTTTAATCAACAACTCTTTTGAACTCTTTTGACATTATGACAATGACAGGAAATAAATAAGCTTAATTTTGAGTGTCACTCGAGTATGTAATAGTAAATAGTAGATTGTTATGCAAGGGACGAAAGTGACTATTTCACTCGAGAAGTTTCTGGCGCTCGAACGAAGTGAGAGCGCCAATAGCTCGAGAGTGAAATGGGTGCTTTCACGCGAGTTAAACATACTATTTTTCATTTCGACTGTAAGGAAATCGAGGGTATCGATAAACTATCGATAGTTGTGGCAAAAGCAATAGTATCCATAAAATATCAATTGTATGGGTAGACTATCGCTAGTTGAGTCTAAAGCAATAGTATCGATAAAATATCGATAGTATCGATAGTTGAGGAAAAAGCAACAGTATCGATAAAATATCGATAGTATCGATAGACTATCGATAGACTATCAATAGTTGAGGAAAACTCAATAGTATCGATAAAACATCGATAGTATCGATAGGCTATCGATAGTTGAGGCAAAGGCAATAGTATCGATAAAATATCGATAGTATCGATAGTCTACCGATAGTAATGATAGTATCGATAGCTTCGTTAATATAAATAAATACTATCGATACTATCGATAGTATCAAAGTTCAATACTAAAATCACTATCGATAGCTGATACAGCTTTGACTATTGCAATAAGTGGCCTTTTATTCAATAAGTAGTAGGAGAATAAAGTAGGAGGGAAAAGCTATTTCCCACCCGGCTATCTACACATGAAAGTTCAACTTTCCGAACAGGTGAGATGAAAAATATTTTTTTAGATACGATCTAAAAAAATATTTTTCATCTCATTTCATCATTTCAACTTGACTTTTTGTTTGTCATTTGGAGAAGACACATAATTTTAGCGTATAACGTATATTAAGTATGAAATATATATATTCGTGTTTGTTTTTATATCTTACTATGTATATTGTGGTTACTTCGTACGCACCAAGAATATTAATTTATTTTTAATACCCCATATATTAATATTATATTATAAGTATTAATATGTAGGGTGTAACTTTAGTAACGCTACTTATACTCTTTTTTGGGATAAGTTTGGTCCTGCAATGCAACACTTTTTGGTGATCTAATCGTACGTGTCGCCTGAAAAAAAATTGGTTTCGCTATAAAAAGAAATTTACATTAACAACTTTGAGAAAACCTGCACATTCAGGCGACTGCATGTGTAACCATGATCCAAACTGGTCAGGTTCCCCTGTTAACAGGGTCACGGAGGTCTGACGGCAGTCGCTCCACTGTACTTACCTGATCTGCCACATCCTGGATCAAGGTCAGTGGCCCCTAGGCCCTCGCGTGCGAGTGCACAACCGGGATAGCGCTAGGAATGATGATGAAGAAATCAATAACTTTCATGGTACGGTGCTTCGAGTATAGACAAAGTTACAAGTTTCGCGTTATTACAATTACACCTAGCGTTGGGCGATTGTTCGAAAAAAAATTATATTTTATAAAAAATAATTTTTCGATTGTCGAATAATAATCGACAATCGAATAATAATCGACAATCGAATGATAATCTATACTGGGCCCTTCGATGCATTCGATCGTATTGCTGCGACTGTGCGCACAGGACAGGCAGCCACCGAATGATTAATCGACGCGACGAATGACGATTCATTCGTTAGTAGTACGGCCTGCGCACCGCGCGATCCGGTATTGCTCGCCGCATAATCGAAGAATAATCGAATGACTGCGGTTGCTTATCGAATACATTCGATTACAGAGACCATTCAAATAATTCGATTAACTTAGTAATAATCGCCTATCGCTAATTACACCCTATATATATTTAAATCTTGGTTACTATAATGGTGTGGGTAGTAATACTAATATGTAGGTACTACATATTTTTCTTGTCATAATCGTTTTAATTCTAAGCAAAATCGTCTTATATTTTATTTACTTGTTTGGTTGTATCTTTTTCTTTTCTTTAATTAATAATTAATGATTTTTTTCACGAGTATATTATTTAGGTATGTATGGCATTAATTATTTTTAGTTAATTTTTTTGGTCCATTGCAGATGTTTTTTAGTTCTCAAGAAATCTCATATCTTTTTATGAGTTGTAAAAACACTTGCCCTTAAGTACTAAATGAACGAGTTAGCAGCATCAGTTTTTCATTAAATTTTGCTGCATTTGATCACTAAAAACTTAAGTCGTTTTAGTCGACTTTTAGTTTTAGTTTTCAACCCTAAAATAAAATAGTTATGTATTTCGTAGCAGTAACCGCCTTTTAATGTTAAGAATATAAAAAATGTTTTATTTTTGTAAAGGCTGAATATTACCTATCAGAATTACAAATATATGAAGTCTTAGGTACTTGCCTTAATTAAAACCAAAACTTTAATACAAGATCATTAATGTAATTTAAAAAAATGTAAGTAATTTAAAATTGCACTATTTTTTTCTAAAAGGTGCAATTGTGGAATATTTTCTCTGCGAAACTTGGCTTACAAATAGTTAGTTGGTTACGCAATTTCCTTTTTTTTTACGCTGGCACTAAAAATCGGCTACAGATAAAAATGATAAGTATGAATTGATGAGTATAGCTTTTTTAGATCATGGAGTTGAGACCATGCATATTTGCTCTGGGTCGATTTCTGTAGCGTCATATTGACAATTACTCTGGTTATGATGATTTTATCTACCATTTGGCATGGTCTTCAATTATGTAGGCAACAAATTTAAAAAAATGTCCTGTAGATACAAGGAAAGAATACCATTATCTTTTCAAGTTTTGATTGAATGTCCTATCTTACTTTTTACAATATGAACTAATAATAAAAAGTATTATATGAATAATATTGGGCAGGACTCGCATCTTTTTTTATATGATTTATATTATTGTGCACCAAATTTCTTGTACCAATTTCCACAATTAAGATTACTCACTTAAACTTTGTGCCTTACACTACATAATTAGTATGATACTAAGTAAGAAAGTCAACATTTCGCGTTTCTTGTTTACCTATTTTATGGGGGCTATAACAGAATTTTGATAAATATAATTTTTTTAAATATCTACTCGATATTAGTTATAGTATTGTTAGACGGAAAATCAATCACATCGATTATAAGACTGCTACTCCGGACATCACTAATAATAATAATTAAAAAAAAACGTTTATTTCCATAAACCAGTTTACAATATGTTGCCGAGTTTTCCCGGTAAGTTGTCAAGGACACTTGTAGTGGGAATAACTCGCTTCTTCCCTCGTGGTTATCTTAATATTTCTATTTAAAAATATGAAAAAGAAAACAATAAAGAGTAAGTATAAACAAAGTATGCTCGTTGTTGTTGTTGTTGTTGTTGTGTGTGTGTGTGTGTGTGTGTGTGTGTGTGTGTGTGTGTGTGTGTGTGTGTGTGTGTGTGTGTGTGTGTGTGTGTGTGTGTGTGTGTGCGTGCGTGTGTGTGCGTGTGCGTGTGTGCGTGCGTGCGTGCGTGCGTGCGTGCGTGCGTGTGTGTGTGTGTGTGTGAAATCACTAGCGTATGGGAGACATCACTAGAACTGTCAGAGAAGGATACGATGGATTGGTGCCGCGCGGATGGTTTTGACTATAATTGATGTAATTAAACTATGAAAAGGAGACTATTATTCAACAAAGTGTTCTATTGTTTAATAGTATTAAAAAACGCTTCATCAAAAATTAGCTGCAGTCGTGGGGACTGGGGTGGCTGCACTGATTAATAATAAGTTTAAACACTCCCAACTATAGCCCGACGAGAGGCGAGAACTCAGGGGGAGTTCTCGCCTGCGGGGTGGCGGGTTGCGGGGGTAGACAAGAACGGGGATAGTGAGCGGTGCGGGATTTGAATTTTGAAATTCGAATCGTCTTCTGTTTTCAAATATTAAAAAAAAAGATTTTCTGACAAAATTTTGTAATAGCCTTTTAAGATTACCTACATCTATATTCGTGTAATTACAAATTGTAAGTATAATAAATTTTACGCATGTTCTCTGCCATTGCTGTGCGCTAACGGGGCGCTCCATTGTATTTCTCTAATATTACCATGTACCTATTTGTCACTTTGTGTACACCAATGTAGCTTGCAATAAATAAATCTGAAATCTGATGTTTATGAAACTTATAACATTATGTTTTAAGTCATACTTACTTATAGTGATTTTTCGCTAGTTTTAGATAGTTGAACATTGTATTGTGGATAAATTATTGTTTTTAAGTGATAAGCATTCACTATGCAATCTAAATCGCGGCATTACAGCGTTAAGAAGCACTTGAAAATTTCGACAGGCTCTGCCAACGCCAGGGTGGCCGAGAGGTTAGGCAATCGCCCGGTATGCGAGGGATAGTTGAACATTGTATTGTGGATAAATTATTGTTTTTAAGTGATAAGCATTCACTATGCAATCTAAATCGCGGCATTACAGCGTTAAGAAGCACTTGAAAATTTCGACAGGCTCTGCCAACGCCAGGGTGGCCGACAGGTTAGGCAATCGCCCGGTATGCGAGGAACGCGGGTTCGATTCCCGCCTCTGGTGGTCATTTTTTCAAGTGCAAAAATATATTTAGATTGTATTGGTTGTGGATTTGCTATTGAAAAATACGAACACTATATACGATATAAGAGTGATAAAAAATACTGTCAGCATCAAGATGGCGGGACCAAGCTTCCGATTCAAAATGTTTCATATCGGGGTATAAGTGCATCATTTGTACCATTTGTACCCTGACCTAGACGTTTGTACATCTGAAGACAAAAACGGCGCATCAACATTTTTCTGGTCCCGCCATTATGACGTCAAAGTGGCGGGACCAACTTGAAGCGCTGCACACACAACCATAATTCATTGAACTCGATTAGTACTGCATTTGTACTTTCTATATACTGTACTGTTTTCTTGGTAGCAATAACTGGATTAAAGTAATGAAATCAAAACGCTGGTCCCGCCATTTTGACGTATCTGTAAATTGGTGCATTCATATCAAAGTCGCTAAATCACACAAAAATACACATAACAAGACTTTGTGAACTTTGACATTTGACTTTGACTTTGAAAAAGTTATCATGGATTTGTTGCTTCATAATCCGTTTGGCATGTAAATAGGGGAAAGGGGCCCAAAGCAGGTCACTAATGTTTATTTTAATGACCTGCTTTGGGCCCCTTTCCCCTATTTACATGCCAAACGGATTATGAAGCAACAAATTGATGATAACTCTTTCCCTACAAGGCTTACAAATCTGAGACAAACATCACGATCATGTACTCAGCTGGTACAAAGTCTTGTTATGTGTATTTTTGTGTGATTTAGCGACTTTGATATGAATGCACCAATTTACAGATACGTCAAAATGGCGGGACCAGCGTTTTGATTTCATTACTTTAATCCAGTTATTGCTACCAAAAAAACAGTACAGTATATAGAAAGTACAAATGCAGTACTAATCGAGTTCAATGAATTATGGCTGTGTGTGCAGCGCTTCAAGTTGGTCCCGCCACTTTGACGTCATAATGGCGGGACCAGAAAAATGTTGATGCGCCGTTTTTGTCTTCAGATGTACAAACGTCTAGGTCAGGGTACAAATGGTACATTGAATCGGAAGCTTTATTAGAAGAGAATTCACAGGAAAAATAGATAAACAAAGAAAATAAATTTGCAATGACATTACGGATATGAAATTGATTATTTTATTTTTTAATTGGATTCTTTCCGATATTTTTTTTCGAATTTAGTTTTAAAAAAATCCCTGTATTCTGAATTCACTTCTGAACCCCTCATAAAATGTGGCTTTTCATTTTTAAAACACTAAAAAACACGTTATTAATAATATTATTGGGCAATTCACATTTCACCAATTAACTTAACTTTAGATTAAGTTCTAGTATGTAAATTAATAAGCAAGGTTTGATTCAAGATAATATTTTTTTGGCTGTGCTTGAGTATCAAAACTTGCAATTCTGTTTCTAAATCTTTAGTTTTTCTATTTTTTTTAATTTTAATTATTAACTTTTAACTACTTACTAACAGGATGTGTGAAGAAATTATGTAAGTAGGTAAATCCTTATTTTAGTTTCTGATAAGTAATGCAAATAATAAACTTATTACACAGTTTGAACGCATTTTATTTGACTATTCACGTGTCACTTTTTCTCCTTAAAATAAAAGGAGAGACTAAGTGAGTAGAATGTCTGAGACAGATTGTTTTTTTTTAATATGTTTATTCCAGAAAAATATATAACATTTACATTAAACAGACATTGCCAAACTGCGTAGCAGTTTGTCGGCAATTGAGGCTATAACAACTAACGTCCTCCGTAGCTTAGTTGGTAAGAGCGCTCGCCCGGATGGCGAGGGGACGTGGGTTCGGGTCTCACCGGATGACACAGTCGATTGATTTTTGTGAGCGAAATTCAATTTGATTTCGGGGCTATAACAGTTGTTTTTTTCAGTTTTTTTTAAATGCTTGATAATTCTCTAATCCTTAGGTAATAATGTCATTAAATAATAAAAAGGAAAAAAACATGAAATTAGTTATCACTTTGCACTTTTCTAGAAGCCAACTATGTCTTCGCAGTAAATAATTATTGTTAAAAGTGTAAATTTGACAATTCCCTACATGTTATTTTTTTAATTACGAATATTATCTAAAACCGCTATATTTTTTAAAGATAGATATATAATATTCAAAACCATGTTATTTTTATACAGGGTGTAGGGTGGGTTATAATAAATGATAAACAAAAAATTACATAACTTACACCTTTATTTATTTACATTTACAAATAAATTGGTCCACATTCATAACTCGTGATGCAATATAATCGAATTTGAGCAACGAACAGCACTAATTTACAATCAGAATCTCAATTTTCGTTAACGTTGTTATTATATTTAAGTACTAAACTAACATAGAATATAAACATGCAGAGTTGTCGGGTTTTTATAGCAAGTTCGAGAGTTTTTTTATTAGGTATTATCAAGTGACAGAGTCGTCCCGATTAGTGTTTAAGAGACTAGTGATTTCGAGTGACTTTTGATTGTGTAAATTTTTTGAGTGATGTGATGCCCAAATCACTCATTTATAAACATTATAGATATCCGAGTGTTACTTAAATAATTTTGAATGTTGGTTACGTGTTTTCTGTTTGAGTGACGGTATCTCTATATTTTAAATGCCGGTCCAGTGAGTGATGTCAAGTGTCTCAACTTTAAGTCAAGTTTGAGGATCACTTAATTTTAAGTGATGGATAAGTGCTTCTTAATTTCGAGTGACGTTTCAGTGTGCCACAACTTTGAGTGACGGTTGAGTGTCACCTTATTTTAAGTGACGATCAAGTCTCGCAACTAGGAGTGGTAATAATTAAGTGAGTCTTTGAATTAGGTATAAATAAATTGGCAAACAAAAGACACAAATCAAAGTGTAGTTCAGTTAACGACAGTCAATCTTCTACATTTTTATATTCTATGGAAATACACTCGGAAGACATGAAAGGAATTAATAGAATTTAAGGTGAAACATTCCTAGCACCTGTTATTTATGGAAAAAAATGCTAAAAATATCTCCGTTATTTTGAACGATATACGCTTAATTTGGCCCGTTGCTTCAATATGAATTACCCGGCGAAATGTCTTATGTAGCCGGTAGAATTTGCAGTATGTCAAAGAGAGATGAAAGGAAAACAAAGCTTTTTGAATAGGTAGGTAAAATAAAAAACATAAGAAATTGAAAACAACGGGCCTTGGAACTTGACATTTAAACATTTAAAGTTAAAAAACAAGAATTATTGTATACATTTTACAAAAATACACGTTGTAAGTGATGATGATCGTAAAAGATTTCTTTCTACGCACTAAAATTAGGTATTCACTATTATGAAAAAAGAATAATAAAAATATAATTTAAACAATTGTGATAAAATATTGTCTTCTTAGCACCGTTTGATATAAACACCAATATTTATTTAGGCCGAAATGTAAGTGCAAAGATATTTTCTTTTAAATCTCGCATCAATAGATTTTACTCCAAGAAAATTAGTAATAAAAAAGTATTACACTAAATACCTAAGGACGGACCCATATTAGACTAGTACCTAGCTATCGGTATAATAAAAATAGTTTTCATTTAATACATTCGTCACTTATAGTAACCTGATGATGGCATCCCAGAGCCCAAAAAATAGTTAAAAAATTAAAAATAATTCGTATTTACAGTATTTAAAAATAAACAGTCATATCTAACGATTTAAAAAAATAGCATTAAGATTTTTTTAATGAATTATACAGGTCAATTTACAAAATTAATAATAATTTGTTCAAATATTACATATTTGACTTTTTTAATATTGGAAATAGAATATGATAGTACTATCACAATGTAAGACTTAAGCATTAATAAAAATAGCAATCGGGGTGGTACACTATTAAAAAACAAATAAAAAATGCCAAAAATATCAGTTAAATATTTTTCTAACGCGGAATCGATATAGGTTAACATAACGCCTAAAATATTGTAATATTCGTAATAATATTCTTTAATTATTGACAAAAGTGAGTCTTCTTGTGATGATTAATTATTCACAACTCGAAAAGTCACTTTTTCTCCTTTTTGGGGTAAAAAAAAACAAGGTGAACAGAAAATTTAGAAAAAAAACTACGTTCAAATGTTTTCATAGTCTTATTCAAATGGCGGAGCCACTATAATAAAGTCGTCAATTAAATTCAATTTTTAATTAAGTCTCGCTCTGTCACTTTCTTAGTTAAAGGACTGCATGAGGCAGTGGCCCAAAATCGTGGAGAGTGGAAAAAAGGGTAGGGAGGCCTTTGCCCTGCAGTGGGACACAACAGGCTCCTAATAATAATAATGAGACGGGAACGGCAATATGTTATTGATTTTTTTATTACTAAGCAGACATTTTGCCGCAATCCTACTAGATGGTAATGGTTATTACCTACTTAAAGACAGGATGGAAATCAATTGATAAAGTGGCCAAATACCAAATAAAAATGTTGTACAAATATTTATAAAAATGCCAAAAACTGCATATTCCCAAATATTCATAAAATTTGCTGTTCACCCTGTATTACAATTAATGAGTCTTCAATATTGCAATAATAATTAAACAATAATAATGTCTATATTCGATTCTGTCTTAAGACTTTAGCATTTTTTCTATTTTCTATGAGACTGCATTTTTGTGATGATAATTAATAGATTAAAAATCAATTGGAAATATCTAATTAAACAAAAACTATGTAAAGATTTGTAAAAAGTCTTAAGACACATAAAAAAAGTCTCTGAAACTATCAAAATGTTTAGGGCGACTTTAACAATTCCATAAAATTTTGAGAATCGAATTGTACCTATTGCAACTCTGAAAAGCATCAATCATTTCACTTCAAAAAGCATAATTTTTTTGCAAGTAAAGTGATCTTGGCAATCCGATTACATTCCTGCTAATTTCTAAAATTAGAAGTCCACGCGTCTCATTCCTTTCATTATAAACTAAGAGTTCATAAAAAAATAAAGTCGAACCATAAAGCTGTCACTTGAAGCATCCATAAACAATTTCTGAAGGGACAACTGCTTGTTAAAATCTGTCTCTTTTAATTTTCCTTGCGGAGAAAGAGACGCATATACTTAAAAATTGCCGCCATTTTGCATTACAATTAATTTTTTTTTGTTCCATTTGAAGGAAAGAGACAAAAAAAACTTTTCTTACCCCTTGCAGAGCAAGAGATGCACACACTTAGTAATTTCCGCTACTTTCTGCTTTACAATCTGTTTTTCATTCCCTTTGAAGACAAAGAAACAATAAAAAACTTCTCGCCATTTTACTAGACAGAGATGCACACACAGAAAAATTGCCGCCAATTTACTAGACCTGTCAAAGTCGCCCCAGAGACGTATTTAGTTCGTTGTGTGGCCCAGGGGCGTACTCGGGCCCCGAGGGTGTTGTCTATTCCCCGGGAGTGTTACCGTCTGCTGTTCAGCTCGTAGCCGTTCTCCTTTGAGGGACTCTTGGCTGGAGGGGGCTTGGCCACCGCGTGGCCTTCGAGCCTGAGCGTGCTTTGGCGGTGGGAGGATCTGGAAATAATAGTTTATTTAAACTTATTGCACCAACTAAAAAAGGAAACAAATAAAGAAAGGACAAATTGGAGGATTCCATGTCTTAAAGCATAAAGATAGTTTTATGATGAGTAAAAGAAAAATATAATAATGTCCTCCTAGCCGGCCTATCTCAACAGAGATTAGCCAACTGCGCGGGACATATTATAGTGCACAAGTGTGTGCGCAATACACAGGTGCACTCTCTGTTCCTTCACTCTCATAATTCGGTGAGACGGCAGACCGACATGACCGTAGAGAGATCAGGCGCAGGACCAACGGCTTAACGTGCTTTCCGAGGCACGGGGGTGTTAACACCACCAACTTCCTGACTCCGGAGCTGTGTCTGAGTAATTTCAAGACAGAAAAACCCAAACACTCGGCCCGACCCGGGATTCGAACCCGAGACCTCGTGGAAAAGAAAAAAGTTTGTGTCGGAAACACAGACAAGACGTCATTGATAGGTGTTTTGAGCACAATTCGGCATTTCGGCAAAACGTAGCATCACAAATGGAATTTTTTGCCTATAATGACAGCCCAAGAGCCTGCGATAGCCAGACCCTAAGTAACTTTATTTTATAAGGGCTGAAAATTTATCAGCGCATGTCTGAGACCTATAATAAGTTTGTATAAAATTTCGTTAGATATAAAGCTAAATGAAGTCTAACTCAAACCAATTGACCTAATAAGACAGGTGACTGCAGGCGAGGACTCAGGCGATCGGGCTATTGTTCAAACAAACTGACCTGATAAGACAGGTGACTGCAGGCGAGGACTCAGGCGATCGGGCTATTGTTCAAACAAACTGACCTGATAAGACAGGTGACTGCAGGCGAGGACTCAGGCGATCGGGCTATTGTTCAAACAAACTGACCTGATAAGACAGGTGACTGCAGGCGAGGACTCAGGCGATCGGGCTATTGTTCAAACAAACTGACCTGATAAGACAGGTGACTGCAGGCGAGGACTCAGGCGATCGGGCTATTGTTCAAACAAACTGACCTGATAAGACAGGTGACTGCAGGCGAGGACTCAGGCGATCGGGCTATTGTTCAAACAAACTGACCTGATAAGACAGGTGACTGCAGGCGAGGACTCAGGCGATCGGGCTATTGTTCAAACAAACTGACCTGATAAGACAGGTGACTGCAGGCGAGGACTCAGGCGATCGGGCTATTGTTCAAACAAACTGACCTGATAAGACAGGTGACTGCAGGCGAGGACTCAGGCGATCGGGCTATTGTTCAAACAAACTGACCTGATAAGACAGGTGACGGCCAGCAGTATCAGTAGGATCCCTAGAGCAGACAGCCCCCAGGCGAGCGCGGCGCGCGCGATGGGCGGCGCCTTGGTCGCGAGTCGCAGCAGCGACGTCACCTGCTCGGGCAGTTCGTCTATGCCCTGGGAAACAAAAAATATAATAGTTTTTTAGACACTAAATTAAATTTGAACAGAACAAAAATTTATTTAACAATACAAATAAAAATATATAAAAATTAATCCTTAAAGTAAATCGCTCGGCACCACTCAGCCGAGGCGACAACATCTATTAGTAGTGTTGAGGGCGGGCGGTGCATTCTGCATTTGCGTGGTTTTGGTGCCAGCGCTAGCGTCTCTTAGCGGAAATTACCAGCAAAATTATTTCATTTTATTTTTCCCATCTAGTATATGTGCTCGGTGGACATGACCCGTCTTCGGCCGCATCATCGCTTACCATCAGGTGAAATTGCGGTCATATGTAAAAAAGAACTGTGGTAAACACTAAACATAAAAACACATACCTCCTCAAACCAGAGTATCGGGAACACGATGTCCGGGAAGTTGGCGACCTGCTTGATGTCGACGACCTGCGACACGGCCAGGTTGATCTGCACGCGGGCGCGCGCGCGCATCGCTATGCCCATCTCCTGTGGAACAAACATTCAATCAGTATTAATTTATTATTTAACATTGAATTTTGCATAACTTAAATTTTCTACAAAAGGCGGTTTTAATCCCAAGATGAATGCCAAGTTGGATTCTACCAGTCTTATTTACGTCTCTTCGTCTACTTTTGTTGGGCTAAGCAGACATTCATTTCTGTTTGGCCCAACAAAGGCATAGACGATGCGAAGGAATATTATTAATTAAAAGCATATTATTACATTTATAGCCAAAAAAAACATCATCATCGTTCTTTTGCTAGTCTTCTTCTTATCGTGTCGATGGTAAAGCGACTTAAATTGGCGACGCAGATTGCCTTGTCGTTTGCACACATAAGGTCTTCTAGAGAGCAGGAATCAGGGCACGCAGGACAAGACAAGAGATGGGACATGTCTTGTGGAGTAAACCCGCAGACACATGACATATCGGTTCCATCGAAGAATCCCCACCAGAACATGGTATCCTTGCATCTACCGACTTGGGACCAAAGTCTGTTAAGAGACTTCCAAGTGGGCCATGGCAGTTTGTGTCCTAGAGGGGGATGTTCGGAAGGAGGAACGAAGGGAACAGGCGGTAAGGGTCCGTTCTCCCACAGGACACGTCTAGCAGTAGAGGGGTCGCGGTCAAGAGGGGGAACGCACTTCATAAAGCTTCTTCCATTAAATTTAATTTATTAACTGCATTTTGAATCTCGCAAGTTTCTAACGTTAAACTTCCATTAGGCATGTCTGTACACATAATATAATAATAATTTGTGTTTTATTTTATGCTTAATGATTTAGACGCAATATTTATATAACTAGCGCCATCTATAAACATAAAATAAAACTAACATTTTGAGCTGTCAGAAAACCCCTTATTGACGTCATTACTAACAATATCAATTAGTGATGTCCCGACTAGTCGGGAAAGTCATATTTAGTCGAAGACTAGTCGGTTAAAAACGCTTTGAAGGATGGTTAATCCTAGGCAGATCAATTAGCTCAAAAATTTACTTACCGGCTGAACATCGATGAAAAGTCTGTGGTCCTCTGCTACGGGAGGCGAGATGCCCTCCACAGCTTCTAAGAGACTCGGGTCGGCGAGGTAGAAGTGGGGAAACGACAGCATGATGGGGGAGTCTGAAATAAAATTGAAATACAGTCAAAATCATGAAACAAATTATGATCCAGTTCGTTGTTAGGATACCGTACCACAAAAGGATAAAGTAACCTTTATAGAATCACCCTGTTGTCCGTCAGTCAGCCAAGACCCTTTTTTCACGCACACGTGGAGCTATAAAGTTGAAATCAACATCAAATAGGTAGGTTCTTATGGCTGCGGTCCCTTGAAACTGTGAAAAATTAAGCTTCTATTTACGCATCCGAAGACACGGGCATTTTAAAGCCGTATTTTGTTCCAATATTTTGCAGCGGAATCAAAACCTATAGGGTACTTCCCAAAGGCCTACAATAATCAAAGGAGATGTCTTATGGATGTATGCCTCGGTCAGGACCATGTACACTATATCTAATTATAGGCGAATACGTGTAGTACAGCTTTAAACACACCAATTTCTATGGAAAACCTTTATATTTTGGTTAAACGCCGAATAAGGGTTTTTTCCTTGTTGACAACGGAATCCTAAAAAATGCCTGACTTGTAATAAATAAAAGAATACTCGGTTACAATACAGTATCAAAATGTAGAGAGTTAGTAGCCAATGAAATGCTTATCAAATGGGTGGAGCTGAAATAGTTTTTATCAAGGAGTCATTATTACGAGTACTTAAAGCCGTTTATTGTTTCCGTCGTTAACGTTTATCAATATAACGATTGAGCCAGACGCATTAAGTGTCATTGCCCATTGGGCTTCCACAGGGTTCTATTCTGGGTTTACGTCTATTCTTATTGAAAATGACATTTAGAGCTCGCTGCTCTAGCAGCGATTCCCAAATAAGTAGTTTGTAACCCTGGGGTTCCGTGGTAAAGTTTACGAGTTATTGGGGCAACCTAAGGATCCATCATGAGCCCCATCTTATTAAAGGTATAAAAATCTACTGTAAATGAAACACTATTTTTTGGGGTTACCCCAAGGAGCCACCCTAAGCCCTTTCTTATTAAAGGTATATAAATCTACCTTTACTTTAACTTATCGTATTAGCATTGACACACTTAAACATTCTATTGGGCGCTCAAGCATGTCCAGCAGTTTACCCACAAAGATACGTTAAATAAACCCATACTAATTTTGGGTGTACCCTAAGGAGCCATCCTGAGCCCCATCTTATTGAAGGTATAAAAACTTATCATATTGGCACAGAGACGCAATAAATTAAAATATTTTTTTAAGCCATCCTAAGCCCCATCTTATTAAAGGTATAAAAATCTACAGTAAATGAATCATTTTTGGGGGTGCCCCAAGGAGCCAACCTGAGCCCCATCTTATTAAAACTATAAAAACTTACCGTATTGGCACAGCGACACATTGAACAGTCCATTGGGCGCGCAAGGAGGTCCAGCAGGGCAAAAGCACTTGTTGTGCTCGTTGGCGGCAAAGACATCTTCAGGGGGAGTGAACCGGTAGCCTTCCACACCCGCCGCGGACTCCACGTCTCGGAGATATCTGGAGAGTAAACATTTACGTTTCGTTACTCATTTTTAGGGTTCCGTACCGAAAGGGTAAAAACGTGACACTATTACTAAGACCGTACTGTCCAAGTTTAAAATAAGAAAACCGAAAACTCGCACACGGTTAGGATTTGAACCCATGACCTTTGGCTAACCGGGCCAACAGTGGATGGACTGCACATACGTGCAAATAAATTCCCATACAAGAGACGTAGGTGCTTGTGGCGGCAGTGCTTTGGAAGTGATACCAAAGTTAAGCAACCCACGGAGCGGTCGTGATTGGATGGGTGACCATTCCGACAATTTAATTGACGTCCATGACAAGCATCTCCGTGCTTCGGAAGGCACGTTAACAGTTCGTCGAGGCTAATATCTGTTGATATTAGTTGTTAAGCCTAGTCAGATGCCCTAGGGCGGCTTGATGACATCTGACAGTAAGGTTGGTGACCATGTTTTGATTTGACGACCGGTCTTGGTGTAGTGATTCGCGCTCCGGACTAAAAAACCAGCGGTTGCGGGTTCGAATCCCACAAGGGGCAAATGTTTGTGTGATGAGCACGAGCATTTGTACCTAAGGCATGGATGTTTATAAATACAAGTGTAAGTATATCCGTCATCCCAGTCACCATAGCACAAGCTCACTTTTAGTTTGAAGCTAGGTAATTCATGTGATTGTTGGAACACTATATTTCTTTATTGATTCCTATTGAAGTCAGAGCCACAGAATAAGTACTAGTACTTCGTACAGAAGTATGACTTAGCAATTGTATTCAAAGAAATGTCTACTCAATGTCGTCAACAATATGGCGTAATTTAGTTCGCCTCAGAGTCAAGCACATTTTCGTGTAGACACCTACAAAAATCCATTGCAAGATAATTTTATACTTATTGCTCTTGAATATGATTCATAATACACTAAACCTATTCAGTGACGTAATATCACGCGACGCGATAGGGTTGACTGCTACGAGAAGCTTCTAACGCCATCTAGCGCCTCTTTCTAGTACTTTATTAATTCTCGTCCAGCCAGCAACGTAGCCGCGCGGCCGCCGGTGAATAAAACGCGCGAGCGTGTCGCTGGCCGGTAGCGACACGCAACTTGTTTTAGCCCCTAAGTAAGGGTCGCCGCGCGTAGGTACGTTTTTGCTACCTACGGCTACGCGGGGAGATACACAGGCCTGGCGAAGCGAAGTTCGTAGCTCCGTCGCTGTATAAGTATTTATTTTGCTACTGTTATATTTTCGCGGTAAACCATTATGATGTTGATACGCTCTGGATCCAGACAATGGGCTTCACACGAAAACAATGCCGTAACAAGACATGCGCTTACGCAACGAGTCTGGGAACCACACAATATGACGTTTACTTAGAAACGGTAAGTGGATTATGTACGATGATTTTAGTAAGAAGCGAATGAGCAGTAACTAAAGGTAATGAGGTACGAGCCATACTCCACCACGCAGGCTCAGTGCGGATTGGTGGAGGGGAGTCTGTAAGGCAAGTGACAAACCTTACTGTCAGATGATATCAAGCTGCCCTAGGGCCTCTGACTAGGCTTAACGACTAATACTAACAGATATTAGCCGAGACCAACTGCTTAACGTGCCTTCCGAAATAGGTACGAAGATGCTTGTCATGGACGTCACTTAAATGGTCGCAATGGTCACCCATCCAAACACAACCGCGCCGTGGGTTGCTATCTTTGGTATCACTACCAAAGCGCTGCTGCCACTGCGTCACAAGCACCTCAAAATGAAAATTAAGTTTAATTATTTTAATTAATGATTCAGTAGGTCATCCTATCTACTACAAACATCTGTGGTAGGATATGGTTAGCAAATAATAAGTATCTACATCCTACTTTACGTACGTAAGTGTTTGTGTTTGATCAAATGGCCAAAACGAAGGACAAAACTAGCTACCTACTTATTTTATTTAAAATTACAGGTGTGTTCAAATAATCAATTACAATGGCGGCTCTCCACATCTTGGTAAACATTCAAATGTACAGATATATTATTTATTAGGTAGGTATTACGGTTACAAAGATCTGGGGCCCAAGTCTGCTAATAATACTAAATTCCGTAAGCACAATTGTAACAGAATCATAATTGAATAGCTTGATTTTGACATTTGGCCCACTAAATGTCAAAATCTTGCGATTCAATGAGGTATTTTCCTAGTGTCGACTAAATTAAATTCCTTGACTATACCTCCGTAATGATGGGGCCTCAGCCACCTTGTATAGCTACTTAGCTGTCAGTCACAATTTATTAATACACAGTTCCAATGACGGAACCAATTGTGCAATAGTTTTGAGTGGCCTGTTTATAAGTATAGGTAATGCGGGGTGGAGGATCGATTCTAATGACTTACTGAGCTGTAGAAAATGATACTGTTTGTTGTAGGCAATCGGACACTGTCATCAGGTAGTGGATTATGTAACTTTGAATGAAATTATTTCAATCATAGTTTTGTTGCTAAAGTTGGCCATTCACGACCAGTTACACTAATTAGTCGGTCTGAGGTACGACCAAAATTTTACGTTTTTAATATCGGTAATAAAAAATCTAGGCTATAGGCATAAGTACTAAAAAGTAACAATTTTTTTTTCCACAATTGCCCATATTTTACCGGTTCTGAGACCTTCTAGCCCATTTTACCTATAAATAAAAAATAATAAAAGTCCCCTTTGCGTGGGGAATTGCCCACGTTCTAGCAGCACTGAATGAAAGTCAGTTTTCAGATTATTTTTATGTTAGTGAATGGAGTCATTTTTTGAAAAGACCGTGAATGGCTAGCTTAACAGAGTAACTTAAGTTGTCAAATGTGTCATTTTCAAGCGATTTCAATCCTGAATTGTTAGCAACAGAATTACGTAATCAGCCCCCAGGAGTCTCTGATACTAGGTATTTAGGCTGTATCTATCCCTCAATAGTAGGTGCTTGTGGCAGCGCTTTGGTAGTGACACAAAGTTAGGCAACCCACAATGCAGTCGTGAATTGATGGTGAACCTCTCACATAGTTACGTTTATCAAGGCATCTCCGTGTTTCAGTATCCGTTGATATCAATCGTTAAGCCTCAACAGAGGCCCTTTTAGGGCGACTTGATAACATCTGACAGTAAGGTTGGTCACTTGCCTTACAGACACCCCTCCACCAATCCGCACTGAGCCCGCTTGGTAGAGTATTGCTCATACCACCTCATAGTTGAGGCAAAGCTTTGCCCAGCCAGCAGAATGGAATAGGCTAGGCTAAACCAACTTACTTGAGAGGCAGCAATCTGCACAGGTCCTTATCATACACAGCCAAAGTATCATTCCTGGTGATGTGAGGAGGGAAGATGGAGCCGTCAGAGCCGGCGATGCTGTTGCACTCCTCCGTGGTCCAGTGAGGCAGCTTGTCCTTCATGTTGTATCGCTCGAAGATGCCGTACCGCGCCATGCTGGCCGCGCCAGTGAACATGGTCACTACGTCAGAGGAAGTTCCGTTTTTCTGAAAGGAAGATAATATGATTAGTAAAGTGAGTTTTGCTCTGGAGCGGAGAAAATATGGTCAGTGATGTGGTTTCCTGTGTTATTTGTAAAGTAAAGTGGTATGTAAAGTAAAATATAACCTATGCTTATTCCAAAACCATTTGGACATTTTACGCTTCTATTTAAGTTACTCAGAAATAAATAAAAGGGGTTCATTTTTACCAAACTACAAACAATTACTTGACATTCATACGACCTCTAAACAGGCGGAAACCACCGTGTGACACGACAACCGGTACTAAACTTATATAATCTGTGACTAAACTACGCATGTGTGTGTTTCCGGTTTGCGTAAATTCTCCGAAATGTCAAACTTGATTGGCTGTCAAGAATGAGTGCGTGCAAGTTAGTTGTCATTCTGCACGTGACATCTGAACTTATACAGCCATCCCATAGTAAAAAAAGCAAAATCTGACGAAATCTGAAAAAAAAAGATTTGACCGTTCCTGGTCCCACTCACGTCTTAGGAGAGTCACGCATGAACTTGGACTATAGGTACTCACTCCATAAAACAGTCCGAATTCCTCATAAGGCAGCTTCTGCTCCTTCGGCACCACGTCTTTGGCCAGCTTCAGCAGCGGATCCTCGTACCCCCACAGCAGCTGCCCCACAGACACCTCCACAAACGGCTTGATCTTGAGGATGTCCATGATGGACGCCATTGCCAGCCGAAGGAACCGTGCCGCGTGCTTTGATTGGGACGTCGCGCTCTGGGGAAAGATGGGGTTGATAAGTTTTTTGGAGAACCTGGTGCTATTGTCATAAAGTCATAAAAGTGTAGGCCCACAGGGGCACTTATACTCGTACACGTCCCAACAAATATTTTTTAAGCCCTACCACGGCTTCGGGACAAATTGTGGGCTAGTGCTGAGAAGAAGCAGCGCAAGAAACTCAGTCACTATTGTCAAAGCCTCTTTCATTTAAAAATATTTTTTAGATACAAAAATTGTACTAGTTCGAGCTGGTTCACACGTTTACATCATACAAATAATCGTCTACTTTATAATACCTTTTGTCATTTAGGTAATAAATATGGGTCCTTAATAAATGATTTAAAAGACATGTCCACTTTTTGTATGGAGGCTGGTTTTTTATTCCAAGATATTACCAACCACCAATAAACTATATTTATCTTTAAGCTACAAAAATATGAAACACGTAACCATAGAAATCATATTTTTAAACGCCTCCGTTTTTGAGAAAAAATATGTTTTGTAATGTGGCATCATCCATTGATCACTCCCTTATATTTCCTGGCTGTTTGGGCTCAATCTCAATCCTACTCAGAATGGTTAAATTGATAAGAAGTATTTATGTTTTCTTTTTTGATTCTTCATTCAATCATTCATTCCTGGAATGTCAATTTTGTTGTCAGTTTTTTTTTCATGTGTTAATTGTTATAGCCGAAGGTGCGGTTAATGTACAGACAAACAGTAAAATTAATTTAATTTTTTCTCTAAATTGAAGGCCTTAAAAAATATATTCATTTTTTTTTCTATTGTTTAAATAAAGAATTTTAAAAATGAAAAAAAAAATATTATTTATGCAGAAAGGCTAGTTTTTGTTAGCTCTTTCATATAATATTTGACTGCCTCGTTGGTCTAGTGGTCAGCACGCTGGGTACTATCCACGAGGTCCCGGGTTCGAATCCCGGGTCGGGCCGAGAGTGTTTGAGTTTTTCTGTCTTGAAATTACTCAGACACAGCTCCGGAGTCAGGAAGTTGGTGGTGTTAACACCCGTGCCTCGGAAAGCACGTTAAGCCGTTGGTCCTGCGCCTGATCTCTCTACGGTCATGTCGGACTGCCGTCTCACCGAATTATGAGAGTGAAGGAACAGAGAGTGCACCTGTGTATTGCGCACACTCTTGTGCACTATAATATGACCCGCGCAGTTGGCTAATTAGTTTATTCTGGTTAGAAATATGGACGAATAAAAAACCATTAAGGGACAAGTCCTTTGATAATTGACAATTGCGTGTGATTGGCGCTTCCCCGCCACCCGCACGTCTTACGGGGTGCAAGGAGAGTCGCGCATAAACATGTCGGACTATAAAAGTCATTTATTTATGCACGTACGAGTAGGCCCACAGGGGGCACTTATACATGTCCCAACATATATTTTTTACCTACCACCGCTTCGGGACAAATTATGGGCTATAGTTACGACTACTGCGGACAGGCAGGACTTAAAACTATGTTGGGACGTGTATAAGTATTAGGTGCCACCTGTGTGTTTACATACAATAAAATCGAGGGAGTTCAAAAAAAGTTTCTAAGTATTCTTTCCTTTAGAGTGCAACTGGGCCGCAAGTATAGATCTTATTCTGCTAGACTCGATTACTTTAATATACAGACTCTCGCTTGCCGCCGCAGGTGCAATGAGCTGATTACTCTATATAAAATTATTCATTCGGAGATTGATTCGCCGTCACTTCTTTCTTTACTAAACTTTAACATTAAATTCAGGTCACGAGACACCGCACCTAAATTATTCAACCTTCTTGTTTACAAGAATAACACATCATTTTATAACCCAATTTCAGAATGTGCCGTTTGTATAATGTAACCCTGTCTAACCCATCTTCTTTGGAGATCTTTTCTTGTAGTCTGTGCAAATTTAAAAAATAAATTTATAAAATTATCTCTGGCAATGTACATTGAGTCACCATTTATGTATAGGTTTTTCAAAACTGTTCTTGTTACTTGTTTAAGTTACTAACAAAACTAAAAATTAATTGTTGTATTTTAAAATCTTAACCCTCTTACATTTAATTAAATCTAGAGCATATTGTGCACACATGTTTAGAGTCTCAGTCTAGCTTTATATTATGTCTTTTTTGTATTTTGTTATTTATTGACTGTTACTTGTTTTGTGAGCCATAAATAAATAAATAAATAAACATGCATAAATAAATGACTTTTATGACAGTACTAGCAGTTCCCCGCGACTTCGCCCGCGCCAAAATTCAGATTTCCCTTACAAACTTTCATCCCCCATTACATCACCTGCAAATTTTATATCACGACAAAAAACCTATGTCCTTCCCAGGGTCTCAAACTATATCTGTAAAAATTTTCATTTGAATCGGTCCAGTAGTTTGGGAGCCTATTCAATACAAAGAAACAATCAAATCTCTTTATAATAATTAGTGTAGATTTTGACGGACTCGGGTCGATTTCAGATATAACCAGTAACCACTTTTACAGTTATAATTATATACTACGGTTATTATTAAGAATGTTATGATGACATCAGAACAATTAATCAGATCGAAGGTTTTGTCACAAGGCTATAAGAAGATGATGTTAAGGAAATATATCTTGATTACCTTACAGAGAGGACTTTGACCTGTATAAAAGGTTATATTAATAACATTTTCAAGAACGTATTAACCATTTTTGGTGAAATAGCACAGATTTAACAAAATTACTAGAATCGATGGAAAAAAGAGCAAACCGAATTATTGGAGACACTGAACTTTGTGAAACTAAGCTGCAAAGCCTCGAACATAGGCGTACTACTATTGGGACATAAGAAGCAGGCAGGGGTTCCACCTAGAGATGGGTTTATGCCCTGGCATATTGGGCGCATTGAATAAACGCCGAATAAATGCCCGTAAACGACGAATAAATGCCTTTTGCCTAGGCAAAAACTTAAATAGAAGTTTTATAAAAAAATAAACATTCAAATAGCTATATTTAAGAGTGAAAAGTGTTCTTCACAAAAATATATTGGACTATAGCTTATATATTACAATAAACACTAAGAAATTTATATGTTAAGTAAATGGTATGTTTAGGTTACTAGTTAAAATAGTGAGTAAGTAGGTAATTCGGTTCTCCGATCTAGTCTAAGCGGGCACGGGACTTGCAATGAAAGCTAAAATTTACGGGTAAGGGGGGGAAGTGTTGCGTGCAGGCGCCCGCCTCGTTCGATCATAAGACCGCTCCAAGCACTTCGCTCGGACGCAAAACGCTGCGCCGCTTACATTGTGCCCACGACGATTTTTTTTTGTTTGTTGGCTATTTGATAAAAGTTGGTAAGTATTATAACATTAGCAAAGTTTATATGACCTACAAGAATCATCATCATCATCCGAGCGTTGTCCCGGTTACGTCCTTTCGGAGCCCGCGGTCCGCTTTCCTACTCTTATGCCTCCACTCCGGGCGGTCTTCTGCATCCTTAATGGTGAACCTATTAGCACGCGTGACATCCGCTACGACGTCAACCCAGCATTTTAAGGGTCTTCCTCTTCTGCCAGGACCCGGCGGGTGTAACTTGCTGGTTTTGGCACGACATGTTCGTACCAACGTAGGTGGCACTCTTGCAATTTGTCTGCTATGTCACTGACAAGAAGGCTGCCATGACTAAACCCGTAACTCCGCACATCCAGCGCAGCATTTTCATCACCGTAGCCCGCAGTTCTAGCTTGTGTCGTTCAAGTACAGGCCATGCTTCACTGCTATGTAATAGGGCGGGTCTAATGATAGATTTATAGACCTGTCGTTTTAGTTTAATCTAATCTAGTTTAAGCTTAATTTTAACCCACGCTTGGCTTGACATTGAAGTCGACGTCACCAGACGCGTGAAGTACAGATCCCAAGTGTTTAAACTAGTCCGTGTGCTCGACCTTGTCTTTGCCTATCGGACGGATGTGGAATCTGTAGTATTGCAGGCCATGCATTCAGTCTTTGCCACATTTAGTTTAGGACCGCCTCACCTTCACACGTCTTACCAGTCGTCCCCTGTCCGCATCCGCCAGCGTAACATCGTCAGAATACATGAGCAGCCACGGAGGTTGCTCATGAGTGTCCCTGAAGTCTGACATGACGACTATATTTACGCTAAAAAGAAACTGCCTAAGGACGGATTATATGACCTTCAAGAATATTTTATCGAAATTCCTATTGGCTTACACCTCAACTATTACCTTAACTATTCTGGAAACTTAGAACATAGTGTTACGTAAGTTCTCAATACTTTATAAACTGAACTGCACTGCGCTGCATATATACTGAACAGTAAAATCGGTTTTACTGTTCAGTAGTTCAGTATAGGCCATAAACTCTCTGAGAATCAGAAGCAATGGAATTTATTTACTACCTGGCGAATTTTTTAAGTTTAGATTATGTGGTTGGTTTGCTCCACATCACAAATTAAAAAAGTATGCTCCACCTAAAGTAAAAAATGGTATTTGGGGAAAAAAATGACTTTGAAAGCTGCAAAGACTGTGGATGCTGTATTTTGGTAGAAATAAATTTGTGGTGCCTCGCCGTTAAGTAAAGTGGCACTACGAATCCTGACCTCACTCACCATGCACATTTGCTGCTACTGAACGGTCGTTTAGCATTCATGGTTTCATACACGGTACAAAATAATCACATCTTTGGCGTACAATTGGAGTTAAAGGAAACTAATGATCCATCCAAAAATATACATTGTCCAATGTTACTGATCAATCGATCAATACCGACGGTTTTTTAAGTGATGATTTGGCGCAACTGGGTTAGGAAAGTAAAGGGAAGCGCTTTCTACCGACTGGTTGTTATGGTCGCGGACCAAGGTCCAATGGTCACCGTCTTGGTTTATCTATAGGAAGTCAAGCTCGTGCTAAATCTTACATATCGCGGTTTGTGTTGTATGGAGCGGGCTAACAGCGCCATCTAGCCCGTAGGAGCCGAGTCAGGGCATCGCGTCTGGAAGTTGCTTGCTAGTGTGGGCGACAGTGGTAAGATGTCGCCACAATGATTATGAAAATCAAGATGAATGTAACTCGATTCAAGTTAATATGCCTGCTGAATCCCAACCTAAATCTAATATGAGCCCGAGTGATGATGATGGTAATTGAACATGTCTATATTGTATTATTAGATTTTTTACGTGATATACACCAAAAAAAAAAATAAGACTACGATGACTAAGTCTCGTCAATATTGAGTTATATTTACGAGACTAAAAACTGTAGTTTTATAATTACTTAAGATTCAAAGAATTCGAATAATTAGTTGTTATTTAACAAAACTGTGATTATTTTATGACTGTTTATATTTAATTAAATGTTTTTCTAAAAAAAATGACACTATGTTTTATTTAAAGGTAATATTTCGCTAAAACAAAGTAATTGGTTTTTCTGCCCAGTGATCGGGCATTTATTTGGGCGTAAACTCGTTTATGCCCAATATGCCAAGTTTATGCCCATTTTGTCCATATTTGTTTTTGCCCTCGACCCATCACTAGTTCCACCCTTATGTCGTTGACATACCACTAATACGCACCAAACTTCGTTCCTCTTGCGTACGGCTAGAGAGAGGAATTCGTTGCCAGCTGAAGTGTTCCCTAAACATTACGATTTGGATTCCTTTAAGAAAAGAGTGAATAGGCTTGCTTCTAGACAGACATGTCCCATCATCGGCCGCATCGTCGCTTACCATCAGGTGAGATTGCGGTCAAATGTCTGCCTATTAAATAAATAAAAAATACGAAAGGCTTGTCAACGATAATTTATTTTCCATACAAAATAATTATACCTACCAGGCTTCAATAATTTGGCATTAAGTTTTAACGGAATAGCGCTAGCTACATTACTAGGTAAGCAGTTATTTTTTAGTTCCACTGATTTTTGAAACAAATAATTTAATTACCTCCTAGCCGAATATCGACTTCAGTGGCCAATCTCAACAGAGATTAGCCGACCGCGGGAGATATTTATATATATATTTATT
Source organism: Pyrausta nigrata (assembly GCA_949316185.1). NCBI lineage: Eukaryota > Metazoa > Arthropoda > Insecta > Lepidoptera > Crambidae > Pyrausta > Pyrausta nigrata. Next base: position 8,153,688 of record OX438965.1, read on the forward strand.
TTAGCGATGGGCGATTGTTCGAAAAAAATAATCGAATGAATCGACAATCGACCAATCGAACTATCGAATGTCGATTTAGTAATTCGGAAAAATAATAATCGAATAATAATCGACAATCGAATGATAATCTATACTTGGCCCTTCGATGCATTCGATTGAATTGCCGCGTCAGGACAGGCAGCGAACGAACTATTAATCGACGCGACGAATGACGATTCATTCGTTAGTAGTTAGTAATACGGCCTGCGCACCGCGTGCTCCGGTATTGCTCGCCGCATTATCGAATGATAATCGAATGACTGCGGTTGCTTATCAAATACATTCGATTACAGGGGCCATTCGAATAATTCGATTATTTAGTAATAATCGCTCATCGCTAATTTATTTTATATCAAATACTTTACTTACTAAATATAATTCAATAAATACTATAGATAAATTGCAAGTTCCAGTTTTTCTTCATAATAATCGTAGACTTGAAATTAAAAAAATATTATTATTATTTATTTGATGAATAATTTTGTCTGGCTATTGAATTTTAATTAAAAGAACCCATAATCTTAATGGAACCTATGCGAAGCTAGTGTGCGTCGCTAGTATAATAATAAATATTACTAAAGAAGTCATTGTCTGTGATTCCATTACTAAGCATCTTTTTCAATGACGTATGTTTGCGTAAATACGTCATGGACGATACGCAAAAATGCGTATTGGACGCCAGCAAATAAGGAAACATGTTTTCGAGAAGTTTTCGAATACATTAATTCTTACTATCGGGTACATTATGGATACGATTTCCGTGGAAGCAACTAACAAAATCCTGCTGCCGCTATTAATAGCATTAAATTGTCAAAAAAAAAGCACGTTTGTGGTATGGGAGCCCCCCCTAAAATATTAATTTTATTCTGATTTTAGTATTTATTGTTATAGCGGCAACAGAAATATATCATCTGTGAAAATTTCAACTTTCTAGCTATCACGGTTCATGAGATACAGCCTGGTGACAGGCAGAGACAGCAGATTCATAGTAATGTCCTCCTAGCCGAATTTCGACTACGGCGGCCCATCTCAACAGAGATTAGCCAACTGCGCGGGACATATTATAGTGCACAAGTGTGTGCGCAATACACAGGTGCACTCTCTGTTCCTTCACTCTCATAATTCGGTGAGACGGCAGTCCGACATGACCGTAGAGAGATCAGGCGCAGGACCCGTTGGTCCTGCGCCTGATCTCTCTAAACGTCATCAACGTCGGCTTAACGTGCTTTCCGAGGCCGGAGCTGTGTCTGAGTAATTTCAAGACAGAAAAACCCAAACACACAGATTCATAGTAATAGGGTTCCGTTTAGGTACGGGTACGGAACCCTAATTAATCGGTAAAATTGAAGGAACCCCTGTGAACCCCACGGAACCCCAGGGTTCAGATCTCCATCTTTCTTTCTTTTTAGTAAGGGAACAAAGAAACCTACATATGAGTAAGGATGTCTCCAAAATGGCACGCCTCTGGGCCTCTGGGCAAGACAAGATGCAATTCATTCTTGTAAATTATTTTAGTCTAAGTATCTCTTTTCGTTCGTTTCGCAGAAAAAGAGAGAGACTGAACTTAAAAATTGAAGTTATTCTATCTCCAGTGTCAGTTTGGCGTGCCTTTTTTCATGCATTAAAGTTTCAAAACATAACCCATCTTTTTGGCTTCGCCTCTGTCGGGTAAAATAGTTGTTTTAAGCTTAATATATTTAATTTTTAATCGGCCGGTTCAGCATTATTTGACGTGTTTTGTATGGGAATTCTGTCAAATTAACCATCAATTGAGGTTTACCCGCTGTTCAAAATTTGGTGAACTCGAGTCTTTGTCAGTTTCTACACCCAATGTGTTATAAGCTTTTTTATTGATTTTTGTATGACATCGGCTCATCCAGCAGTTTTATGTTTGTGTGATAACGGTAGAATATGATAATTCAGTACCGCTACTTTTTGGAGCGTGTAGGCGGCCGTGTAAGACGTGGCTATTGAGTATCGTTTTACAATACGAAATGTATGTATGAGAGGCATTCTTGAGAATTTAATTCTTTGTAAAGAAACAGTTAAAAAAATTCTAAAACAAACACACCAATTACCTAGCCCCAAACTAAGCGCGAGCTTGTGCTATGGCGACTAGGATAACGGATAGAAATACTTTAATACATATAAACATCCATGACATAGGTACAAATGCTCGTACTCATCACACAAACTTTTGCCCCTTGCGGGATTCGAACCCGCAACCGCCTGGTTTAGAAGTCCGGTGCGCGAGCGACTACACCAAGACGGTCGCCTTTTTGGATTCTTTGGTTGATGCCTCTGGAGAACTTTCATAATTAAACCTGCAAACATAATTATTGAAAAAACAAAACACCAATCTGCAAAAAATATTATATTTTTGAAATGGTCTATTAACTGGCTTTCATTTAGTACCCATATTGCTGGGGCAAGGAAAAAATCAATCCGCTTTGTCCCCTTTGTTTCCAATGGCAGGCGCCACTTTTAAAATGTAGATACTACCACAATTTTGACGAATTCAATGACACCTCAAATGTCAAAAACTGTCCAACCGTTTAGGCTGTATGACGTGCTAAACTATTATACATATATACATACATACTCTCGAAAAACATAACCCTCCTTCCGCAGTCGGGTAAATATCATGTTATTGGGTCATTAATTCTAAAATTGGATGTAAAAGAAACGTAAGGAGATTGAAACTTTCTGGTATAGCACTGACGCCATTTTATATTTTTTCCAAATTGGGGCGCACGATCACGAGCACGAAGTGATATGTATGGATAGAGGACACATAAGTATAGGAACAAGATATGTCAACTAATGTGGTACCTTCCTGTGATTAAGTATTTCCTATACCCAAAGGTTGCCTGGAAGAGATCGCTCTTAGCTATAAGACCGCCTAATTTGTATATATTTATGTGTAAACTGTATTGTTGTTGTTTTTGTGGTATGCAATAAGTTATTAGTTAGTTTGACAACCGTCTTGGTGTAGTGGTTCACGCCCTGGACTTCTAAACCAGGCGGTTGCGGTTAAAATCCAGCAAAGGGCAAATGTTTGTGTGATGAACACGAGCAATACGAGCATTTGTACCTAATTCATGGATGTTCATAAATGTATATAAGTATGTCTATCCGTTATCCTAGTCGCCATAGCACAAGCTCACGCTTAGTTGGGGCTAGGTAATTGGTGTGTTTGTTTAAACAATTTATTTATTTATTTATCTATGTACCCTAAAGTGTCCCTATACCGAGATATTTGAAGGTAAAGATCGACAAACGAGTACCACGCCATTCATTGTAATCAAAAATATTTTTTTCAGACAGTGAAAATCGAGCTTTTCAGGAATTACCCATTCTGAGACTTTCTGAGAGTTGATTCTCAGACTGTGAAGACGTATATCTCAAAGACCGAGGGTCGCGATCCATATGAGGAATGAAATACACACAACGACTTTCTTGGCAATTTTAATGGAGTTGAAATCTCTGGTATCATCGAAGAAAAACTGCAAACTGCCGTTCGTTGTTCAGCCCCAAATGCTGGCATGTTTTAGTCTTTAGTGAAAATCCTAAAACTGTAGAGAGGAAAAAATAATATAACTGACATTGAACGACATTTTATTTGGTGCATTATGTCGGACTGACATTTAAACATTGTATGATCCGGTCAACATTGACGTTTGATATAAAACATATACTTCATGTTTGACTGACACGTCGTTCGTTTTGTTTTTGCATTCTTGAAAAAGTTTAGTTGTTAATAATTTGTACATCTGAAAATATTTTAAATTTGAATTTCCTACTTTTTAAATTCCTAAAAAAATATACAAAAGCCCGCTAATAAAGTGATATTTATATTTCACTTAGTACGGTGTCTCTATCTATTGGGTCGATTAATGCCAACCTTTTTTACCCGAAAATTGTAAGGGACTTGGCGCACATAGCAACCATTTCGATAAATATTCATCGAGCAACGAATATAACACGTGTGACATAATAACTGCGAGAAAGTACCACTTTCTACTTTAACACGACGAATTCGCGAAGTGGACAATATTTTGTACTTATATATACAGTCGGCAGCACGTCAAGTTATAGGAACAGTTGAACAACGAAAACAGCTTTTATTACGTAGGGAATAGAGAATATCTCAAGGTCAACATTATGTAGTTTGACTTGAAGCCGTGTGTTCTAACCTAGTTGGCGGCAATTCGACATTGCCATTCAAGCTACGGACTTAGTGGCTCAGTAGCTAAGGTTTGAATCCCGGGAGGAATTAATTCAAGGTTCATGTGCTAAGCATCGGCATGCCTACTCAATTTCTTTTAAACTGCAATAGTTATAGCTTTAAGACTAAGTTTAAAACGAAAGACGTTTGAAAAATAAATAAATAAATTGTTTCAACAAACACACCAATTACCTAGCCCAAAACTAAGCATGGGCTTGTGCTATGGTGACTAGGATAACGGATAGACATACTTATATACATTTATAAACATCCATGACTTAGGTACAAATGCTCGTGCTCATCACACAAACATTTGCCCCTTGCGGAATTCGAACCCGCAACCGCCTGGTTTAGAAGTCCGTGACGTGAACCACTACACCAAGATGGTCGTCAAATAAATATAGCGTTTAAAATAAAGAGAAAATGATAACTATTTGTAAGCAATAATAAGTATATGTACATGCGTATATCGTTTACAACTAAATTCTTTACTCATTTTTACTAAAACAGTTTACTGCACTCAGAGACGTCAATTGAATTTAATCTATACCTACATTAAGTCTCGTTCTGTCACTTTCTTTCTCAATGAAATAGAGAAGGACGGCATGAGTTTTAATGAAGGATTAACTATACCTAATTGACGTCTCTGGGTACCTACGGCGGTATGTTACCGCCGTCCTAACCTAAATTTTTTGACTGTCATCTACCCGAAGGTTGTCTAGGAAGAAATTGCTTTTAGCAATAATACCGCCTAAATATTATAATTTATATATCTTAATCGCGATAGCTTTCAAATTTATTTCTTTCATAAACTTAGTCTAATTACATATTTAGTTAATGCAATGCGATGTTACTAGCTTATTAATTTTTATTGTTTTAACTAAGTAAACTTCTTTTAAAATCAATTATCGAGCCGATATGTTACCAAATCATGATATGTAACTCATATATAACTGTAATATTTTGTTAGGTAATTTATGTTGTACTAATTATTAGTTGTATTATTATTATTATTAGTGGTAACAACTCCCTTTTAGGCATACACAGCCTGTGTTAGGGAGAACCGCTCCTCTATACAAATAGCACAATAATAATTTATAGAATAGAGTGACTAAGTAATCAAAATAACCTCATTTAATAGATGTTTAAAATAATTTTTCGTATTTGTTTTAAGTTAATGTGTATGATCAAATGTACTACATATAGGAATATGTATGTCTGTGTATGTGTGTGTGTGTGTGTGTGTGTGTGTGTGTGTGTGTGTGTGTGTGTGTGTGTGTGTGTGTGTGTGTGTGTTTGTGTGTGTGTGTGTGTGTGTGTGTGTGTGTGTTTGTGTGTGTATGTGTGTGTGTGTGTGTTTGTGTGTGTGTGTGTGTGTAAGAGTGTGGTGCGCACTCTTTGAGTGTGTGCAAAATTAGGCGGTAGTCCCGCTGAGCAACTGATTGCGCCCTATTGGGTACTTGACAACACCTACAATAACTGACCTTGTTTCTTGCCAAATTTTATGATTCTAGATTATTGGGAAATACTACAGTTTTTGATTTCCCGAACCCGTTACCTCTGCTTTTGTAGTCCGGAGCGCTGACCACTACTCCAAGGGCAAAGGTCGGCAAGGGCCTCACCTTAACTATGAGGGGAACCTACGGAACCCTACAAACCGATATATACGATGCGAGCAACACATCGGAACGGCAAGTGACGCGTCTCGCGGTCCTGTTACTGCATGGATGAATGCGCAAGCGCAGCAAGCTGAACAACTGTCTTATGCAGTTAAGATAGAGGCGGTATTGCAATGAAGATGCCTAAAGCTGGCGACAGCTGAACAACTTTCTTATGCAGTCGTGATAGAGGCGTTATTGCAATGAAGATGCTTGAAGCTGGCGAGTATATATTTCACAGTGGCGCTAAGAAGAAGTGGCGCAGCGGTCCGTGCGTTACTGCACTGTATGTTACCTTTGTCTTGGGTGTGCAATGCATTGATCTGGTATGGTAGATTGATTATGAATACCAAACTTGAAATATGATAAAATGTTGCCATTTTTTTAATTTGTCCACTATACTTATGAAACTAAACTACTTGCCTACTAATAAAAACCTGACTGCGGTGATAAAATAAACAATAAAAAACAAGCAGATTATTTACCTATCAACACGTTACCATAATAATAATGTCCTCCTAGCCGAATTTCGACTACAGTGGCCAATCTCAACAGAGATTAGCCGACTGCGCGGGAGATATTATAGTGCACAAGTGTGTGCGCAATACACAGGTGCACTCACTGTTCGTTTACTCTCATAATTCGGTGAGATGGCAGTCCGACATGACCGTAGAGAGATCAGGCACAGGACCAACGGCTTAACGTGCTTTCCGAGGCACGGGGGTGTTAACACCACCAACTTCCTGACTTCTTGTTGGTCTAGTGGTCAGCACGCTGGATATTATCCACGAGGTCCCGGGTTTGAATCCCAGGTCGGTTTTTTCTGTCTTGAAACAACTCAGACACAGCTCCGGAGTCAGGAAGTTACCATATCTATAATACAATGGGCTCGATTCCAATGTGCCTTGTCTAAGTTCAATCTTTCTCTTTTTCTGCTAAACAAACGATAAGAGACAAGACTAAAATAATTTAGAAACGTCAAATTAAGTGATTCCATTTCTTACGTTATTTTCGTTTAACGTTAGTCTTGAACGAATCATATCCCTAACGTAATTGTCTAGAGATTCTGTAATTTCCTTAGCAACTGACAGCTGTTTAGTCTGTTTGTCTAACTAAATTATTATCTTTGTCTGTCTCTTTTCATTTTTTTAGCAGAGAAGCAGAGAGACTGGAATAAAATCAGTGTCGTGGTTTGCCCTTGGCTACTACGACTAATGCTGAGTCGGATGCCTTTTCATAATTTGTAAACACACCATACGTATTTAAATAAAATCTTATTGCTTCAAATTACAGTAATCGCAGCTCAATAAGAGATGATGTTGCCAACACAATTAATACGAGTACTTAAGTTACTACTGTAGAGGTTTGGAGCTACGCGTAAAACCTCTATGTCTCGCTCGTTCGACTATTCGATATATAAATAAAAAGAAAGTTACTTCGTACGTCAATTTTGAAATAAGTCAGAGAAAATGAGAGTTTAAGAGAAAAAGTTAGATTTTGGAATTGTTTGGAAAAGATCAAGTCGATGTCAAAAATGTTACGTTGATAAAGATTTTATCTGTAAAAGTAAAATGAAGAAATAAACAACTGGAAAGAAGATAAGTTATTTTTGTATTATATAGTTAAATACAATTTCTCTAGTACACAGATACTTTCATAGGATATAGAGAGGACTTCGCATCCAAAGGAAGTTCTACACTACCTATATAAATTCAATGCAATTATTTGTAATTTTTTTCTGCGGTATGTTCCGAGAATTACTTCATGCGTCATGTATGAATAATTGCGACATTCTTGTTATTCGTTGAGCGTTGTTGATGGGGTTTAATTATAATAAGTAGTCACAGGTGTTGTGAATACGATCCGAGTAAAAGCTTCATCCTCATCATCATCCGAGCGTTCCGAGCATCCCGGTTGTGCATTCGCACGCGAGGGCACAGGGTCCGCTAGCCATGATCCAGGATTTGACAGATCAGGTAATTTCAGTGGAGCGACTGTGATCTGACCTCCGTGAACCTGTTAAGGGGAACCTGACCAGTTTTAGATCATGGTTAAACATTCAGTTGCTTTAATGTGCAGGTTTCTTCACGATGTTTTCCCTCGACGTAAGAGGATCGATAAGTGAAACAACTTAATGTACATAAAAAAAGTCATTGGTACATGGCGGCACGTGGGATCGAACCCGGCTCCTCCCGCATGAGAGGCAACCCGCTAGCCACTGCCCCACCGACGCTCCGAGTAAAAGCTTATTAATATGCTCATTAAAATAATTTACAGTGGGCCCAGCATCAACCTTTCCAAATCTGTAAATATATCTCAAATGATATGGAACTCTATGTGATCAACATATGGTTGAACTATGGTTGCAGAAATTTGACAGATCAGGGTGGGTTGATGTGGGACCGTGTGGACTCCTACCTAATTAGAAGTAGTCCCAGCTGATTTCAGTAATGGCGCATTCCTAAACCAACGAATTTAATCGAGAATGTCCTTAAGTCTTTATAAGTATAATAAAGACGTCCGAATTAAAAAGATTCGATAACCCTATTCAACCCAATGCGACCAGAGTTGAACCCAATGAAATTAGATACAGTCCAGTTCAAAAACATAAAAAAGGTAGTCGTTTTTAGTACAAATATTACAGAATTGAACGGGAATATCCAGAATTAAATAAACCCCAATTTAATCTTAATTAAACTGAATTGAACCTACACAACACAGCCCAATTTAAAAGCATAAATTTCGTAAAGTGTTAAGTACATAGATGCCATAATTGAATCGAACAAAATTGAACCCAATGCAATCTGAATTGAACAAATTCAGTAAAACCTGACGTTCCGAACAGTTAACAGCGTCTGTGGTCATAGGGAGACTTAGGTGTTATTTCAGTTCAGAACAATTCCATCTGCATCGACTGAATTTCGAACACTTTATATACAGGGCAGGGAGACTGACGTGTTATTTCAATTCAGTTCAATGACATCTCAATCGAACGTAATTGAACCCGATTCGTGTCAATTCAGTCCAATTCCAAAATATAAGCCCAATACTCACCAGCATAGGAATATTAGGCACTACAACAGCGTCATCATCAGGCCCCGCGCTAAGCTCCGGCTGGAAGGTGTACGTTCGCTTGTAGTGGAACGACAGAGTCCCGTTTTCGTTGTCCGTGATGTTCACTTTCTCCCACTCCTCGCTGAGGGCAAAAAACGAATACATACAAATACATGCAACACATTATGAAAGCACGCGCGTGTGTGCCAAAAAGGTCCCTAAAAAAGTAAAGTCAGCCTATATACATCTCCCTGCTAGGAAAAGGCCTCACCTCAACTATGAGGAGGTACGATCCATACTTCACCACGCGGGCTCAGTGCGGATTGGTGAAGGGGTGTGTAAGGTAAGTGACAAACCTTACTGTCAGATGTTATCAAGCCGCCCTAGGGCCTCTGACTAGGCTTAACGACTAATACCAACAGATATTAGCCGGGACCAACAGCTTAACGTGCCTTCCGAAACACGGAGATGCTTGTCATGGACGTCACTTAAATCCGGTCGGAACGGTCACCCATCTAATCACGACCGCGCCGTGGGTTGCTTAACTTTGGTATCACTACCAAAGCGCTGCCGCCACAAGCACCACCAAAGGTCCCTGCTCGTATTTAAATAAATTTATGAGCTGTGGATTTTGTATGGTAAAAAAATAGGATATTGGACACACCAACCGACGCACACAGTGGAAATTTAGTTTTATTTTATTTTATAGGTTGAGTTGTAGAATACGGACGCACGTCAGACTATCTCACTTTGACTTTGAGACCGCCTCGAGTCTTAAATTTTTCACTGAGTAATAAATGCTGTTTTCGTAAATGGGTAACCTGATGTACTGCCTAACGTACAATTCCGGCGGTCTTACCGCTAAAAGCAATTTTACGACCGTCTTGGTGTAGTGTTCCGCGCTCAGGACTAAAAAACCAGAGGTTGTGCGTTCGAATCCCGCAAGGGGCAAATATTTGAGTGATGAGCACGAGCATTTTGTACCTAAGTCATGGTTATATAAACGTAGGTATATATTAAGTATGACTATCCGTTATCCTAGTCGCCACAGCACAAGCTCACGCTTAGTTTGGGGCTAGATAATTGGTGTGATTGTTAAAACAATTTATTAAAAATAAAAAACTATTGCTACTAACTTTTATTAACAATAGATTTATCTTTTTTAATCAGGGCGTCTGACCATTCACTTTAATGAATGTAGAGTTTGACGGCCGCCTAGTGGATCGCGCTCCGGACTACAAAACCAACGGTAAGTCTTGGGTAATTTATAAGTATGTCTATCTGTTGTCCTGTCGCCATAGCACAAGCTCACGCTTAGTTCGGGGCTAGGTAATTGGTGTGTTTGTTGAAACAATTTATTTTTCCCAAAAACATGTGCGTCAATTATGCCTATAGCACATAGAATACATCCAGTTCTCTCAAACCTTTATTTCAAGTATATTTAAGTGGCACTAAAAAACCTAATAAGTTGCACTTTTTTCTGTACGCTGTTGTTGTTCCTTAAAAAACAAATAATGAATAAATATAAACCTGCCACAGGACATACCATGACGCGCTGGCGTCCGTAATAGTAATACGTATCCGTATAATGTAGTAGGTACAAGATTTACTTCTACACCTTATATTTATTTTAATTTTACAACTAGTCGAAGCACGCTACATCGCGTGTCGATTCACATAGCTATTTATTACATATAATTTTTATATAACGGGCGAGAGTCAAGGCGAACTTGCAAACAAAGGGTTTCGGTACAGCACAAAGAGATAAGACAGTTCATCTTTTAGAAATAACATCATATTTGAAAATAGAAGTTTTTTTGAAATTTCGAAAACATAAGTTTGCTACTTTGGGATCAGAGTAATGTATGTGGTGCTGTCCAATTTTTTTTAAATAATAGGCATACAGTTTACTGCCATCTCACCTGATGGCAAGAGACGATGCAGCCGAGGATTTATTTATAAAATGACCGCCTCGTTGGTCTAGTGATCAGCAAGCTGGATACAAGTTCCGGGGTTGCAATTCCGGGTCAGGCTGAAAGTTTTTGGGATTTGGTCTAGTGATCAGCATGCTGGTGTGAGGTTCAGGTTTCGAATCCCGGGTCAGGTCGAAAGTTTTTGGGATTTTTTGTCTTAAAATAGCTCAGTACTACTCCTGGAGTCAGTATGTGGTGGTATTAACATTTTAATAAAAGCAAACGCTAGTTCAATCGCGCAGCAAGCCAGTAACAAAAATTGGGTGAGTAACCAATTTCCTCCGTATAGTACGACAAGACGTGCGGGGTTCATCGCAGTCGCAGGTACAATAATAAAACAGTGTCATACAAATTTAAACTTATACATAAAGAATATATTTACAGCCAGCCAGTGATTTGAGTATAAGGTGTCAACACTACCGGCCCACATGGACACGGTCGATAAACTTTGGTAAAAAAATGCAAATGAATTGCTTAGTTATAAAATAAAATAAATACACACTGAACTGGCTGATACATAGCGAACTGTGACACAAGATGATCATTGGTCATACAATGATTGACAACGTTCATCATTAAACGGATGAAGTATCGCCTTTTAATAATCATAACAAAGGAAAATACTAAGTTCTTTTGAGGATAACAACGTAAGATATTTTATTACTGTTTTCACAGAATAAAGATTAGTTGCGTTGTTTACGGTTTCAAAGTCAAAGCCGAAGTCAAAAATAATTTATTTAATTTAAGACATTAAATCAAATTTCACTTACAAAAATTATTAATCGACTGTGTCATCCGGTGGGACATTTCCATTGGATTCATTGGATTGGTTCCATTGGATACATGCGGGTACATTCCCCAAGTATTGATGAAATCGAACGCCGGCTCACTGGCGTAGCAAGCACTTGCGAAAATTCGTCGACTGACTAACGTCTTCCGTAGCTTAGTTGGTAAGAGCACTCGCCCGGATAGCGAAGGGACGTGGGTTCGTGTCCCACCGGATGACACAGTCGATTAATTTTTGTTAGTGAAATTTGATTTAATTTAGGACAGAAAATGCCACTTATGAACGTCAAAAATTTAAAAATCAGTAATATTGGCCCGAACATGTCTCCTTATCTTTTTGGCCTTACTAGTACTTCGAGACATGTTTGTTGTATGTATGTTTCTTGCTCTTAACAAATTAGTGTTTGATATTATAATACTTAGGCCCACTTTTGCGCAATGTGAGGCTTTCAACTCGGATCATAGGCATATCATTAGTCCGGATTAGCTAATCCGGACTGGCGCAAATTGGCTTTCAACTCAGATCATAGACCTTGCGATTGTCTGTAGAACGAACTATTGAGATATCTTGTGCAGAGCTGGACGACCACATTATTGTTTGTGTTTATAGACCCACAACTGGTAATTTTAAATTATTTGAGTCCATAATGGAAGAAGTACTCAGAAAATTATTTAATAAAAAAAAGAAAGTAGTTGTATGTGGAGATTTCAATGTCGATACTATAGATGAAGAACATACCTATCGAGTAAGGATTTTAAGTCTTTTTAATTCCTTTAATTTATTGCCTGTATTTGCTGAACCAACTAGAATTACTGCTACAACAGCTACTTGCTTGGACAACATTTTCTGTAACTCTGTAGTGATAAAAAAATCTATAATACATTTTGTGAAATCTGATCATTGCGGACAGTTAGTTACGTTTAAACAACATTTTGTTCAATCTAAAAGTGTGATTCAATATAGACCTGTCACTGATTCTCGCAAAGAAAAATTTAAAGCTTGCATACGTGACAAAATCCCGATTTTACCTTTTGTTAATGTCAATGTTGACCACTCATACGAAAAATTGTTTGAAGTAGTCAAAAATGAATTTGACAAGAATTTTCCTAAAAAGGAATTAGTGATAAATAATACGAAACCGAAATTCAGTGACTGGGCTACATTAGGTATATATATCAGTAGGAGAAAAATGTTTGAATTATATAATCAAAAAGTCAACAGGAATAATGTTGATGATCCACCGTTTGTTGAATATGTTAAAAAATACTCAAAATTATTTAAAAAGGTCTGTATGGTAGCTAAATCTAATTTCATACAAGATAAAATAAACAGATCGAGTAATAAAATTAAAGAGACCTGGAATATTATAAACAAAGAAACTTGTAAAACTAAACCACGTGATCACACATTTACACTTAAAATTAATGATAAGAATATTAAATCTGATAATGAAGTAGCAGGCGCCTTTGAAGATTACTTCTGTAATATACCTATTGAAACAACTAAACAACTTAATTCATGTCCTCTACATGCAAAATCACTACTGGTATCTAGTGTTGACAGGTGTAACTGCTCATTTGATTTTATTCATATTGATCCTATAATGGTAGTTAAAACTTTTAAAGAACTAAAACAGAAAAAAACTGTGGATATATGGGGCATATCAACTGACACAATAAAACCCATTATACCTCTCGTAGCATATCACTTAGCACATATATTTAATGAATGTATTGATCAAGGTAAATTTCCCACTTTAATGAAATATATTAAGATTATACCTTTATTTAAGTCAGGAGAGAAAAGTGACCCGAGTAACTTTAGGCCGATTTCCATACTACCTGCATTTAGCAAAATTTTTGAAAAACTCATATTTAACCAACAATTTAATCCCATTTTAAACTTAACAATGTACTGCACAAGAAACAGTTTGGTTTCTCTAAAGGTAGAAATACAACTGATGCTGGGGTGGCACTTGTCAAACACATTTTAGATGCTTATGAAGATAAACATGATGCGATAGGTGTATTCGTGATTTATCGAAGGCGTTTGATTGTGTTGATCACAAAACACTAATTATTAAGCTCGAGCATTACGGTGTGTCAAATAATGCATTAAAATTGTTAAAATCTTACCTCTCAGGTAATGTGAATTAAAAAAACAAAAAAACAAACAGTTAATGTGAATGGTACTAACTCCTCTGGTGCACCTCTTCAAATGGGAGTGCCCCAGGGCTCAATTTTGGGACCGTTGCTATTTCTTATCTATATTAATGACCTTCCTTTCTATTCCAAAGACTCCTGTGAGATTGTTCTGTTTGCTGATGATACTTCTTTAATCTTCAAATCAAAAAGAGGCGAAGAAATATTTGACGATGTAAGCAGGGCTCTCTCTAAGGTGTTACATTGGTTTAAAAGCAACAACTTGCTTCTCAATACAAGAAAAACCAAATGTGTTAAATTCACCATGCCCAACGTGAAGCAAGGTAACACAGAAATTTTACTAAATGGTGAGAAACTAGATATATCTAACTCAACTGTGTTTCTGGGCATTACATTGGATTCGAGATTGCAATGGGGACCACATGTTGACACTCTGGCTGGGAGACTTGCTTCAGCTGCCTTTGCGGTTAGAAAAATAAGACATCTTACTGACGTTGAAACGGCAAGACTTGTTTATTTTAGTTACTTTCACAGTATTATGTCTTATGGTCTTCTCTTGTGGGGTTCTGCTGCGGACATCAATACCATCTTTATTTTACAGAAAAGAGCCATTCGTGCCATTTACAAACTGAGTCCGCGCGAATCCCTGAGAGAACTCTTAAGGAAATTAATATACTTACTGTGGCCTCTCAATACATTTTTGATAATATCATGTACGTACGCAAAAATTTAGATCTTTTTACGAAAAAAGGTGATATTCATTCTTATAATACAAGAAACAAAAACAAACTTGTCGTTCCAGACTTTAGATTGGCCAAAACAATTAATTCATTTTTGGGAAATTGTATTAAATTTTTTAACAATATACCACACAATATTGTCGAACTACCTATTAATAGGTTTAAGTCGTATGTCAAAACTACCCTCATGTCTAAAGGGTATTATAAAATTCAAGACTATCTTGATGACGACAATGTATGGACAGTCCAGCCTGCACCAAACTGATGTACCTACCTTTTTATTGTATTTTTTTTACTTTTTTATGGCAGCTAGTGGTGACTGAGTTTGTTCCGGTGCTTCTTCTCAGCACTTGCCTGATTGTCTGTGTTTTGTCTCGAAGCAGTAGTAGGGCCCAAAAGATAAGGAGACATGTTCGGGCCCTCTAAGGGCCAATATTATACTGATTTTTAAATTTTGACGTTCATAAGTGGCATTTTCTGTCCTAAATTGAATAAATTATTTTTGACTTTGACTTTGTCCGGTTGCCTTTCAACTTCGATATTAGGTCTTGCGCAAGTCCGGATTAGCTAATCCGGGCTTTTTATTAAGGTCATAGGCCTTGCGGTTGTCCGGTTTAGCTACCCGGGCTTGCGCAAGTTGCCTTTCAACTTCGATAATAGGCCTTGCGCTAGTCCGGCTTAGCTAATCCAGGCTTTTAACTCAGATCAATGGCTTTGCGGTTGTCCGGTTTAGCTACCCTGGCTTGCGCAAGTTCCTTTCTACTTCGATAATAGACCTTGTGCAAGAAGGGAAGAGGCCGACCTAGAAAGAGATGGATGGACTGTATAAAGCATGATATGATTGTGAAAGGAGTGGATGAGTCAATGACGAGTGATAGGATTGTATGGAAGAGAAAAACATACTGCGCCGACCCCAAATATAATGGGAACAGGGCAAGCGAATGATGATGAATAGGCCTTGTGCAAGTTCGGCTTAGCTAATCCGGGCCTTTAATTCAGGTCATAGGCATTGAGGTTGTTAGGTTTAGCTAGCCCAGACATGCGCAAGTTGCCTTTCAACTTCGATAATAGGCCTTGCGCTAGTCCGGCTTAGCTAATCCAGGCTTTTAACTCAGATCAAAAGCCTTGCGGTTGTCCGGTTTAGCTACCCGGGCTTGCGCAAGTTGCCTTTCTACTTCGATAATAGGCCTTGCGCAAGTTAGGATTAGTTAATCCGGACATGCGCAAGTGGGCCTTATAATCTAAGTCCGTCCGATATTTTAATACAAATCTAAATCGACATCCATGACCGAGTGGCTCGCACGCCGGTTTTCTTGATGTCGCCATATCTGAGTTCTCGTGAGTTCGATCCCCAGTCGGATCAATAAAACAAAACATATTTCCTATGTTGTCTTGGATCTGGGTGTTATGTACCATGTTGTGGTCCAACGTTCTTACTTATTTACCTAACACAAGTTCTTTAGCGGTTTTTTTAAATTTTTTAATTTAATAGGCAGCCATTTGACCACAATCTCATCTGATGGTAAGCGACGATGCGGCCGATGATGGGACATGTCTGTCTAGAAGCAGCCTATTCACTCTTTTCTTAAAGGAATCCAAATCGTAGTGATAAGGGAACATTTTAGCTGGCAACGATTTACTTTGGAATTAGTGTGATGTTGTCCAATATTTAAAAAAAAGGATAAAAATTAGAATAATATGACAGCCGTATACTTCATGTCATGACTGACGGTCGTGATCATTATGTGGAATGCACACACGACGACTTTCTTGGCAAGGTTCAATGGAGTGGTTTGCCATTGCCTTCTCCATTTCACACACTAGCCAGGTAGTGTGCTGGTTTCCCACGTCATTTTCCTTCACTCCTTCACCGTTAGGCAGCGATATCTTTGAAAAAGACTGTCTTTTGTTTTGATACAAACTCAGTGGCACAGGCGGGGATCGATCTCACGGATGAGATGTGTAGTTTTTTCCGCCCGGCTATCGCGCCTTTTTTACCCGACTGCGGAAGGAGGGTTATTTTTTTCGAGAGTATGTATGTATGTATAATTGTTTGGCACGCCCTACAGCCCAAACGGCTGGACAATTTTTGACATATGTGGTGTCGTTAAATTTGTCAAAATTGTGAGAGTGACATAGGCTATATACATTTAAAAAATGGCGCCCGCAAATGGAAATAAAGAGGGGGGATGGGGTATTGATTTTTTCCTTACCATAGCAATATGGGTATCAAATGAAAGCCGGTAAAAAGACCATTTCAAATATCCTGTATATTATATATTATATACACTGAAGCACCACATACCAGTATTTAAAAAAAAATATGTACAGGGTTTTCAGGGTTTTCAGGGTTTTCAGGGTTTTTTTTATTAAATTCAGTTTGTAAAAAAAAAAACGAATGGAGTACTAAGTACAAGTGATCAGCAATAATAATAAAAAAAATGGATAAAAAAAACCGTCATTTTTGGAAATTATAACCAAATTTGTAAGGCAAGGTAACGATTTCTAAAAAAATTAAAAAAAAATTTTTTTTTTGAAAACCCTGTACATATTTTTTTTTTAAATACTGGTATGTGGTGCTTCAGTGTACAGTGTATCCACACCTTTGCTTTGGACCACTATTTACGCCACACCCTGTATAATAATTTTTGCAGTCAGGTGTATTGTTTTTCAAAAACTATTTTATTATAAGGACACCCTATGCTACCCTATAACATAACGCTAAGTAAACCACAAAATGATCGTTAAATTCCCATTAAGTGCACACTGATCGCTTCTCAGGTACGTAAGCTAATGATATGAAATTAATTGTTTATTATTTAAACTATAAGTTTCCGTTGCAACCGGCTGAGTTTCCGCTTAAAGCAAATGCAGTTATTATTCGAGTTTCGTAATCCTAGTTGAGGTGCCTGTGGCGCAGTGGCGGCAGCGCTTTGGTAGTGATACCAAAAGTTAAGCAACCCACGGCGCGGTCGTGATTGGATGGGTGACCATTCCGACCATTTAAGTGACGTCCATGACAAGCATCTCCGTGCTTCGGAAGGCACGTTAAGCAGTTGGTCCCGGCTAATATCTGTGGTATTAGTCGTTAAGCCTAGTCAGAGGCCCTAGGGCGGCTTGATAACTTCTGACAGTAAGGTTTGTCACTCGCCTTACATACACCCCTCCACCAATCCGCACTGAGCCCGCGTGGTGAAGTATGGCTCGTTCCTCCTCATAGTTGAGGTGAGGCCTTTTCCCAGCAGTGGGATCTAATAGGCTGACTTATTATTATTATTATTTATTTAATCCTAGTTAATATTCGGTTTACCTTATAAAAAGGCTAGGTTCTATTACACAAAGAGGGTAAACTAGAGATTACCTATCAAACACAAGTAATACCTAATTATTAAAAAATAAAAACCCGACTGCAAAGAATAATAAGAATGAGTAAAAGAAAGAATAAAAAGTTAGTGGATTGGTTGCTGAATGAGGGATTTTATAGCCTTAATGAATATTTTTACTTTAATAAATAATTCAATATATATACCTGTGACATTTTAATTTAAAATATGACATTGTAATTTTAGTAATTTTAGTTTCTGACATCATTATAATATTTTATTTTTGACATTCTGTTTAATTGGAATAATGTATTAATTAATATTTCAAATACTATTATTAATATTTGCACGCCTGCATGCAAGCTGAATACAAGACAATATTAGCCTTAAGATCTGCAATGTAAAACTTGCATGATATAATTGTATTCTGGCAAATAAATGATTGATTTGATTTGAAATAAAAAATCATTTTTGAAATTATTCTTACACCAGCATTCGTTTGTTACTAATGCTATGGTAAAAAATACAACCCCTCCCCTATTTATTTCATTTGCGGGCGCCATTTTAAAAATGTATGTAGCCTATTCACTACCACAATTCTGACGAATTCAACGATACCTCTTGTCAAAAACGGTCCAGCCGATTGGTCTATGGGGCGTGCCAAACATATGGACATACATACATACATACGCTAGAAAAACAGCATATACCCTGCTTCTGACGCAGTCGGGTAAAAAATAACCTAGCAAGTAGCGACCTACGATCAGTAGTTTTGAATAAAAAAAAACATAAGGCAGTATGAAGCAATTCAAGAAATAATAATAATAATGTCCTCCTAGTCGAATATTGACTACAGCGGCCTATCTCGACAGAGATTAGCCAACTGCGCGGGAGATATTATAATGCACAAGTGTGTGCGCAATACACAGGTGCACTCTCTGTTCCTTTACTTTCATAATTCGGTGAGACGGCAGTGCGACATGACCGTTGAGAGATCAGGCGCAGGACCAACGGCTTAACGTGCTTTCCGCGGCAACTTCCTGACTCCGGAGCTGTGTCTGAGTTATTTCAAAACAGAAAAACCCAGAAACTTTCAGCCCGACCCGGGATTCGAACCCGGGACCTCGTGGATAGTATCTAGCGTGCTAACCACTAGACCAACGAGGCAGTCAATTTTGTCAAATTCAGTATTTGATAAAGGAACGTGACATTTCTGTATTTATTAATTAATATAATTAATTTAATATTGTAACTAATAAAATTGAAATTATTGTTATCAGCAAGCACATGTCACTAATGTTATTAGTACTACTTTACATGTGATCTGCTAATTGATTTTTGAAAGGCATTTAACCTGAATCGAATTTAGATGACAGTTAAAATTATAGAGAAATCAGTCATCGTCACATAAGTAAGATTGTATATGGATCATGTGCCTGCAGTAATGGTAGATTATTCACCAAGGGGATAAAGTGATGTCTTACGTCACGGGCGTCATCTTGAATCTCGAGCGTAACGAAGGATTCGAGTTTTGTGTTTACTCCCGAGCATAGCGAGGGAGTTAAAAGTAGAATCCTGAGTGGAGCGAGGGATTGAGGCACGCCCAAGACAAAGACATCTTTATCCCCGAGGAGAATACTCTGCTTTTCACACTTCCTACGAGGCAATAAAAAAATGTACTACAAAAAACTTATTTTATCTATAAGTATATGTATATCCTTTGACTTTTCTGGCAGTAAATTGTTACTATTAACAATACCAGCAGCTTTACATCTACTGGACTCTGGTGTCATAAACTTCGGCACTCGACAGTTGTCCGAAAACATTGTTTGTAATTACATAGGTTTTTTTCTTTATTTATTTCTATTTTTAGAAGCGCGCGTTTTTTTTATACTATTCGTGCTAAAATTCTTGGCTGCCAGGTTCAAATTTCAAATATGTTCTCTTTGGTGCGGGACGGGCTAGTGTGATCATGCCTACGAACTCTTATTCGAAATTCAAATCACTTTGCCTCTCTAGGGGCGTAATGAAATTTCATACAACATTACGTCCCTAGAGATGCAACGACACACTTTGAGTCAGGTTTACTTGATGTGTAATTTAACATTGCCGAGTAGGGAGTGTGAAAAGATATTTAAGTATTTTATTATTATTATAGGCTCGATTCCCGTTTGCCTGGCTAAGATTAAATAAGTTCAGTCTTTCTTATTCTCTGTCAAACAAAGAATCTTAGACATTTTAGCACTTTCGATGACGACTAAAGTTAGACGAAAATACGCAATAACTTGTAAAAAATATGTAAGAAATTGCATCACTTAATTAAAACACAATTTTACGGATTACTTCGGATTAGAAAACATCCAAATTTCAATAGGGAAGATGGTTGGAAAGTTCCACCGGCTTGGGATCCTATTCTAGCAAAAACCAAAACAACACCTCGCAGTGCAAGATCTCAAGACACGGTTAGCTCTGTCTGCGTAAATAGGAACGTAAATTAATATTAATGAGTGACGGTAGTTTAACTTTTCAAAACTTTGTAATTGACAAATAATAACTCAGTCTCACTGTGACCACGAACGCTGTAAAGTGTTCGAAACGTCAGGTTTTAAATAAAATGTAAATAAATCGCGAAGTAATCCGCAAAATTGTGTTTTAATGAGTTCAACAATTCGCGTAAACGTAAGAAACAAATATGCATCACTTAATTTGTTTAACTTTTCTAAACTATGTAGTTTGTCTATTTTCTTTATTTTAGCAGAGATAGAGAGATACGGAACTGAAATTTAATCTTAGATGAGGCACAGTGGAAATTAGCCCATATGGAATTTAGTAAAAACTCGATGATAATAATAGTTCGATATAGATATTGAAAATTAAAACTAAAAAATTATATATACTACCCACAGAGGGCCAAAAATGTTAGGAGACATTTTATAATAATAAAAATAATAAATGTTAGTTGTTGACGATCTATTTTGTGACATTTTCTGCCCTAAATTGAATAAAAGATTTTCGACTTTGAATGAGAAAATGTAATTATTATTTTCAAGGTTGACACGAATTTGTATGACCTGTGTGTACTACATTATAATAAATACTGACTTGATACAATCTTGACACTGAACTTCGTACAACCTTTAAATTATTTTCCTCAATAAACATTTTTGTATTGCACGGAAAACTCATTAATTATATATCAGGAAGATCTTAATGGAGGGCAGACCTCATTTAAATGTCATTTTTGTTCTAATGAGTAGTTAATAATGTACAGTCGGCAGCACATCAGGTTACCCATGTGAACTATGAACACAGCTTCCTTTTATTAGGGTTCCGTAGTCCGACAAGAAAACCTAATAAGATCGTTCAGTCCGTCCGTCCTAGTCTGTCACAGCAGAATATCTTCTACGTTTATGGACTGATTTGCATGTTACTTGGTTCGAGGATACTTCACATATAGATCTAATTTTTTTAAATACAAAAAATTAAAATCACCCCTTTTCAAGGGTGTCTCCTCATACATGTAAAGGGTAAAGGGTGGGGTAAATTATTTTTTTGAGTGCACCCCCTTGAGTATCGTTGAAAAGGACTATGAAAATAAGGTAGGGTTTCCATACAACACTTTTTTATCAGCTTTACCATTTGATATAGCCCGCCAAAGTCGTTTACACGGTGTCTCCCCCTCCTGTAATTTCTAAAGTCTTGGACCTATAAGCTTCAAATCACTCACATAAAGAAACAAACGCGGAAACTCTTATTTAAAATTGTTTTGGGTATCCAGTGATGAATACTTTTGAAATTATATATAAAATAAAAATATATACTTTTTTTGTCTATACTGTCTAATCTTTTAAGTTAATGGTACGGAACACTTCGCGCGCGAGTCCGACTCGCACTTGGCCGGTTTTTTACGTAGGAAATAGAGGTGTCTTAAGGTGTACAGTCAAAGACAGACAGACGGACAGTAATTATTAATTCGTCCTATTCCTTTAGAAGTGTGGAACCCTAAGAAAGACCGCAAGGATCCACAAGATTACCCTAACTAACCTAGGAAGAACCACAATGACCAGACAAAACCAACTTTAACGGGCTTAGCGGCAAGGCCCGTAAGAACCAAAAAAGTCTTAAGATAAAAGACTTGATGTTCCAAACACGAACTTAAGGTGCCAAAAGGTTCTTAAAGTACCAAAATAATGTTTAAAGGTACCAAAAAGGTTCTTAAGGTACCAAAAAGGTTCTGAAGGTACCAAAAGAGGTTCTTAAGGTACCAAAAGAGTTTCGTAAGGTATCAAAAGGGGCAGAAGGTACCAAAAATGGACTTAAAGTACCAAAATTATACTTTAAGGTACAAAACCAGGTTTTCAAGGTACTAAAGTTTTCTTAAGGTACATAAAAGGTACTTAAAGTACAAAAAAGCTACTCACGAGTATACATAAGGTCCCAGTTCGTCCAGCACCGGCTTTGAGCCGTTATTTAGGAATTCATCCGCGTTGGTCACGTTGTACACGTACACCCGGACGAACGGACGGACCGGCGGCCGCGCCCACCACTCGAACGTCATCGAGCCGGGGCGGAGCACCAGCTCCTGTGGGCGGAAATAATAATCATATTTATTTATTTCAGGCTACAGACTACAAAGTAATACAGGTTCCTAGAATAAATAGCTTACAGACTAACATACGTATGAAATATAAAAACTAATAAAATACTATTTACGTGTCGGTAGGAAGGTTCTCGAATGGAGACCACGTCTCGGGAAACGTAGTGTTGCCCCCCTGCTAGGTGGACTGACGACCTGAGGAAGGTGGCCGGTGGTGGCTGGATGCGAGAAGCGGAGGACCGTGAAAGTTGGCGCCCCGTCTTCGAGAGGCCTATGTCCAGCAGTGGACTGCAATAGGCTGATATGATGTGTTGGCTGGCAGCCGTCCTCGGAATCTCCGAAAATCGACTCCCTGCGGCCAGAAGTCCTACTTCATGAATGTCGCCAGATGATGGGTTGGTGGGTACTCTCACCATAATTTGATGAGTAATAAAAACAAGATGAGATGGGGTCGCTTCAGACTAGATGTGATAGAGTGGGAAGAGATGGGATGAGATGGAATGGAGTGGGAGTGAGGTTGAATGAGATAGGATCGGAAAAAATTGCATGTGATGATATGGAATATGATGGATTGGATGGAATGGGATAGGATCGGTACGGATCGCATGGAATGGGATGGGATGGCATAAACTATATTAGTTTGAATAAGAAACCAAAAAACCGCACACAGGCATTTTTTGGTTCTAATTAAACTAATTTAAACTTATATAAATAAGAAAGAACACTGCGAGTGTGAAAAAATATTAAAAACTAAATTAACTATATTTTTGTACTCTAGTGACAAAATCGTCATCCATACCTCGTTTTGATCCACCATACCATACCATACCAATGTCTCTACATTTTATAACATTTTCTCTTTTTTGTATTTTAAATGGGGATGCCAAAATATAAATTCTTTCTTTCTAAAAATAAATAAGATGACTTGGCATCGGATCGGATGTGATGGTATGGAATGGAATGGGGTGTGACAGGATAGAGATGGGGTGGGGTGGGACGAGATGGTATAAGATGGGATGGAATCACGTTTCGGATGAGATGAGATAGGCTCAAATTGGGTCGGATCAGATCGGATGGGATGTAATGTGATGGGATGAGATGGAATAGAATGTAATGGGATGGGATTGGCACGAATCGCATACAATGTCATGGGATGGTGGGATGGTATTAACTACATCTTTGTACTAGTGTAATAAATAACTAAGGGTAAGGTATTTTGAATTTTAAATCAATATACTATTATTGTTTTTTAAGTGATAAGCATTCACTATGCAATCTAAATATATTATTGCACTTGAAAAAAACGACCACCAGAGGCGGGAATCGAACCCGCGTTCCTCGCATACCGGGCGATTGCCTAACCTCTCGGCCACCCTGGCGTTGGCAGAGCCTGTCGAAATTTTCAAGTGCTTCTCAACGCTGTAATGCCGCGCTGTAATTTCGACAGGCTCTGCCAACGCCAGGGTGGCCGAGAGGTTAGGCAATCGCCCGGTATGCGAGGAACGCGGGTTCGATTCCCGCCTCTGGTGGTCGTTTTTTTCAAGTGCAATAATAAATCAATATACTCTCTACAGTTTTATAACAGTAAGAGTTTTATTTTTACATGGCATGCTAAATCTTCGTATTATCATGGGAAATCTTCCTAATATCTAATACCTTTAAACGAGCAATTCTTGTATATTTATTTATTGATATAGTATATGTTACGGCTAATAGCCGAAGTGCGGCCTTTCTAGCCGATGATAAATAGGCTACACCTAAGTTTAACACCAGGGTGCGGCTGTACCCTATAATAAAGGCTAAATCTAGTTGTAACCGAAGATAAGTAGGATACACCTAAGTTTAACCGCATGTGGCGGGCTGTACCTAGTTGTAGCCGGTTAAAACTAGGTGTAGCCGCACTTCGGCTATTAGCCGTAAATTATATGTTATATTTGTGAACTTGTAAACGGCTCTAATGATTTCGCTGAAATTTAGTATGTAGGAGTTATCGGAAGTGACAAATCGATCTAGATTAGTCTTATGTTTGGGAAAACGCGTGTTTTCAAGTCTCCATGCGTTTTTCTTTCGCTTTGTTCGACGCAGAATACAGTCGCTAATTTCGCATTTTTATTTTTTTTGTATTCATTCAAGATTCTATCTTTTTTTGTTTTTTTAACAAGACTTACGAACTGTAGAACTTTTTTTACCTAACTGCGGAAGGAAGGTAATTTTTTTCGAGAGTATTAGTGTATGTATGTATAATTGTTTGGCACGCCCTACAGCCCAAACGGCCAGTCAGTTTTTGACATGTGAGGTGTCGTTGAATTTGTCGAAATTGTGAGAGTGACATAGGTTAAATATATTTAAAAAATTGCGCCCGCAAATGGAAATAAAGGGTGAGAGGAATTGATTTTTTTTCTTACCATAGCAATATGGGTATCATATGAAAGCTAGTGAAAAGACCATTTCAAAGATGTTATCCTTTTTTATTTTGTTTAAAAAAAAATTGTTTATTAAATAGTAGCAGGCCTGTGTATCTTCCCGCGTAGGTAGCAAAAACGTACCTACGCGCGGCGACCCCTAGGTAAGGGACTAAACAAGTTGGGTGTCGCTAGCCGGCAGCGACACGCTCCCGCGTTTTATTCACCGGCGGTGCGCGTCACTAGACAGTAGGTTGGACTAGCGTGAATAAAGTCCTAGAAAGATGCGCTAGATGGCGTAAGTAGCTTCTTGTGGCAGTCAACCCTATCGCGTTGCGTGATAGTACGTCACTGAATAGGTTTAGTGTATTATGAATCATATTCCAGAGTTATAGGAATGAAATTATCTTGCATTGTATTTCTGTAGGTGTCTACACGAAAATGTGCTTGAGTCAGAGGCGAACTGAATTACACCATATCGTTAACAACATTGAGTAGATATTTCTTTGAATTTCATTGCAAAGTCATACTTCTGTACGGAGTACTAGTAGTTATTCTGTGATAGTAGTAAGCGAGCTAGGCTTGGTCGCCCAGGTACTAGTTTACAAAGGATAAACAGGCCCTCTGATTGAACACAAGAATGCTACTTCACATTCGCTCCGGTCAACTTAACCAACTGTGTCAAGGCGGGTCCCACCGAGTTTCGTAATAATAACCCATTGTGGACTGGTTAGCTGCTAACTGTGTCTAATTGTGTTAGCCGTGGCTTCTGAGCGTGTGATTTTAATACAATTTAGTTTGAAAAACTTTGACTTTCCAACTAACTGGCGAAATGAGATTTGTGTGGGCAGATTAGTAAAACAGAAAGTGCTTTTGGGAAGAGATGATGGTAATAGTTAGTTACCGCATCAAATACGGCACAGCAATTCAAATAAATAAATTGTTTCGACAAACACACCAATTACCTAATCCTACTAAGCGAAGCGTGAGCTTGTTCTATGGCGACCATTATATGAATCTATCGTCAGATTCATATTACTATGATTAAGATTAAACATCAAAAAATTGCCACTTTGCCGACAATTCATAATATAATTCGTATTGAATTCGTATTTATTTATCCGACAGCTTTTTATGATACTTAATTCGAAAAATGGTCCACAAAATAGGCGTCGCTTAGGGATAGGAATTAGTCAATTAGCAGATTCATAAGAAGGTACTCAAGAGCAACACCTTACAATTCAGATTCCTCATAATAATTGATAAATAAGTAAATTAAGGCATATATAGGCGTTTATGAACAATTAAAGGCTGTGAATTGCTTAGGATCTGCAAGGAATTCTGGATATGAATTCGTTTTAGCAACATTGCTTAATTTTGACTTTTTAGACAGGAAAACATATTTTATTTATTAAAACCCTGTGTAGGTTATATTTTTACGTAAATCAATTAAACAACTGGGAGATAAAATAAACTTCTATCAAATTAATAAAAAAAAAGTGTTATATGTGCCTCTGATTCACAGAAAACCTCCAGTTCTCCACATATGTGTAAAAATAATTGTTTTTTTTACCACGAAGCTGTCGATAAAAAAAAACAATTACTTTGAATGCCTAAACAAGCCATAGGCCTGCAATTTGGTTGTGTACCATCGTGATATCTGACCTTAGAGATGTGTAACCACTAGGTGCCCTTAATAAGCGACCATGAACTCTGCAATCGCCTTCAAGTCACAAACACGATTGTATGGGACACAATGGTTTAAATGTGAGCTAAAACATAGTTAGTTATGTCATGTTATCATTTTCCCACTGCAAGACGCGTGTTAAATAATAATAAAAAGAAACTTACATCATTTCATTGGGCCAATTTACATAATCCCTACAAATAATGTCCTCCTAGCCGAATTACGACCACAGTGGCCTATCTCAACAGCAATTAGCCGACTGCGCGGGAGATATTAAAGGTAGTGTGTGTGCAATACACAGGTGCACTCTCTGTTCCTTTATTCTAATGATCCGGTGAGTCCAAATTGACCGTAGGCGAATCAGGCGCAGGACAAACGACCTAACGTGCTTTCCGGGGCACTTGCGGGATTTCAACTGGGGGTTGAGGCAGGCCTGTGTATCTCCCCGCGTAGGTAGCAAAAACGTACCTATGCGCGGCGACCCTTACTTAGGGGCTAAAACTAGTTGCGTGTCGCTACCGGCCAGCGACACGCTCGCGCGTTTTTTTCATCGGCGGCCGCGCGGCTACGTTGCTGGCTGGACGAGAATGAATAAAGTACTTACTAGAAAGAGGCGCTAGATGGCGTTAGAAGCTTCTCGTAGCAGTAAACTCTATCGCGTTGCGTGATAGTACATCACTGAATAGGTTTAGTGTATTATGGATCATATTCCAGAGGAATAAGTATGAAATTATCTTGCTATGGATTTTTGTAGGATTTTCTACACGAAAATGTGCTTGACTCTGAGGCGAACTAAATTACGCCATATTGTTGACGACATTGAGTAGACATTTCTTTGAATACAATTGTTAAGTCATACTTCTGTACGAAGTACTAGTACTTATTATGTGGTTGAGGGAACCTCTGGTTAAAGTCCGAAGCGCGAACCACTACACCAAGACGGTCGTCTACACAAATATTAAAAAGAGGAAAGATTTGATTGTTTGTTTGTTTGTATTAAATAGGCTCCGAAACTACTTGACCGAATCCAATGAAATTTGTTGCAGAGATAGTTTGAGACTCTGGAAAGGACACAGGCTACTTTTCGTCGCGAAATAAAATCATTAGGAGGGTGGGTGCACACACCTGCACACGAGAGGACCTGCACAATGCTACTGATAATGCTTTGTTAGTCGCCGAGTATTGGTCCTCAAAAATATAACGCCAGTGTCGACACGAAAAGAAGAACAAGAAGATCAGGGGGGTGAAATGGGGGATGAAAGTTTGTATGGAAAAACCGACTTTTGGCGCGGGCGAAGTCGCGGGAAACTGCTAGTCAAATCATAAAGATTCTCATAATAAAGATGGATTGCAATCATTGCAAATAACATTGGGTCAGCGGCCGCGGCCTTCGTCATATGCGCTTGCGCACAGGACATGAGGCAAGGAGATTACAAAACTGCTGGCTTGCCAATATGATTAACCGTATGGATGGATTTGATGTGTGTGCGATTGGCTATCATTTTTATGGTTTCGATTCGTACTTTTAGTTCGCTCGGCATAAAGAAAAAGAAGAAGAGCTATCTCTTATATAGTATTGCCGCAAAATGTAAAAAAAAAGTAATTTGTGCACGAAAACAACGAAGAAATTGTAAAAATAAATATGAGAATAGGGTTTCATAGCCTTTTTCTTATTTTTTGGTCTAATTTACAAAGTTTCATAGAAACCTGGGCCTCTTCTTTGTTCCTAACTTTATTTCATTACATTTTCCTATTTCCTAACTAGGTTTCCTACATAGGATAGTGAAATACGTGCATAAGCCAGGGGCCCGATTCACGCGCCTTCGATATTATATCACATACGATATTTATCGAAAAAACATGGCGGATATCACAAAATTTTTATGTTGCGTATTCTCGAAGTATGAAAATGTCAAATATTTATCACATTTTGTGATATCGGCCATGATTTTTCGATAAATATCGTATGTGATATAATATCGAAGCGCGAGAATTGGGCCCCTGGTCCTGTGCTTGATCTCTCTCCGGTCATGCCGGCTCACTGAACGATGAGAGAAGGAACAGTAACTGCACACAGGTGCACAAGCTTATGCAATATACTCATAATATCTCTCGCGCAGTTGGATAATTTTGGTTGTGATTGAAGGCCGAAGTCGAAATTGGTCTAGGAGGACATATAATGTAATTTTTAATTTGTTTTCTTGGAATGAGTTTGCTCTTGACTCCAGACTAAGCCAGACGTGGCGCAGACAGAGTGGAGCGAGCTAACCCAGAAGAAGCCTGTCCACTGTGAGTTTGAAGTTCCTTGGGTGAAGAGTAGCCATGGAAGATTTCATGAATAGCAGATGAAAAATCATATGAAATGAATTTCATTGTTCACACCTGCTATTTTTTTTTCATATAGACTGCTACAAATCGCACTCTGCGAAATCATAGATCATGCTCATTTCATTTCATTCATTGATGACTGCTTGTAGCAGAGCGAGTCGCGAGCGACCGAGTAGGAATGATTTGCCCTAGGTGCGTGTTAGAAAAAGACAAACACACTTGTTATGCGATCATAGGTGACGATCGATACTGGGTGGGCATTTTAAGAACTTAAAACTTATGAACATAAAGTTTAGATTCGTTTGCCATGATTTTTCATGACAACCTAAATATGACATTTCATATTAGTAGCAAATTAGCAACCGTTCACAATAATTCATATTTCATTATAAGTAGCAAATAGCAAAAAGTATTACATTATGACACTGCGAAAAAAAATCATTGCCAATGAAATTTCACATGTGATTTCATATGAAAAAAATCATGATTTCATGAAATGAAAATGAATTAAAAGTAGCAATCATTTCCATGCCTAGTGAAGAGATGGTTTAAGTATGTGTAATACTTAGGTAACGTATTCGTATACTCACATGGTCTATAAACATTCGCACCCACGTGCCGAAGAATATCGCGCATATGATGCCCAGCAGCAGCAGAATCACCGCCGTCGCCAGCACGAACCCTGCGGACAAGACGAAACAAATGAGCAATTGTCCAGAATCAGGGCTTTCATTTTGCACGCAGATAATGTCAAAAGTACGGTACATAGTATTAGACCAAGTGTGTGCCAAAAAGGTCCCTGCAATTAAGCTATGTATTTCGTATAGCATTATGTTCTTATTCCATTATGTTTCTATAGCATTGTTTCTTAGCCACTATACTTCTTACTACCCTATGTAAACAAGAGGCTATTGAGTTGTGGAAGTCCGTACCACGACAAGAACACTTTTAAGCGCTCACAAGGGTATAATAACAAAGTATCTAAAGAACTGCTAAAGCTCAAAAGATACAAAACATGTGCAGTGACCAGAATATCGACGGGTCACTGCAAACTCAACAAACACATGACAACCATGAAGTTGACCGTGGACGCAATGTGCCACTCAGCAGAAGAAACGGCTATGCACATACTCTGCTCGTTCGGACCGCCTATGAGCAAAAGAAGTATACATTTAGGGCAGCATATAATGTACCCGGAAGAGATAACAGAACTCACTCCCCGAAAAATCTGGCGCTTCCTGGATTCAACGGGCATAAGTAGTTAGCTATATCAAAAGGGCTGCCACAATAGACCAATCACTGGTCGAGCTGGCTTGTACTTGGTCCAAAATTTTTGATAATAATAATGTTCTTATTCATTTAATACGTAAACACATAAGCATGCATGTGTACTCGGTGCATGAAATCCGAACCGTGCAGTAAAAGATGAGATATCTAAGTATCTCTTTTTTAATACATTCATTGTGTGCATCTGTTAAAACTAATTTGAATGGGGATCAACGCGACGGTAGTAGGTAAAGTTATATTTTGCCTGGCGTTTCAACCGGGTTACACCGATTGTAATTAATACTTTACCAACATGATTTTAATGCAAAGCGTTTAATACAAGTAACATGGACCTATCACAGAATTTCATGAGAAATAAATTAATTTAAAATAAAATAAAGCCAAATCTAATAAAATTAAATTCAGTAAATAGTGCATCTAATCTCTTAAGCAAAATAATTAAATCGCTTTAGTGGCATTTATAAACGTGAAGAGGTAACTGACAGACATCATTATCCTAGCGTTATCCCGGTTGTGCATTAGCACGCGAGGGCCCAGGGTCCGCTTTAGACCATGATCCAGAATATGGCAGATCAGGTAATTACAGTGGAGCGACTGCCGTCTGACCTCCGTGACCCTGTCAACCGGGGAACCTGACCAGTTTTTGATCATGGTTACACATTCAGTCGCCTGAATGTGCAGGTTTCCTCACGATGTTTCCTCCGCCCACACGAAGAGGTAAGTGACCGACAATATCAGATATATAATATTAGTACAATGTCCTCCTAGCCGAATTTCGACCACGACGACCTATCTCAACAGAGATTAGCCAACTGCGCGGGACATATTATAGTGCATAAGTGTGTGCGCAATACACAGGTGCACTCTCTGTTCCTTCACTCTCATAATTCGGTGAGACGGCAGTCCGACATGACCGTAGAGAGATCAGGCGCAGGACCAACGGCTTAACGTGCTTTCCGAGGCACGGGGGTGTTAACACGACCAACTTTCTGACTCCGGAGCTGTGTCTGAGTTATTTCAAGACAGAAAAAGCCAAACACTTTCGGCCCGGCCAGGGACCTCGTGGATAGTACCCAGCGTGCTGACTACTAGACCAACGAGGCAGTCATAATATTAGTATGCATAGTAAGTCAACAGTCTACTCATTCATAGCGACATACTTCGAATCTGGGTGCACAGACCGGTTCAGCAGATCGGAGAGTAAAAGTACCGTTATCTGTTTTGGAGCGAATGTTCAAGGACCATTTAAGTTTAGCCGACCTGCAGAAATGTTACAACATTCTACAGGTTACCCCGCTTATATGCTGACATAGATTCGATTGAGCCTGATGAGAAAACACCTTTGATTTTGGTTTTTGATTCAGAAACAACTTAAGAAATCTACAGAGAAAACAATCCTAGGGTCGAATTCATTAACAAAAGTTAAATTTTTAAACAACCGTTTAACAATTGTTTGACATATTTTGTATGAGAATTGTGTCAGATAAACCGTCAAACAATGTTTACCGACTTTAAAAAAATAGTGAACACGTGGGCTATTCGAGTGCGTATTTATGTAGTTTCGCTCACAAAATTCGTAAAAACTTGCTAAAAAAACGACAGATGAGTCTTGAACTTAAAACTCATTGAAGCGGATGACATTTTTTGATTAATTTTTTGTGATCTTTATAACGAGATAATTTGTGATATTTCACAGCTCAATGCGTAATAATGTTAGTTCCATTGAAAATTACGTGTCAAAAAAATTGGTTGCGTAACTAAGAAACTACCAATTTAAGTAATTAAAGTGATGGTTACTCATCATAGTACATCATTATCTCATCATCATTATCATAAGCTTAGTAGAAACGTATGTTTCCCACTGCTCACTACACCATTTAGTAAGCCTGGAGTTCACCAATACATCATTAAAACACAATGTTACGGATTACTTCGCGATTTATTTACATTTTATTTAAAACCTGACGTTTCGAACACTTTACAGCGTTCGCGGTCACAGGGAGAATAAGGTATTTTTTTTTACTATTATTTGGGAAACATACAGTTGTTATGGCATAAATATAAACAAGACTTATAGATAACACAAAAACCAATTAAGTTTCCTCAGACTAATATAACATTTCATTTCGAGCAAACCCAAAACCTACAAAAGATTACATTTCAAAAAGAATTTAAAGAAAAAAAAGTTAATGAGTCATAATATAGGTAATTACCACGAAAAATATTGGCAGTCACATGATAGATCGTGGATTTGTTTTTTAAAAAGAAGTAAACTTGAAGCAAATATATCAACTCCTTAGTATCTTTGTCAAATTAATTGACAAATAATACATCAGTCTCCCTGTGACCACGAACGCTGTAAAGTTGTAGGCTTTAGGTAAATAAAATGTAAATAAATCGCGAAGTAATCCGTAAAATTGTGTTTTAATGAGTTCAACAATTCGCGTAAACGTAAGAAACAAATATGTCACCAATACATGTTTAATTAATATTTTACGATATTTTGTAAGGGAATTCTACCATTCGTTCGTGGTCACAGGGAGACTGAGGTATTATTTGTCAATTAATTTGACAAATAAGACCTCAGTCTCCCTGTGACCGCGAACGCTGTTAAGTGTTCGAAACGTCAGGTTTCAAATAAAATGTAAATAAATCGCGAAGTAATCCGTAAAATTGTGTTTTAATGAGTTCAACAATTCGAGTATTCGCAACCTAAGTATATCTTCTCCGAGATTTTATGCAACAATCGTGAAGACGGTGATAGGTTGTAGTGATTTGATAAATGTCGGTCTGCCTGCTCTCAGTGGTTGCAACTATAGGATATATCGCTTTGAAGAGGCTTTATCGTTGCAAACGGGCCAATTCAAGAAATGACATCTCTATGAAAGGACATAATAAGTAGACAGGATAGTTTTTATCCCAGAAATCGGTTTAATTTCATTGGGCACAGTTCCAATATGCTCTGTCTTTAGAGTAAAAAGTTAAGTCTCTCTATTTCTATTTTTCCCAAACAAACGAAAAGAGACAGGCTACTTCATTAATTTACAAACGTCAGACTGAACCTGTTAGTTGCTAAGGAAATCACAGAATCCATAGACAATTATTCGTTAAGTAGGTATGTTTAGTTTAGTATGGCTAGAGTATTTTCCGCCCTTAGCCTCTTGATTGGACCATTGTGCGTATCATTAAGTAGGGATGTCATCATGCCGACTAAAGTTAGACGAATACACGCAAAAGCTTGTAAGAATACGTAAGCAATTGCATCACCTAATTTGACGTTCTAAATTATTGTATTCTATCTCTTTTTGTTTGTTTAGCAAAGAAAGAGAGTAGACAGAACTTAAATTTAATCTTAGGCACATTGGAATCGAGTCTAATAGTAGAATAGAGGTGGTTTTAAGGTCAAAGTGGGATAGGATGACGTGCGGCCTACATTTGCCACAATCACAACAATTGGAAACTAAGGCCCACTTTTACGAAACTTGTTAAATACGTTTAACAGTAATTATGTTTAAAATATCATCCCGTTTCTGCCAACGTCGAATAACTGACAAAGACAGAATGATGTTTTCAAATATGTTTAGCGCTTAATGTATTTATCGAGTTTCGTAAAAGTGGGCCTTAATGTCGGAAAACATTTGCATGTCAAAATATTTACGTTTCTCGATTGACCTGCAGACAAACGCGAAACATAGGTATATTGTTTGTAAATCGATGTACTGTATCTTCTGAAATACAATGCGTTGATAGAGTCAACATTCGCGTTTTTGCTGAAGACATTACTTCCTGGTTCTTGGTAATATAAACCCTGCTAGAGCTTCGAGATCGATTGGGTTATGCTAAGGAAATTTTTTTTTACAATTTTCGTCAAAATCGATTCAGCGGTTTCCATGAAAAGAAAACAAACAGACACACTTTCACATTAAGAATATTAATTTGGATCACCTTTTGTTTTGAGTGTAATGAATGGAGGATTAAAGTTATATGGAAAAAAAATACAATTGGGTACTTGACACTATCCACAAATAACTCCGAAAACTTATTTCTTAATAATAACAGCCTATTTTAAACACACGTTCATTATAATTATTTTTATAAGTTAAGCAATTATTTTGCAAGTTTTTGCAAAATTTAATTGATTTTCGATTGACGTTCATTGATATTTTTAACTATCTAATTATTAGTTATTTTATTTTTTATTAAGTTTAACCCAAAAAAGTAAGTTAGTTGAGTATAGTGAGTGTGACGTCATAGTTTACTATTCCTATACAAAATCTATGGGAAAAAAGCGTTTTGACAGTTCATTAAAAGCAGGTACGTCAAATTGTTCAGAACAATCCGCGGGAACACCGTAACTATTCTAATAAGATATCAAATGTGGGTTCCATCGGACTCAGGTTGGCCGAAGTAAGGACAACATGGTCAGGTGGGGATTTTCGGTAAGCTCCGATGTGGACTGTGTTTGTGGTGCGGTGCAAACTATGGCACACTTAACATCGTGCCCGGCGTGCCCCAACACCTGCACGCCAGAGGATTTAATGGACGGCAGTCGATCCGCAATAGAAGTGGCTGAATTCTGGGATGCTACGATGTAATTTTCTCGTGTTCCATCGACTCGCTAAGAAGAAGAAGGTATCAGATGTAATACTTAAATGTGTTTATTTACGTAGATTTAAATGAAGAGACTCACAAATGAAATGTATTTAAATTTTGACCCCGTCTTAACAAGGTAGGTAAGAAGTGCAAAAACATAACTCTAAATACGTTACCTAAATAAACAAATTAATGTTGTTTAAGTAGTAGGTAATTTTCCGGCCATTGTATGTGTATTTACAAATTCAGAGGGCGTTAGGGTCATAAGTCCTAGGTCTTTTAGTTCCATAGCTAATTAGGCGGTTAAGAGGTTTGAATAGTTCTCGGCCCGATCAATAAAACAAATAAAGTAAATAAAAATTATGTACCTATTATATTTATATATATTTAACTCTTATTTCAATACAGTAATTTAATCTGTGCTCAAGTGCTTTCATAAAGGCTTCGGTAGTACATTTGACGAACCTCTTCGTGTGTTAAATTTTTCTTTAGGCTTGTTAATTTTTTTGACTTAATTAAACACGTAATACTAGCGATGGGCGATTATTACTAAATTAATCGAATTATTCGAATGGGCTCTGTAATCGAATGTATTCGATAAGTAACCGCAGTCATTCGATTATCCTTCGATTATGCGGCGAGCAATACCGGAGCGTGCAGTGTGCAGGCCGTACTACTAACGAATGAATCGTCATTCGTCGCGTCGATTAATCATTCGTTCGCTGCCTGTCCTGTCACGGCAATTCAATCGAATGCGTCGAAGGGCCGAGTATAGATTATCATTCGATTGTCGATTATTATTCGATTATTTTTTTCCGAATTACTAAATCGACATTCGATAGTTCGAATGGTCGATTGTCGATTCATTCGATTATTTCTTTTCGAACAATCGCCCATCGCTACGTAATACTTGTAGTTCAATAATGCTAAATCAAGAGAAATCATGGGATGTTGCGATACTTGGAATCGAAGTTTATGAAGCTTAGCTAGACTTGTGCACCGGTTGCATTTTCGTGATGAAAAATTATCTTCCTATGCAATCCTGGGGGCTAATTACGTAACTCTGTTGCGAACAATTCAGGATTGAAATCTGTTGAAAATGTCACATTTGACTACTTCAGTTACTCTGTTAAGCAGGCCATTCACGGTTAGTTCGAAAAATTACTCCACTCACTACCATAAAAATAATCTGTAAACTGAATTTTAGTCAGTGAGGCCAGAACGTGGGCATTTCACCACGTAAAGGGTACTTTTAGTTTTTTAATTTAGTGGGTAAAATGAGCGGGAAGGTCTTAGAACGGGTAAAATATGGGCAATTGCGGAAAAAAAATTAAAAGGTTAAGTTAATTTTTTAGTACTTATGCCTATAGCCTAGATTTTAATTACCGATATTGAAAACGTCAAATTTTGGTCGTACCTCAGAATGGCTAATTAGTTTGACTGGCCGTGAATGGCCAACTTTAGCAACAAAACTTTGATTGAAATAATTTCATTCAAAGTTACATAATCCACTACTGGTCTCCTTTACAAATCTTTTCGGTGAATTTATTTAACAATTTAGTGTAGTTTGGGTCTGTCATAGTTGGTCCTTTATTAATTCCACTTGGCATCAAATCCGCCTTTTGTACAAAATTCTCAGTTTTACACTAAAGTTTGATACCTAGAATAATGTGTTAATTAAGTGTGACGAATTGATATTTATACAGATACAGCTAAAAGAGGTATATTTGTCTTACTACTGTTAATAAAATCATACAAAAGAAACCGTGTTACCAGTTAGCATATTATAACATTTTATTATTATGCACAAACCTTTTATAGGTGTTAAGTCCGATTATAGTCTTTGAAACCAATAATATTCGGTTTAAATTAATTTAGCTACCAATACATGTTGCGAAGGACTATAATACGATGTCGCAAGTTTGAAATTGTAAATTTTTTGAGTTATTTCTGGTGCACATTACTTTTAGTGCATAAAATAACGATAATCGAAATTGACTAACTCCATGGTCGATATGCTGGTTTAAAGGTCGCCATTTCTCAGGTCCCAGGTTCGATCCTCGGTCGGGTCAATATAGAAATCCATATTTTCTAAATTGTCTCGAGTCTGGGTGTTGTGGTACCTGTTGTTTCTGATTTCCATAACACAAGTGGTTAGCAACTTACTTTTGTGTCAGAGCAGTGAAGGTTATGTTAAATATTTATTTAAAAAATAAAATATAGATGAAATGTTATGTCCTCCTAGCCGAATTTCGACTACAGTGGCCAATCTCAACAGAGATTACCCGACTGCGCGGGAAATATTACAGTGCACAAGTGTGTGCGCAACACACAGGTGCACTCTCTGTTCCTTCACTCTCATAATTCGGTGAGACGGCAGTCCGACATGAAAATATAGGTACAGCGTCATACGACAGTGTAAAAATGGTGATGGAAACGGTCTGAAATTTATTTAAATAACACTTTATTACATATCTACTTATTTATATATCTAGGAAGAAAAACAATGTGTTGTTTTGCCTCTCACAAAAATAATAACAATAAATTACTTTTAACAAACACACCAATTACCCACTTAACCCCAAACTAAGCGTGAGCGTGTGCTATGGCGACTAGGATAACGGATAGACATACTTATATACGTTTATAAGCATCCATGACTTAGGTACAAATGCTCGTGCTCATCACCAACATTTGTCGCTAGTTTCTTAATAAAAAAGCGGGAACCACTACACCAAGATCAGACAGTCGTCGAAGAAACAATGTAAAGAGATATTGCAATACAAAAATGCACTCACTTTTATTTATTCTTGTGCATTCACTAAATAAAAAACGAGGTTGTATTTCTTAGAATTACCAAATTTTTGCAATTTGTTAGGTTTATATTTATATACCTAGTTGCTAAATCGCAGTTAAAACAAGGTTGTTTTTGCAACTATCAAGGATATTGGATCAGTTAGAATTTATAAATATAATAGTTAGTATAACTAACAATAATAATAATAAATTGTTTCAACAAACACACCAATTACCTAGCCCCAAACTAAGCGTGAGCTTGTGCTATGGCGACTAGGATAACGGATAGAAATACTTAAATAAATATAAACATCCATGACTTAGGTACAAATGCTCGTGCTCATCACACAAACATTTGCCCCTTGCGAGATTCGAACCCGCAACCGCCTGGTTTAGAAGTCCGGTGCGCGAACGACTACACCAAGACGGTCGTCAATAATGACTATGACCAGTTATGACACTTTGTATAGCTTTGTTCGAAAACGAGTTATACCGAAAATTAGCTGAACTACTAACAATGTTCTAGATCTAACGAAGGCATTAGAACAATAACAACGTGATACAAAAATACAGCAATTAAGTATTATATCCAGTACACACTTGTGCACTATAATATCTCCCGCGCAGTCGGCTAATCTCTGTTGAGATTGGCCACTGTAGTCGAAATTCGGCTAGGAGGACGTTATTACATTATAGTCAGAACTTAGGTCCACAAATTTTCATAATTCAAATACTTAATTGTCTACTTTATAATGACCTTTTGTCAAGAAGGTATCTTCAATTATTCATATAAATGTATTTATAAGCAATTATAAAATATGTTCCGGTAATTAGAAAGAAAATACATTTATTAATGAATGGACATCACATAACACACGAAAATAGACAACGTAAAGGGCACGGGTATAAAATAAATAAAAAATAGTAAAATTACAATTTATAGGGGTAAACCAGTCGGACTGTGCAGTTGTGCGCCTGCGATGTCCATATTAAAAGGGGGGCACAGAATACTAGTACCTTGTACAGAAGTATGACTTAGCAATTGTATTCAAAGAAATGTCTACTCAATGTCGTCAACAATATGGCGTAATTTAGTTCGCCTCAGAGTCAAGCACATTTTCGTGTAGACACCTACAAAAATCCATTGCAAGATAATTTCATACTTATTGCTCTGGAATATGATTCATAATACACTAAACCTATTCAGTGACGTAATATCACGCGACGCGATAGGGTTGACTGCTACGAGATGCTTCTAACGCCATCTAGCGCCTCTTTCTAGTACTTTATTCATTCTCGTCCAGCCAGCAACGTAGCCGCGCGGCCGCCGGTGAATAAAACGCGCGAACGTGGCTCTGGCCGGTAGCGACACGCAACTTGTTTTAGCACCTACGTAGGTGCGCCGCGCGTAGGTACGTTTTTGCTACCTCCGCGGGGAGATACACAGGCCTGAGGGGGGCCCTTTTACTCAGCTTATTAAGAAATTGATACATTCTCTTGATGTTTAAGCAACTTTTTGAGGTTTCAAATGCTTTGTGTTCAATTTGTGGAACAGCAAGCTTATTTTTACCCAATTGCGTCAGCAAAAGGGCAATGTTTTTATTTCCAGTGTTAAAATTGTGTGTATCGTTTTTCTTTGTAAATAAATGCGAGATTTTGCGCACACATCTAAATAATATTTTTTTATAAATATGTAAGTATATTGAAAAGCTACTATTGATATCCTTATTTCATACTAGCCGTTCCCCGCGACTTCGCCCGCGCCAAAAGTCGGATTTTCCATACAAACTTTCATCCCCTAAATCACGCCCTTATACATATCACAACAAAAAGTATCCTATGTCCTTCCCAGGGTCTCAAACTATATCTGTACCAAATTTCATTTGAATCGGTCCAGTAGTTTCAGAGCTTATTTAATACAAACAAACAATCAAATCTTTCCTCTTTATAATATTAGTTTACTTAGATTAATATAGGTTTCAGTG
This sequence comes from Pyrausta nigrata, assembly GCA_949316185.1. NCBI lineage: Eukaryota > Metazoa > Arthropoda > Insecta > Lepidoptera > Crambidae > Pyrausta > Pyrausta nigrata. The sequence goes on from OX438965.1 coordinate 8,193,327, forward strand.
TCTACTTACTTTCTTGGTTAAATATTTGGTCTATCCGCACCGGACTACTAAACCAGGCGGTTGCGGGTTCGAATCCCGCAAGGGGTAAATGTTTGTGTGATGAGCACAAGCATTTGTACCTAAGTCATGGATGTTTATATGTATTTAAGTATTTCTATCCGTTATCCTAGTCACCATAGCACAAGCTCACGCTTAGTTTGGGGCCAGGTAATTGGTGTGTTTGTTGAAACAATTTACTTATTTATTTATTACCTTGCTATAGTCGGTATCTGCGATAAATTATAATGATTATACATGTTAATTTACAATATGGCTGAATAAAACGATAGCTTGCATGTTATACATTTCTACCTTACTACGAGGGTCAAACTGAAAGTTCTTAGAAAATCAAAAACTGATTACATTAGCCAGTTATTAGTTTTATTATATCTTTTCAAAATATTGTCCATTGACGTCAATACACCGCTGCATGCGATAGAACCACTGGGAAAAGCACTTTGCCCACTCGTCCTTAGGGGTCTCTTCAATGGCATCGCGATACGCAGCCACCGCTTCTTCAGCATTCATAAACCGCTTTCCTTTAAGTTTTTCTTTAATTTTTGGAAATAAATAAAAATCACAAGGCGCGAGGTCGGGGCTATACGGCGGGTGACCCAGTAATTCAACGTTTGATGTCGCCAAATAGTCGATCGTTCGCTTGGCGGTGTGCGACGAGGCGTTGTCGTGGTGAAGGAGGATCCTACTGCGAGGTCGTTTCTCTCGAACTTTTTCCAAGACAAGTGGCAAACAATTGGTAGTGTACCATTCTGCAGAAACTGTTTTTTGATCCTCTAACACAATTGTTGCGAAATGACCTATCCTTCCAAAGAACGAGGCCACCATTTTTTTTCCCGCACTTCGATCTCTCTTCACTTTAGTTGGCAACTCCTCGAAAGGAAACACCCACTGAGCAGATTGTCTTTTGGTTTCAGGATCATAACAGTAAATCCAGCTTTCGTCACCTGTTAGTATGTCGAACACAGCATTTGAGTCACCTCCGTTAAATCTTTCAATCATTTTACGGCACCAATCCACACGATGGAGTTTTTGAGCCTTAGTCAAATTATGAGGTATCCACCGGGCGCAAAGCTTCCTGACCGCTAAATGTTCGTGGAGGATTTTGTGCACTTGACTCATACCGATGCCTAAGCTTGTTCGAATCTGCTGATAGGTCACTCTTTTGTCAGTCTCTATCATACGCCGCACAACACAGATGTTATTTTCAGTCGTCGCCGTAGAAGGCCGTCCCTCACGTACATCATCAGTGAGATTAGTGCGACCACGTTTAAACTCATTAAACCAGTTGTAAACAGTCGCACGAGATGGGGCTTCATCGTGAAAGGCCAATCGTAGTCTATCATAACTTTCTTGTTGACTTAAATGACATCGAAAGTCATAAAAAATCATTGCACGAAAATTTTCTCGTGTTAAATTCATTTTGACGTGACACAGACAATTTTCAATTTGCCGCCAAGTCGTAAAACAAATGACAAATGAATGAAATATATACTCAGTAATATTGGCAAAGAGTTCTATTTTCAAATTTTAGAATATTTTTTTTATTATATTGTTTATAAGTGGCCAGTTCTAAGAACTTTCAGTTTGACCCTCGTATTGTAGCAAATTGTATAAATATTTTACTATGAGATAAATACGTAATTAAGATGTGCAAATGCATTTAAATTAGTTGTTTAAATATAAGAAAGGAAAACTCTAGGTGCTGTTGGTTAGTTGGTTAGGTAGGTATAATAATGATAATGTTAAATGTCCTTCAGCCGAATTTTTGCTTCAGCAACCAATTTTATTTATTTACACACATCAACACTGTCTAGGGATATACAAAACCTAGTACTATTATATCCAAAACTAGCAGTTCGCCGCGACTTCGCCCGCGCTAAAAGTCGGATTTCCCATACAAATTTTCATCCTCCATTTCACCCCCCTGATGATTTTATATCGCGACAAAAAGTAGCCTATGTCCTTCCCAGTGTCTCAAACTATCTCTGTGCCAAATTTCATTTGATTCGGTTCAGTAGTTTCGGAGCCTATTCGATGCAAATAAACAAACAAACAAACGAATCTTTCCTCTTTATAATATTAAGTATAGACAGTGTTGATTAGTATATTTAAATTGTATTGCAAATTAAAACTTTGTACAAAAGGCGCACTTAATGCCTAGGCATTTTCTACCAGTCATACCTTGGGCTAAGCAGAAATGAAAATAATCTCATCCGAGATTAGCCAATTGCGCAGATGATATGAATACTAAGCCTAGAGTTCACCAACATATGTTTATATTTTTATTGCCTCGTTGGTCTAGTGGTCAGCACGTTGGGTACTATCCACGAGGTCCCGGGTTCGAATCCTGGGTCGGGCCGAAAGTGTTTGGGTTTTTCTGTCTTAAAATTACTCAGACACAGCTCCGGAGTCAGGAAGTTGGTGGTGTTAACACCCTCGTGCCTCGGAAAGCATGTTAAGCCGTTGGTCCTGCGCCGGATCTCTCAACGGTCATGTCGGACTGCCGTCTCTCCGAATTATGAGAGTGAAAGAACAGAGAGTGCATCTGTGTATTGCGCACGCACTATAATATGTCCTGCGCAGTTGGCTAATCTCTGTTGAGATAGGCCGCCGTAGTCGAATTTAGGCCAGGAGGACATTATTTAATTATATTTTTAATCAGCTGGTTTATCAATATTTGACATAATTTGTATAGGAATTCTGTCAAATTAATCGTCAATGGAGGTTAAAAAATTGGTAAACTCTGGTCTAAAAGTCACAAAAGTCATTAGTGTCATAGTCATGTACTAGTGGTTCCCCGCGACTTCGCCCGCAAGAGTTGGATTTTCCATATAAACTTTCATCCCTCATTTCACCCCCTTAATGTTTTTATATAGCGACAAAATACAAAAACTGTCTCCATACCAAATATAATCTCAATCGGTTCAGTGGTTTAAGCGTCAAGAGGTAACAGACAGACAGACAGACACACAATCGCATTTATAATATTAGTATGGATGTAGACCCACAGGGGGCACTTATACACGTTCCAACATATGTTTTTTAAGCCCTACCACTGCTTCGGGACAAATTGTGGGCTAGTGCTGAGAAGAAGCAGCGCAAGAAACTCACTATTGTCAAAGCCTCTTTCAAAAACAATGTTTTGATACAGAAATTGTACTAGTGCGAGCTGGTCCACACGTTTACATTTTCAAATAATCGTCTACTTTATAACCTATTGTCATTAAGGTATCTTTATTAAATTATTTGGTAATTCTACAATAAGTCGTATTAAGAGTGTCGATATAGATGTGCAATTTACACAGGTGCACTCTCTGTTCCTTCACTCTCATAGTTCGGTGAGACGGCAATCCGTGGATACAACCCTGCGGCTTATACAGGCTCCCGGATATTTTATTTTTATATTCAATATATATATATTATTATAAAGAGGAAAGATTTGTTAGTTTGTTTGTTTATTTGCATCGAATAGGCTCCGAAACTACTGGACCGAATCAAATGAAATTTGGCACAGAGATAGTTTGAGACACTGGGAAGGACATAGGTTACTTTTTGTCGCGATATTAAAATCATCAGGGGGAAATGGAGGATACATTTTTTTATGGAAAATCCATCTTTTGGCGCGGGCGAAGTCGCGGGGAACTGCTAGTATTCAATACAATATAATATACATTTTAGTATAGTATTCTCTTCTACACGTTTTAACCTTCAATCGAAACTCCAGATCACCTTTGATTATTGCAAATAAAGACATTTAACTGGCAAACGTGACTTTTTCGAAATATTAACTTGTCCAGTATACGCTGAGCTCTCATTGGAGTCATCAACTATGGAAACGAAAGTTTAACTTATAATGGCTTTTTATGACGTGATATAGAATTAAGTTAGTCTGTAAGTCAAAGCAGTAAGACTGAAATTGGACTGCACAATCAACACAATCTATGTAAATATATAAGATAGCACGTACATTCGTTCGTGACATATGTAAAAATATGTATTACTCACACAATTTACTTCGGATCAATGTTTGTCAGATGACAATCAGGATCGTAAGATAAGTATATAGTATAGGTATTATATCATGTTGCTGCTATATGTAGTGATTTGGATTTTAGAAAAAGTCCTAGACACCCAGGTCATCAATAGAAGTTTTTTTTCTAAATTGAAAAAAAAAACTTTTAAGTCGATACGTTTTATTTTAATCGGTTTACTTAGTGACATAAATGAGGTTCGGTTATTTATTATTTTAGCCTTCTTATAAACAGATATGCCTTTTAGATTTATTGTTAATACTAGCAGTTCCCCGCGACTTCACCCGCGCCAAAAGTCGGATTTTCCATACAAATTTTCATCCTCCATTTCACCCCCCTGATGATTTTATATCGCGACAAAAAGTAGCCTATGTCCTTCCCAGTGTCTCAAACTATCTCTGTGCCAAATTTCATTCGATTCGGTCCAGTAGTTTCGGAGCCTATTCGATGCAAATAAACAAACAAACAAATCTTTCCTCTTTATAATATTAGTATAGATATTAGTAGGTACTGTTTTAGAAACACGCTTTGTATCAAAAATTTGCGATAGCTCATATTTACACTGGTCAGTTAGGTTTCCGTACTTCAAAAGGAAAAAAAGAACCCCCCTTACTTATATAATCAATTTCTTGTCCGTCTGTCTGTCTAGACTGTTTTTTAAGGAGAGCATGGAGGTAGGATCAATTTGAAATTACATCAAATACTTATGGCGGTGGTTCCTTAAAATTGAGAAATAATCAAGCTTCTAAGCTAACGCAATCTAAGAATATGGCCATTATAGCCGTACTTATTTTCATTTCATGTCAAAACAAAAACAAACGTACTAAAGACCTAGAATCATGAAATTTATCAAACAGTAAGATTTTGCAGCACAAGTAGGAAAAACTCCCAAAACAGCGAAGTAGTGGTAGTGGAACTTGGAACTCGCAGTTTGTTTTTGGCAGTTTAAGTTTAAAATTATATAATACTATTGTTTTTGATATAATGACGGTAATTTAAGATGCCTGCCTGTCTTTTAGTTTTGATTCTATTTTTAATTAGTTTTACGACTAGGAAAATGATTCCTTACATAGGTATTTCTTAACAATTAAGATATTCATCGCAGCTTCATTGTGTATTGAGGAAAATTGTTGTTCTTAATTGCTCTGACCATCTGATATATGTTAAATAAATTACGCACAATGACAATTGCTTATACCTACAGCAAGTGAATCTATTCTTATAACCTACTAGAAGTTCCCCGCGACTTCGCCCGCGCCAAAAGTCGGATTTTCCATACAAATTTTCTTCCCCCGTTTCACCCCCCTGATGATTTTATGTCGCGACAAAAAGTAGCCCATGTCCTTCCCAGTGTCTCAAACTATCTCTGTGCCAAATTTCATTTGATTCGGTCCAGTAGTTTCGGAGCCTATTCTATGCAAATAAACAAACAAACAAACAAATCTTTCCTCTTTATAATATTAGTAAAGAAAAAATATTTTTAGCTCTAAGATTTTTTAACACTCGCAGTGTTATTTTTATAAGTTTAAATAAAAAACTTTTTTTAAGGATTTGAACCCACGACCTTTGACTGTTTAATTTGGCTAATTAGGTATATGTTTATCCTAAATTTAACCAGGAAAATGATTGCAAAGGGATTTGTCAGTCAATATTTGTTTTCTCATATTCCTTTATTAAATAGGAGAAAGAAAATAAAATCCATTCATCAAAATGAAGACTCCTTTTTTTTAATGCTGTGATATTTAAGCAAAGACATATAATTTATGTCGTTAAAATTGACAAATGAAGTTGTAGGATTCATCATAAAAATCATTATTTTCGCTGTTAAAGTAAATAATATTAGTATGAAATCAATTACTATTCTTTAGAACTAGCATTGAAACCGATTCGGCACGGCTATAACACGTTATGTCAACAGAATATGCCAGCAATTCCTATTCGCATTTCACGGATCTACGCAACAGATATTCTCCATTGAAATACAAGCGAAATATTTCAAATATTATCACACGCAGCCTTCATAACGTTTCATTTCTCAACCATATTGCAAACACTATTAAATAAAAGAAAACACATCACTCACTTATCCTTCTGTTCGTACGCAAGGCTCCCATCATGCGTGAAACGGAAAAGTGCACCATTTCCGGAAAAAAAAAGTTAGTCGGCACAGAATTTAAAAAATAAATTGACGCGGGAAAATCCACTAAAGCGTTTAGGAACCAAAGAGTTTTTCAGCGAGACGCCATATTGCGACGGCCGCGCGGGTGTGACTGGCCAGCCAATGTAACTGTGAATGTACAATTTTAGTTTAACTTTTTTGCGTCCGACAATGTCTGATCTGTCCGGTTTTCGTAATCATCATAACTGGCCGATTGCGCCTTGCGGCCGTGCAAACTAACTATTGTTGGTAAATTGTAATAGAGAAATGATTTTGAGCAATCGATATCTGATTATTTTTGATGGAAATATGGTTGCGAGCGGCACAAACTCTATACCAACGAATCATTGAGGCCTAACTACATTGATCTAACATTAATTTAGCCATGATCGTAGCTTTACATTCCATTCATAGCCATGTTTGTACGAAATTAAATCAAATTTCACTTACAAAAATTAATCGACTGTGTCATCCGGTGGGACTCGAACCCACGTCCCTTCGCTTTCCGGGCGAGTGCTCTTACCAACTAAGCTACGGAGGACTTTAGTCAGTCGACGAATTTTTGCAAGTGCTTGCTACGCCAGTGAGCCGGCGTTCGATTTCATCAATACTTGGGGAATGTACCCGCATGTATCCGATGGAAATATTTTTACAAATATTTAACCATCAGTTAAGATAAAATCAGCTAAACTTATTATATGTTTATAACTTAAGCAATTATTTTGCAAGTTTTTACGAAATTAAATCAAATTTCACTTACAAAAATTAATCGACTGTGTCATCCGGTGGGACTCCATGACACAGTCATGTTTGTATTTTCACATGCATATTATATCAATTATTTACCCGTAATTAAAGATAATTATCAGGGCAAGAGTATTTTAAAATTAAAGTCTGGAAACGACTCCACTACATCCAGACGTTTATTAATTAAAATTTAAAGTCAATAGACGCAGTAACAGTAAACTCAACTTCATAAGTTCATACATAACGTCATATTTTTTATGATAGTGTTTTTCTGTACAAAATTTACTTTTGTGAAAACTATACATGTTCATAATACTTTTGTACACGTGTATGATATTCTCTGTGTGTTCTAAAAAAACATTTAAGTCGAACATAGTTAGTTTACCTGAGATATTTTGGGGAATTTAAAAATGCCCGATTTATAAATCTAGCTGCAACTCAATCGTTTCTTGTTCACTTAATCGAAAAAAACACGTCTCAAGATGATTTATATCACAATTAGGAGCTATTCTCTAAGACCGCACAAGAAATCGGTCAATTAACATTTTTAAGTCTTTTCAATTTATTAATTCATCTTGAAAACAAAACTTAGTCTTAATTTTAGAGATTATTATTATTAGTAAAAAACAAATATTATTATTAGTTTCATTTATTCTTTTTTTCTTGACAAATTAAGTAGAGTAGGTAATTAGGTCAAAACCTAATAACTCTACTTAATTTGTCAAAAGGGTATACACATTTGGCGAATACACATCTAAAGATCGGCTGGACCGATATTATATTCTTTGATTAGTTAAATTTCTTTTTCCCCGAATAGCAAAATAACTATAAAATCTATCTAAAATTTTCACATTAATGCGGGTAACATGGGATATACAGTTTGTATGGGAAATCAGGCATTTGTGCAGGCAGACGAAGTCGCAGGGAAACGCTAGTAATGTGCAATACGGCCGCACATCCACTATCCCACTCTGACCTTGAGACCGCCTCGGATTTTCGGGCGGGAAACGATCCGAAAAAGTTGGGCTTCGTTTCTCAATTTTCTAAATTCGTGGTCCGTGGTCATTGTTGTGATTGTGTGGTGGAATAATCTTAATAATGTGCTGCAGAGGAGAACTACTGAAGTAAAAGTGAGAAACAAAGTAAGGCGCTCCTATCTGATCCGGTTCGATTTCCCGTTTAAAATTTCCGTGAGAGCATTGAAATGTGAACCATCCTCGCGTTTCAATGAGGTTACGTTAGTTTGTAGTTTAGTGTTAGTGTAGTTGTGTAAGTAATGTAATAAGAAGAAGACTAAAGAAAAACTGATACAAATAAAAATACTGAAGACGTGGCTGTATGGACTTGATCCTTTGCCTGCCCAGAATGAGTAAATTGAACAAAAAAAATTGAGACCGCCTCTATTACCTACGTAATAAAACCTGTTTTTGTAGTTCACATGGGTAACCTGACGTGCTGCCGACTGTACAATACTTAAATGTAGAGTCCTAAAATCCCTGTGTAAAGTTTTACTTACATTAACTTCTATAATAATACTTATTAACAATAAAACACATTTACTTTCGAGTCATTTGCAGTCTACACATATGTTGACATTGAAACCACCTCTATTTCCTACGTAATAAAGACTGTTTTCGTCGTTCATCTGTATACATAGGAATGTTGCTGCCTGTACGTACTTAAAGGTTAAGTAACTTGACCTCTAAGGTCGTAATAATAGAGTTGTCAAATTACCATAATAAAAATAAAATTATTAACTTTCGTGCTTTATTTTTTTTCTCGTTTCGTTGGCATTGTCTTAAATTAAAATAGTTTAGAGATCCGTATACAAAATATTATATCCGAAATCCCAAACCTAATAGTTACTAAAATTGATCAAAAACAACATAAAATGTATGTTTATGAAATCCAGACTAATATTATAAATACGAAAGTGTGTCTGTCTGTCTGTTACCTCTTTACGCTTAAACCACTGAACCGATTGAGATGAAATTTGGTGTGGAGACATTTCAAGACCCTGGAAAGGACATAGGCTACATTTTGTCGCGATATAAAAACATTAGGGGTGAAATAAGGGATGAAAGTTTATATGGAAAATTCAACTCTTGCGAGCGAAGTCGCGGGGAACCACTAGTATGAAATAAAAATAACCTAATCGTATCAAAAAAGGTCAGCTAAGTTTCATAATATAAACGTTATTATACAGAAATGCGAACAGAAAACTGAATTAAGATTTTATACTTTTTACACGCTATGTGAGAGTAAATACTGTGTAAGAATACCAAAGAGAGGGCCATTTTGCCAAAGCCTTAAGTATTTTCTAACACTTCACAGGAAAATCATAACTTCTTTATCAGTTCTGATTATATTTCTCTATAGATTATAGTTCTTGTTCACGCACTAGCCTCGTGATATGTAACGTACGACACGCACGGGACGAGGACCTCCGAGCACCGGCAAAGAACATCGAACCGAGCGATGTTCGGCTCGCCGGCGAACACCGATGCCCGCTCAACCACTCCTCTCCATAGCACCTAAGTGAGCGGTCACTCTCTCTGCCTTATTGTAAAGTAGCCTAGTCGACTTTAATTATAACTTTTATTTAAAATACAGTCCGCTTTTGATTTCTACCACCTCTACTATCGAAGACCATTTACAGTTCTATTCCCATAAACTTACAGCAAAAGTAATAAATCCGAAAATTGATAATTCGTTAAAAAAATATTTTGTTAGTCGTTTTCTTTGCGTGTCAAACATTGTAAACAATCTTTTTATGACTTTTAAAACTAATACTGGTAAAAAATATATACTAATAGCTCTAAAAAGCTGCATATATTAAACGATAAACTACAATATTAGGATGTAATTTTTGTGTCTATCTTATTTTAAAACGAACAATTTCGTTAAAAAGGAATGTTAAGATTGTTAACAATGTTGGACAAGCAATGAAAAACGAACTTAAATAGGTATTTGCGATCATAAAGATGCGAAACCAAATCGCTCAAAGTATAAATCTAGCCTTAATTTTTTCTGTAATTACCCCGTTTCGGATTGGTGGTGGCCTCGACGAAAGGTCGCGGGTTCAATCACTGTACAAGTGACGGCACAAAGGCAAACACTTGCATCTTACGCCTTTGAAATAGAAGCGATTTTGCAAAAAAAAAAATTTAAGTCTTATACTGTACTTGTATAGTAATTTTGTGCAATTGCGTTAATAATAAAAGTGGTTTCATTGTACGGCCGTATGTCAAATGACATGTGTCAAATTCCACTTGAATGACACTGATTAGAGGTACACAGATTTAATTTTTGTGAGAGGAAAAGAAAAATAAATAATTAAACTGTTAGCTCTATGACTACACCTACGGAGTTTTTTGGCGGGTTACGAGCCGGTCAAAATGGGCTTCGTTTCTTAATATTCTAAATTAGTTTTTCGTGGTCATTTTTGTGATTGTGTGGTGGAATAATCTTAATAATGTGCTGCAGAGGAGAACTAATGAAGTAAAAGTGAGAAAGAAAGTAAGGCGCTCCTACCTGATCCGGTTCGATTTCCCGCTCAAAATATTCTTGAGAACATTGAAATGTGAACCACTTCGCATATCAATGAGTTAAATTAGGTTAGTTTAGTGTTAGTGTAGTTGTGTAAATACTGTAATAGAAGAAAACTGAAGAAAAAAATGATACAAATAAAAATCCTTAAGACGTGGCTGTATGGACTTGATCCTTTGCCTACCCAGAATGGGTAAATTGAACAAAAAAATTACGTACCGGTACGTTACTACCAGAACCTACGTTAATTTATCTATTTATTGAAATCGAATTAATTACAAATTAGTCACACATACATATTTTAACAAATATAGAAATTGAGATAATTAACGTATTTATAAGTCACTTGTACGATGAGCGGAATTAGTTAAATACATTAAAACAACTTATTTACGTAAGCCTAATTATTGCACAAGGTCATTGTCTTGTTGAAATTTGAAACAATTTTTTTATGATATAAAAACATGACTTGTAGGCTTGTAGCTAATGATATTTATGAGCATTTTGTTTCAAAAACTTGGTGATTTTGTCGCATGAAACCATAATGATATATTGATGTTCCGCAGGTCCCCTTCTTTTTTAATTGTATATCAACGAATACAATATATATACCTAAATAAGAAAATATGAACACTTCAGTTTTTAACACAAATATCTGATGGTTTTGCGCATTGCGTAGAATAAAACTATTGTTCTAATTAAATCATCAAGTCTTAAACTTTAAAGCAAATGTATCTAATTACTAATATTAATAAGTTCTATACTGTTTGAAGATCGTTTAGACTTACTCGAATTCGAAGTTCTTCGTTCGCGCGGCACCCCCTTAAGTAAACAAGAAAATTCTCTAGAAAAAAATTGACGTCAGATCCGTAACTTAGTAAATACATTTTAAGTTATTATGTATGTAGTCAGTATATTTATCCGGATACCTACCTTACAAGGCTTTTGACAGGAAACTAACAATTTAAACAAATATTTACATCAATTTGTTTGGCAGGATTCAGCATTTTGTTTGCACAAAATTAGACAATTTAAGTAATTTTACTTACTAAGCTTAACAACTTACCCAAATGGGTATTTCCCTTGTTTAAAGGGTAAATTGGATAATTATTTTTACACAACTTTTATGTTGCTAACTGCAGCACGTTAGGATACCCATATGAACTATGAAAACAGCTCTTATTACAAAGAGAATAGAGCCGGTCTCAATGTCTGACGTGCGTCAGTGTCTACAGTGGTCAACTTATACTACTAAACACAGGGGCTCCCAAACTTAATTTTTTTTGCTGTTTTTTAAACTAAAAAACCGGCCAAGTGCGAGTCGGACTCGCGCACTAAGGGTTCCGTGCCAACTTAAACTGAAATATAACTTTGTTTTTCATAGTGTTTGTATGGAGAACAAAGTTATGTTTGCGGTTGTTGAAAATGTGCTATATCTCAAAAACTACGAGTTCTATCTCGTTCAAACCAATTTTCGTAGAAAGAATTTGTTACGATCTACATCATGTTTTTTTTTTTAATTTACACTTGCTTAGTTTAAAAGTTATATGGGGGGTCGCCCATTATACCACTTTGGAAGAGTGTATCTCTCAAACGTTAGACTTTTAGAGAAAATTGTTTGAGGAACCTCGATGTCATATCAAAAGACCTATCCATAGACACCCCTCACGCATAGGTTTGACAAAAAAATCTTTAGTTTTAATTTCATATATTATGCCCCCCCCTCCCCTTAATTTTTTTTGTATGAGAATCGTAAAGCGGTTAACAGGATACATCTACCTACCAAGTTTCAACTGTGTAATGTTAATAGTTTCAGAATAAAGTGGCTGTGACATACGGACGGACGGACAGACAGACAGACTTGACGAAACTATAAGGGTTCCGTTTTTCCCGTTCGGCTAACGGCACGGAACCCTAAAAAAGGTTATAATATAGTGTCCAATGTTTAAGGATAGATAGTAACAATTTACAATTACAAGCTACTGATCAGCTCAGATCATTTTGTTAGACCCTGTATGAAGTAATGTTTCTATTAAAATAAAATAAACTGTTTCAACAAACACACTAATTACGATAAATTATTGTTTTTTAAGTGATAAGCATTCACTTTGCAATCTAAATATATTATTGCACTTGAAAAAATGACCGCCAGAGGCGGGAATAGAACCCGCGTTCCTGGCATGCCGGGCGATTGCCTAACCTCTCGGCCACCCTGGCGTTGGCAGAGCCTGTCGAAATTTTCAAGTGCATCTTAACGCTGTAATGCCGCGTTGCTTTCATCAATGTTATTGGGATTACACCCTCAACACTCGAAAGAAATACTTTTGCAAGTATTTAACAATCGAAAGATGAAGCTTGCAAATACGATAAATTATTGTTTTTTAAGTGATAAGCATTCACTTTGCAATCTAAATATATTATTGCACTTGAAAAAATGACCGCCAGAGGCGGGAATCGAACCCGCGTTCCTCGCATGCCGGGCGATTGCCTAACCTCTCGGCCACCCTGGCGTTGGCAGAGCCTGTCGAAATTTTCAAGTGCATCTTAACGCTGTAATGCCGCGTTGCTTTCATCAATGTTATTGGGATTACACCCTCAACACTCGAAAGAAATACTTTTGCAAGTATTTAACAATCGAAAGATGAAGCTTGCAAATACGATAAATTATTGTTTTTTAAGTGATAAGCATTCACTTTGCAATCTAAATATATTATTGCACTTGAAAAAATGACCGCCAGAGGCGGGAATCGAACCCGCGTTCCTCGCATGCCGGGCGATTGCCTAACCTCTCGGCCACCCTGGCGTTGGCAGAGCCTGTCGAAATTTTCAAGTGCATCTTAACGCTGTAATGCCGCGTTGCTTTCATCAATGTTATTGGGATTACACCCTCAACACTCGAAAGAAATACTTTTGCAAGTATTTAACAATCGAAAGATGAAGCTTGCAAATACGATAAATTATTGTTTTTTAAGTGATAAGCATTCACTTTGCAATCTAAATATATTATTGCACTTGAAAAAATGACCGCCAGAGGCGGGAATCGAACCCGCGTTCCTCGCATGCCGGGCGATTGCCTAACCTCTCGGCCACCCTGGCGTTGGCAGAGCCTGTCGAAATTTTTTCAAGTGCAATAATATATTTAGATTACACACACACAAACACACACACTAATTATCTAGCCCCAAACTAAGCGCGAGCTTGTGCTATGGTGACTAGGATAACGGATAGACATACTCATACAGGTGTTTTGGTCAACAGCTTCCGACTCAGGGCTGGTGGTATTCATAACACTGATGCCCAAAAAAGTATTTAAAAAATTAAATATAAAAAAAAATTTGGACTTCTTCATAAAAAGTTGGCCGATCACCGATCGATTTGGTTTGTATGAAGAAATTCCAGCCCTGAGTCGGAAGGTGTTGACCAAAACAACACCCTGTATATATTTATGAACATCCATGACTTAGGTACAAGTGCTCGTGCTCATCACACAAACGTTTGCCCCTTGCGGGATTCGAACCCGCAACCGCCTGGTTTGAAGTTCGGGGCACGACCCTCTACACCAAGGCGGTCGTCAATTCGTTCGATGGACCCTAAAGTCTCAAGCCACATGAATCAAAATCGATAGGTAACTTCAAGTTTACGACACAGTACAATGATCTGACGAACGACGCGGTGTTTTTATGTCTTGCTTATTTGCGAAACCAATTGTCGATACAGTGCGAATTGTGTTGCTGATTTTATACAGGGTGTCCGAATTCCGATTAGCGATAATTTAAGGGCCTTTTATTTATCAAATTTTAGAGACAAACTGCAAATGAAAATAACTTTTTTGACAAAAATTTTTTTTCATTTTTTTGGATAAATTGCATTTTTGGTTTTAGTTGTGTAATAGGTTAAAAAAACTATATGAGTTCTTTTTTTTAATTTTTAGCAATATTTAAAAAACAGTATTTTCCTTTATGGCGGTTAATAATTTTAAATTGATATTTCATTTTATTGGCGATAGCGTTACCTTCCAAATGAATCATTTTCATAACTTTTAGGACCTCCAGATCCATAGAAATAGCATTTACAAAAAAATGGCTGCCATTTCAAGAGGGAGGGAGTGAGACCCCCAAAATGAGGGTTTTTTGTTGATAACAGTTGATAATTTAATAGCCCAAAAATCATCGCCAGTCAAAACCCAGACACACTATATATATATATATATACCTACAGAGGAAGCCATCTTGGTTTAGCTAGGTAAACATGCATTTATTTACTCAGATAATTTACCTAACTCTTCTCTGGCAATTTTGCGGAAAATTATACAAGTTGTTTAAATCAAACTTTGGTTAAATTATGTACCCATGTGAACTAAGAAAACAGCTTTTATTACGTAGAGAAAAGAGGCAATCTTAAGGTCAAAGTCAGTTAATCCGAACTTGTTCGTGGTCTAGATTAGCTAATCCAGAGAGTCCACATGCACCAGTTCAGATTGGCTAATCGGGACTAGCGGGTCTGAGTTGAAGAAAGCCTCGGTTATAATGCCGAGTATACTTGGTTTAGGTAAAGCACGTCTGGCTTAGTCTAGAGTCAAAAGCAAACCCATTTCAAATAAAAAAAGCAATATATCTTGGTAGATATAATTAAAACAACGGTGTTAATCATGTCGTGTGTCTATCTTAGATTCTTTATTATTCGCTTCACAATCTAAGGTACATATTCCTCATCCTGTACCTTAGATTGTGAAGCGAAAAATAAAGAACCTTCATTATTACTATTGTTATATATTTTAATTGCATTCGATTGCGGCGAAGAAGTTGACGTTGCTAGCTCACGATTTTGATATATTTTCCGCAAAGTTTCATGTAATAAATTCTTCGACATTTTCGTGTGTTTTATTTTAACATGGCTTTACATTGCCGTTGTAGAAGCCTTTAATCCAACACCAGAAAGTCAAATCAGAGAATTGCATAAGGCACAATTAGATTTAAGATGTTTTTAACACTCACATTTAACTATGGTTTTTTAATAAGAGCAATAAGAATTTAGCCCAAGTCCCAAGTTCACCAATTTTTAAACTGCCAGTAAACCCTAATTGGCGGATAATTTGACAGAATCCTTATACAAAATATGTCAATTAATGCTAAACCGGCTGATTAACAAGATAACATAATTATTGAAAAAAATACCACCCGTTTGCAAAAATTATAAAATTTTTGAAATGGTCTTTTTACTGGCTTTCATTTCATACCCATATTGCTATGGTAAGGAAAAATCAATCCTCCTCCTTTATTTCCATTTGCGGGTGCCATTTTTTATATGTATTATATAGCCTATGTCACTATCACAATTTTGTCAAATTTAACGACACTTCATATGTAAAAAATTGTCCAGCCGTTTTGGCTTTGTGCAAAACAATTATACATACATACAACTCTCAAAAAACATAACCCTCCTTCCGCAGATGGGTAAAAAGTAAACATGTGTCGTTGAACTCCAGGCGAAAAAAAAAAGAAATAAACAAGACTATACCGCCATCTATACTGCAATAGCTCAATGTTACCACTTGCCCAATAAACTAAATGCTTACAGTTTACCACCGTATTCACAGAGGTCGTTGCCAGTTATGTAAAGTAAATACATAACAGATTACAACGCAGTACAATTTACCTACTCACTGACACATTTGAAAAAAAAATTCAACGGTTAACATTATTTTTCACACTACCTATGCAATGTTCAATTACACGTCATGCAAACCTGACTTAAAGTGAGTCATTGCATCCCTAGGGACGTAAATGTTTTTTTTAAATTAGGATTTGGCACCCGCGGTTTGCGTTTTGTCATGACAGGTTAAAAGGTTGGGAAACGGTAAAGGAATAAACAAAACGGGAAAGGGAAGGAAAAACTAAACGGTAAGTATCAGGATAGTAGGTGAGTGAGGTAAAGTAGGTAATAAATAAATTTTTCATCTCACCTGTTCGGAAAGTTGAACTTTCAGGTGGGAAACAGCTTTTCCCTCCTACTTTATACTCCTACTACTTATTGAATAAAAGGCCACTATCGAGAGTATCGATAGTTATTGCAATAGTCAAAGCTGTATCAGCTATCGATAGTGATTTTAGTATTGAACTTTGATACTATCGATAGTATTTATTTATATTAACGGAGCTATCGATACTATCATTACTATCGATACTATCATTTCTATCGGTAGACAATCGATACTATTGATATTCTATCGATACTATCGATGTTTTATCAATACTATTGCTTTTTCCTCAACTATCGATAGTCTATCGATACTATCGATATTTTATCGATACTATTGCCTTTGCCTCGTCTATCGTTAGTCTATCGATACTATCGATATTTTATCGATAGTATTGCTTTTTCCTTAACTATCGATAGTCTATCGATACTATCGATATTTTATCGATACTATTGCTTTTGCCTCAACTATCGATACTATCGATAGTGTAGCGATACTATCGATATTTTATCGATACTATTGCTTTTGCCACAACTATCGATAGTCTATCGATACCCTCGATTTCCTCACAGTAGAAATGAAAAATAGTATGTTTAACTCGGGTGAAAGCACCCATTCCACTCTCGAGCTATTGGCGCTCTCACTTCGTTCGAGCGCCAGAAACTTGAGTGGAATGGTCACTTTCGCCCCTTGTATAACAATCTACTAATAAATATAAGGCTTTCAATTGGAAATAAAAATACAACATATTTACACTATAATTTTATATTATTTTTAGATATATATTTGAATAAACATTTATATATATCATAATCACAGGAATATAGAAGGCAGGATATGGATGTTGGGAAAGGGACACGGAAAGAGACGTAAATGTTGTATAAAATTTCATTTCGGAGGAAAAGTGATTTGAATTTCGAATAAGAGTTCGTAGGCATGATCACATTAGCCCGTCCCGCACCAAAACCAAAGAGAACATATTTGAAATGTGAACCTGGCAGCCAAGAATTTTACCACGAATGGAATGAAAAAAAAAAGCGCGGGCTTCTTAAAAAGAAATAAATAAAGAAAAAAAAAACCTATGCATTTTAAGAAATTACTAAAGTTTTCGTAAAACTGTCGAGTGACGAAATTTATTTGTCACCGGAGTCCATTAGTTGTAAAGCGCTGGTATTGTTAATAATAATAATTTACTGCCAGAAAAGTCAAAGGATATAATATAGATAAAATAAGTTTTTTGTAGTACATTTTTTATTGCCTCGTAGGAAGTGTGAAATGCAAAGTATTCTCTGCGGGGATAAAGATGTCTTCGTCTTGAGCGAGCTTAAATCCCTCGCTACACTCAGGATTCTACTTTTAACTCCCTCGCTATGCTCGGGAGTTAACTCTCGAATCCTTCGTTACGCTCGAGATTCAAGATGACGCCCGTGACGTAGGACATCACTTTACCCCCTTGGTGAATAATCTACTATTTGCGCTCTGCATTGCAATTGTATCTCTGTAAAATGTTTCAGATTAGGTAAATATATAGCTTTTTTTTTCAAACAAGACTTATAAGACTTTTAAGAATTATAAAGTTTTTTTTTATTAAATACTAGTAACCGAGCAAAGTTCGGTCGCCACTGACCTCTATAATACAAGTACGCTGGACTGCATATTTGCAAACTAAAAATGAAGCCATTTGATTAACGCCATTTTGGCGCTGACTGTAGTGCTGATGTAGTATCGATAAATGAGGGGACCGCTCCCCGGGGGTAAATGTTAAAACCAATTTTTAGGAAGCCGGCTTTTATTGTGAAAACAATCTATGTTTTTGACGACCTCCGTGGCCGAGTGGCTCGCCCACCGGTTTTCAAGGTGTTGCCATCTCTGAGGTCTCGGATTCGTCGAATTTTTGAAAAACACTATGTATAAATTTGGAAATAAGTAGTGTCATGTGCTAACTTAAGTACACTTCTTAGTGCTACCCTTTTTAAAGGGAGCCGCCACTTAAGGGGGTGAAATGGGCGATAACAGTTTAATAAATAATAATAAATAAATAAATTGTTCCAACAAACACACCAATTACCTAGCCTCATACTAAGCGTGAGCTTGTGCTATGGTGACTAGGATAACGGATAGACATACTTAAATACTTTTATAAACATCCATGATTTAGGTACAAATGCTCGTGCTCATCACACAAACATTTGCACCTTGCGGGATTCGAACCCGCCACCGTCTGTCTGTTACGAGGCTGTATCTCACGAACCGTAACAGCTAGACAGCTGAAATTTTCTCAGACGATGTATTTCTTTTGCCACTATAACAACAAATAAGTACTAAAACAGAATAAAATATAGTACCCATATAATTTACGTGTTTTTTGCTCGATATTTAACATAAATTCACAGAATATTTACTTGTATATTCTCTTTAGAAAAACATAGTTAAATTCAATTAAAAACATAGATACGACGGGGTCCACGAAAGAACAACTTATTACAAATGCAATTCAAAGTAACTGAAATCTTTATATAACAAGTAAATCACTTTTTTACTGTTTATTATGTCTTCAAAACTAGCAACTAAAAACAAGTAAGTATCAAAATAAAAGTCATAGACAAAGTACATAGAGTTATAAAAAAAGGATTTAATATCTATCGCCAACACAACTAAAAAAGGTTATTTCAATATAATAATAATATAGTTTATAATGTTGTATTGATAATGGTACGGAACCCTTCGTGCGCGAGTCCGTCACGTACTTGGCCGGTTTTTTCATCATTCTCTATGTAAAATTGTGCAATTTGCATACTTACGAGTAGTCATCTGTCGTCTGTCGCAAGTATCATTTGTAAGTAATTATTATAATGTTCTTGGTAATAGCAAAATGAATGTTCTAATGTATATTATATTCCACAGTCATTAGAAAATGACTGAATAATTGTCAATGATTCTACCTATTACATTCTGCAATGAATTGATACATAAAATAATTATCTAATCATAATGTGTCTTCCTAGCCGATTCCGACTACGGCGGCCTATCTCCACAGAGATTAGCCAACTGCGCGGGACATATTATAGTGCACAAGTGTGTACGCAATACACAGGTGCACTCTCTGTTCCTTCACTCTCATAACTCGGCGAGACGGCAGTTCGACATGACCGTAGAGAGATCAGGCGCAGGAGCTTTCCGAGGCACGGGGGTGTCAACACCACTAACTTCCTGACTCCGGAGCTGTGTCTGAGTAATTTCAAGACAGAAAAACCCAAACACTCTCGGCCCAACCCGGGATTCGAACCCGGGACCTCGTGGATAGTAACCAGCGTGCTGACCACTGGACCAACGAGGCAGTCTGTCTATGATTCTACCTAAGTATTACATTCTGCAATGAATTGATACATAAAATAATTATCTTTAATATATCTACTAGCGACTAAACCGATTTCTATAGTAATCCAAATCTCCCTACATTGCATCGTTCCAGACTAAGAAATACAAATGGCTAAATTAATGCCTGAAGGCATTCTCTACCAGACACATTATTTTCATTTATTTTAGCTCTAAGCCACAGATTTTTTAAAACCAAATTACTATTTCTCCGTCAAGAATAGATTACATCCTTATTAATAGAGCCAAAAAGTTTGGGATGACCCCTGCTACGAGTATAAATAAATTGTTTCAACAAACACACCAATTACCTAGCCCCAAACTAAGCGTGAGCTTGTGCTATGGTGACTAGGTAACGGATAGACATACTTATATACATTTATAAACACCCATGACTTAGGTACAAATGCTCGTGCTCATCACACAAACATTTGCCCCTTGCGGGATTCGAACCCGCAACCGCCTGGTTTAGAAGTCCGTGGCTCGAACCACTACACCAAGACGGTCGTGTTTTCTTCGTGTTTTTTCCGAGACAAAAAGTAGCCTATATGTTATTCCAGACTATAATCTATCTCTGTGCCAAATTTCATCCACATCCGTTCAGTAGTTTTTGCGTGAAGAAGTAACAAACATAAACACTCACAAACTTTTGCATTTATAATATTAGTGGAATAGTGGGATTAAAATTATTATTATGGTAATTATGATATTACGTCAAACATTCGCTACCAGCCTTGGAGTGTTAAGTAACACTTAAGCAAAGATGACGACATAACCCGTGCTTAAGTCAGAGCTATGGAAGTGTCAATACTAAAAATAAATAGATGTTTTAGTTAGGATGGCTTTTAAAATGTTAGTATGTGAATTTGTTTCTTGGTTTTTCTGTCTTGAAAGAACTAAGAATCACCTCGGAGTCTGGAAGTTGGCGGTGTTAACACCCCTGTGCCTCGGAAAGCACGTTAAGCCGTTGGTCCTGCGCCTGATCTCTCTACGGTCATGTCGGATGCGGTCACACCGAACTATGAGAGTGAAGGAACAGAGAGTGCACCTGTGTCGTACACATGTGCACTATAATATGTCTCGCGCAGTAGATAAACTGATCTAGGTTGTGATTGGCTGAAAATCAGCTAGGACATTACTAATAGTGGATAACCAAAATTTCTTGAAAAATTACAGGATATGAAATCTTTGAAAATCACGCATGTCAAAACTTTTCTTTAGTATTTAATGAAAACAAAACCTGCCTATGTCACTAGATATTTGTTAGAAATTGTATTTTTTATATTTATACCATATTTTTTATATGTAACCGTGCCTTAAATGTATTATTTTGTATTATGTGATGTCCATGTATTAATTAATAAAATTATCTATTTCTTTCTATCAAATCATGTGGAATTATAACAGACTCCCTGTATTTTTAAATGCGGATCAAGCAGTAGAGTTATTTTAAGTAATACTTAAAAATATAAATTAATATAGGTAAACACATACAAAACTTCGTTAAATTCGCAGCGGGCAAATGTTTTGTATTGAATTCATGAATGTGTTTATAAACGTAAGCAAGTATATCTATCCGTTATCCTAGTCGCCATAGCACAAGCTCACGCTTTGTTTGGGGCTAGGATATTGGTATTTATTAAGTTATTTTACATGGACATGTCCCATTCACAGCCTCGAAATTAGAACCTTCACATCGCCTCCAATACATATTTGTCCAAAACGAATGTGTTCTTAACAAAATAAACACTTAAATTAAAGTTTACTTAAGAAATGACCATGGACTATGGAACGAACTTCCTCATAACCGGATAGTCGACATAATTAGTTTTAATCTGTCGACGACACGTCAAAAAAGTCACTTTTGTAATTGTCACTAATTACTAGAGGTAGTTGCGGGGTCATTATGTGAAACCTTACAAATATTTTTACGTTCTTGCTATGGTTCCTCAAAAGTCTAACTGCCGTACTCTGAGATGCCAATTGTAGTTAATCCTTTATTAAGTCTCATGCAATCCCTTTTCTATTTTATTGACAAAGAAAGTTACAGAACGAGACTTAAGTATAGATAAAATTTGATTGACCTTTCTGAGTGCGGCAGTTAATATATATTTTTGACCTCTAAAAGTGTAAAAAGGGACTCCTATAGGATCACTTTGCTGTCTGCCTGTCAATCTTAACGTCTGCAATCAACAAGACCGTTTTTCCCAGGAATGCATGCAGGTATCAAGTTGAAATTGACATCAAATACTTATATCCGCGGTTCCTTGAAGTTGTAAAAAATACAAGCTTGTAAGTCAAAGCAATCCAAAGATACGGCCATTCGAACCCTATTTTATAGCATTTCGCAGGGGAATCAAAACCTGGAATTGTGAAATATGGAAAGAAGAAAGGTCTTACATATTGTTTAAATCCCAAATATGTGATTAGTCCATAAACGACTTGTCCATTATAAGTCAGCCTATTAGATCCCACTGCTGGGAAAAGGCCTAACCTTAACTATGAGGAGGAACGAGCCATACTTCACCACGCGGGCTCAGTGCGGATTGGTGGAGGGGTGTATGTAAGGCAAGTGACAAACCTTACTGTCAGAAATTATCAAGCCGCCCTAGGGCCTCTGACTAGGCTTAACGACTAATACCACAGATATTAGCCGGGACCAACTGCTTAACGTGCCTTCCGAAGCACGGAGATGCTTGTCATGGACGTCACTTAAATGGTCGGAATGGTCACCCACCCAATCACGACCGCGCCGTGGGTTGCTTAACTTTTGGTATCACTACCAAAGCGCTGCCGCCACTGCGTCACAAGCACCTCAACTTGCTTGTCCATGCGTCACAACCACTTGTCCATTAGTGGTTTCTTATTCGTCAATATTTCTAACCAGAATAAACTAAATATTATATTAAAGAATTCACAAAAACTAGCCTTTCGGCATAATTAATATAATTTTTAAGGCCTCCTATTTAGAGAAAAATTGAAATTAATTTTTCTCTTTGTCTGTACAGAAACCGCACCTTCGCCTATATCAATTAACGCATGAAACAAAAATAGACAGCAACATTGACATTCCATTGTAAATAGTACCTATTTTATAATCTGTGGTAGTACCTAGTACTATTTATCCACCAGTGGAAAGGCAATGGTACATAGCCATACAGCCAGGAAATACAAGTAAGTGAACAATGGATGACGCCTGTTACAAAACATATTTTTTCTCAAAAATGAAGGCGTAAAACATTCTGATTTCTATGGTTACGTGTTTCATATTTTTGTAGCTTAAAGATAAATATAGGTTTATTAGTGGTTGGTGATATCTTAGAATAAAAAACCAGCCTCCATACAAAAAGAGGACAAGTCCTTTATAGTATTCTTGAAAGAATAGCATTTTTATCTTTGATCTATGTAAGGCTAGTCTATTATGTCTATGTTTCTACTTATTCCGGTCTGGACGCCATTGGTCTAGGATGAGACATTCTCATTTATTCTACCTATGGAAATACAGTTTTAATTTACTTTGAATGGCTGCGCTATCATCACAAGAACCTACAGCCCCTTTCACATACTGCACAAGTAAGGAAAAATATATGCTTACATAGTCGATAAAAACTTTTGTACGGGACCACTAGTGCGCGAGTTTTTTTCTTATTTCGTGTATTATAAGATCGATTCTAAATAACCCGTGAAAATGGAGTTTTAAAACAGATAAATTGCGTGATAAAAAAATATTGCACGGATCCCATGCACAGTAAGCGAGACCGACTCGCACTTGGCTGATTTTATTGTTTTAAGAATACACTAAGGTACAGATAGTGTAAATGTCAAAAGAGTTTCAAATTATGATTATTTTGACCTCCCGACGCACATTATTTGCTAATTTGACTTCGCTGTCATAATGTCTGTTCAGACTTCAGGTAATAGATTTGAAGGCTATATTGAGAAAATAATGTACGTATACCTATGCATAATAACAATATTTAATTGTAAGAAGCTGATTTCATCTTAACTGATAGTTAAATATTTTTAAAAATATTCCCATCGGAAGCAATGTGGGTGCATTTCCCAAGTATTGATGAAATCGAACGCCGGTTCACTGGCGTAGCAAGCACTTGCAAAAATTCGTCGGCTGACTAACGTCCTCCGTAGCTCAGTTGCTAAGAGCATTCGCCCGGATTGCGATGGGTTCGAGTCCCATCAGATGACACAGTCGATCAATTTTTGTGAGCGAAATTTATGCAGTTTTTCTTTTGGTTTCGATATTTCTAAAGTCACTATAGCGATTTCCCATACTCCCCCTAAAGGATGATTCCTAGGATAAAACCGGCCAAGTGCGAGTCGAACTCGCGCACGAAGGGTTCCATATAAAACATTGTATATACAACGTTAATTAATAATAATAATTAATTATGTATATACAATAATAATTATATTATGAGATGTTTTCAGTTTTAACCATCAACTACTTCAAGTCATTTACAAGAATTTATTCTAAGAATTTTGTATTTAGTACAAAATCATCTAACACCCAAGTTTAACGACTAGTTGGTCGTGATAGATAGATAGATAGATAACTCTTTATTGCACACCATAAATTAACAACAATACAATTTACATAGAAAGATGTACAAATAAGGCGGTCTTATTGCTAAGAGCGATCTCTTCCAGACAACCTTTGGGTATAGGAAATACTTAATCACAGCAAGGGGTGATTGGTGCAAAAGACATATTATAAAATAATAGGTACGAAACAGACATACATACACATATTATATACTATCACTATAATATACTACACATACTATATATACATAAAAAATTAAGATAAATTACTTAATACAACACAAAAACAAAAATTATAAAAAGGGACCTTGTGGTAAAGTTCCTAGGATGCTGGCAGCATTACCGCGCTGGATAGCGATGCTTATACGCTGAGCAAGGTAGCTGCCAGCTCTTAGGTCACCACTGATGTCAACTAGCCTCTTGGAAATCTCTTTGAAAAAAGATAGCGTTGGGACCCCACGAACCCAGTGTTTCGACTCCAAACGGTACAAAGTGGTACCGGGAGTCGATCTGCCTGTACTTGTTCTTTTTAAAGTTTTCGGCACCTCTCGCAGCCAAACCAGCATCACGGCTTGTCCCGGGCAGATGAGAGGCTGCAAGTGTGTCGACACAGGTAGCGTCCCACACAAGAGCCCGACCCATCCGCCAAGGAACAAGTGACATCCCGTCTGGTCTCTTGCCATCATCACGCGCGATACCGTTTGGCTCGAGTAAAGCCGGCACGTTGATAGAGGCAAGAGATCGACGGATGATGTCGTTGATGCTGGCATGACGCGAAAAGCGGCCTGCACTTTTAATACAGGAGAGTCCGTGATGTCCCAACGAGCCGACATCAGAACCACAAGGACATCTGTGTGGAAGGCAAACCTCAGCACCAACACGCAGACCTATCGCGACTCGTAGAGTTTCTGAGTACAAAAGGGTTCCCACGTTGGCCGAAGGATAGGCCTAAAGCCAGTATCCTGCTTCCTTGGTGGAAACTGCTTTTAGCCTGGCTAGATCCGCGTTGTCAGTGCTACTGTCAATAAGACTTTTCAAACTAGACTCACAAGAAATTTGGTCCCAACTCCTTTGAATTTTAAGATCTGAAGGGAATTTATTCGCATATGCTATATCCCAAGCATTTCTAGCTTCGTCCAGGCACGCCACTTCGAAGTTTGCAGTAGAAGGCTGCAGGATACTTGCAACGAGAGCGGACGTGCTGTAAGATGAGGATAGAAAGGCAGGTAAGGAGACAGTGGAAATTTTGCGCGTCCCAATCCCACCAAAACGGATAGGAAGGGACGCTTGATCCCAAGACCGTTCCAAAAGACGAATGTTCAGAATCTTTTCCAAATGTGTTTTAACAAGATTATCTAAATTATTAGTCAAATTTTGGAATTTCCAAATAGGGCAGCATCGAATAAGATAATTAAATTTAGGAACTAATAGACAGGATTTAAGTATAAAGAGAGCCGAATGAGCGTTGATTTCCAAAAGGCGGTCTGAACATTCATCAAATTTAGTTACTAATTTTTGGAAATGAGGGGTTATTGCATAATCGAAGATGGGAGAGCCTAGAAGATGGAGGGTTGAGTCTGTGAGAATCTTAATATTGGGGGCCAAACTATGAAATTTAGAAATTATCTCAGATCTTCTTGAGAGAGGAAGATGTTCTGAAATAAAAATTTCGCATTTGTCAAAATTTAAAGAAAGGCCTATTGTATGAAATTTTTGAATTATTCTAGAAAAGTCTAAAAAAACAGTGTCAGCGTCACCTCCTAGTGTCCCATCGTCTAAATACCATACATTAAATTTTGAGGATAAATTTTGAATGAAGGGGTTAATAGCCAAACTGAAAATGGCAGGTCCAAGAGGGTCCATAAAAAATATATAAATATACCTTCATATAAATCATACATAATATACGTATTATATACTAATATGACAAGTATAAATATTTAATTGTAAGAAGCTGAATTCCATTAAATGTAGAAATTCTTACCTAAAAATTGAGTACGTATTTTGTAGAACTGAGAAATCTAATGCGTTTATGTCTTTTGTATGACGTAATTTATTTCGTTTTAAAAATGTAATCTTATACTACTTCATTGTACACCATTGAAACGACAAAGCAATTTAGAAAGAAAGAAAAATATTTCATTTGGAACATTACACAATAAATAAAATTAAAATAATCTGGAATTTACAATGTTATCAAACTATTGTGTGTTTGCAATGTTTATACTTAAAGATGTACAAAGCAGGCAGAATTATCATTACGAGCTCAAAACAACTTGGGTGAAGGAACATCATTCTCATTTACTTTTAACGTCCTCCGCAGCTACAGAGAAAACGGCATTCAGGGGGATAGTTGCCAGTTGTAGTTAGTTAGGAGAGCACTCGCCCTGAAAGAGACGGTCGTGGGTTCAATTCCCACCTGAAGAAAATCGATTAATTTTGGCGAGCGAAATTTTATTCATGAGTGGCATTTTCTGTTCTACATTTATTGAATGATTTTTGTCTTTGATACAATTACCTGCACATTCAGGCGACTGGTTGTGTAACCATGATCCAAACTGGTCAGGTTCAGGGTCACGGAGGTCAGAAGGTAATCGCTCCACTGTAATTGTTACCTGATCTGCCACATCCTGAATCATGGTCAGCGGACCCTAGGCCCTCGCGTGCGAGACGACAACTGGGATAACGCTATGATAATGATGTTTAAATAAATTATTGTCTTTAACTTATTGAATTTATCCACAACTGTCCCCTTTTCCTTGCACTGAAGTGTAGATCGAGAGTCTGTGCCAACAACGGTAATCTTGAATTGTGAATAATATTTACACTTACAACAATAGATATGCGCAAACATCGTACGACTGGTCAAAACAGTTAACTCAACGTTTACATAGGGTAAGTATCAAATAGTAAGACAATCAACTTCAGACTAGCGTTATCCCGGTTGTGCACTCGCACGCGAGGGCCCGGGGTCCGCTTTGGACCATGATCCAGGAAATGGCAGATCAGGTAATTACAGTGGAGCGACTATACCATCTGACCTCCGTGACCCTGAACCTGACCGTTTGGATCATGGTTACACAACCAGTCGCCTGATGAACCCTAAACAGTTTGCTGTCAAAATAAAACATTTTTTTTAGGGCTGCCAGCACTTTACTGCACAAACGGCAGCGAATTCAAATCCTGCGTTAATAAGAGACTTTCTTAGCGATGGGCGACTATTACTAAATTAATCGAATTATTCGAATGGTTTTTGTAATCGAATGTATTCGGTAATCAACCGCAGTCATTCGAATATGCGGCGAGCAACACTGGAGTGTGCGGTGCGCAGGCCGTACTACTAACGAATTAATCGTCATTCGTCGCGTCGATTAATCATTCGTTCGCTGCCCGTCCTGTGCGTACAGTCGCGGCAATTCAATCGAATGCATCAAAGAGCCGAGTATAGTTATCATTCGATTGTCGATTATTATTCGATTATTTATTTTTCGAACAATCGCCCATCGCTAGACTTTCTAACAGTTCTAAAAAGGTAGTTTTATTTTATGTTGATAGATGGCGCTTTTCATCTAAGTTATATAGGCGTTGAAATCATTGAGCATAATACAAAAACAAAATATTGTCAAAAATTTGCGAGTTTTCAAGTGCAGGTAAAAATACAATTAAATGGAAGCAACGTCTTTGTGATCACTAAATTGTTAAAAAAATACCTGTCAGTATGCGTGAACCTTAAAACATGTTAAACATATTATACTACATTAAAACATGATCAACGCTAAAACCAGCGTTTTTTAAAATAAAAATCTACCTGACTTACGTTGTTCAACGCCATCTAGCGGATTTCTGAGTACTGATTTTTGACACTAGGAAAATCGCTCATTCTGGGACACCCTTTACTTCTGAATAAAGCCTGCATTCACTAGCAAGTAAAGAGCAAATGCACGTATACTATCTAGGTCACTGACAAGTTATATTCACAGCGCCTGTAAGAGGCACTAAGCCACAATCTTGCGTCACTTCGAAAGAGGTTAAGTAAGTAACTTTTGGTGACATACGGCTCACTTACTATGCATTTATTTATACTAAAGTGAATAAAAGACGGTAGCAAAGACGTAGATAATTAAATTATCTACGTCCCATCCCGTCCCAAAGCATTTCTTAGAAAGGATCCAAACTGTTTGAGGTTATTCTGGTTTATCGACCTTATGAACACACTCATAGAAATACATTTATCAGAAACAATTCAAGCGGATTGAATCCGTTCAGCAAAACCATTTTGTTGGCTCTTCATACTGTGGGTTGAGTCGGAGTAAAAAAATCCCTAGTTTCTGTGTACATTTTAAAAATAGGGTTTTCACTACATTAAAGTTTCGACCATCAGGAGTACGATGGCACCCTTAACTCAATTTTGGCCAATGTGTGGATTGAGTCCTTTCTATTTAACTACGTCCATTTTAATATCAGTTTCCCTAATTACAAAAAAAAACATACCTAACACCACAAAGGTTGAGGGTTTTACCTAGACCTTTGTTTAGATTCAGATATATAGATACTCTTTATTGCATATCACACACAGTATCAATTTACAATAATGTTCATAGAGAATGGTACAATTTAGGCGGTCTTATTGCTGAAAGCAATTTCTTCCAGACAACCTTCGGGTAGAGAACAGTCAAAGATTTAATTTAAAATAACCTACTAGCTGACAAAGATAATATCATGTTGTGTATACTCTTTATGAGCTATGGTTCAGTAATGTATTTTAGTTTCAATTTAAATTAGTTATGCACAGACTATATCCTGTGTGTATACCATACCATAAATAAATAAAAAGAAATTTAAAATACGTCATAATTTAGTTTTATGTCGATAGATAGCAAATTTTTTTCTTGTTCTAACCCCAATGTTATGCCAATATTGATTTTTATTATTGAAAATGGCATTTATTGTCCTAAATTGAATAAATGAATTTTAGTTTGAGTTTATTTTTTCGTAAGTAAGTATGTATATATATTATTGCACTTGAAAAAATGACCGCCAGAGGCGGGAATCGAACCCGCGTTCCTCGCATGCCGGGCGATTGCCTAACCTCTCGGCCACCCTGGCGTTGGCAGAGCCTGTCGAAATTTTCAAGTGCATCTTAACGCTGTAATGCCGCGTTGCTTTCATCAATGTTATTGGGATTACACCCTCAACACTCGAAAGAAATACTTTTGCAAGTATTTAACAATCGAAAGATGAAGCTCGCAAATACGATAAATTATTGTTTTTTTTTTTAAAGTGATAAGCATTCACTTTGCAATCTAAATATATTATTGCACTTGAAAAAATGACCCAATAACATTGATGAAAGCAACGCGGCATTACAGCGTTAAGATGCACTTGAAAATTTCGACAGGCTCTGCCAACGCCAGGGTGGCCGAGAGGTTAGGCAATCGCCCGGCATGCGAGGAACGCGGGTTCGATTCCCGCCTCTGGCGGTCATTATTTCAAGTGCAATAATATATTTAGATTGCAAAGTGAATGCTTATCACTTAAAAAAAAAAAAAAAAAAAAACAATAATTTAAAGTATGTATATATTTACAAATCAGGAACATTGTTAATCTTTATTTAAGTAAATTGAATCTACTTTACTTTTAAAAAACCGTAGGAAGTCGAAATTTGTAGTATTAAAAATCAGAAACTAAACTGAGTTTTAAAAATTAAAACTGAGGCATGGGAGGTAATGTCTTAGTTTAGGTCAGTGGAGTAAAAAAATGTAAGCAATTTGATAAATGTATGTATGTACGTTGCCGAAGAACTCAAAATCAGCTAAATTAATTTTGATGCTCATACCACAACATTATTTGAACACGTATAGACCGATACACAATTCTAAATCCTATCTCTTCTTTTTTTTAAATAAATAGTTTCAACAAACACACCAATTAGCTAGTCCCAAACTAAGCGTAAGCGCGTGCTATGGTGACTAGGATAACGGATAAAAATACTTAAATACATATAAACATCCATGACTTAGGTACTAATGCTCGTGCTCATCACAGAAACATTTGCCCCTTGCGGGATTCGAACCCGCAACCGCCTGGTTTAGAAGTCCGGTGCGCGAACGACTACACCAAGACGGTCGTCAAAAAATCTAGATCCAATCTCAAATCGTACCTGACTAATATATGTAATTACTGTTCTATGTAACATAACCTTGTATCATCTATCAAGTATAACTAATCAGTAAAAAAATATGTAACATCTTGCGCAAAAACCAAAGAGTATAAAATCACACGGCTGTGTGTCAGCCAAGTTCGCGGAGCAACAAAGGCGAAGACACCGGCCATGTGTTTCTCACTTCTTTTATTAGAGAAACCGTGAAGAACTTGGCATTTACTCACATTTAAGTTTTTGTTGGGATCTAGTTATATTTTGAGGTATTACACAATCAATAATACACAAAAAGAGGTTTCATCTCAAATCTCAACCGGAATTTTGGTTCGGACAAAAAATAATAATTGGATAAGCATGTACTTACTATACTCTGTTTGTGCGGACCGCTTATGAGCAAAAGAAGTATCCATTTAGGGCAGCATATAATGCACCCGGGAGAGATAACAGAACTCACTCCCCGAAAAATCTGGCGCTTCCTGGATTCAACGGGTATAAGGTACTCAAAAGGGCTGCCACAATAGACCAATCACTGGTCGAGCTGGCTTGTACTTGGCCCAAATTTTCAATAAAAGAAAAGCCTGTAGGTACTTAATATTTCTAAGATAAAGTTAGAAAGAAAAATTAATGAGTAGGTATTCACTTTTATAATCATAAAGCTTAATTTGTATGCACTAAGGTATCATGAATAATTGTAATAGACAAAATAAATAAAAAAGTAATTGTTTCAACAAATACACCAATTAGGTACCTAGCCCCAAACTGTGAGCTTGTGCTAATCTTAAATAGTCACTAGACTAGGCGGATAGACACAATATTTATACGTTTATAAACAAATGCTCGTGCTCATAACACAAACATTTGCCCCTTGCGGGAATTGAACCTGCAACAGTTTTGTAGTCCGAAACATGAACCACTACACAGTGGTTTATGTTTATATAGGTTATCTATGGTAGGTATTTATATAGGTTATCTATGGTAGGTATTTATATAGGTTATCTATGGTAGGTAGTAGGGGCAAAAGTATGTACCAAATAGGCACGCCTTTTGGCATTAGGTTTGCCTTGGCACATTTTATGCAATCTTACCAGTTTTATAATCGCTTTATGACGTTAAGGTATTTTTACTGATATTATTGTCTATGTTACAACATATTTTTATTGCGTTTAAAAAAACGTGTAATTCATGTGAAATACACACATCAACACTGTCTAGGGATATTTTGGATTTACTCAATTCACTAAAAAAATATTCAAAATAACATACATGTGTATATTTTAATATTTTTTTAGGAAATTGAGTAAATCCAAAATAACCCTAGACAGTGTTGATTATTGTATAATGAGCAGAGATAGGAGTAGGTAGATTGATTTGATGCACTTTGACAGTGCTGGAATAATATGGATATGCCTTCCTTTTTTTTGAAGAATCGATGAGGAAAAATTCCGATTACTTGTTTTGGCACTTCACACAACTATGTTCTATTTATTTTTACGACTAGTAAAGTCAGCCTATATAGATCCCACTGCTGGGCAAAGGCCTTACCTCAACTATGATGAGGTACGCGCCATACTCCACCACGCGGGCTCAGTGCGGATTGGTGGAGGGTTGTCTGTAAGGTGACCAACCTTACTGTCAGATGTTATCAAGCCGCCCTAGGGCCTCTGACTAGGCTTAACGACTAATACCAACAGATATTAGCCGGGACCAACTGCTTAACGTGCCTTCCGAAGCACGGAGATGCTTGTCATGGTCGTCACTTTAATGGTCGGAATGGTCACCCATCCAATCACGACCGCGCCGTGGGTTGCTAAACTTTTGGTATCACTACCAAAGCGCTGCCGCCACTGCGCCACAAGCTCCTCAGCTTTAAGACTAGAATACCATTTAAGTCTTAATAAACTTTTGAGGTTCCGGAAAACGTGAGGTACGAGTATAACCATATTTATATCAATTTTTGCGGTCATCAATCCCAAATCAATCTACTTACTCAGATCTGATCTTTCATAATGAATGACTTTGTAAATGACCACTTTACCACTGATAAATATATACTAGTACTTTACATAATGTAAGTTAAGTAAGATTTTAAAAGACGTTTGGAGGAAGGATGGTTGCCAACTATGGCATTTACAGCAATATAGTCTTGATCTGAAAATGTATCTCGTATACTTATGTATCGGCGCTAGTAGGGCCCAAAAAATAAGGAGGCATGGGTTATTCGTATTTTGGCCCCATATGGGCCAATATTATGTTGATTATTATTACAATGTGAAATATATTCGTGGTATTTTCTGTCCTAAATTAAATAAGTTAGTTTTGATTTCATTTGAAACAAATACTTAATTAAAGGTACAAAATAATATGAAACATCATGATAAATGTTGTGATAGTTGAACTTAAGTCAAGGGGAAAAGCTGGACACGTTATGAAACTAAAAGATCATCACATCAAGCTAATGACATTAGAGATTAAATTTAAATTACGTAAGGCCTACTTGCAGAAGTCCGGATTAGCTAATTCGGACTTGTTTAAGGCCTATGATCAGAGTTGAAAGCACAGCAGCTTTCGCCTCTCCCGAGGCCAACTCACCGGAACCGACCAAGTCGACTCTCGACTTGATCGTCCGCGCACTTCCCAACACAGCCGCCGGATCAGATGGGATCACCGCTAAAATCGTCAAGTGGGCGTGGAGGGCTGCCTCGGACGAGATGTGGCACATGTATCGACTTTGCATCGCTCAGGGGATCTTTTCGGATATCTGGAAAGTCGGGAGACTGCTCGTCCTGCCGAAGGGCAACGGCAAACCTCTTTCGGACCTCTTCGTTACTACCTATCTTAAGTAAGATCTTAGAGCGCGTTGTGATCTCTTGCGCTCCCTGCCTGTACGGACATATTTCAGATGCTCAGCACGGTTACACCTGTGGCCGCTCTATGGTCACGGCGCTCAGGTACATTAACTCTATTACAGAGAACAGCGCTGCGTCTTACGCGCAGCTGATATTTTTGGACATCTCTGGTGCCTTTGACAACGCGTGGTGGCCAATGATCTTGTTGAAAGCCAAACAGTCGGGTGCCCCGCCTAACATCTACAAAATCTTGGTCAGTTACTGCACGAACAGGCGTGTGGCTCTCTATGTGGTGAGCCAAACGTCCTGGAAACGCAGCACCATGGGATGTCCACAGGGATCGGTGCTAGGCCCGACACTTTGGAACCTACTCCTCAATGATCTCCTGCTGCTGCCGAAACCTGATGGAGTCCACTTAATCGCGTACGCCGATGATGTGACGATTGCGATCGAGGCAAAGTCTCGGGCTGAAATCGAACGCAAAGCCGCTACGATGTTGAGAGCCATATCCGATTGGGGAGCCCAAAATCGACTCGGTTTCTCCCCGGGGAAGTCTCTCACCATGACGCACAAGGGTAAATTCCAGCGGGCACCGATCATCAAACTGGACGGTGCCTCGATCGCGAGCGTCTCTCAGGCGAGAGTGTTGGGTGTGACACTGGACGAGGCTAGGTCCTACGCGCCACATGCGAGACTTATCGGCGAGAGCGCCTCTCGGTGCTTTGGCAAGGTATCGCGGGTTTCCGCGTCGACTTGGGGTGTCAAGTTCCCGGCCCTTAAGATCCTGTACTCAGGGACTTATGTGGCGTCATTAACATACGCTGCGGCCGTATGGTACCGACACTCGTCGTTATTTATCGTCAGAAGAGCGTTGCTTAGCACGCAGAGTTCGGCGCTTATTTTACTAACGAAAGCTTACAGAACGTGCAGTTCCGCGGCACATCCGGTGCTTGCGGGAGCTCTCCCTGCCGATCTGGAGGTTGTTCGTGCGGGACGAGTTGAGGAAGAGGGAATCCAGCTGGCCCCCAGGGAGCGCCGGACATTGAAACGCCGCATCAGAAAGGAGGTCGTCGCCACTTGGCAGGAGAGGTGGTCTTCGAGCGAGGACGGACGCGAGTTGTTTAGTTTCTTTCCCGATGTTTGCGTGAGGTTGTCTTTTGACTGGGTCAAACCTGATTATGTTGTCTCGTAGATTCTCACAGGTCACGGTTCACACAGCGCCTGCACAGGCTGGCGCTGTGCGAGTCTGCGTTGTGTCCCTGTGGTGAAGAAGAAGTTGAAGAAAACCGCGATGACGCAATATGGGACTGTAACCTATACGCGGAGGGCAGGAACAAGATGTTAGATTCGATACAAACGGCTCTACCTGGTCCGATCTATCACCAGGACCTCATCTGCAGCCGCAACAACTGGGAGGCATTGCGCGAGTTCGCGCACTCTTGGCACAAGATTAGACGTACATTCGAAGAGTGAGTTTCAGGTAACACAGCAAGAAGAGCAGCCCGACGCGAAGTCACGTTTATTGTGGTGTCACGCCCCAGAAGGGGGAGAGGTGAAATTGTAGTTGGACGGATATAGAATTTGTAGGGAGCATCAAGAAGCGCGACCCGGGAAAAAGCCCTGAGCGAGTACCGGGCGCGTCTCCCGAGATTCGGTCTGTATGC
Organism: Pyrausta nigrata; assembly: GCA_949316185.1. Classification (NCBI taxonomy): domain Eukaryota; kingdom Metazoa; phylum Arthropoda; class Insecta; order Lepidoptera; family Crambidae; genus Pyrausta; species Pyrausta nigrata. The sequence goes on from OX438965.1 coordinate 8,228,451, forward strand.
CGCAAGGCGGGTAAGACCATGAGAAGGTGGTGGGATTGTCGACGACGAATACAACAAAAGCACCGATGGACATTAAAAAGCAACTGTGTTAAAATACGCTTAGGCAATTTATCTAAATTGTAACAATATTGTTTTTTAATTACCTTTGGTGATTTCGTTGTATTCGTCGTCGAAAGTCGTTTGACAGGTTATCTAGTTGGCTTGGTCGAGTAACAAGGCAGATATCAACCACCCTAGACCATGTCTACACCTCGCACCAATCTGGTCTGGTGTGATCAGTGTGACTACGGTCAAATACCTGCTTAGAATAGTATAAAAAGATATTTATTTTATGTAGTACTTACATTTAATTTCATCTCTCATCATCATGTAAAAGAAAATAAACTATTTCCTTCCTAGCTCAGCTAGTTTGAGAATCTGTAACTAATTATAGTTACAGATTCTCAAACTAGCTGAGCTACATTGAGGACATTAGTCCTCCTAGCCGAATGTCGACTACGGCGGCCTATCTCAACAGAGATTAGCCAACTGCGTGGGACATATTATAGTGCACAAGAGTGTGCGCAATACACAGGTGCATTCCTGTTCCTTCACTCTCATAATTCGGTGAGACGGCAGTCCGACATGACCGTAGAGAGATCAGGCGCAGGACCAACGGCTTAACGTGCTTTCCGAGGCACGGGGGTGTTAACACCACCAACTTCCTGACTCCGGAGCTGTGTCTGAGTAATTTCAAGACAGAAAAACCCAAAAACTCTCGGCCCGACCGGGGATTCAAACCCAGGAACTCGCGGATAGTACCCAGTGTGCTGACCACTAGACCAACGAGGCAGTCAACGGGGCAGTAACTATAACTTAGATTGCCATAATACAAACCCAGTTCGTATAAAAAAAAACTCTTCTGCTTATAAAACTTATAGCTTCAAATACTATAAGACAATAATGTATTTACTATTTATTTTATTCATTTATAATTTCTGTATCAATACATTTACCAATGACTTTTTCTGAGTTATATACATTAGTTGTTTCACTAACCGATGCTCTTACGGTAAGGGAAAACATCGTGAGGAAACCTGCACATTCACGCGACTGCATTTGTAACCATGATCCAAAACTGGTCAGTTTCCCCTGGTAACAGGGTAACTGAGGTCAGATCGCAGCTGCTCCACTGTAATTACCTGATCTGCCACATTCTGGATCATGGTCAGCGGACCCTGGGCCCTCGCGTGCGACTGCACAACCGGGATAACGCTTGGAGGATGTATGATGTATCTAAACATTATTTTTAAAAGAGGCTTTGAAGTACCTAACTGAATTTTTTGCTCTGCTTCTTCTCAGCACTAGGCCAGAATTTGTCCTGAAGCAGTGGTAGTTAAAAATTATTTGTTGGGACGTGTATAAGTGCCCCCTGTGGGCCTACATGCATAAATAAATGACTTCTATGACCTTTACTCACTAATTCCGAATTTAACCTATGTATCGTCTAATGTACTATATATAGTACATGTCCGTAGTTTTACCATTGTGTCTCATTTGCGGACAAACGTGTTAAAAATGTTTTTTTCTTTTGTTTTTATTTCAGATAGTTAAAAATAACATTAAACTCGCATTTACCTATATATTTATTCACGTTTGAAAATATTTAACTATACTAATCAACACTGTCTAGGGATATTTTGGACTTACTCAATTTACTAAAAAATTATTAAAATATACACATGTATGTTATTTCTAATATTTTTTTTAGTAAATTGAGTAAATCCAAAATATCCCTAGACAGTGTTGATGTGTTTATTATCCTGACTGTCATAATAACGGAACCATTACAGAAACTGCTTGCAAAACCTGAATTGCTTATAAGCCTAACAACAGGCCTTAAAGTTACCTACATATTTGTTTAACCCACGAACTAATTTAACCCATCGACGGCCCAGTGTCCTTTATGTAGAACATACCCAATGTTTTACCTTTTTTATTTAAACTTTAGTGCGCCAATAACCGAAAGAACAACTGGCGTACTTAATGCCATAAGGCATTCCCTACCAGTCAACCGCGTGGGAATACAGAAAGATAATCATTTGTATTTTCTATATCATTTGCATAACTAAACCTGACCGATCGATCACCACTCTCACCGTAAGTAACACGAGTCCTCAGAGACTTCCAATGCGGAAGACACATCGCGTACTAACGTACCTACATTATTATAATTATAACAATAAAAAAATGTACTCACACCACTTCCTCAAAAAAGCGCTCGTCAGTTTCGCGCACAGTTTATCTCTTCCCTGCATTTTGGTGGTTTGATTTTAACACAGATCTTTTGACACTACACAAGCATTTCACTTCACTGCACTAGATCCATACGCGGGCGTCCACGGTGGCGGAGCGGCGACGACTGAAGCGTGTCGTTGGCCGAGCTGCGCGGGAGTTGCTGCAAGCAAAGAAATCTAGTTTTAGCGTAAGTTTTAAGGGCCGTGTGTGGAACCTTTACGTTTAAAAAAAACGTTTTGAGACAAAGCGTTGTATTGTAGAATCTTGAAAAGCCCTTTATTTACTTATCTAACATTTTATACAATAGATAGATAAATAGATAACTCTTTACTGCACACCATAAGAGTAAATACAGCGATTTACACAGAAAAATGTACAATGTAGGCGGTCTTATCGCTATAAGCGATCTCTTCCAGACAACCTTTAGGTAAAGGAACATACCCATTCACAGGAAGGGGGAGTTTATATATATATATATATAGGGGGAATATTTCCGTGGCTTATAAAAATAGTACTAACAATAAATTAAATGTTAATTTTCGATAGTAGGTTGTTATTTTTTGTGTATATTTTTTGATAAATAATTAATAATATTAAGATTGTTTACAATGTTTGCCAAATAAAGAAAAACGTACCTATACTTTAATGATTATTGTGATTCTTTTTTTTCACAATTAAAACTTAAACAAATTTAAATATCTGCCATACTGTGAAATAGTTTGTCGGCTGTTTCTGTGAGTTTTGTTTCTTACTTAAGTTATCGAATTGATCTGTAACAATACTCGCAGTAAATAAAGTGGTTTACAATGGTAGTGGTATACAAGACCATGTTTAGTAAATATCTGTAAAACTATTTTGTTAATAACTATAAAAAAGCAACAACGTTTTGATAGTTCTTAAAATAAGTAGGTATACAAAATATGAAAAGGAATATCTACCTTCTTCTTTTGTATGGGAATACAAAACTGACTTCACACGTTGCTGTGCTCAACTGACTTACTATTTATCGATTTTAGGGTATTTAAAAATCTAATATCACAGATAATGAAAGTGATCAATGAACATAGGTAAGTTTAGTTCTTAACATTGGTGACTGGTACTGTTTTGTGAATACTAACACATATATTAAAATTAGTATCAATTTACCACAACGACAGTTTTCTTAATTGAAACAGATGTGTATATGTAGTTAACTTGGTGGAAATCGTTTGAGTTGAGGTGACTAATGTACAGAGGTCAGCTCGTTAGACCACCTATTTTCGTATAACAATGAACCCTATACCACCTGCATAATATCGGACTTCTAAACCAGGCGGTTGCGGGTTCGAATCTCGCAAGGGGCAAATGTTTGTGTGATGAGCACGAGCATTTGTACCTAAGTCATGGATGTTAATATGTATTTAAGTATTTCTATCCGTTATCCTAGTCACCATAGCACAAGCTCACGCTTAGTTTGGGGCTAGGTAATTGGTGTGTTTGTTGAAATTATTTATTTATTATTATTAATATGCAGCCGTGTTCAGCATGGTGCGCTGTCGTCAGTACATTACACAGGTACCTACTTACGAACATTAAAAAAAATGCCAAACATGTCTTGCTTGATTTTAAATGCCATTGAATTCTTTAAACTCAAACCAAAGGTTGACCCCAAGGGCATGTGTTCTGTAGGGTATTGAGGTTGATGCAACCGCTGCTGGTCAAATAACTCAGCAGTAACTACTGGCTTGAGGTCATGTTGAGTGGTTAACATTCGAAGCAGGTTCTAATTAGAAACTGAGTGATGTACTTAGAGATAGTGAAGTATTTTTTAAATCCCAACTGAACTAATAAGTCCATTATCATCCGAGCGTTATCCCGGTTGTGCACTCGAACGCGAGGGCCCAGGGTCCGCTTTGGACCATGATCCAGGACGTGGCAGATCAGGTAATTACAGTTAAATTAAAACTGAATTAATAAGTTATCCCAACAATTTTCCAGCTGAATCACAGAAATACTATAACAAGATTACTCAGAGTTCTGAGACCCTACATGGTAAAACTCAGTGGCACAAGCCGGGGATCGAACTCACGACCTCACGGATAAGTAGAGAAGTTTTCTCCGCTCGGCTATCGCGCCTGTTTTAGATATATGATTTTTTAGATAGATATATGATAGATTTATTATTATTATTTAGGTGCTAAGAGCTTTAAGGATTAAAATATCTGTTTGCTACCATTTCAAGCCAAACAGCTCAACAAGTTATAATTATATTGAAAAAAAGATTGGTGCTTTGAAAAGGATAACTCTTCATTAAAACTCAATTTTACGGATTACCTCGCGATTTACTTACATTTAATTTAAAACCTGTCGTTTCGAACACTTTACAGTAAAATTGTGTTTTGATGAGTTCAACAATTCGCGTAAACGTAAGAAACAAATATGTGACCCAGGATCATTCTTAGCAAAAACAAATCTTGAAAAATTCGTGGTAATAGTAAATATGTCATCGCAGACAAAATCGCAGGGAATCGCTAGTAAGGAAAAGTCAAAGTCAAAATTATCACTTATAATTTATTCGTTTTGGACATAAAATCCCACATAGGAACGTCAAAAAGTATAAAAACTATTGATCTGTGCATTTACAAAGGCCAACGTTAATTCATTTTTAATTTTATTACATCGTTGACGTGTTTGAAACGATAAGCTGTGATCTTTTTGTAAATATCAAGAGTATATTTATCCTTTTTAGGAGTTCCGTACCCTCTTGAGGTTGCCAATATCGGGAAAAGTTCTTGAACAAGTTTATCATATCCGGTTGAAAGGTTAACAACTCACTGATGTGTCACAATTATTAAAATTCTTTAAAGGTACAAAACATTGAAGTACTCAGTACAATAATGATTCCCATACAAGTTGTTAACACTTATTTATTATGACATCATTCAAAAATAATTTCAAGGTTTTACATCTCGAAATCAACAGTCTACTACGAGTATAATAGTCAATTCATTAGGTAACTATCAAATATTTTAATTGACGCTCAGTTAAAATAGTCAATTATATCAATTATATATACAAGATACGCCATCTTGTCATATGTCTGACTATTATACGATGTGTGAAGAATTGCGTTTTGACAGAAAAAGTTTTTAGAACTCATTCGCTTGCTTTTTACCTATTAAAGGAGTTTTAATCTTTCATATAATCCTATCATTATCTTATCATCCTAGAAGTAATATAAAGTCGTGCATTTAATAAAAAACCAAAGAAAATTCCGTAACCTTATACTCGTAGTATTTCTATCAATGTGTACTTTGAGAGGGACATGTCATGAGTTTTATTGAAAAACTGAACAACCATGCATATGGTACTTTTAATGTACCTCTATTTGACGACCACACTGGTTTAACAAACCGTCGATAAATCTTAAAAACCAGACCATATTGTGACTGTGTTAATTTTTATTTGTTTTTTAATTATTTTTAATTACAATTCCGACCTACCCAGGTCAAAGTCCTTACTTAGATCAGATAAAACGCCATGTTTTCGTTTTTTATTCACAAACTAGTCCCCAGCAACGCAATCTTGCTAGTCTAACTAGTTTTGAGTTGCAAAAACGAGCTTAAGCAGTCATATCCTAGAACGCGTAATTTAACATGGTTTAATTAAATGTTAGAGAAGAAAAACCTTAGATAACATAATTAAAAATAAAATAAATAAGTTAAATACAGGAACCTTGCACAATCAGGCGACTGAATGTGTAACCATAATCCAAACTGATCAGGTTCCCCTGTAAACAGGGTCGCGGAGGTCAGATGGCAGTCGCTCCACTGTATTATCTGCCACATCCTGGATCATGGCCAGCGGACCCTGGGCCCTCGCGTGCGAGTGCACAGCCGGGATAACACTGGGATGATGATGACAGGTTGTAAAATATAGACACTGCTTGTATCATAGAGGGTTTCCAGTCAATGAAGACCAATGATGTAACTTCGATTGGCCACATCACGTCGTACTATACCTTCATCAACTTATTTTTTTTTACAATTATTTTTATAACTTCAGCAATTATTTAGTGAAATCGAACGCCGGCTCACTTGCGTAGCAAGCACTTAAAAAATTCGTCGATGACTTACGTCCTCCTTAGCTCAGTTGGTTAGAGCATTCGCCCGGATACCGAAGGGACGTAGGTTCGAGTCCCACTGAATGACACAGTCGATAAATTTTTGTAAGCAAATTTTAATATTATTTTGTTTTATGTAAAAGTCCTACATTTTTATGATTAGAAAGGAATAAATAAAATTGACCGGTGTGACGACCGTATTTAGTCATTTAATGACCTCGTAAAGCTTCACGGAACCCTAAAAATCTACCGATTAGCATTCAGATAGGATCTGTCTATAAATAAGTCTTAAAGCTTCTAAGAACTGCTTAGGTTTCAAACGGGGACCGGTTTATACATAAATAGACAGGCCCGAGCATGTTGTATAGAAGATATGGTGGATGTGCAAATATAAGGATGTGTGCACACTTTAGGTCACACCAAAGGTATTTATTTAGGCTTAGAGGTAAGCTGAAAACAACTAGCTCTACATAGTTGGACGACCGTCTTGGTGTAGTGGTTCCCGCCCTGGACTCCTAAACCAGGCGGTTGCGGGTTCGAATTCCACAAGGGGCAAATGTTTGTGTGATGAGCACGAGCATTAGTACTAAGTCATGGATGTTTATAAACGTGTATTAGTATGTCTATCCGTTATCCTAGTCGCCATAGCACAAGCTCACGCTTAGTTTGGGGCTAGGTAATTGGTGTGTTTGTTAAAACAATTTATTATTAGATTGACTGCCTCGTTGGTCTAGTGGCCAGCACGCTGGTAGACTTTGAGATCCACGATATCCCGGGTTTAAATCCCAAATTCGTATCTGGGTTTTTCTGTCTTGAAATAACTCAGACACAGCTCCAGAATCAGGAAGTTGGTGGTGTTAACACCCCCGCGCCTCGGAAAGCACGTTAAGCCATTAGTCCTGCGCCTGATCTCTCTCCAATCATGTCGGACTGAGTGAGAGTGAGAATGAGAGTGGACTTGTATATTGTGCACTAAGTAATAACTAAAGTCTAATGAGATTTACTGTAATCGAAATTAGGTTAAATGGACATTATTATAAGTATGAGAAGGCAAATTTTAAATTATTGACAGATAGATGATATGGCATAGTAAAGACAACCGTTTCAAATAAGCCTACTTACCTTTATTTAAGTGTTAGTATAGCCACAGATATTATAATACATCTGGAGCTCAATCAATTGTTAAAGCAGTGGCAAATTAATATTAGTAATAAGTGCTGAATGACGTGTGACGAATGCAATATCATAGAGGATGTGTATCACGTTATGATGGAGTGTAACAGAAACGAGGCTGAGAGATTTCAATTCTTACATGAGATCAACTATACGAACGAAATTGGTATTTGTAATAGTATTTTGTCTAGCCCGTTTTCTGATAAAGCAATAAAGTTATGTTGTACAAAGAGCATTAAATAGGCGAAACATTGTTAATTAGGCTAAGTTCACACTTACTCACGCACTATGAGGGTGGCATTTTCTTTTAGAAAAACCCCTCCTTAAAATAAATTGAAAAAAAAAAGAAGTGTGGAACGCGCCTAAATGCATTTGCCTGCAGATATAAATAATCTGACATCTGCTCAGAGAGCAATAAACACTGAAATTCGCTGTTAAGACTATTATTTCTGCTTATAAGGACAAACTGACTTGCTGATAATCGGAAACTTGTAAGTGGAGGGAGGGGGTACAAATAAATGAATGAAGTACCTGAGCAGTCACCTTGTCGTGTCTCACTGACCTTAGTAAACCTAGTAAGATGAATTGCAATCACATGTTATAAGGGTGTTTGGTGCATCGTTTGCCAAATTGATATGGTGGATAAGGGGGCCACACAATAAATAAACTTGTATCTAATTTTAGCGCAAAACTTTTGTGTCCGCGAAAGAAAGTTCCTAAATTAGGAGCTAACTAATTATAATTAAAATTCCTGATCTATTTTGATAAAGATGTATATTGTACAATTAGAGGCGTCCAAATTATGTCATTACTTAAATATTACTTATCGTGAATCACTGAGAAAGTGTTCTAGAAAGTGACTTTAAAAATGTACTTTTAAAGGGACCGGTAAGACGAAGTCATTAAAGTCCATTATTGCTCGCATTCAAGTTCAACAATTGAAATTAACATAACAATGTTATGACATAACCGTCGCGCGATTTTCGACTATGTTGTAAGTTGTGGTGTTTAAGTGATCTTCAAATGTTTTGGTCATAACCATCCCAGTAATTTTCTAACGCCTTACGATATTAGGATAACGAATTGTATAGTGTTTTTTTAGTATGAAGTTGACAGATTGTCAATGTTAGATACTAAAGCACAATTGCGGAATTCCGGATTAGCTGATCCGGCTTCCGAACTTGTTCAAGGCCTATTATTTGAGTTAAAAGCCAATTAATAACGATAATTGTTTTTACCTCTACCTTACTTAGTGATTTCTTAAATGGTTCTGATTTAAAATTATTAGGAAACTTATTTGTCAAAATATCTCAAATGATATTGAACTCCATCCCCGTTATTACAAAAACTTAGTACTGGGTTTAGCCAGGACTAAGCTATTAGCTAGCCAATTAGAAAAGAGTTTCTCTATTAGGTTATGCCACGAATGTGTCATTCATTCCTCTGTTGTCGGCTAATATTTAGACCTAGTTTACACCTGGCCTATTTTTTTTGTAATAAGCTCGTATGTGATCATTTACGACATTGAATTAATTCGATGTCGATCACATACGGCCTTATTACAAAAAAATCGGTTGCAGAAATTTGACAGATTAGGGTAGGTTGATGTGTGGCTCACTGTGCATAGTTTAATGAATTTAAATTAACCTACGAAAACAAAACGCATAATAAAACGCTCACTACATCTCAGTGCGTATCGTTTTATACAAAAAACATAGCTTTACGTAACTGCGTGTGAAAGTGATTCAAATATTTTTTTTTGCAAATATAACCTCTATTCTTCGGTGATAAAAACCTTTTCAGAACGTTTTCAAGTTTATTTTTAGTGGTATACAAGAATTACCGCATATTTAGGTACCTACCTATTTATTTTTCCTGTATAACTTAAGTTAGGAAGGGTATTGAGCTCGATTTCAAAGTCTTACAATCTTAAGACTAATTTTAAATTCAGTCTATTCCTTTCTGTGCTCAACAGACGAAAAGAGACAGACTATTACATAACAGAATCAATAAACAAAAGTAGGGATGCTATTTGATGACGACTAAAGTTTAACTTGTCTTGAAGGAGGCATGTTAGGCCCCATAAGTATGTATGTGCCAATATTATTGTTTTTATTTTATTTTGACGTTCATCATGAGTGTCATTTTCTGTGCTTAATTGAACAAATTATTTTTGACTTTGACTTAAACGAAAACACGCAATAACTTTTTAAAAATACATGAAAAATCGCATAATTTCATTTGCCGTTTCTTAATTATTGTTGTCTTTCTCTTTTCGTTTGATTAGCACAGATAAAAATAAACTGAACTCAAAATTAGTCTTAGTTTTGACATTAGAATCAAACCCATAATAATTAAAGCTACCCTTAAAACATAGACACAATTATTATCTGGGCAAATGTTTGTGTGATGAGCACGAGCATTTGTACCTCATGGATGTTTATCCGTTATCCTAGTCGCCATAGCACAAGCTCACGCTTAGTTTGGGGCTAGGTAATTGGTTTTATATTTTATCAGACTTTATGGGGACACTTTCATGGAACAATCTGTTTTCTAATACACTGACTTTACATTCAGCCAGTGCAACCTGGATTATTCCTGGAACGATACATAAGCAGGTAGGATCGGCAAGTCGTGACAGCTCGAAAGACAAGAAGAGAATCTTAATAGTGTTTGCTAAGAAGGCTGCAACAAAATGTTGACATAAGGCTTAGATCATACATAATATCTATCTTGGGTTAATCTATACTGACAGCTACATGATAAAGTTTATTAGACTGCCTCGTTGGTCTAGTGGTCAGCACGCTGGGTACTATCCACGAGGTCCCGGGTTCGAATCCCGGGTTGGGCCGAGAGTGTTTGGGTTTTTCTGTCTTGAGATTACTCAGACACAGCTCCGAAGTCAAGAAGTTGGTGGTGTTAACACCCCCGTGCCTCGGAAAGCACGTTAAGCCGTTGGTCCTTGCGCCTGATCTCTCTACAGTCATGTCGGACTGCCGTCTCACCGAATTATGAGGGTGAAGGAACAGAGAGTGCACCTATGTACTGCGCACACACTTGTGCACTATAATATGTCCTGCGCAGTTGGCTAATCTCTGTTGAAATAGGCCGCCGTAGTCAAAATCGGCTAGGAGGACATTATTATTCAAGTTTAGTTTAGTTGGTCTTTTTCCGCACTTACTGCCGCACTCAGAGACGTCATTTTTAATTTATAATTAAGTCTATAGAAAAAGACGGCATGAAGGATTAACTTTGATTGACGTCTGGGTGCGGCAGTTACCCGCTTTAATTGGGCCATTGTGTGTATTCTTCTACTCCAACTAACCAAGGCTTTCCCAAAAAGCTAGTAGCTTCCCTAGGTAGCTACGGGAAATTCCCAAGTCCATCTTTGACAACATTAGGGGTACTTTAAATCCAATTTTGTGTACCTAGGTATATATATATATATATATATTGTCGCCTAAACTTCAATGCTATAAAACATCATGTGTGGTTGATAAAAATACTGTCACTTCATGTGACAGTTAGTGACATGTGTGTGATTCGTTTTTGTATGGCGCAGTGAATCCTTTTTTATTTGTAAACTGTAAGCAACATTGTCTGCAAATATCCCATACAAACTGCTATCCCCCATTTTACCCTTCACCCCTTTCTTTTTACCCCTTAAAGGTTGAATATCCAAAAATTCTGAAAAACGTCATTCCTAACTTCTAACCAAATAGCTAAATACCAAATTTTATCCATGTAGCTTCAAAACGTTCCATACAAACTCCCATTTTTCACCCCCGTAAGGGGTGAATTTTCCAAAAAAACATTTCTCAGTGCTCACCTACACTATAAAAGTAAGCATTTAATTATTTTTAACTTCAGCTTGCACCGTAACCCCCTTCTGTTATCACTAGTGTTCTCCTTTACCCAAAGGTTGTCTGGAAGGGATCGCTACCAGCGATAAGACCGCCTAATTGTACCTACTAACATGGTTATCTTTTATAATATGTTTGTAAAGTGTTTTCTGGTTGCAATAAAGAGTATCTATCTATCTATCTATCATGGTGCAAATTTCAACCGTAATTAAGCTTCTAATCGTAGTATATTGGGCTGTGCTGTGCGTTGATATGTCAGTCAGTCATTAATTCAGTTTTCATTTTTATATATTTAGGTTATTTATCTAAGACAAAAAAAAATATTTAAACGCTGTCCTTCACAAGGGACGTAATGTATTTTTATTTTCAATAAATGTTTTATTTTTTTATTTGAGTAAGTAGGTATTTTCTTTTTGAAACGAATCGCCACCATCGACTTTTCCAAGTCAGCTAGGAGGAAAACCGCCTATTCTAGCAACTGAATGCGGCCTAACCTACATACTGAGCCAGTCCGCGACTGGCATCTCAATCTCCTTGTGACGTCAAATCAGCCGGTACCACGACATCGTTACTCATCGGCTACAATTGCTGTCAAACGTGGTCACAAAATAAGTACTAGTACTCCGTACAAAAGTATGACTTTGCAATGAAATTCAAAGAAATATCTACTCAATGTTGTTAACGATATGGTGTAATTCAGTTCGCCTCTGACTCAAGCACATTTTCGTGCAGACACCTACAGAAATACATTGCAAGATAATTTCATTCTTATAACTCTGGAATATGATTCATAATATACTAAACCTATTCAGTGACGTACTATAACGCAACGCGATAGGGTTGACTGCCACAAGAAGCTACTTACGCCATCTAGCGCATCTTTCTAGGACTTTATTCACGCTTGTCCAACCAGCAACCTAGTGCGCACCGCCAGTGAATAAAACGCGGGAGCGTGTCGCTGCCGGCTAGCGACACCCAACTTGTTTAGTCCTTTACCAAGGGGTCGCCACGCGTAGGTACGTTTTTGCTACCTACGCGGGAAGATACACAGGCCTGACGTGGTTAAAATTTTCATGTGCAATTTTATCTTAAATCATAATAAATCGATCAATCAATCTAACCCGACATATTTCTTGACTCAATTTTAAATTGATTCTCTTTCCCTGGTGACGAAACAAATAATGATATGTCTATGTTTTAAGGCTAGCTTAAATTACTGTGGGTTAGAATTCAATGTACGGGATCAAAGACTAATTTTGAGTTCAGTTTATTTCTATCTGTGCTAACCAAACAAAAAGAGACAGACTACAATAATTTTAAAACGTCAAACTAAACGGCTGCTGTCAGTTGCTAAAAAAAATAAAAGAATCCATAGACAATTTAGTGGGGATATCAAACGATGACGAATAAAACTGAAAACTGCAAAAATATATAAAATGTAAAAAATATGTCTTAAGTTTGACCTTTAAAAAGGACATGTGAAAGATTTAGTGGAAAGTAAGAAGTGGCAAAAAGGAAATTATTATTACCGCCAAAAAACAACGTAGATGAACCTCAGTATTTACGTCAAAATCTTCGCGACCCCCGATGGCAGAGTTTTTAGTAAAACTATTATTCGTCTTTGAGTTTTAAGCTCAGTCAAAATTGCCTATGCAATTGACCTATTCGTAAAGTCAATCTGTTCGTTACGTCAACGCTAGGTGCATTGCTATTGGCTAACATAGTACAGGTATAGTTTGCGTATAGTAATCAGCTGTTTGCATTCCCATCACGTATGGCGGACCTCGAATACCTCAGGGTTACGAACTTTGAGTCTTCATACACACCTAGGGTTGCCAGGTGAGTCGCGAAAAAATACAACTCCAAACTGGCGCCCGTATATAAGATGCAGACAGCGAGCGAGGAGCGCGACAGGTTTGGGATTTTATATGTCTAATTTTGTAGGTGCTTGTGACCAGTAGTACCGACTTTCCTCAAAATACTAACCATTGTTCTGTCCGGTATGACCTTTTTTTACCTGTCCCGCCTCAAAAATACCGGACTGTACGCTTAAATACCCGACATCTGGCAGCCCTATTCGCACCACCACAAATCAAACGGGATATAATTGAATAAAACACTGACTTTTACATATAGATTGTACTAACACGGTCTTTTTCCTCATATGACATCTCTGATAGAATAAAAGCCAAGTATTCTCAACTATCGTCGACGGGTGGCTAAACTTACTTGCTTAGTTGGTTTCACTTTTTCTTATTCCATTTTTATTTTCATTTCTACTATTTTAAGTTATATTAAATAATAATAGTTACTTAAATTTCATTAAGTTGCACTACGCTTCGAAAATGTAAGCACGTTATGTACACTATTATTGGATTGCCGTTTGATTTAGAATTTAGAAATCTAAGTATTAGCAAATTAAGACAGCATTCTGTTTGTGTACTTTTACAAATAAAATAAAAAATAAACAAACATAAAATATTGATTTAATAATAGCTTGATAGATCGGCTAGGCTAGACAGGACTTAATAAAAGATCATCTGCTAGGCTAGACAGGACTTAATAAAAGATCATTTACTATATTGATCAATTTTGCAATGAAGATTATGTTAGATAGAAGAAATTGGGGATGGAAGTTTCCGGTACTTGAAATGGTAACAAAAAATCGTAAAACCGCTATTAAACTGCTATTCTTAATTATAAAGGTATAAAGCATTTTACAAATTATTTAAAACAAATTGTTTATTATACTGTTTTGAACTTTCATGGTCACTATCATTACAATAGTGTATTCCGTGATCATGGCGCTTGCAACAGCGCCGAAATATTGGAAACTCGAAAATAAAAAGGCACATGGTAGCAATCCCGTAAATAACTATTCCAAAATTTGTTTATATACAAGAGTAATACAAGTGCTGTTTGATTCCTTAAATAAAAAAAAACACTGTTTTAAAAATGTAGGTATAGCCTGATGAGCTGGCCATTGCATTTACTGTCGAAATAAAACATAATAATATTCATTGAACGTCACCATTAGATACTCTTAAAGTTAAATTAAGATTATTTATCTTATGTTCTGCATGAATTTATTATGATTTATGTGATATGAATACTAAACATTATCTACTTAGAACTCTACTACAAACTGAGTTAAGCTAGTTTTGTTTCTTCTGGATACAATTAGCGCCTTATGATTTTCAAGGTGTCGCCATCTTTGAGGTCCTGGATTTAATCCCCGCTTGGGTCAATATCTTAAATCATAGAAATAAGATATGAAAGGCGGGACATTTGTTCCCACACATAAATAAACCGCATTTTTACTTTTTAACAAACACAACAATTACCTAGCGCCAAACTAAGTGTGAGCTTGCCCTATGGCGACTAGGATAACGGATAGACACTTATATAAAACGTTTAAAAACTCCCATGGCTTAGGTATAAATGCTCGTGCTCATCACACACACATTTCGAACCTTAGGACCCAATCCGAATGGCAATCTTCCTGGAGCGAACTTCGCTATCGCCAACGAAATGTTGACTTACCTTTTTGGTATACTATCCTAAATTTATAAGTTCTTTATTTTATTTTTGTTATTATTTTCGTCAGTTGTTAATTTGTTTTTTCTTTACTTTGTCTGTTGTGCCAAATAAATGTTTCTATTCTATTCTATTCTATTCTATTCTAAATGTCAAAATATGTATGCAAAAGTTACGTGATATTTTGATGGCTTATGACAGTTTCATACATTTTGTAGTCCGGAGCGCGAACCACTACACCAAGACGATCAATGTATTTAGGCAGATTCGTATCAATAGTAGTATGAAACCGCTCTTGTTAGCCAAGATTAACCTTGTAGCAGTCACTTAGTAAACCGAGCGAACTATGGAAATATCCATAAGCCTGTCTTGAAGTGGTCCAAGGCTGATCTGAGATTGCAAACGGTAATCTTGTAATAAGCAAAGACGGCCGTTTCGCAAACTCTCTCTTGCGTATGCAAAAAGTTTTTAGTGACCGCTACGCAACGCGACCACAGAATAAATATTATTAATATATTTAATAAAACCTTTAATTTTCTTGTGTGACGTCACAAAGCTTAGTTCTCCTCCTCCCTCCCAATGTCGCCTAATGTCACATGTGTCAAAACTCCTCCCTTCTCTTTCCTCCCTCTTTTAAGGATGACGTGATCCTTATGTTGATCACATAGAGTTCCATATCATTTGAGATATTTTGACAGGTTTCAGAAGTTTGATGCGAGACCCACAGTACATAATCTACACTAATATTATAAAGAGGAAAGATTTGGTTGTTTGTATTGAATAGGCTCCGAAACTACTGGACCAATTAAAATCAAATTTAGTACAAAGATAGTTTAAGACTTTGGAAGGAACATAGGCTACCTTTTGTCGCAATATAAAATCATCAAGGGGGTGAAATTGGGGCTGAAAGTTTGTATGGAAAATCCGACTTCTGGCGCGGGTGAAGTCGCGGGGAACTGCTAGTACTTAATAACTTTTTAGTTCACGACTGCCTCGTTGGTCTAGTGGACAGCACGCTGGGTACTATCTACGAGGTCGGGCTGAGAGTGTTGGATTTTTCTGTCTTGAAATAACTCAGACATAGCTCCGGAGACAGGAAGTTGCCGCGGAAAGCACGCTAAGCCGTTGGTCCTGCGCCTGATCCCTCTACGGTCATGTCGGACTGCCGTCTCACCGAACAATGAGAGTGAAGGAACAGAGAGTGTACCTGTGTATTGCGCACACACTTGTGCACTATAATATGTCCCACGCTTAATCTCTGTTGAGATAGGCCGCCGTAGTCGAAATTCGGCTAGGAGGACATTATTATTATAAGTTCACGAGGTCAACAGTCTCAAGTGTTTCGCTGAAGACTCCCCACGGATTTGCCAATAGAAAAGGAGCCTTTTATCGTGAATCAAGGCCAGCTCCAAGCCGAACGAACAGCCACTTTCGCTAAAAACTAAATATTTAAATCGATTGTCACACTGACTTACTGGTCAATGACGTATCGGCTGACGTAGAATTTGATGAGGAATGATATTTGAGTTAGGTTAGGGCTTATTTCACCACCTCTGAGTAAGTTTTCAGTAGCTTACATAATGGATTGTTTGACATATTTCTTATGGGAAATATGTCAATTTACCTTTTAAGTAAGCTACTTACAGCTTAATCAGGGGTGGTGAAATAGGCTTTTACTGTAATTAACGTATAAAAACTAAATGGTAAAGTTAGCATAATACTCACATCAACACTGTCTAGGGATATACAAAACATAGTATTATTATATCCAAAATATCCCTAAACAGTGTTGATTAGTATTATAGATTCCAATGCTGGGCAAAGGCCTCACCTCAACTATGAGGAGGTACGTACGAGCCATACTCCACCACGCGGGCTCAGTGCGGATTGGTGGAGAGGTGTCTGTAAGGCAAGTAACTTGCAACTTTACTGTCAGATGTTATCAAGCCGCCCTAGGGCCTCTGATTAGGCTTAACGACTAATATCCACAGATATTAGCCGGGACTAACTGCTTAAAATGCCTTCCGGAGCACGGAGATGCTTTTCATGGACGTCACTTAGATGGTCGGTAGATATAGTCCCTCCAATCAAGAGCGCGCCGTAATGTTCAGAAGTCTTTTTTTACATTTACTTTAAATCATCTTGTTAAAATTGATAGTGCTCCTACGTTATTTGACGTTTCTTTTTTCTAAAAAGATGCTGTGCTATTTTTCTAAAAGGTAGGAGGAGGAAGGGGGAAACGTTTGAGGGGTAAACCTTTTCTCTAGCTAAGTAAAAGAGGTAACAGATCAAAAAGGTTAGGAAACATTGTACTTCTGGGCTAACAAGGTTTTCAATAAGATTTAATTGACTCTTAGAAAAAGTATTTTTAACTTAATGATGTTCTCTTGACGTCAATAATAGAACTGGTTTTAAAATATACTTGCAATACCACTCTGAATGGTAGGCAATAAAAACAATTCACTTTTATTTTTGTTTCGATCTTTATTTTTATTGGTTCGGTAATTATCATGTTGTTGCTATACTCACGTTGTAAGTTAAGTGGTTTTTACACTAATTATTAAAAACCAGCAGTTCCCCGCGACTTCGCCCACGCTGAACGCCACGTCGGATTTTCCATACAAACTTTCATCCCCCATTTTACCCCCTGATGATTTTATATCGCGTCAATAAGTAGCCTATGTCCTTCTCAGGGTCTCAAACTATCTCTATACCAAATTTAATTCGAATCGGTCCCGTAGTTTCGGAGCTTATTCAATACAAACAAACAATAAAATCTTTCCTCTTTATAATATTAGTGTAAATAAAATAATTAAGCTTTTCTTAGAAACACTGTTTACACTTCATATAAGAATTTATTAAGGAAGTGGTGTGGTCAAGTATAGGTATAAATCACTAAACATTATAAAATAAAGCACCTCGCCGCGTCTGTCTGTATGTTATGTACTTATCTTCGCGACGATCTCATTTACGGTTCTTATTTACAAACAGACCGATTTCTAAAAAAAACCGGCCAAGTGCGAGTTGGACTCGCGCGCGAAGGGTTCCGTACCATTAACTTAAAACATTAGACAGTATAGGCAAAAAAAGTATATATTTTTATTTTATTTATAATTTCAAAAGTATTCATCACAGGAAACCCGAAATAATTTTAAATAGGAGTTCCCGAGGCTGTTTCTTTACGTGAGTGATTTGGAGTTTATAGGTCCAAGACTTTAGAAATTACAGGGGGGGGACACCGTGTAAACGACTTCGGCGGGCTATATCTCGCAAATGGTAAAGCTGATAAAAAAGTGTTTTATGGAAACCCTATCTTATTTTCATAGTCCTTTTCCACGATACCCCACACTAGGGGGTGCACTCAAAAAAATAATTCACCCCCCCCTTTACATGTATGGGGAGGTGCCCCAAAAAGGGGTAATTTAAATTTTTTGTATTTTTAAAAATGAGATCTATATGTGAAGTATCCTCGAACCAAGTTACATGCAAATATCAGTCCCTATAATTTAAAAACATCAAATAAGAAGTCGAAAGTAAGAATTCGAATCACTTAATGATTCGAATTCTTACGTACTAACAATATTTTCGTGTTTTCGTCTAACTTTAGTCGTCATCGAATGAAGTCTCTGCATTCTCTAATTTCCTTAGCAACTGACAGCTGTTTAGTCTGACGTTTCTAAATTATTATAGTCCGTCGCTTTTCGTTTGTTTGGCAAAGAAAGAGAGAGACTGAACTTGTATTTAATCATATACAGGGCAAATTGGATCTAAGACCAATGTCTGTTAAAGATAAAATCAAGATCAACTTCACCACTTTACCTTAAAAAAACAAACCCGAAACTTAACAACTTCGGTGCGGTCGTCAGAAAGTGACCTAATTATCCCCCCTCCCCCCACTCGTGTTATGGCATTGAGCGCCGGAAGAGTTGACCAACACAGGAACCGAACTCGAACCGACACTTATTGGGAAATGGCGCGTGCAGCAATTATGCTACTGTGATGCGCGTGAGTCGATAAGAGTATCGATATTCTTTTAGGAGAAAGAAAATCGTGGACATGACTCGTGACTTGGTAGTCGAATTATGAATTGGGAATATTACTTACGTGTTATTCCAAACTGAAGATTTTTTTTTTACATTGTTCCAACAAACACACCAATTACCTAGCCTCATACTAAGCGTGAGCTTGTGCTATGGTGACTAGGATAACGGATAGACATACTTAAATACTTTTATAAACATCCATGACTTAGGTACAAATGCTCGTGCTCGTCACACAAACATTTGCCCCTTGCGGGATTCGAACCCGCAACCGCCTGGTTTAGAAGCCCGTGGCGCGAACCACTACACTAAGACGGTCGTCATTCCACAAAATCCATATTATACTAATATTATAGTTGTCTGTTAATTATCCCTTCATGAATATGACGCTGAATAGATTTAGTGATATTTAGTTTAGAGATATTTTGAGACTGGAAAGGACACGGGCTACTTTTTGTTACGATATAAAACATTATGAGGGTGGAATGGGGGATAAAAGATAACATGGGAAAACCTTTTTGTGCGCAGGGCAGGATTTCAATCCACAACCTTTGGCTAACCGAGCTAAGCTCTTACCAACTGAACTACCGTGCAGTCTATCCACCCGTGCAAAATTCCTGGACGCAGTTCCGTATTGAAATAAAAGTAACCAGGAATTTCAAACGGATGGACAGACTGCACGGTAGCTCAGTTGGTAAGAGAGTTGGCCCGGTTAGCAATTAATTTAGCTGGAGCACTTAAATGAAATCAGATCATTTTATCGACAACGCATGAGTTCAAAAGTGACCAGGAATTTCGCACGGCTGGATAGACTGCACGGTAGCTCAGTTGGTAAGAGCAGAAAAGAATCATGTCAGAATGTTTATCGACAACGCTCGAGGCGCATCACTACGACACTGCACTATGGCATTAGCTATATTTTCCGGTTCATAGAGGATCCCCGCTTCCCAGTCGCTGTCGTAAGTGTTCTAGTCTTGCGAAACTGACGATGCACGGTAGGATCAGCTGCAGAACCCTTATTCATAAACGTCGGAAACTGGAGATTTCGAATCCGAGAGGCAGGTTTCCGAAGACGTCAAAAATGCAATTCTCAAACATTGGAGACTTTGACGTTTCCATAAGGCACAAATGACATTAGCTTTTGAATACTCCGTTCGGAAAGAATGTTTGACATTGGAATCCGGAAAGGATTTCGGCACGGAAACTTTCCGAGTGTTTGTGAATGAGAGTGCAGTTCTTGTGGACAGCGCTAGCCAACGTTTTGGTTGATCCAACCTTTAAGAACTAAGTGAATAGCCTGTTACTAGTCAAATATGTGTAACCCATCGCTTACCATCAGGTGAGAAAAAAAAACCTAAGTACCTAAGTACCAGTTCTCCCTCATTTTCACCTCCTTCCCCCCCCCCCCCCTCAAGAGGTTTTATATCGCGGCAAAAAGTGTAGCCTATGTCTTTACCAAGATCTCAAACTATCTCTGTACCAAATTTCATTCAAATCGGTCCAGTAGTTTAGGCGAGAGTAACATAGAGACATAGTTTCTATCGCATTTATAGTTGAGTATAAGAGAGTCTCTACGTAAGTATCCCGTCTCTTTACTTAAGTATCCCGTATTAGTAACTACCTATTGTTCGCCATATTGTAAAGTACCCATCCGAGAATCGAATCAAGGACCTCAATTACCTACCAGGCTCAACGACTTCAACGTTAACCACTAGACCACAAGACATTTTTTATTTCATGCAAGAGCATAAACATTGAGAAACATTGCCGCACTCCGTTTACACTAAAGGTCAAATATGAGGAAGCGTTGCGTTGCGTTGGAGCTACATATTACTAAAGTGTTGTAATTTGTAATTTTCAAGTGTAATTACAGTTTAGTATGCACGTGAGGATTTAAACTGGTCACGTTTGGGGTTAAGCAACGTTAGGTGTGGTGGTTGGTGGATGGGTGACCATTTGTCGATGTGGAGCCCGGAGTACTTAAGCTTAGGCTTTCTATTACACATTGGTATTGACCTAAAAACATCATAAAAGGTTCATCATTCAAGCATCTATAGACCCACAGGGGGCATTTGGGCAAGAAGCTGGTTAAAATATCATCTTAGCGACATCCCGGTTGTGTACTTGCGCGCCACAGCGAGGGCCAAGGGACCGCTTTGGACCATAAACTAGGATATGGCAGGTAATGTAAATAACAGAGGAGCGACGTCAGACCCCTACGACACTGAGTTCCCCTGTTAAGAAGTTCTGCATATTCTGTATCTATGTCTGCATTCGCAAAGATAGAGACAGTAGCTTTTTTATTTTAAATGGGTTTGCTCTTGACCCTACCTACACTAATCCAGATGTGGCGTAGACAGAGTCGACGGTGTAGCGAGCTCACCCAGAAGGTTCTGGCACTCCCACTTACCGACGGAACACAGCAAGCTGCTTGGCACCGGCCGGGCTCCGGTGGAAGGGTGGTAGCTACCAGGTGGCACATAACGGAGCCTGCCACCGCTGATAGGATCGTTCAGCGGCCATCACAAACTGGAGTTTGTGTTGTCGTTGCTCAGGGTGGACTAATAGGAGGCAGTTCCTTCACCACCCCGCTTGCTAACTTACTAGCAATAGATTGCTGCTATCCTGGCGTGAAGAACTAGCCTCGACTTTAGTAGGCTTTTCTCATAGTTCAAGGGGTTTGGTTGGATAAAATATTACTTATATTTTGTCAGCATCATTATGAACTGTCAAAAAGTGTTACATCACCATTAGTTCCACTTTCTGCCATTGTTAGATATTTATCAGACTGTGACTTAAGACCATTTATCTTAATATCATGTTTCTGGCGATGGATATTAGATTTAAAATGCCTGTGGGAATTCTTTCACAGAGATTTTTTATTTGTTTTAACAAACACTCCAATTACCTAGCCCTAAACTAAGCGTGTGGTACGGCGACTAAAATAACGGATAGGTATATACCTACGTTTGTTATATAAACATCCATAAATTAAGTACAAATGCTCGTGCTCATCACACAAACATTTGCCCCTTGCGCGGAATTCGAACCTTCTGGTTTTGTAGTCCGAAGCGCGAACCACTACACCACAATGGTCGCCAAAATAATTAAAACAGTATTCGATCAATCTCATTAATTAGCCTACTTCCCAGGAGACAGAGTGCACACACAAGTGTGTGGCAAGACACAGTGCACTCTCTGTTCTTTCACTCTCATACACATGACCGTAGAAAGATCAGGCGCAGGACCTACGGCTTAACGTGCTTTCCGAGGCACGGGGGTGTTAACACCACCAACTACATGCTGCTTCTAAATTCAGACCAGCTTATTGAGCAATCAAGACAGAATATCTGAGAAATTATCTTTTACCTACCCGACCTGAGATTCGAACACGTACTTTGACCGATATGGACTTCCGATATGGACTTTATAATTATTATTTATAATTTAAGCAATTTCTTTACAAAAATTATCGACTAACGTCCTCCGTAGCTCAGTTGGAAGAGCATTCGCCCGGATAGCGAATGGTCGTGGGTTCATGTCGAACCGAATGACACGGTCGATTGATTTTGTGTCCAAAACAAATTTACTTGGACAACGAAATCGAAAGCTCAACTGTGAGATTTGTTAAGTCTTTGTTATTGTGTTATGAACTTCTTTATTTCTAAACGCTAACTCAAACGCTAGTACCGTTTGTAAATGGAGTAAATACTATTTTATTTATTAAAAGAAAATAAACACTAAATCAAATACTTAATCAAAAATAAACCCGAGTCCTTGAGGCAAGGAGGCGAGGATGCTGGCTGCGTTACCGCGTTGAATAGCTATACTTATATCCTTTGAGCGAGGAACGAGCCAGCTTTACTATTTGCCAAAACAGTATTTAATTTAGGTGCAATTTTTCTAAAAAGTAATTAAGCGGATGGTCCCCACGGTCCAAAAGTTATGAACTGAACTGAAATGAAATATATTTATTTGCACTTGAAGAGGGTACATTTTAGGTCTTTATGTTTCTCTTCTTCAGCTAACTAATGTTGCATGCAAATATTATGTTTAAGGTAATGGTAGTACAAAGCAGATATTATTATTATTTTTTTAAATAATGTTATATATAAAATTTCAAATATGAATTGATAATATCAATGAATCTAAACAAAATCCGGAAGCTTTTATGCAATTTTCAAGCAATTTCATTTTATTACATTATAAAAATTATACAAGTAATCTCAACAAAGTGAGCGGATCTCTTTTGTTCTAGGCCATATCTGTCTACAGGTTGTTTATAAAAAAACAATCATTGTTTTTATAATTTAAGCAATTTCTTTGCAAGTTTTCTATCATAATATTATACAGAGAAAATATTTGTTTGTTTGTTTATTTGCATCGAATAGGCTCCGAAACTACTAGACCGAATCAAATGACATTTGGCACCGAGATAGTGTGAGACACTGGGAAGGACATAGGCTACTTTTTGTCGCGATATAAAATCATCAGGGGGGTGAAATGGGGGATGAAAATTTGTATGGAAAATCCGATTTTTGGCGCGGGCGAAGTCGCGGGGAACTGCTAGTACGAATTAGAATCATAGACCGTCAAATAACGTGATTTTTTTTTTTAAAATAGAGCAGAAAATGCCCCTTATAAACGTCAATATAACCAAATACTGGCACATATAGGTAAGACATGTCTCCTTAGGTTATTTGTAGGTACACATGCAAATTATTTATTAAGTAATATCGAATTTCGACAAAACATACCTACATAGTCATTGGATCTCTAAAATTCCAAATTTGTGTGCCCAAAAAACGACTGTATTGTTTCATTTATTATACGAGTACATACCTACCTATAAGGTATATACTCGTACTTATCCAATTTTTTGAAATAATAAATAATGTCCTAGCCGAATTACGGCTACAGCGGCCTATCTCAACAGATATTAGCCAACTGCGCGGGACACATTATAGTGCACAAGTGTGTGCGCAATACACAGGTGCACTCTCTGTTCCTTTACTCTGATAATTCGGTGAGACGGCAGTCCGACATGACCGTAGAGAGATCAGGCGCAGGACCAACGGCTTAACGTGCTTTCCGAGGCACGGGGGTGTTAACACCACTAACTTCTTGACTCCGGAGCTGTGTCTAAGAAAAACCCAAACACTTTCGGCGCGACCTGGGATTCGAACCCGGAACCTCGTGGATAGTACCCAGCGTGCTGACCACTAGACCAACAAGGCTGTCATTTTTGAAATAGGATCTAGGTGAAAACATCGATTTGACATCGCAGTTTAATTTAACTCGTCAAACTTCCACCGCCCTGTATAAAATCAGCGATTCATTCAACAATTTCGGCTAGATAACACGAACATGGGAATTCTCAATCGAGCCAGTAATTGAGCAACATACAACAATAATTCACACGGGTTCTCCCACGTTTTACGAATGAGCCAAATAACATAATTAGGTGTCTCCTTCGGAAAACTGGGGCCTTAGAACAAATAAGTTATTCAAACTAAAACAAATAGTTTATACTTGTCTGAATTTCAGCAATTAATTGGCTCTCAAAAGATAATCAGGGCTCGTAGACCAGATGCAATCTATTCTAAAGTAAAGTTCGCTATCGCTAACAAACCGGCCAAGTGTGAGTCGGACTCGCGCGCGAAGGGTTCCGTACCATTAACTTAAAACATTAGACAGAATAGGCAAAAAAAGTATATATTTTTATTTTATTTATAATTTCAAAAGTATTCATCACAGGATACCCGAAACAATTTTAAATAAGAGTTCCCGCGCCTGTTTCTTTACGTGGGTGATTTTAAGTTTATAGGTCCAAGACTTTAGAAATTACAGGGGGGGGGAGGACACCGTGTAAATGACTTTGGCGGGCTATATCTCGCAAATGGTAAAGCTGATAAAAAGTGTTGTATGGAAACCCTACCTTATTTTCATAGTCCTTTTCAACGACAACACAAGGGGGTGTACTCAAAAAAATAATTCACCCCCCCTTTACATGTATGGGGAGTTACCATTTAAAAGGGGTAATTTTAATTTTTTGTGTTTTTAAAGATGAGATCTATATGTGAAGTATCCTCGAACCAAGTTACACGCAAATCAGTCAATAAACGTAGAAGATATTCTGCTATGACAGACTAGGACGGACGCACGGACTGAACGATCTTATAAGGGTTCCTTGTCGGACTACGGAACCCTAAAAAATGTATGAAACTGACATAAGCCATCAAAACATCACGTGACTTTGCACACATATTTTGACATTTCGTTGGCGATAGCGAAGTTCGCTGTAGAATGATTGCATCTTGTCATTCTTGTCTAAGGGCCCAGGGCTTCCAGACTGTATAATTGGATACAAAATGTGTGTAAGTCATATTTTGTTTTGATGCTGTCTCGTTGGTCTAGTGGTCAGCTCGTTGGGTACTATCCACGAGGCCCCGGGTTCAAACCCCGAGTCGGGCCCAAACTTTCGGGGTTTTTCTGTCTTAAAAAGACACAGTGGCATTCTGTTGAGATTGGCCGCTAGTAAAATTCAGCTAGGAAGACATTATTAGTATAATCGCTTCTTTAACAGTTGTCAATTTTTATTACAATTTGTCGCAGAAGAATCTCTACAACCTCATCATCCTCCTAGCGTTACCCCGGTTGTGCACTCGCACGCGAGGGCCCAGGGTCCGCTGACCATGATCCAGGATGTGGCAGATCAGATAATTACAGTGGAGCGACTGCCATCTGACCTCCGTGACCCCGTTAACAAGGGAACTTGACCAGTTTTGGATCATGGTTACACATGCAGTCGCCTGAATGTGCAGGTTTCCTCACGATGTTTTTCCTCACCGTAAGAGCATCGGTTAGTGAAACAACTAAAGTACATAACTCAGAAGAAGTCATTGGTACATGGCGGCATGTGGGATCGAACCGGTGCCTCCCGCATGAGAGGCAACCCGCCAGCCACTGTGCGCCACCGACGCTCTAAGAATCCCTACAACCTCACAAACACATTTTCTAATTATTCAAATGTGTATTTATTTGTATGCGTTACGATGTCGGCTTTGAATTCGCTTCAATAGAAACGACCCATATTGGGGCCACGCATCAGTAGTTTGATACATTGGTCATGCTTTTTACTGATACCATGCTTGGGCTGTTATGTATCTGATATGATACGAGGGTCAAACTGAAAGTTCTTAGAAAATCAAAAACTGATTACATTAGCCAGTTATTAGTTTTATTATATCTTTTCAAAATATTGTCCATTGACGTCAATACACCGCTGCATGCGATGGAACCACTGGGAAAAGCACTTTGCCCACTCGTCCTTAGGGGTCTCTTCAATGGCATCGCGATACGCAGCCACCGCTTCTTCAGCATTCATAAACCGCTTTCCTTTAAGTTTTTCTTTAATTTTTGGAAATAAATAAAAATCACAAGGCGCGAGGTCGGGGCTATACGGCGGGTGACCCAGTAATTCAACGTTTGATGTCGCCAAATAGTCGATCGTTCGCTTGGCGGTGTGCGACGAGGCGTTGTCGTGGTGAAGGAGGATCCTACTGCGAGGTCGTTTCTCTCGAACTTTTTCCAAGACAAGTGGCAAACAATTGGTAGTGTACCATTCTGCAGAAACTGTTTTTTGATCCTCTAACACAATTGTTGCGAAATGACCTATCCTTCCAAAGAACGAGGCCACCATTTTTTTTCCCGCACTTCGATCTCTCTTCACTTTAGTTGGCAACTCCTCGAAAGGAAACACCCACTGAGCAGATTGTCTTTTGGTTTCAGGATCATAACAGTAAATCCAGCTTTCGTCACCTGTTAGTATGTCGAACACAGCATTTGAGTCACCTCCGTTAAATCTTTCAATCATTTTACGGCACCAATCCACACGATGGAGTTTTTGAGCCTTAGTCAAATTATGAGGTATCCACCGGGCGCAAAGCTTCCTGACCGCTAAATGTTCGTGGAGGATTTTGTGCACTTGACTCATACCGATGCCTAAGCTTGTCCGAATCTGCTGATAGGTCACTCTTTTGTCAGTCTCTATCATACGCCGCACAACACAGATGTTATTTTCAGTCGTCGCCGTAGAAGGCCGTCCCTCACGTACATCATCAGTGAGATTAGTGCGACCACGTTTAAACTCATTAAACCAGTTGTAAACAGTCGCACGAGATGGGGCTTCATCGTGAAAGGCCAATCGTAGTCTATCATAACTTTCTTGTTGACTTAAATGACATCGAAAGTCATAAAAAATCATTGCACGAAAATTTTCTCGTGTTAAATTCATTTTGACGTGACACAGACAATTTTCAATTTGCCGCCAAGTCGTAAAACAAATGACAAATGAATGAAATATATACTCAGTAATATTGGCAAAGAGTTCTATTTTCAAATTTTAGAATATTTTTTTTATTATATTGTTTATAAGTGGCCAGTTCTAAGAACTTTCAGTTTGACCCTCGTATGGAGTGATGATTTTGTATCTTAATCGAAAAATTACGTTTTTGCAATGAATAATAATAAGATATTGGTGAGATGATAATGGATAGAGGTGCTTGTGGCGCAGTCGCGGCAGCGCTTTGGTAGTGATACCAAAGTTAAGCAACCCACGGTGCGGTCGTGATTGGATGGGTGACCATTCCGACCATTTAAGTGACGTCCATGACAAGCATCTCCGTGCTTCGGAAGGCACGTTAAGCAGTTGGTCCCGGCTAATATATGTTGATATTAGTCGTTAAGCCTAGTCAGAGGCCCTAGGGCGGCTTGATAACATCGGACGGTAAGGTTGGTCACTTGCCATACAGACACCCCTCCAAGCCGCACTGAGCCCTCGTGGTGGAGTATGACTCGTACCTCTTCATAGTTGAGGTGCGGCATTTGCCCAGCAGTGGGATCTATGTAGGCTAACTTTTATTATTTTTATATTGACTTCTGATAACAATTGACTTTGATTCTGCCAACACAGACAGACAGAGACATTGAAGCAAACAGTCACT
Organism: Pyrausta nigrata; assembly: GCA_949316185.1. Classification (NCBI taxonomy): domain Eukaryota; kingdom Metazoa; phylum Arthropoda; class Insecta; order Lepidoptera; family Crambidae; genus Pyrausta; species Pyrausta nigrata. The sequence goes on from OX438965.1 coordinate 8,256,448, forward strand.
TTCTACCGATGGTCGCGCGCGCGCAACCCACTTCGACACTTTGCATATGCATGATTTAGAGGTTCAGCTTTTACCTTTTTCTAAGCACGACAAAATTTGTCAATGTTTGAGTATGTTGAAGAGAAGAGAAAAATAATAATAACACCTACGTGTGTACAAGACAATTTAAGTAATAATAGTTCTTCTATAAAAATGCTGATGCCTCTTCGGCACTCACCATTGTAGTAATAGTCCTGTATTCTTTGTTTGTAAACCTTTTGTGTGTGGATGCCAAATAAATGTATTTTCTTTCTTTCTTTCTTCTCAATATATTTTCAAGATTGATTTAAATCTTGAAGTATTGGTTAATCATTTCAGGCTTGAAAGTATGACTTTACCACTTAGTCTTGTGACTTGTAATAAAGAATCTGAATCTTTTCTATCGTTGAAAAGGAGGAATATACCAACGTATGCCGGAGTCGTGTAAAATTAAAGAAAAAATCAACTTCTTAATATTGACAGTACGTAATTCTCACTTGCAAAATGTCCACCTGTTTTTTAAGTATCTTTTAACTATAGCTTTAAGATGTTTTAACACTCACAGAATTATTTCTTATTTAAATCAATTAATTAGCTATTCTAAAATGTCTCTGGTTTTAATTTTATATTTTGTTACTTTTTAATATCTAAATTCTAATGGGACAAATGTCTTGCAATTTACTTAATAAATGTACATCCTAAAAGTCTAGTAATCCGTAAAAGTCCATCTTATTTTTGGATGTCACCTTAAAATACACTTTCGAATGTCTGATTTTGACATTTGAAATTCCCATCACACTCATCCTCTTTCACGGTCAAACCATAAGACGAGGAAAAGAGATCGCAACACTCGGTCGCGTGCTTCTAATTGTGCATGCGCGCGCGCAGAAAGTAGCACAGTTGCACAATCGGAACTTGTGTAAGCGACATACGCGGCCGAGATCAGTTTCGAATACATCTCGGTTGTATTATAAACGCTAACTCTTCATATGATTATGTTCTGTTTAAGAAAAAAACGTTAGAGAATTATTTTTTTAATAGGCAGACATTTCGCTGCAATGTCACCTAAGTCATGTTACCTACACCTGCACACGTGAGGACCTGTAAAACGCTACTGACTTTGTTAGTCGCCGTGTATTGGTCCTCAAAAATATAACCTGGCGTTATATGTCGACACGACAAGAAGAAGAAGAATGTTACCTAAGCTACAAATCAATAACATTGGGCTTAAATAAAATGTGTCCTGTACTCCTGTCTAAGATTAAATTAAAGTTCAGCCTGTCTCTTTCTCTGCCAAACAAACAATAGCACAGACTACAATAATGTAAAAATGTCAAATTTAGTGATGCGATATCTTACGTATTTTTACAAGTTTTTGCGTGTTTTCGTCTAAATTTAGTCGTCATCGAACGACATCCCTACTAAATTAATTCCCTTAGCAACTGTCAGCTATTTAGTCTGACGTTCCTAATTATTATAGTCTGTCTCTTTCCGTTTGTTTAAAAGAGAAAGAGGGGTTAACTTAAATTTCATCAAAGACAGGGCACATTTATTTATTTAAATAAAACAGTCAGGTTATTTGCACCATTGCATAATTCAAAAATGACTGGGATCAATTTTAATGATCTTTAATTCGTTAGGCCAGATAGCGGATAAATAAAAATAAATTCTTCCAACAATCACACCAATTTCGCAGAATTAATTATTTTTTTAAGTAATCTTGCTAAAAACTATAACTTTTGAATAGGTTTTTAAAATTATACAAAACTAACCCCATAAATGACTTTTTTTTATTATTCAAAATATGTTTTTATCCTAGCTACTCTAAAATTGGGAGATTTTGTCGTTAACGTTTGACGAATTAAAAGCCAAAACCCGGACATACAATATAATTTACACGCACGAGAAAGACGACACATCTACCTACTGTTTGTTATGACAAGATCAGTTTACAGCTTATAGCTGGGCATACCGAATCGTCCTGTTGTTGTGTAAACCGATCGGCTGTTATCATAACTCCATTGTGCCCGATTGACTCACGGCTCGCACGTCAGTCTACGCTTCTCGAAGTGAAGATAATAAATTGAGAAAAAATCAGCGAAGATGCAGAATCTGATGCTTGCGATATCCTAACAAAATAAAAGACAGACGCTCGCTAAAAAGACTACGCAAATTAACACTAAAGCTAAAACATAGGAATAAACATGTTCTTTTACCTAAAGATTGTCCGGAAGAGATCGCTTATAGCGATAAGACCGCCTACATTGTACATTTTTTCTGTGTAAATCTATCTATGTATAGGAGCATAGTCCAAATCTCTGATTAATTATTTCATAAAAAAATATTATCATTTGTCAAATTTTGGACCAGGAAACAGGGGACTAATGAAATAATGTCCTCCTAGCCGAATTTCGGCTACAGCGGCCTATCTCAACAGAGTTAGCCAACTGCGCAGGACATATTATAGTGCACAAGTGTGTGCGCAATACACAGGTGCACTCTCTGTTCCTTCACTCTCATAATTCGGTGAGACGGCAGTCCGACATGACATGAATGCTTGTTTGGGCAGCCGCCAGAGATTGCATTGAGACAGCAACATTTTATTCAAATACCTATCCTTCAAATGCCACGTGACCGCGTTTCCTCGTAATCTTTTGGTTTTGCGCCTGATCTCTCTTTGGTCATATTGGATAACCCTCTAACTATTGTCTCCATTCACCAATAGATATTTGCTGCTTTACAGTATTTTTTGGTTCAAAATTTATTTATTTCATAAATTTTGAACCAAAAAACGAAAGTACAATTGGCGGATTTAATGCCATAAGGCATTCTCTACCAGTCAACCGCATGGGAATGCAGAGAGTTAATAAGTGGCGGGATATTAAGTAGAGTAGAGAAATTAATTTATGGTAGAACTAAAATACTACTTAAAATCATTTTTCTATTACATATTTTAGACATATATTAGTTATTTATCAAAACTTATGTCAATTCATTTTTACAAGCAACAAAATCAACCTTTATTACAAATAATCTTTCGTAATATTGCAATCAGAACCATCAAATCTATTATCGGTTATTTTCCTTCAATCACTGAATACAAACTGCCATCATAAACGATTTGACACGGGTTTTGATGTGATTTTAACTCCGGAAAATGTAATGCTTTTTCGTTTTCCTCGTTGTCAATAAATTTATTTTCATACGCATTCAAATATCTGAATCTATAGACCATTATATATAATTATTTGATTGATAAAAGTAACACACATTATGTGCCTTACAAGCTCACTTGTATTTAAATGAAAAATAAATTGTACTAGGTTTTTACATGATCCGCATTTTCGTAATATTGGAAACCTCATAACCCGGGGTGACTGGTAGAAAATGCGGCATCGTGGCGTGGTAATTAAATTTTTCACTACTTATATCTGGACGTTGAATAAATGAATCATCATCCTCCTAGCGTTATCCCGGTTGTGCACTCGCACGCGAAGGCCCAGGGTCCGCTGACCATGATCCAGGATGTGGATCCAGGATCCAGATCAGGTTATTACAGTGGAGCGACTGCCATCTGACCTCCGTGACTAAATGAATATGCTTTTAAAATAAACATCGATAAATTACTCACTGCGACATTTTGCACGCGTCCTCAATTCGGTATTTAAAGTACATTCAAAGGTATACGTTTTATATTTTTTTCTTGAAGTAAAGACTAAATTAAGAAAGTAATTTGAGTATTTTGACTTTTTATTCAGTGGTTATTTTGTAATTAAGTAATTATTGAAATTTAAACTTGTGTCGTCATACGCCTGCCTATGACGACTTTCTCTCATATTTACAGGATTGTCTTTGCAAACAAACTTTTTTCATGCAAATCTTCTTCTTCTTATCGAGTCGATGGTAAAGTGACTTAAATTTGTTGTGCCCAGTAATTGGCGACGCGGATTGCCTTGTCGTTTGCACACATAGGTCTTCTAGAGAGCAGGAATTAGGGCACGCAGGACAAGACAAGAGATAGGGACATGTCTTGTGGAGTGAACCCGCAGACACATGACAGATCGGTTCCATCGGAGAATCCTCACCTGAACATGGTGTCCTTGCATCTACCCACTTGGGACCGAAGTCTGTTAAGGGACTTCTAAGTAGGCCATGGCAGTTTCTGTCCTGGAGGGGGTGTTCGGAAGGAGGAACGAAAGGAGCAGGCGATAAGAAGAAGAAAAAGAAGAAGACCGAATTCAACATATAACCATATATTCTTTTATCAGTAAAATAGTGATTAAGATCTTAAAAAATACTAATGAAACTACTTAGATACAGGCGAAAACGTCAAATAGTTTCACTACTCAGACTAAAACTAGTCAGTGAAAACTACAAATATTTCCACAGACATTGTATCGTAAACACGCTTGTAAAATGTCCGGACACAAGCAAATGTCTCGCGCATTGTTTCCAAGAGATGAGAGTGGAAGCTGTAATAGTTGACATTACACGGATGTGAGATGGTGCAAGTCAAAAGCAAGAGCGACATCATCATATCAGCCGATTGCAGTCCACTGCTGGACATATGCCTCTCTAAGACTGCACCAACTTTCACGGTTTCACTTCTCGCATCCAGCCACCACCGGCCACCTTCCTCAGGTCATCGGTCCATCTAGCAGGGAGGGCGTCCAACACTACGTTTTCCGAGACGTTGTCTCCATACTCCAACGCCCGTCGGTTAATAACGTCCTTCGTCGTCGTCGAAGAACGACATAAGCTAAACAATTATGCTGGGGACTATTTGGTCTGATATGAAATATTGGTGCTCTTTTTCTATGCCCAAGTGTCAAGAAAAGATTATGTACCAATATTTCCTCTGTCTATTATTGTTTTAATACTATGTAGATGTGTGTAAGATATATAAGGCTATATAATAGACAGGCTTTTGTGTGAAACGTGAACATATGCGTTATGAAAACCGAGTGAGCTCAGGACATTTGAATAAATGAATGGACATTTTAGTCAAACTTTACCTTTTGATTTGACCTCTTCCCGTATTTGTCACAAATAATCACACACACTTTTGAGACCACTCTTCCGTGGTGTGATGTTAATTTGAGGTAACACCAGTAACTATTATATAATCTGTGGTAACACGCAAATTTAATAAATAAATGATTAAAATTACATTTTAGTATTTAAACCTTTTCATTTAAACATGTTACGTCACAAAGCTTATCAGCTTCTTTCTTCCTCTTACCAATGTCAAAGTCAAAAATAAATTATTCAATTTCAGAAAAAGCCATTTATGAACGTCAAAATTTAAAAATCAGTAATATTGGCCCTCAGGGCAGTCAATCACACAGTATCCTCGGCTGACCCCTCCCCCCTTAGCGAAGGACGTAGTTAATTGATGGCCCCTTGTGGCTTTTAGCTCCCTTTTCATGACACACACCACACACCAACACCGGCCATCCGCTTTCACCGAACGCGCCGTTTTTGCTACCGGGCTATTTACGATCTGCGTTGTATCTGCGCGCGCGCAAGACCAATTAGCTAAACTATTTGATCAAGACTACCAAATAGTTTAGAAAATTTTCGGTATAACTCGTTTTCGAACAAAGCTATACAAAGTGTCATAACTGGTCATGGTCATTATTGACGACCGACATGGTGTAGTAGTTCGCGCTCCGGACTAGTAAGCCAGCGGTTGTAGGTTCAAATCCCGCAATGGACAAATCTTTGTGTGATGAACACGAGCAAATGCTCGATGCGATGCGATGCTCGAGCGACGCGTCATGATCGCATGCGGCTATTCCATGCACTCCCATAGTTCCATGATAGCCGCGCGGCTCCACGCCCGCAAGCCACATTGCCAGGCCTGTGTATCTTCCCGCGTTGGTAGCAAAAACGTACCTACGCGCGGCGACCCCTACGTAAGGGACTAAACAAGTTGGGTGTCGCTAGCCGGCAGCGACACGCTCCCGCGTTTTATTCACCGGCGGTGCGCGACACTAGGTTGCTGGTTGGACGAGCGTGAATAAAGTCCTAGAAAGATGCGCTAAGATGGCGTAAGTAGCTTCTTGTGGCAGTCAACCCTATCGCGTTGCGTGATAGTACGTCACTGAATAGGTTTAGTGTATTATGAATCATATTCCAGAGTTATAAGAATGAAATTTTCTTGCAATGTATTTCTGTAGGTGTCTACACGAAAATGTGCTTGAGTCAGAGGCGAACTGAATTACACCATATCGTTAACAACATTGAGTAGATATTTCTTTGAATTTCATTGCAAAGTCATACTTCTGTACGGAGTACTAGTACTTATTCTGTGACATTGCTCGGAAGTGTGCCTTTAAGCATTTTTTTTCTTTAAAAAAAAAAGAAGGAAGAAGAGGAAGGTCAAGAAGTACATGTAACCAGTAATGATGACTTAATGTGTTTAGGTGCACTCTCATAGTTCGATGAGACGGATATCCGACGTGACCAGAGAGAGATCTGGGGCTCTAATTGTGAATCACTCGAGTTCTACTGATTTTCGTTTGTCATCTAAAACTCCGCATCTTTGAATCACTGATTACTGCACTTGACCGCTTGAAACCGCAACGAGTGCCCCTACCCACTCGTCACAGAAGGCGAGCGATAGAATAAACGTCAAAATGTGTATGCGTGAATTTTATGTCGTATTCGCCAATAGAATGTCATACGAGAGATTGAAAGTAGACCTCCAGGCGCAGGACCAGCGCGGCGGCTCAACCTGCGCTCCGAGGCACGGGGGTGTTAACACCACCAACTTCCTGAATCTGGAGCAGTTTCTGAGTTATCAAGACGATAACAAGTGCCTGCTTGACCCGAGATACAAACCCGGAACCTCGTGGATAGAAGCTGAAGATTGGAATACATAAGTAATAATCAAAGTCCTTAGTTTGAGTCATGTCAGATACCAGCTCGCGGAAGTCAAATACCAAACACCAGACAGTCATATAAATATTGTTTCCAAACATTCATCATCACACAAGTAATAATCACTTGTTTACGGTTTCCACACAGCGAGTGCCAGGTGAAAACAAAGGGAAAAAACCCGCCCGAGTCGGACTCACGTATGAAGGGTTCTGTACCCATTATCTTTACAACATGAGACACTATAGGTATTATAACTTTTTTAAGGGTTCAGTACCATAATTTACACAACATTTAGACACTATATTATGACCTTTTTATAAGGGTTCCATACCATTATTCACCTTTGTTATATGGAAGCCCCCCTTAAATTATTTTAAATTAAATTGTTTCACAAACACACCGATCACCTAGCCGTGACTCACTAAGCGTGAGCTTGTGCTATGGTGACTAGGATTACGGATAGACATACTTATATACATTTATAAACATCCATGACTTAGGGTGCGTCCAGATCTGGCGAACGCGCCGCGAATGCGCAGCTCGCGAGCCGTCCGCGAGCCGCGCGCGTGCATTTTATGTTCGTACACCGCTCTCGCGTCGTTCACGCGCCGTGCGCGAGCGGCGCAAGCGCCGCGCGCGCGCTGCCGCTCCTCCTCCCCGCGCGCCTGAAGCCCTTAAGCCCCCGCTCAGTTATTTTCTAGTTACCGGAGACTGAACACGTGTTGTCATGGAGTGGACAGATGAAAATTGCTTACGATTAATTGAAACTTATAAAAGATTCCCTATTTTGTGGGATCCAAAAGATCCCTATTACTACAGAAAGAACCTAAAAAATGACGCATGGAAAGAAATAGCTTCAATAATGGGAGGGACCGACGAACAATGCCGTACCAAACTATTAAGTCTTTTATCTTCTTTTAGAAGAGAGAAAGCAAAGAGTGAAAAAAGTAAAGGGACAGGGAAAGGTGGGTACAAAAAATACTTGTAGATTTTTGTCATATATTTTATGAATAAGATTATGTACATTTAACTTTATTTTATTTTAGGTGCATCCGAGACTTACAAAAGTAGATGGTATGCCTACGACGCTTTTTCTTTCTTGGCTGATCGGGACAAACCAAGACAACGTTTAAATACTGTAAGTAATCATATTAGCAATATTTATCTTGAAATGAAATACGACCTTCATTTATACAATAAGAAGCGATCTCATCTCTTATTTCTTTTAATTCTCTAGAGTTTGTTGTTTGTGATGTTTGAATATTTGATACATATGTGCAGTTACGTAGAGATGAATTTATGTACCTATTAGAATTTGTAGTATAACTAAAAGTGGCATTTTCTCTCAAATAATTATGCCAGTGAATAATACTCATAACGACAATTTCTGCAACTTCTGGATTTAATATCATAGGTTTTCTAAGTACCCTAAAAACAGATGATGCAATACCAAAGGCACTCTCAACAATTCTGCGAGCTCTGCTCAACCTATAGTTAAAAATACGTTCTGGAGTGCCTTTACTGTGGTTACCAGAGTATGGTTTCATCACGTGTTTATCTAGAGCAAAAGCACTGTCAGCAACAAAGAAGTAGGGAATCGCTTTAGTCCTATGAGGTAATGCTTTTTCTTGCGGTAAATTTAAGGTTCCATTTTGCATCATCTTGTATAACTCCGTATCTTTAAATATTCCTCCATCAGATATACGCCCTTGGCAACCAACATCAGCAAACATAAACTTATAATTTGCGTCTACTAGCGCAAAAAGAACAATACTAAAATAAGATTTGTAATTATAATATTCAGTTCCACTTTTCGGAGGTGCTTGTATTACTATATGTTTACCGTCTATTGCGCCAATGCAATGGGGCAAATGCCATTTAACTTCAAATTCTTTACTGACTTCTAGCCATATATCTGGTCTTCTTGGCAACTGAAAAAATAAAATAAAAATATGTTTATTACAGACACAAGCAAGTAATGGACAAAACGAAGAAGATGAACGGGACGTACAGGATGAAATTGGAATAAATACTGATAGTGATTCGTCTTTCCTTGAACCTCCGGCCAAAAAGAAAAAATCCATGGATGATAAAATTGTAAATGAAACCTTACAAGTTTTAAAGACCGCAACAGAGAAATTGAACGATAATTTAAAATTGTCACAGGAAGTTCAATCATTTATACATTTTATTGGAGCAAAAATGGAATTGTATTCACGTTCAACAAAAAATAAAGTTCAACAAGCAATATTTGATGTGATAATGAAAGCTGATTCTGGGTGCTATGATAATTATGAATCAAACATGCAATTTCCGATGCAAGGATATATTACTTCTCAAGGTGCTTCCACGGCCAGGCCTCAGAGTCAGGAGTCTAATTATTCGACTGAAGATACTAATGACAGTTTCAGCGATTTGTATCAATTGTAACTACGTTTATTTTTCACTAAAGTCATGTTGATTATTAAATATGCTAGGTGATTATTAAGCTCTTGTTATTAAAGATAATTTAAAAAATAATTACCTGTACGTTTTCTTTTAAACACTCGATGATCGACAAACACACTTCAGGAACAATAATACTTATGCTTTGCTTAGAAATTCTAAAAAGATACTGCAGACTTGTGTAGGAATCTCCAGTGGCTAAGAATCGTAGTGTCAAACTTAATTTATCTTCAACCGAAATCGGTAGCCTAAAATGCGTTTCCCTTTTAGCTATTTTAGAACTAACCATCTGTAGTAAATTTTCATATAATGACGGTGACAATTTTAAAAAATTTGCATAGTGTCCGCTTAATTGATGGCTTTTCAATTCAGGCACTATATTCTGTCTTGTTTTAAAATACGGAACCTGCCACCAACGCCGACGCCGTTGTCTTTTTTTTTTGCTTTTTATCAGTAATAAAATAGCTGATGATGCAGCGATTATATTAAGAGCCGTCGTGTTATTCATCTTCGAAAGCAAATTTACAACTGAGGCAAGGCAAACGAAAGTGTAAGCATGCGTGCTGGACGCGCGCAGAACGCGCGCCGCGCGCGATCTCTGTGAGAACGGCGCACCAAACATTTGCAGCAACTGCACGCGTGCAGCTCGCGAATGGCTCGCGAGCTGTGCATTCGCGGCGCGTTCGCCAGATGTGGACGCATCCTTAGGTACAAATGCTCGTGCTCATCAAGCAAACATTTGCCTTTTGCGGGATTCGAACCCGCGACCGCCTGGTTTAGAAGTCCAGGGCGCGAACCACTACACCAAGACGGTAGTCGAAAAATATATTTTTAAATTCTGTTTTTAGTAGTGTTTTTTATAGTTTTCCAAGATATCCTACACACTTATTGGCTAGTGTGTAAAATGGAGAAGACAATGGCAAACCACTCTATTAAACATTGCCAAGATAGTCGTTGTGTGTGTTTCATTCCACATAATGATCACGACCCTTAGTCATGAGGCATACGACTATGAAGAAGATACAGCGGCAACAGATATCTGTGAAAATTTCAACTGTCTAGCTATCACGGGTCATAAGATACAGCCTGGTGACAGACAGACAGACTGTTGAGTCTTAGTAATAGGGTCCCGTTTTTACACTTTGGGTATTGAACCTTAAGAAAAACAAAGGAATTTGCCAGATGAATCATAAGATCTTGAACCCTTGCACACAGTACCTACCGGGGTCATATACTCGTATTTCATGATTGTAAGTACTTACATTGCTGCATCTTAATGCAGTTGTATTACAGTTGATATTGCAACGATTATGTGTAAGGCTGGTGTGGCCACTATACGGAGTTCCTCCTATGCGGTGTGCATACTAATTGATGATTTATGAGTAATTGCGCCTTTGTATGTAATACACCAACCTTCATCCGCGTAAATGTCGAATTTCTCATACCTACCACCCCCCTTTTCACATCTATTAATTGTCTTCCTAGCCGAATTTTGACTACAGTGACCAATTTCAACAGAGATTAGCCGACTGCGCGGCAAATATTATGGTGCTTAACGTGCTTTCCGAGGCACGGGGGTGTTAACACCGCCATCGATATATTACATTCACAGATCATTTACTTTTATATTCGCTTTATAAATAAAGTAATAAATAAAATAAAGAAAATATTTAAGGGTGGATTACTATCACTTGAAGTGACAGTCTAAAGTTGCGCAATGTTTAAGTTTATTTTTAGTACAGTCAGCAACACGTCAATTTTAACGACGAACAGCTTTTATTAGGAAGTGAATAGGGGCGATCTCAAGATCGAAGTGGGGTAGTCTGACGTGCGGCCGTGTGTAGGTATATAGTCCGTGCCATTTAACGGTGCATAAAAAGTCATTGACCCGTCACTTCTGCAGACCGTCACCCGTGTACCACTGCACGCCAGTATGTGAAGCGCGGCGACCCTAACCATAAGCCGTAGCGATACGAATCTGTCTAACAAATTAACCTCGGTACGGGTCGACCTTGAACCCAAAAGTTGGTATGTGTCACCACTATTTTTTAATAGCTGTTAATAAGACAAATGATACGTATCACAAGGTTTTAGCGGTCAGGGTGAACGACCTTTTATGCACGTTTATCTGGCACGCCCCAGTGGTATAGATGCCCCGATTGTAATTACTCTAGTTTCACAAATACATAGAGTGTGATTTTATTTATCTATCGAGAGCCTTTCCAACTACCACCAAATGAATCGTGTCTCATGTCTCTGTGCAATTGCATGGGACGGCTAGGTGCGATCAAAGTTTTTTGGGATAGATGGCCTGTTTCTCAGCGGGTCGTCTATCCTTAACGTTATTTATATGGACTTGGCAACTATCCCCTAAAAGGAATCGATGTCTCAAAATTTAGAAGTCTGCATTAATCGGTATTACTCTGGAAATGTCAAAGGTAATATGTTTTTAACTTCATAAATTCTTAGATAAAATACCAAGTACTTGCAAGATTTACAAATAAAAGAATTAAAATTTTACAGGGAGATACAACATATTTTCAAAAAGTGTGGCATCTATCCCGGTTTTACCCTATAGATAATATATATCCTGGTGCATTTCACCCAAGGTCAGAACCATATCCATTGCTGTGGTGGCGAAGATGGTGAAAACATCACCCTTCATACGACGGGGCAGCGAGCCGAGTCGGCACGATTACAAAGTTAATTAGCGCGGAAACTGTAGAAACTGTCACGCCACAGCCGGGGGAGAACGGTATCCATACAGTATGCGATACCACAATATTCACACCTATTCTTTATGGTAACAAAATAAATAAATAAAAAATCGTTTTTAAAAGTTCATGCCTTAAAAACTAGTAGATTGGAACCTCCATTTAAGCAAATAGTTTGAACATTTAAGCAAAAAGTGTTTGCAGGGTCCGCCCTTCCATCACTATATATCCATGTTTATACAAGGCAGTATGGGTGTATTCTAATATTGTAGTTAGGTATTTATTTATCTTATTTACGGTACTAGGGTACGATATCAGGGTACGGCCACACTTCGGGCCTAGCGCGGGCACGACAGCGGGCGCGAATTATTAAACGTATGAAAAGCCCCTTGCTGCCGTACTGGCGGTAAGCGTGACACTGGCGTTTTCATGTTTGACAAGTTGAGCCTGCGTTAATAAAAATAATGTCCTCCTAGCCGAATTTCGACTACGGCGGCCTATCTCAACAGAGATTAGCCAACTGCGCGGGACATATTATTGTGCACAAGTGTGTGCGCGATACACAGGTGCACTCTCTATTCCTTTACTCTCATAGTTCGGTGAGACGGCAGTCCGACATGACCGTAGAGAGATCAGGCGCAGGACCAACGGCTTAACGTGCTTTCCGAGGCACGAGGGTGTCAACACCACCAACTTCCTGACTCCGGGGCTGTGTCTGAGATTTTTCAAGACAGTAAAAACCCAACACTCTCGGCCCGACCCGGGATTCGAACCAGAGACCTCGTGGATAGTACCCAGCGTGTTGACCACTAGACTAACGAGGCAGTCTAAACCCACAATGTGGCGAACACTTTTTCCGACAAATTCGTGCGCGACCTTCCTGCGGTCGCCAAAGGGGCGAGGGCGAGGCGTGGCAAATGTCAGCGGGGAGTGCTAGTGTTCCGAGGAAGGGAATTCCCCATGACAGTCGCTTGCGTTTGGGGCTTCCTCCCTCCTCGCACGTCTTTCCCTCCACAGGAGCAATATGTCGGACTAGGTATAACGCTGCGTTACCACCAGAGCTATATATCCATCGCTTAACATCCTCGATGTGTCGTTGTATGTTTAGAACCAAAAAAATACTTCACGAGAATAAACAAAGCTAAATATTTACTAGTCCAGCTTAATTTCTCTGTATTTATTTAATTTAGTAATGTATAGACTGTAACCCGTTAGTATACCTTTTACAAAAAAAATGGTCCTTAGCGAACTCATCGTCGTTCTACACATTTCCCCGAAAATTCCCAGGTTTCCCAGGCACTTTCTTTGTTCCTTCACAGTTCATTCATTGAATAGTCCGAAGAGATGGCAATTTGACAGCTCGGAGTTAGGAAGTTAATCCCTCCTGGGAAAGAACGTTAAACCGTTGGACCTGCACCTGATCACTCTCCGGTCGTCTCACCAAACTATGAGAGTGAAGGAACAGAGAGTAGGTATTGCGCATACACTTGGCACTAAAAAAATCTCCTGTGTAGATACTTACATGACTCTGTTGAGATTGTCCTGTAGTCGAAATATATGAGCTCTATTTCTGATAGTTTTTATATGATGTTTGTCCTCTGTCAATTTCGACAGCGCGAGAATTCATTTTTTCACATATATTTTTTTGATACTGTAATTTGTTTGTGTTTTATAACGTGCCTCTAATAAAGCCTCTGATCCAAAGAATCATTCTATGCTCTGTTAGACCTCTGTTCAAGCAGCAGTGGCTGATATACCTAGGCTGTGACCACACACGCCACGGACGAAATATCGGCTGTGTCCGACTGGTCGTCGTATCAAGACGTGCCGACTCGTTGAGCACTCGATGACTGATCCAAGATTTATTAACTTTTACCAATTAAGCCTATCAGCAATGGGAAAGTGGGAAAAATCGCTGAATTGGATACAAAGCTATAGTGTGTCCGGTCACCGATATCAGGGTCTTTACGAGGTGATAGATGAGTTCACCTGCAACATTATTCTCTATTACATGAACCTCGAAAACAGGCCAAAACATATCACCTTTCCATATAAATCTACAAAGCTGATTTACTAATTAGTATGGGAAAGAGAAAAAAAAATGGTGATTTCAAAGTTGATCTTATTATGAAAGTGCTTGCAATATTGCTTTTTAGCCACCACATGAAGGCTCGGACACCGGTTGACCCACAGAACAGAAAAAACGAGGGTTGACCGAACACACTGCATGTACACTACAAGGAAAGAGTTTTAGTAATCTACTATATAACTACACTTAGATACTAAAACTCTTTTTGGCCCCTTAAAGTCAACACACCACAAAAAACTGAGATGAGATCACATCGAAAACTCGAGTTAGCGAGGGATTTCTCTTCTTTTACCCATATTTATTTACCTAATAAAATAATCAATTATTTTTTATTTTATTAAACCAACAGACAAGACAGTCTTACACCGGATGAAAGAGCGAGATGGGGCGAACGCTGAGTCTTAGTAAGACTATTAGTATACGCAAAATCTGCGCAAGATGGCAGAGTCTTACAACAAATGCCGTAACTCGTTTTATTTAACCCATAACATTACATATCGAAGCCAATCGAGCAAGGTCGGTCCACCAATTAAATACCTGCTCCAGATACCTAAACTAGTTCAGAGATTATGTAACCAGACTATACTGAGATAAAAGCAATTATTCAAAATTATTATTTGCTTCATTGCTGCAGTAACGCTTACGAAATTAAATTCAATTTCGCTCCCAAAAATTGATCGACTTTGTCATCCGATGGGACTCGAACCCATGACCCTTTGCTCTCCGGGCGAATGCTCTTACCAACTGAGCTACGGAGGACGTTAGTTAGTCGACGAATTTTTGGCAGTAACTTTAGTTTTTAGCAACTTACAACATTCGAGTATTGTCCTCTTAGATGAATTTCGACTACGGCGGCCAATCTCAACCGAGATCAGTAGACTGCGTGGGAGATATTATTTAAAAGTAGTGCACAAGTGTGTGCCATACACAGGTGCTTCTTCACTCTCATAGTTCGGTGAGATGGCAGTCCGACATGACCGTAGAGAGATCAGGCGCAGGACCAACGCGACAACGTGCTTAAGGCACGGGGGTGTTAACACCTCCAACTCCCAGCTGTTTTTTCTGTTATTTCAAGACAAAAAACAGAGAAACTGATTCCCGCCCAACCCGAGATTCGAACACGGGACTCCTTGGATAGAAGTCATATCTACAGCAATAAAGAAAAAAAAAGGTTTATTTAGTACTAATAACTACAGGAAAAGCAGACAACTCAGTGCTTAATAAAACTAATATTTTGGTAAAATCCATACTAATACTATAAATGTGTAAGTGTGTCTGTCTGTCTGTGTGTCTGTCTGTCTGTTACCTCTTGACGCTTAAACCACTGAACCGATTGAGATGAAATTTGGTATGGAGACAGTTCGAGACCCTGGAAAGGGCATAGGCTACATTTTGTCGTGATATAAAATATTAAGGGGGTGAAATGGGGGATGAAAGTTTGTATGGAAAATCCAACTCTTGCGGGCGAAGTCGCGGGGAACCACTACTACTACTAGTGTATAGTAATACCTAAATCTCAGAACAGTAAGTGATCCAATTTTATTATATCTATAAGGCTATTCGTAGATTTATTCTGTGGTATTACGTGATGTAAGTTAACTATTACAGTTATATTATGCGTTAGTAATTTTCTTTTCGGCCAAAGAACTCGCTAATCTATATTTAATTTCACCAAAAGTAGGCTGTACTAAGACAATTGACATGTTGGTACTTTATGTGGGTCAGACAGTGCTTACTTTAGCTGGTCTCAAATTATAACGTTAGATCGTAAATTGTCTCATTTCAGGGCAAACATGGTATCTTGCAAAATCAGGGCCCTTAGACAAGATGCCATCTATTCTGCAGCGAACTTCGCTATCGCCAACAAAATGGCGAAATATGTATGCAAAAGTCACGTGACGTTTCGATAGCTTTTGGTTTCATACATTTTGTTAGCAAGAACAAATTTAATTTTAGAAGAAGAAGAACTAAAGAATCTACGTATCTGTTTTTCACCAAACTGACATAATATATGTCAGTGACATATCTGTCGGCTAAAAAATGTCAAGCGATATATGTCAAGGGACAATTCTGAAAATTATTTTTAGAAATTGTAAAACATTCCCAGCATTTATGTGACAATTGTTAGTATCATAATATTGTCATAATGTTTTTTTTACAACTCGACATTTGTCGAATTGTCGGGAATTCTTGACGGAGCTGTGTCTGCCTTGCGTGACAATTGTAGTGTTTTCGCCGAACAAACAACAGGTACAGCTGTGATAGCGATTTAGTCGGGTTCTCATACAGAATAAATAATAGAGAATGGATAAATACGTGTATTTTAATTGAAGTCAGTAACTTTGCATTTCGCAGGACCACACTGGATGCAGGCTGCTTGCAACCAATCACAAAAAACCAATGTGTGAAGCCTACGTTCAGCAGAGGACGTACAACGGCATATGACGAAGATAACTTTTTACTTCAAGCCACTTGCTAAGTTAGTACAACTTATTCTTACATCATCAATTTGATACACACACTTAAAACACTTCCTATCACAATAAACGATCTAAGATTGCAAAAAACGGCCTCGTAACCGATCTTCCATCACATCTCATCGCAAGAAATAAAAATATTTGCCGTGACATGGCACAAAAAAATATCACGACAGCTTTTCGTGAAGGAATGCCATCAAACATAACTTGTAAGGTTACAAATGTGTATGCGTAATACACAAGTGCACTCTCTGGTCCTTCAATCTCATAGTTCGGTGAGACGGCAATCCGAACGGAGAGAGATCAGGCGTAGAACTAACGCCACAGAATGAGTACTACTAGTACTCCGTACAGAAGTATGACTTTGCAATGAAATTCAAAGAAATATCTACTTAATGTTGTTAACGATATGGTGTAATTCAGTTCGCCTCAGACTCGAGCACATTTTCGTGTAGACACCTACAGAAATACATTGCAATATAATTTCATTCTTAAAACTCTCGAATATGATTCATAATACACTAAAACTATACAGTTACGTACTATCACGCAACGCGATAGAGTTGACTGCCACAAGAAGCTACTTACGCCATATAGCGCATCTTTCTAGGACTTTATTCAAGCTCGTCCAACCAGCAACCTAGTGTCGCGCACCGCCGGTGAATAAAACGCGGGAGCGTGTCGCTGCCGGCTAGTGACACCCAACTTGTTTAGTCCCTTACCTAGGGGTCGCCGCGCGTAGGTACGTTTTTGCTACCTACGCGGGAAGATACACAGGCCTGCTAACGCCTAACCCATTCGCTGCCTAACTCGAGACACAAACGGTGTTATTACGAAAAAAATAGACCAGGTTTAAAATAGGTCTAAATATTAGCCGACAACAGATGAATGAATGACACATTCGTGACATAACCTTATAGATAAACGCTTTTCTAATTGGCTAGCTAATAGCTTAGTCCTGGCTTAAACCCGGTACTAAGTTTTTGTAATAACGGAAAAAAAGTCGGCTGGCAGGCAGTTTCATGCATTATCGCCTCCCAACCCAAGGGTGGTTGTACAAACGATACGGTGGTCAAAAAAATCCGTTTTTTTTAAGGGATAAATACCCAATTAATTTATTATTGCGATCCTAGCGAGCGAGTCGAAACACTACCATTCGTTGGGAAATTTTTTAGACGAGGTGTGAAGAGGTTTCCGTTTAAAACCTTAATATTGTTTGAAGAAACGAAGTTGTTTTTAGAATTAACATAACTCATACATAAACAAAACAACTCCCTGTAGGTATTAATATCGACCGTGTCTACTGCTCGCACTTTTCATGTGCGATTAGTGTGACTACGGTCAAATACCATAACAAAATAATCGATTTTTATCATCTATCATTATTGACAATTATCATAATTGAGAATTTAATCAATTACAAATCAGTAATTTGATTATTAATATTTTTTTGCGGATTGCGGA
This sequence comes from Pyrausta nigrata, assembly GCA_949316185.1. Classification (NCBI taxonomy): domain Eukaryota; kingdom Metazoa; phylum Arthropoda; class Insecta; order Lepidoptera; family Crambidae; genus Pyrausta; species Pyrausta nigrata. Next base: position 8,274,540 of record OX438965.1, read on the forward strand.
CAAAAAAATCGACAGTGAACCAATGAAACGGTTTTTTGGTAATGTATTTTTTGTAAAATATAAAAGGAACATATTGAAAGATTTTTTTTAAATAATAGATTATTTTTTTACATCCCAAGTTGATCTAAGTGTGCCGTGCATACGAGTTACGTGTCAACTTGTAGTGTCGTCAGTCGTCACTCTGCCCTCAGAGGAAGGTTGTTTTACGCAATGTTCCCTCTAGGGAGTGCTAAGGTTGGATCATACGTGAGGATAACCGTGAATAGACTATTGCTCATTGATTTTAGAGGTAATTTCTTGCTAATAATCCTGATATTTTATTTTGATATAAATATTGCCCAACATGACATACATTGCTCTGATCCCAAAGTACAAGGAATAGAGAATGCACCTGTGTATTGCGCACACACTTGTGCACTATAATATCTCCCGCGTAGTTGGCTCTCTATTGAGATTGGCCGCCGTAGTCGTGATTCGACTAGGACATTATTATTAAAGTTTCACGTTGGCTGTTGATGGGTTAATGCGATAGTCTGCCTCGTTGGTCTAGTGGTCAGCACGCTGGGTACTATCCACGAGGTCCCAGGTTCGAATCCCGGGTCGGGCCGAGAGTGTTTGGGTTTTTCTGTCTTGAAATTACTTAGACACAGCTCCGGAGTCAGGAAGATGGTGGTGTTAACACCCCCGTGCCTCGGAAAGTACGTTAAGCCGTTGGTCCTGCGCTTGATCTCTCTACGGTCATGTCGGACTGCCGTCTCACCGAATTATGAGAGTGAAGGAACAGACAGTGCACCTGTGTATTGCGCACACACTTGTGCACTATAATATATACCGCGCAGTTGGCTAGTCTCTGTTGAGATAGGCCGCCGTAGTCGAAATTCGGCTAAGGGACATTAATGCGATTGCGATGCGATGCGATGTTTAAAAAGATTCATCCTTTTTGATTTTGACGAATGATCTACCGAAAGGTTTCGCGGATCTTGTTATTAAAATAGGGGTGAAAAAATACTTACCTATTTAAAGGATCAAAGGTGGTAAAACTAGACCAATAAATCAACATTCTAATCGTATTTAGATGAGCTATTCGGAATACCCCAATAGTCCGAGACCCCGCCGAAGGAAAACTCGCGTCATTCAAAACCAGCAACAATATAATTTTAATAAGAAATTTCGAAAGTTCCTTTTTTGTGGGACCAATAACAAAAATAAGTATACTTAATTTCCATTTTTCAAAAGAATTGCAATTATTAAAGTTTAAATAAGAAACCAAAAAAACCAGTGACAAGAAAAGAACACCGAGTGTTTAAAAATATTAAAAACTATTGAATTGCAATTAGTCCACTTTTTGATACGTAAGTGTATTTCGAAGATTAGGAATATACTTCAACGGGCGTTAGATATAAAATATTAATGTCCTCCTAGCCGATTTTCGGCCACGGCGGCCTATCTCAACAGAGATTAGCCAACTACGCGGGACATATTATAGTGCACAAGTGTGTGCGCAATACACAGGTGCACTCTCTGTTCCTACACTCTCATAATTCGGTGAGACGGCAGTCCGACATGACCGTAGAGAGATCAGGCGCAGGACCAACCGCTTAACGTGCTTTCCGAGGCACGGGGGTGTTAACACCACCAACTTCCTGACTCCGGAGCTGTGTCTGAGTAATTTCAAGACAGAAAAACCCAACACTTTCGGCCCGACCCGGGTTTCGAATCCGGGACCTCGTGGATAGTACCCAGCTTGCTGACCACTAGACCAACGAGGCAGTCAAGAACTAAGAACATAGTTTTAATTTAAAAGTGGCAAGCTCCGGTCGCGTTGCGTACGTCGCGTCCCCGTCGTAACGATGTGACGCAACGGACATTATATGTAATCGCTTGCGTCACGCACGCGGAATCGTTGCAGATATGCCCAGTGACGAACTATAAATATTAGCAAGATATTATATGATACAATGTTGGACACAAAATAATTATTAAAATGTCTTATATTTAAAATATCTAAACCTATTGAATTCGTTCGTTCGAAATCGTCCACTCGTCGTTTCGTTTATTATTTACTAGTGGTTCCCCGCGACTTTGCCCGCAAGAGTTGGATTTTCCATATAAACTTTCATCCCTCATTTCACCCCCTTAATGTTTTTATATCGCGACAAAATGTAGCCTATGTCCTTTCCAGGGTCTCGAACTGCCTCTATACTAAATTTCATCTCAATCGGTTCAGTGGTTTAAGCGTCAAGAGGCAACAGACAGCCAGACAGACACACTTTCGCATTTATAATATTAGTATGGATACGGACTTAAACGTAAGATATTTTTTCTATAACTACTAACCCAATATATGGAAATTTTATTTCTGAAATAAAGATTAATAATAATAATAATAATTAAACAAAGTGACTCAAAAAAAATTTTGTTCTTGAAATGACAATTAAAATTTTCTGATATCTCTTTCCGAATGTTATTTAATATTCAAAAACTTTTCTATGAGTGACACGCTATTTTTAGATAATTTATCACCATAACACGTTTTTAACACCCCCGTGCTTCGGAAAGTTCGTTAAGCCGTTGGTCCTGCGCCTGATTTATCTACGGTCATGTCGGACTGCCGTCTCACCGAATTATGAGAGTGAACGAACAGCGAGTGCACCTGTGTATTGCGCACACACTTGTGCACTATAATATCTCCCGCGCAGTCGGCTAATCTCTGTTGAGATCGGCCCCTGTAGTCAAAATTCGGCTAGGAGGACGTTATTATGTTCTTAGTTAATTATACTAAGATATATTGCGCTTTACCTAAAAACCTAGCTTGCTCCTCACATGCGGGAGGTACCGGTTCGATCCCACGTGCCGCCACGTACCAATGACTTTTTCTGAGTTATGTACATTAGTCGTTTCACTAACTGATGCTCTTAAGGTGAGGGAAAACATTGTGAGAAAATCTGCACATTAGGGCGATTGAATATGTAACCATGATCCAAATTGGTCAGGTTCCCCTGTTAACAGGGTCACGGAGGTCAGATGGCAGTCGCTCCACTGTAATTACCTGATCTGCCACTTCCTGGATCATGGTCCAAAGCGGACCCTGGGCCCTCGCGTGCGTGTGCACAACCGGGACAGCGCTAGGATGATGGTGAAAGTCCAAACCTAAACATGTCACTTCAACTGACAGTAGTTATCTATTACAGATGCCCAAACACTGACAGTGTATTTATTTAAAAACTAGCAGTTCCCCGCGACTTTGCCCGCGCCAAAAGTCGGATTTTCCATACAAATTTTCATCCTACATTTCACCCCCCTGATGATTTTATATCGCGGCAAAAAGTAGCCTATATCCTTCCCAGTGTCTTAAACTGTCTCTGTGCCAAATTTCATTTGATTCCGTCCAGCAGTTTTGGATCCTTTTCGATGCAAATAAACAAACAAACAAATCTTTCCTCTTTATTATAATATTAGTATAAAAGAGGTAGACATGTCATCTCTTACTGCGCGGCAATTCAAATTTGATACCCCGAGCACAAGTTCGTTTGACGTGTCAAATGCCATATTTGAATACAAAATTGAGCAAGTTCGTAGTTCATATGGGTAACCTGACGTGCTGCCGACTGTAACATGCATAATTCTATTTAATCGCTTCCAAATATTGTAAAAGCGGGGAAAAGCAAAGTCGGCTAAGTAACACTATTCATAACTCGAGAACGGCTGAACCGATTTTCGTGACCTTTATTTTGTTTGATTAATCTTTCCCAAAGTAACAATTTTGTATGGAAAATCTGCGCCATTTGCGCAAACCAAAGTGCTATAAATTAACCAAAATAAATTAATCTTCCTTATAAAAGGCATTAACGCATTAGGCTCTGTGTTCCTTAAAAATAAATAATTACGTAAAAAGGTATTTTAAAATAACACGCGGAAAATATTCAGATTTAAAAAATACGTTAAATGTTAATTAGTACCTACTGATTTCCTATTTTTATTCAGGTTAGTACCTATAAGTTTAATTACTTATATATTTCCTAGCAGTTCCCCGCGACTTCGCCCGCGACAAAAGTCGGATTTTCCATACCAATTTCATTCCCCATTTTACCCCCTAGTGATTTTGTATCGCTACAAAAAGTAGGTAGCCTATGTTCTTTCCAAGGTCTCAAACTATCTTTGTACCAAAGGACTTGTCCTCTTTTTGTATGGAGGCTGGTTTTTTATTCTAAGATATCACCAACTACTAATAAACCTATAAGTATCTTTAAGCTACAACAATATGAAACACGTAACCATAGAAATCAGAATTTTAAACGCCTCCATTTTTGAGAAAAAATATGTTTTGTAACAGGCATCATCCATTGATCACTTACTTGTATTTCCTGGCTGTATGGCTATGTACCATTGCCTTTCCACTGGTGGATAAATGGATAAATACTACTAGGTACTTCCACAGATTATATAATAGGTACTACTGTCAACGGAATGTCAATTTGGCTGTAATTTTTTTTATGCGTTTATTGATATAGGCGAAGGTGCGGTTTCTGTACAGACAAAGAGAAAAATTAATTTCAATTTTTCCGGAGGCCTTAAAAAATATATTAATTATGCAGAAAGGCTTGTTTTTGTGAACTCTTTAATATAATATTTAATTTATTCTGGTTAGAAATATTGACGAATAAAAAACCATTAATGGACAAGTCCTTTTATTAGTAGTTTAGGCGTCAAGACCTACCAGACAGACAGACACACTTTCGCATTTATAATATTAGTATGGATTGCAGAATAAAATAATCTATTACCTACTTACAGGGCAAGAATAAAAAAACAATGTCTTAAAATTAAAAACATTTATAAAGTATTGGATTGGAATCGAAACACACAAACTATGCGATTGTGTCACTTCTCTACTAAACTAGTAATTTAAAAATCGTTGGCCGCCATCTTGCTGAAAATATCAGACTTCCGGCGTGTGTACTGAAGGCATACCGTGACCAAGTATCGAATGAATACATTAACACAAATAGGGGATGAGTGTCTAATAAGATTAGGGGGTCCCCTACCTCAATAGTTGGCTATTTGACACCACCAATCGTTGAAATACTTTAATGAACTGTCAAAATGCTCTTCTTCCATAGATTTTGTATGGGAATAGTAAACTTTTATTTATTTGTATACTACTACAAATGAATAAATAAAAAAATATGACGTCGCATTTCACTATACTTAACTAACTTACTTTTTATCGAGTTAAGCTTAATTAAAAATCAAATACTGCAAAATAATAGTTAAAAAAAATATAAATTGTATTTTTCGAGGAAGAAATTTTGTTATACTAGGTACTTTTTATTTCCGAAAATTTGTAAAAAAAGTAATATCAGACTTGAAATATTACTAAACGAACCCACTCTTTTCCAGCGCTTATAACTTCATCGAACCATGCAGTACACCGTTCCCCAACCGAATAGTTATTTTATTGCTACTATTAATAATAATAACTGGCACACATACTCCAAGTAACATTGTTTTCACATTCAGTGAAAGTAATACATACACACTTACCTACGTTTCTGAATGGCAACTCTATTTTATAACAATATTATGTGAATAATATCTTTTTAATTGCTAGCGCTATGTTAGAAATGTGTTAAATATTTTATACGCGTATTATAAAAACCAGAATCTAAATATAGACGTATGACGATGACAGAATGTTGACCGAAAACTACCTATAGTTTTGAAATATACGCGTTATATATCTTAATTAAATAAATTTAAGACAGCTATAACTACCGTAGAAAATTATTATTTCTTAACTTATAAATAAAAAAAATGACGACTTTCGTAGCAGAGTGGCTTGCACACTGGTTTTCAAGGTGTCGCCATCTCTGTGGTCCCGGGTTCGATCCCCGGTCGGGTCAATATAGAAATACACATTTTCTATATTGTCTCGGGTCTGGGTGTTGTGATGCCACCGTTGTTTCAGCCATTTTCCTTAACACGAGTGCTTAAGCTACCTACTTAATGTATGTGATGTTGTCCAATAGTTATATTTACCCGACTGCGGAAGGAGGGTTATGTTTTTCAAGACTACGTATGTATATATAACTGTGGCACGCCCTACAGCCCAAACGGCTGGACAGTTTTTGACATATGAGGTGTCGTTAAATTTGTCAAAATTGTGAGAGTGACATGGGCTATAAAATATACATTTAAAATAGCGCTCGCAAGTGGACACAAAGGGGGGAGGGGAATTTGGTATCAAATGAAAGCCAGTAAATAGACTATTTCAAAAATATAATATTTTTTGCCGTTATTTATGTATTATTGCAAAAACGACATTATCGTGTTTTAGAAAAGTGCAGAGTGATAATCTGGTTTGGTGAAAAAAAAATTCAATGTAACATTTTGAATTTTATAAACTGTAATTTTCAATGCATTAACCCTGCAATGACTTGAAATTACATTGCGAATTGATTTTAAGAGGCCAATTGGGAAACAAAGCGAATATAATTTATCCTAGCTGTAACTAAGTTCCTTGACAGTTGGACAAAAAAGTGACCCTATAAGGGTTTTTTACCTGACTGCGGAAAGAGGGTTATGTTTTTCGAGAGTATATATGTATGAATGTATAATTGTTTGGCACGCCCTACAGCGCAAACGGCTGGACAGTTTTTGAGATATGAGGTGTCGTTGAATTTGTCAAAATTGGGAAAGTGACATAGGCTATTATATACATTTAAAAAATGGCGCCCGCAAATGGAAATAAACGGAGGAGGGGGTTTTGATTTTTTCCTTACCATAGCAATATGGGTATCAAACGAAAGCCAATCAAAAGATCATTTTAAAAATATAATATTTTATGCAGTCGGATGTTTTGTATCCATACTAATATTAAAAATGCGAAAGTGTGTCAGTCTGTCTGTTACCTCTTGACGCTTAAACCACTGAACCGATTGAGATGAAATTTGGTGTGGAGACAATTCGAGACCCTGGAAAGGACATAGGCTACATTTTGTCGCGATATAAAAGCATTAAGGGGTGAAATCGGGGATTAAAGTTTATATGGAAAATCCAACTCTGGCGGGCGAAGTCGCGGGGAACCACTAGTTTTTAATAATAATGTTTGCTTACGGAACCCTAAAAAAACCTAACAGCACCCAGTAGTTTTCCTTCATCACAAAACAAGCTCCTCAACGTAAAGTTGAAACCAGTCTGACTGTCCCACATACCTGTAGGCAAGTGATCGACTCTTCAAGCCTTATGTAAGATGCCGTAAATAAACTAGAACGTTTTAAAATTAATACTTATCTACATTATTACAATAAAAGATTTGATTGTATGTTTGTATTGAATAGGCTCAGAAACTACTGGACCGATTCAAATGAAATTTGGCACAGAGATAGTTTGGAGCCTGGGACATAGGCTACTTTTTTTGCGATATGAAATCGTGAGGGGTGAAATGGGGAATAAAACTTTAGACGCGGGCGAAGTCGCGGAGAACTGCTAGTTTTAAAAAAAGGTTGCTAAGTAATGTCAGGTCACGCGTTTTCAAAATTAAAAATACCCCACGGGCCATTTTTTGGATCGGTGGAGTATACATTAATGATTTTTTTTCTGTTATCCATGCACTCAAATTCGACTGAATTAATTTTCATACCCATCCCATATTGTATCTAGTTTGTGAACGTGCCAATGCCCAGTAGCACACACAAGCCTGTTCCATCACAATACATACAGGGGCGTAGCTACCGCCGTATCTGCCGTATCAATTATACGGGGCCCCCGCGCCACGGGGGCCTCCAACGTGCGTAAGCAAACATTATCATCAGCTATAAATGATTTAATAAATCAGTTTGCCGAAGAAAAGACAAGGAAAGTGTATATTTAATTTGAATTGCTTGTAACTTTTTTAGAAAAAGTGACAATAATGAATAAATATTTCTTTCAATTTTATGCAAACATTTTTATAAGATCTTTATAAGATTTATAAGATCGTTCAGTCCGTCCGTCCCGTCCGTCCTAGTCTGTCACAGCAGAATATCTTCTACGTTTATGGACTGATTTGCATGTAACTTGGTTCGAGGATACTTCACATATAGATCAATTTTTAAAAATACGAAAAATTCAAATTACTCCTTTTTAAGGTTACCTCCCCATACATATAAGGGGGGGGGGGGTGAATTATTTTTTTTAGTGTACCCCCTTGTGTGGGGTATCGTTGAAAAGGACTTTAAAAATAAGGCAGGGTTTCCATACAACACTTTTTTATCAGCTTTACCATTTGCGAGATATAGCCCGCCAAAGTCGTTTACACGGTGTCCCTCCCCCCCTGTAATTTCTAAAGTCTTGGACCTATAAACTTCAAATTACTCACTCACGTCTAATTTTGTAAGTTAATGGTACGGAACCCTTCGTGCTCGAGTCCGACTCGCAATTGGCCGGTTTTTTTTCTTTTGTGAGAAATCTTTACCCTTCCTAAGGGGCCCCAAACAATTTTTTATACAGGGCCCCGCCAAAGCACGCTACGCTTCTGAATACATATATAATCCAGTAAATAGAGGTGATATTAAAACTACTTAACCACACTATGGGGTAAAAGACGAAATAAAAAATTAGGTATCCCTACTTCACATAAACCCTAAAAATACCTAATAAAAATTCCAAAATTTTTTTCTACTACTTTGTCGGCGTAATCGGTATACATACACCTACGAAATTACAAATTTCTAGTACTAAGGGTCTTAGCGAAACCTCGGATAGACAGACAGATAGACAAGCTTATTCGACCCCACTGTTGGGCGAAGGCTCTCAACTATGTGGAGGTATGAGCCACACTCCTGTGTGGTTTTTTCAGAATGGCGAAATGCACGGAGGGGGGAGGAATTGTGTTTTTTTTTCATTTTTAACACTCACTAAATATGAAACTCTATCGGTGTTATTACAAAAACAATAGACCAGGTTTAAAATGGGTCTACATATTAGCCGACAACAGAGGAATGAATGACACATTCGTGACATAACCTAACAGAGAAGCGCTTTTCTAATTGGCTAGCTAATAGCTTAGTCCTGTCTTAAACCCGGTACTAAGTTTTTGGAATAACGGGGTATGTGATCAACACAAAGTTGAAATATGGTTGCAGAAATTTAACAGATCAGAGTAGGTTGATGTGAGGGGCCAACTGTACGTCCAGATACAGTGACCACACTTCACATAGAGGAACTAAATTGGACGATAAAGCTCTGTGATTGGGTTTCACACAATCACCAACAATGGAAAGTGTGTAAACAAACTAAAATAGAGAATAACCCAAGTAAAAGTTCTACTCAAATGTGCGTGGTATGGTCAAGCAGTTCCGACAAATGTAGGGCGAAACCTGACTCACGGTTCACCTCGCAAATACTATCTAGACTTAGTTTTGACGACCGTCTTGGTGTAGTCGTTCGCGCACCGGACTACTAAACCAGGCGGTTGCAGGTTCGAATCTCGCAAGGGGCAAATATTTGTGTTATGAGCACGAGCATTTGTCATGGATGTTTATATGTATTTAAGTAGTTCTATCCGTTATCCTAGTCACTATAGCACAAGCTCACGCTTAGTTTGGGGCTAGGTAATTGGTGTGTTTGTTGAAACAATTTATATTATTTTATTATATTAGTTTAAGCTGTCTAGTACAAAAGAAGAAGGCCTAAGAAATACCTAGGTACCTACACTTCTTACATGTTTAGGATCGATAATCGATATAATAGGTATGTGCCTACTCGTATCTACCTACTCAAATAAATATTTAACCAAATAGGTAGGTAATATTAAGATCTTAAGCCCGACTTTTAATGTCTTTACTATTTTACCAATTGACTTTGAATATTGCTAAGCAGTATGCATACCTATAGGTATCCCTTAGATGTGACTGGTAAAGAAATCCGCTCGGCGTTAAGTCCGCCTTTAGAATATTAATGGGTTTGTGCAATAAGCCTGCATTTTAAACAAGCTTTTGTCAGTTGATATGATACGCTGATGAACCGATTTCAATGCAGTTTCTCCGGTCTTATAAAATTAATTATATTACCTCCTGCATACGCAACGGATATAAACTTATTAATGTGCGCCGGATCGCTTAAACTTTTCTTTATATCTCACGGAAAACCACACGCTCGAGCGCTTTAGGCACCGTTGTAAAATCATAATTAAAAAGAAATTCTTAAGCAATCACCTTAAGTAACTACTGCGAATCAAAACTAGTTCTTACAAGGGCCAAAACTACTCACCTTCGAACGAAAATCGACGAACAAACACAGATAATTCGCAACACACAAAATCACTTACAATTTTTTCGCCCTGACTTATGTCAAAATAAGCCGACGCAACTTATTATTTTTTTCGCGAAACTGCCAGTTTGGTGTCAACGGGTGACTCTTGGTATGCCACTAAAGAGACTGACCACTTTCCAATCTTACCAACGCTTCACAAAGTATCCGATACAACGATAAAAAGTCATGCAGCCTTATTCCTTGGGCATAGAATTAAAAATGTAACGATTATACGCAAGATGGCCGCACGTTTTGGCGGGCAAATATCGTACGCATCTCTCTACTAAAAACTAGAAGTTGACGTTTGACTAATGAATTAAAACATATTTGAGATTGTTCAATGAAATATGGATTTTAAAGGTATTTGCTTTCTGATTAACATTTAATGGCTTTGAAAAAGTAAGTAGCTATGTTAATGTAGGTATTAGTTTCACGGGTAGGTAAGTAGGCTTCCAACCAACCGCGGCAATCCCCACAAAGTCACTTAACGGACCGTGTGTCACCCCCACGTACTGAATGGCACCGTGTTCGTACCCCGCCCCCTCGTGATTCCCGTAGAGCATCACCTCCCCGTTCGGGCGGGCGATCCCCACCTGCACCCAACGGTAACCGTACTTATAATGCCCCTCTAGGTCAAAGAACCCAGGATGAACGTGCATTTCATCATAAGTACAATGAGGCCCCACAATTCTGACTAGATAGCAGCCCCCCTTCCATACCCGCTTTTACATCTTTACCTCGCAATTCTCTCGTTCTTTTACCTACGGCCTTGATTCATGTTAAAACCTCGTCTGGATATTATGTGGAAGCGCGTGCCTTATGTGACACTGGTGCTCAGGGCTGCCTTCTTACTACTGAGCTTGTTGTTGACCACATGAACTTACCTATCATTCCTTCTCCAGTTCCTGTTCGTGGAATAGGTAATGTTCAAGCTATTAATTCCCCGGGCATTGTATCCTTTTCATTTAAGCCAGTTAATTCTGCCTTTCCAGAAATCTCCACCAGTGCAATAGTTGTTGATGTGATTGCTGGTACCCTCCCAGAGGTAGACTTACCTAAAAGTGTAATTACCTGTACTAAGCACCTCCCTCTTGCTGACCCTTTATTTTACAAACCTGGTACTATAAGTGTACTGCTTGGAGCTGACGTCATTGGTCGCCTTTTAAGGTCCGAGTTGTTTGTGTCCCCTGATGGCCTTACTGCTATCTCGACGATATTTGGTTATGTCCTGTGTGGTCCTGTCTATGAAGGATTTACTGATTTGGAACCCCCCATGACTGGAGTCTCGCTGTCCCAAATAGTTAAAAAATTCTGGAAAATCGAAGAGGCCCCCCAATCTCCAGTTGCGAACCCCTTGGATATAGAGTGTGAAACCTTTTTTAAAGCAACTACCACTCGTGAAAGCGATGGTCGATTTATGGTTAGACTCCCTTTTCTTCATGATCGTCCACCTCTCGGTGATTCTAAAACCAATGCCTTACGGCGATTCCATAATCTTGAGAAGCGTTTGCAAGCCAATCCTAATTTTCGAGACAAATATATTTCCTTTATGCGCGAGTACCTTGAACTAAGCCACATATCCCTTTCATCATATCTCGACCTATACTCGACCCGGGAACATTATTTTATCCCTCATCATGGAATTTTTAAGTCCGTTAGTGACAAAATACGTGTTGTGTTCGATGGTAGTAGTCCTACGTCCTCTAAAGTGTCCCTGAATCAATGTTTACATACAGGCCCTAAGCTTCAGCGAGATATTTCTCACATCCTCCTAAATTTCCGCAGGCACGAGGTAGTGTTTGTAACAGATATTCGTATGATGTTTCGTATGACTTGGGTACATCCTGATGATAGAAGGTACCAACTTGTGCTTTGGCGTGAGGATCCCTCTCAGCCACTTCTTGCCTATGAACTTAATACCAATACCTATGGTCTTCGTTCCAGTCCATTCATTGCAATTCGTGCCCTTCTTGAGCTCGCTGAACAAGAGAGACTTACCTTCCCTCGAGCTGCTGAAGTCCTTGAGAGAGATATTTATGTCGACGATTGTCTTACTGGTGCTGATACTATTGCGTCTGCCCGGGCCTTGAAAACTGAACTTATAGGAATATTGGCCTCTGGTGGTTATGAACTCCGTAAGTGGATTAGTAACAGGCCCGAGCTCCTGGAGGATATGCCCCCGGATCATTTGCAACTTCCTCATTCATTCTCAGACCCAGATAATCCTCAGACTGTCGCTATTTTAGGTGTGCAGTACAATCCTGTGAGTGACTCATTTACCTACAATTATACCTGTGATACCCGTGATGCAGTTATTACAAAACGCAAAGTTTTATCTTTGATTGCCCGTATGTATGACCCTTGTGGCTAGATATCTCACGTCGTATTTAAGGCTAAGGAATTTATCCAACGCTTATGTATGTCAGGCTTATCCTGGGATGATCCTTTAAATGAACCCCTGTCTTTAGAGTGGACTGCATTTGTTCAGGACCTAGCGAAGGTTAGTGAAGTGGCCATTCCGCGACATATTCTTCCCAGAGGTTCCTCCTCCTTATCCCTTCATGGGTTTTGTGATGCTTCTGAATTGGGATATGCTGCCGCTGTTTATTTACGTGCGGAACTTCCGTCTGGTGTTTTCTCCGTCCATCTTGTTATGGCTAAATCTAAAGTTGCCCCTGTTCGGACCCGTTTAACAATTTTTCGTGTCGCGTCGTGGTGTACCCCGCCTAATCCGATCTGATTGCGGTCGAAATTACATCGGTGCCAACAATTACCTTAAAAAGTTAGAGTGTTTCCTGTCTCAAAACCAGGCGGCTATTGGTTCTGAGCTTTCAAAGCGGAACATATCCTGGGTTTTCGATCCTCCTGTTTTTCCTCATTGGGGCGGTCTTTTTGAAGCTGCGGTTAAATCGGCGAAATCGCACCTAAAACAAGTAGTAGGCGATACCCCCCTTACATTTGAAGAGCTGACCACTGTTTTTGCTAAAATTGAAGCAGTTTTAAATTCACGCCCATTGTGCCCAGTTTCTCCGGACCCTAATGATGTTGAAGTGTTAACTCCCGGCCATTTCTTAATTGGACAACCCTTAACTGCACTTCCGGAGTACCCTTATAAAGACGTAAAATTGCATCGCCTTACACGGTTCCAGCTAATCCAACAAATTACCCAGCACTTTTGGTCTCGCTGGCATTTAGAATACCTAAATACATTACAAATTAGAAATAAATGGACCTCTCCTTGTGATCCTCCTAAAGTGGGTGAGCTAGTACTCATAAAAGATGACAACCTTCCCCCTTTGCAGTGGCGTCGTGGACGCATTATTAATTTATACCCTGGCCAAGACCAAGTTGTTCGTGTGGTAGATGTTAAAACTCCTACCGGTAGCCTAAAGAGATCTTTGACGAAATTAGTTCGTCTTCCTGTCCAGTGAACTTCCTTTCCTTAGCTTCCTAACCTTCTCGTAAACACTTGACGTGTTTAGGGCGGGCGATATGTTTACTACAATATTTTGATTTGTTTGTGTACCCTATTGATACTGCGCCGCGCGCACTCGCACGCGTACTTGCCTAGTTTTTATTTGTTTAAAACGTACCGTGAGAACCCCGGAGCCCCAGTCGACACCGAGACGTTACCTATGACACATGTACTACCGACCAGAGCGCTTTCGCCGCGTGTGTATCCTGTGAAGCTCCTTACAGACATTTTCGAGTGATTGTAGCCTGTGAAGTGTGTGAAGTGAACCCCTGATGTGGCAAGTACCTAGCTATAAGCGCCGACTATAACAATTTTCCACCCGTCATTGTCGCCCTCCATGGGTAATCCACTGCCTAAACTCTCAAACAGTACGCGTGAATCAAAACCATGCCAAACATAAACATAGTCAACATGATTGTCATCATAAAACAAGGCTTGTTCCAAAATAAAAATCTACCTGACTTATGTTGTTCAATGCCATCTAGCGGAATTTTAAGTAGTGATTTTTGACACTAGGAAAATCGCTGAATGCGAAATAATAAGACATGCTTAGAAATGTATTTATTTATTAGCTTTATTGCACAACTGAAATTTTGTACTAAAAGCGGACTTAATGCCAAGTGGCATTCTTTACCAGTCTACCATGAATGTGGGCCATGAATAGTGGGAGGTGAACATGAGGAAGCTGTAGATACAATTTGTGCAAGGGACATAAAATAGTGTATGCTATTGTAGAAAAAAAAATATTACGACCGTTTATTTTATAATATGAAATTTTAAATTAAAATTAATCTAATTTATGTTATCTTTGTTATCCAATGTTATTATAATAATTAATTTAATCTATGTTATCTAATGCTTAAGCATTGGATAACATTAAATATCCGTCAGCATCAAGATGGCGGGATCAAGCTTCTAATTCAAAATGTTTCATATCAGGGTATAAGTGCTTCATTTGTACCATTTGTACCCTGACCTAGACATTTGTACAAATGAAGACAAAAACGGCACATCGAAATTTTTCTGGTCCCGCCACTATGACGTCAAAGTGGCGGGACCAACTTGAAGCGCTGCACACACAACCATAGTTAATTGAACGCGATTAGTACTGCATTTGTACTTCCTATATACTGAACTGTTATCTTAGTAGTAATAACAGAATTAAAGCAATTTAATCAAAAAGCTGATCCCGCCATTTTGACGTATCTGTAAATTGGTGCATTCATATCAAAGTCGCTAAATCACACAAAAATACACATAATAAGACTTTGTACTAGCTGAGTACATGATCGTGATGTTTGTCTTAGATCTGTAAGCCTTGTAGGGAAAAAGTTATCATCAATTTGTTGCTCCATAATCCGTTTAGTATGTAAATAGGGGAAGGGGGCCCAAAGCAGGTCACTTATGTTTATTTTAATAACCTCTTCAGATTTTCGATGAGCAGTCTCGTGAGAAGGCTCGCCAAGATTTCTCGCACATCACTGGTGTCTGTTCACACTTAAAATATTTCTCACTTGCTGTTGTTCTCGCTACTAAAGTACTAGTATGGACAACTTTGACATTGCTCCTCCCGCACATCTGGCGACCGCAGGAGGGTCGCCGCGAACAAACTTGTGTGTGTTCTTCGATCTGTTGTAACGTCCACCCCTTTTGAGCCACGTAATCCCCCATTTTTTATTTTGTAGGAACCCAAATAAATATAATTATAAAGGAGCTAATGAGGCCAGTAACTAGTCTTTTTCCATATAAATATAACTTACATTGGCTGTGAAAGTCTTAGTGGTTAGGAATAATAAATCTCTATGTTGTGTGTGTAGTAATTTCAGATTCTTTTATTAGGTAGTGAGGAGATAATATTTTGAAGTTTGTGAGACACCCCTAGGAGAAATAACTATGTTTTCAAGTATATTTATATAGCGATAAGGCCACCTACATTGTACATTTTCCTGTGTAAATTGCTTTACTTACTGTATTTCTGTTATGGTGTGCAATAAAGAGTAATCTATCTATTTATCTAGGTGAATAAATAACCTGAATGTGTGGAGATAGTAGTATATTAAGAATAAGTCAACCAGAGTTAATTTAACTTAATAATTTCTTAACTAAGAATATAAAATAAAATTGACAGTTTATTATTTATCTAAATACTGTATCTCAGGTAAATCTATATTAAGAATGGCCTGACCCTAAATAACTAAAATGTTTAAGAATCTATATATTGTCCCCAATAAGAAAACATATTAATGTTTGCCTTGGCTATTTTATTTTAGTCATACAATCAAATTTCAAGTTTTACCTCCTCACTCAATCACAACTAAAATTAATTAATTAGTTTGATATCCTTATATAACATAGCATATTACTTGATATCAAGATTTAACCCCAATACATCACTTTAATAATAATAATAAAGATTTAGTTTAACCATATGAATAAATATACCAAATTCTACATTCATATAATAAGAACTAGGTAAATATGTACCTAAGATATAAAATTTAAGCCCGAAGGCGGGAAAGGAGAGCTCCATGGCCATCGCTCCCCCCGATCTGAGCCACCGCGTGACGCTCATTATTCTCAATGATAATGAACGTGCTCAGTCCTTAAAGACAAAGAGAGTGAGAGAGAGAAAAAAAAAGATTGCATAGCAATCCCATTTTTAGAAGTTCATAAATATGTAACATTTCAGGGGTTTGGGGTCAACCCGGATTCAAATCTAATTAAATTTAGTCTCAATAGGTACTAATAGCTTTGCTGATTTTGTTAGTTAATCA
Source organism: Pyrausta nigrata (assembly GCA_949316185.1). NCBI lineage: Eukaryota > Metazoa > Arthropoda > Insecta > Lepidoptera > Crambidae > Pyrausta > Pyrausta nigrata. The sequence continues at coordinate 8,291,082 of OX438965.1, forward strand.
CATGTAGGTACATCTGATATAAATTATGGCTTGGAACCCTCAGGCAGAACATGGCCAATAAATATTATGGTGACTAACATGCTACTCCGAGCATAATAGACACCCTTTGTAAGTTTATGAGGATTTTAGTTGCCTTCAACAACAGCAATCTAGATGAGTGGAGACATTGACTGGCAGACTGCCCTGAGCACATTGATCAATACTTTGGAGTGTCATCTAACAAATGCCAAGCATGAACTTATGTAATACCCAGTAGGTCTCACACTGAACATGGTAGTCAGGTATGTAGGGCTTTATAAGTCTGATCTGCACTTTAAAAGAGTAAAGTCAATCAGTATTGTAGAATAATTAGAAAGGTAGATGAACATGTTCTCAAATTACAAAACAGCACAGCTTTCACATAGTAGGTTCAATAATTAATACAATTCAAATGCTACCGGGCTGACCGGAATAGAGGGGGTTCTGGACAACATATGACTAGTTAATGACTTTATAAATACAAGTATTTACAGTATGGTATGAGTAATACACTAATACAAACCATATTAATTTGATGTCAATAAGTTAGGCACTATAAAGGCTGGTACTTAAAAAAGTAAAAAAATTAAAACGCGCATAATATTAACAAAAGTTAAATTGATGAACTAAGTATTCTGATAAGTAGTAAAGAAGCTATGAACGAAAAGATGTGAATTATATGCAATCAGCCCATGAATACAGGTAAAGTCACAAGCAAATGCTAGTAATATATATATATTCAAAATGTACAAGTAAAGCGCTTCCAAATGATACCAAACACGGCATATTTATCTTTACTTTATTTTTTACTCTGTATGTTTTGTCCGCTAGAGGGCGCCACATTAGATTTTGTGAAACCCCATATAGCCTATAACCAGCGGACAATTAAGACGCTTCTAATGATATGTCATTTGTCGAATTCTGATAAGTAGTTTAGAAGTGACGAGGGAACAGATGAACATACATATATACATACATACATACATAGCCTGTCAAAATCATAACCCTCCTTTTGCTTCGCCGTAGTCGGGTAATTAGTAATTTCATTCGAGTAGATACTTTTAATCAGTTAGGTAGGTATGTGTGTTCCTGTAGGAATAAGAACTTTGCTGCAGAACAGGCACTAACCCTATAGGAATCGAACAGAGTACTTAACCTATCACAACAGTGGCTGACATAACTTAAACAAGTGACCTTACAAATACCAATTTAGCAACCATTGTTCCTTGGCAACAGAGCCGCAACCTTCTTACAATATTTCTATCTCAAAGTCAACAAATGATTATAATCGCCCTTTTTATGACATAATTCTAATCCTTTAATTCTCCGTACCCCGCCCCTCCTTTCCCCTATTTCAAGCCAGGAAGTAGAAGACTTTTCTTTTTTTTTCTGCTCAAAGGCGAAGGCGCTAAACCCTGTACGTACATGTTTCTATGTTCTTTAATATCAAATTTTAATAAAAAAATATTATTTTAATCCATTCTACTCATAAAACTATCTCAAGAATATTATAATAGTAAATAAAACAAAATCTACAAATCCACTACTCTATACTTTCTATATAAATATTAACTTGATGGCGTGGTGGCGCCATCTGCCTCTTTCCGAGTCCACGCTACGAAGTGAATACGATACATGATCGAAGTTGTTTCTAACTTTAGCACATAGAGGGCATTGTTAAGCACTAGAACGAGAGCCGCAAGCGCTCCCTACGAAACTACGATTAATGTTTATTGTTCTGTTCTTTGAAGTTACCTGTAAATGTAATAGATGGTATAAGATAAAGATAAATGGAATTATGATTTCTCGAAAATTTTACCCTTTTCGATTACTTTAATTTCGGCGCTCAATAATATTAAATTTTCTTTAATTGCCTATGACGGTACGTCACACTGTTTAGGTACTTTTTCCGAACATTATCACATTCTTGTCTATGTTCTCAGTGAACCGAAAGGAAACAAATATAATTATTTTTGCAATGCCGTTAATTTAATTTATGTTGTGTGCTCAAGGTTATCTTTCAAGCAGGGGTCGCGCAAAAAATTGTCTGTGTTCTCCAATCGGTGTCGGTATTTTTCCCGCTTCAAATTAGTTGCTCCATATAAGTACCCAATCAGTGTCGGTGGCTCAAACACACCGAATTAGATTATGAATTTAGAAGCCAGAACAGCCTCCGCCCGCTGTAACAAGGAGCAGGCAGGTGCCCATGCGAGCCGGAGCGGCTAAGGATGGACGACCAACAAGCCGAAGTTGCGACGGGCGAGCGAAGGCGAGGTAGGTGAATTTTTACATAGGCACCCAATCAGTGTAGGTACTTAGGATACCTAAATGACATACGGAGCACCTAATCTGAAGCGGGAAAAATACCGACACCGATCAGAGAACACACACAATTTCATGCCGGACGCTTTTGCGGTCGCCAGAGGCGCAATGTCAAAGTTGTCCATACTAGTACTTTAGTAGCGAGAACAACAGCAAGTCAGAAATATTTTAAGTGTGAACAGACACCAGTGATGTGCGAGAAATCTTGGCGAGCCTTCTCACGAGACTGCTCATCGAAAATCTGAAGAGGTTATTACGAGGGTCAAACTGAAAGTTCTTAGAAAATCAAAAACTGATTACATTAGCCAGTTATTAGTTTTATTATATCTTTTCAAAATATTGTCCATTGACGTCAATACACCGCTGCATGCGATGGAACCACTGGGAAAAGCACTTTGCCCACTCGTCCTTAGGTGTCTCTTCAATGGCATCGCGATACGCAGCCACCGCTTCTTCAGCATTCATAAATCGCTTTCCTTTAAGTTTTTCTTTAATTTTTGGAAATAAATAAAAATCACAAGGCGCGAGGTCGGGGCTATACGGCGGGTGACCCAGTAATTCAACGTTTGATGTCGCCAAATAGTCGATCGTTCGCTTGGCGGTGTGCGACGAGGCGTTGTCGTGGTGAAGGAGGATCCTACTGCGAGGTCGTTTCTCCCGAACTTTTTCCAAGACAAGTGGCAAACAATTGGTAGTGTACCATTCTGCAGAAACTGTTTTTTGATCCTCTAACACAATTGTTGCGAAATGACCTATCCTTCCAAAGAACGAGGCCACCATTTTTTTTCCCGCACTTCGATCTCTCTTCACTTTAGTTGGCAACTCCTCGAAAGGAAACACCCACTGAGCAGATTGTCTTTTGGTTTCAGGATCATAACAGTAAATCCAGCTTTCGTCACCTGTTAGTATGTCGAACACAGCATTTGAGTCACCTCCGTTAAATCTTTCAATCATTTTACGGCACCAATCCACACGATGGAGTTTTTGAGCCTTAGTCAAATTATGAGGTATCCACCGGGCGCAAAGCTTCCTGACCGCTAAATGTTCGTGGAGGATTTTGTGCACTTGACTCATACCGATGCCTAAGCTTGTCCGAATCTGCTGATAGGTCACTCTTTTGTCAGTCTCTATCATACGCCGCACAACACAGATGTTATTTTCAGTCGTCGCCGTAGAAGGCCGTCCCTCACGTACATCATCAGTGAGATTAGTGCGACCACGTTTAAACTCATTAAACCAGTTGTAAACAGTCGCACGAGATGGGGCTTCATCGTGAAAGGCCAATCGTAGTCTATCATAACTTTCTTGTTGACTTAAATGACATCGAAAGTCATAAAAAATCATTGCACGAAAATTTTCTCGTGTTAAATTCATTTTGACGTGACACAGACAATTTTCAATTTGCCGCCAAGTCGTAAAACAAATGACAAATGAATGAAATATATACTCAGTAATATTGGCAAAGAGTTCTATTTTCAAATTTTAGAATATTTTTTTTATTATATTGTTTATAAGTGGCCAGTTCTAAGAACTTTCAGTTTGACCCTCGTAAAATAAACATAAGTGACCTGCTTTGGGCCCCCTTCCCCTATTTATATACTAAACGGATTATGGAGCAACAAATTGATGATAACTTTTCCCTACAAGGCTTACAGATCTAAGACAAACATCACGATCATGTACTCAGCTAGTACAAAGTCTTATTATGTGTATTTTTGTGTGATTTAGCGACTTTGATATGAATGCACCAATTTACAGATACGTCAAAATGGCGGGATCAGCTTTTTGATTAAATTGCTTTAATTCTGTTATTACTACTAAGATAACAGTTCAGTATATAGGAAGTACAAATGCAGTGCTAATCGCGTTCAATTAACTATGCAATTACACAATTACACAAGTGGCTTGTAGCTCGTTCGTTCTATTCCTTGCAAGAATTCCTTAACAACAAAGAGACTTCTATACCTAACTCATTCATATAAATCGAACATCAATTTTCAGGTTATCAATGTAATATTATGTTATAAAATCTTTATGGTGGTATTTTTAAGTATGTACTTACCCTAATTTATATTTGCATGCTATTCGTTAATGGCTGAATAGGCGATCATTTTATTATATTGTCAATCTCCTGTGCACCCTTTTCAAAGCAAATAAAACAATTTCATTTCATTATGGTTGTGTGTGCAGCGCTTCAAGTTGGTCCCGCCACTTTGACGTCATAGTGGCGGGACCAGAAATATTTCGATGTGCCGTTTTTGTCTTCATTTGTACAAATGTCTAGGTCAGGGTACAAATGGTACAAATGAAGCTATTATACCCTGATATGAAACATTTTGAATCAGAAGCTTGATCCCGCCATCTTGATGCTGACAAATATCCTGCTTAGTTTAATAAATAATAATCTTACCTTATGTAATGTTGTTAATGTTGAATTTTGGTTATTTAATTATTTTAATTTAATTTCAATTGTGTCCTTTGTATGTGTGTACACAGTGCCCCAAGGGTTCCTGCTGAAAATCAGTATCGTGACATGCCTCGCGCTGTCACGATTAATGCTGAGCAGGGACCTTTTTGGCACCAGTTGGTCTAATATGTACCACCTAACATTCATTATAAAATTACCCGAGTGCCAAATAAATGATTGAATTTGAATTTATCTGGTAGAGAAGATACTACCCGACCAAGCCAACCAGACAGCTGTCAAACGACTTTCGATGACGAATACAACGAAAGTACCGATGGTAATCAGAAAGAAATGGTGTTAAAATAAACTTAGGCAATTCATCTAAATTGTATCAATATTGCTTTTAAATAACGTTTGGTAATTTCGTTGTATTCGTCATCGTCAATAAATAAATTGTTTCAATAAACACACCAATTACCTAGCCCCAAACTAAGCGTGAGCTTGTGCTATGGTAACTAGGATAACGGATAGACATACTTAAATAAAGCTCGTGCTCATCACACAAACATTTGCCCCTTGCGGGATTCGAACCCGCAACCGCCTGGTTTAGAAGTCCGGTGCGCGAACGACTACACCAAGACGGTCGTCAAATCGTTTGACAGTTGTCTAGTTGGCGGGTAGTAATAGGTAATACTTTATATTCGTCGAAGTCTTTGGTTCTCATCTCCTAGAAATATTTAACCCATTCGCTTCCAAACTAAAACACGAGACACGATAGAAAATCAAAAAGCAAAAATATGAAAAACGTATGGATTGACAACATTTTTAATTCAAAAACTTTTATTACATTTAAATCATACATTCCATCAAGTAAACGGTTCACATAGATTTCTTTTCATCAAGTAAATAGCTAACATATTTAGATAGATAGATAACTCTTTATTGCACACCATAAAAGTAACAAGAATACAATTTACAAGGAAAGATGTACAAATTAGGCGGTCTTATCGCTAAGAGCGATCTCTTCCAGACAACCTTTGGGTATAGGAAATACTAATAGGTATAAAAAAAAAATACGCAAAAATATTTAAACTATAGTTTAAAAAAGTCGTTTTTTTTTGTTTTCTCATTAAAATAGTGTATCTTCACCGCCATTTTCCGTTTTAATTCTTCCCTTTTTATTTTTGATGCTAAATTTAGTGACAGCGCTGTCAAAATCCTCGTCGTTTTCAACTTTTGACACAATCTTGTGAACTTTCAGCTGGTGATTCTTCAATGTGCTAACTTTAACGTATTTCTTGTCGCAAAACTGGCACAAATATCTCTTAATGCCCAAATGCACTTCTCTCTTGTGGCGCGTCAAAACATTGTTTTCGGAGTAGCTTTTTCCACAGTATTCACATGAGAACCTTTTGTTGGTGTGACAGATCATATGCTTTTTTAGGTCGGCAACATTCTTGTTGCAAACTTCGCACTTATCCTTAACCTCTTGCGCGTCTTTGGGAGCGTGCTTTCTGTCAAAATGTCTCTGTAAACTGTTTTTTTGGGCGAACTTCGCATCGCACTGTTCGCACTGATGAGGTTTTAAGCCATCATGCTGATCCACGTGTCTTTTCATCGAATATTTACAAGTGAAATCCTTATCGCATACCGTACATTTGTACGGCCTGTACCCGGCGTGGGATTTCCTTACGTGTCTTAAGAAGAGCTTTTTGTCAACCCATCTTTTTTTGCATACTTTACAAATGTAAGGCTTGCCATTGTTTACATGGGCAAATTGGAAGTGAATGTTCAATAGGGTTTTAGTGACGAATTTCTTTGGACATTCACTGCATTCGAACGGCAATTCGCCTGTGTGCCCTCTTATATGTACAACCAGATGTTTTTTCGCTGTGAATGTTTTGGGGCACAACTCGCAAGCGAAAGGTCGTTTTTTTTCATGCACCGTACTTATATGGATTTGCAAGTTAGTTCTATCGTTAAAAGATTTCCCGCATATATCACAAACACATATTTTTTTGGTGCCGTAATGCCCTCTCATGTGTATTTTTAAAGTGCTTTTGTACGCGAATTCTTTGAAGCAAATATCGCATTTGAAGCTTTCAGATTTTGTATGCGTGTTTAAATGGGATTTTAAACTGTAATGTGTTGTGTATTTCCGATCGCAGTATGTGCAATTGAATAGTCCCGTGTGTGTTTTCAAGTGTCTTGTTCTGATCCATGGCGATGTAAAAGTTTCGTCGCAATAACGACATGGGTACATATTTTTGTGTGTAGTTGTAATGTGGTGCTTTATATCTTTGTGACAGCTAAATGTGGCGTTACACAGTTTGCACGAATATAGCAATCCGGCTTCTGTTTGAACGTGAACTTCTAGTGACGGGTCGTATACTGTTATTTTTCTTTTCGTTACTATTTCTGAAAAAGAAACAAGATTTTATTATTTACTGAAATCTATTTCGCATTGAAATCAGTGCACAAAAAAAATTGTTTATTCGCAATCGGTTTTCTCATGACTAGACTAATTTTAATAGTCCCGACTTAGATTTCAAAGGGTTAAGAATAAAATAAGGTTTGTGACGGGCCGTCAAGAAAAATATCTTTTATTTTTATTTTATTCTATTTAAAAAATAAACAGTGTTTTATCTAGTACTAGCAGTTCCCCAAAAAGTCGGATATTCCATACAAACTTTCATCCCTTATTTAACACTCTCCTGATGATTTTATATCGTGATGAAAAGTAGCCTATGCTTTCCCAGTGTCTCAACATATCTGTACCAAATTTCATTTAAATCGATCCAGTAGTTTTGGAGCCTACTCAAACTAACAAACAATTAACGATCAAATCTTTCCTCTTTATAATATTAGTATAGATGGACGGTACGAAACCTTTACTTAAACTAATATAAATAAATACCGTAAAAAATACTAAAAACTATTGAATAGCTAAAGTGTCATCATTCAAGTCGAATTTATTCTGTAAAGAATAACTACTTGGCCCACTGCTGTTGCAATGCAGCTCGGGTAGATGTCGCTGACGTCACGCAATGACGTATTCAAAAGAGACCAAGAATTTCGCACGAGATGGACTGCACAGTAGCTCAGTTGGTAAGAGCGTTGGCCCTGTTAGCCAAACGTCCAAATCCTGCCCGTGTTCGAATTTTTGGTTTCTTTTTTAAACTTATAGTCACCTCATATTAAATCGGGTATTATAAAAATGTAAAAATCATTATTAGTAAGAGGGTAAGTATGCATTTGGCCTGTTTTTAAGTAAAACAATATATTTAAAAATATTAAACCCACTTTTCTTGACCCTTTTTTTCTGCACCCTTTCCGTAGAATCATATTTAATTTCCAGTGAAAACTCTGGTTGGATGGAAGCTTTGTTTTCTTCGGGAGCTGTGAAAAAGCAAAAAATATGTAAAAAAAATAGGGTATGGTGGAAAACAACTTAACATTAATTATAGGTAGGTATTAACTTTCTTAACTTACAAAAAGATACTATATAAAAAAAACAACATGGTACAGTAAAAAAAAAAATTCTTTAACAATAAAGGATTACACAATTTTTGGATTGAGACCCTCTTTTAAGCATTTCAATGCCTGTGTCAGAGAGTCTCACTCTTCAGTGTTCATACATAATATCCAAGTATTTTAACTATTAATACTATTTGCTACAGTATTTTTAACTAAATTATATCTAAATTACAGTTTTTAGCTAATTAACAATAGGTTTTTTTTAAACAGTTTTAAATGGTAAGTTATTATTAATATCTCGTCCTGTGTGTGCGAGTGTTTGAATGCGTGTATGTGTGTGTGTGTGTGTGTGTGTGTGTGTGTGTGTGTGTGTGTGTGTGTGTGTGTGTGCGCGCGCGCGCGCGCGTGTGTGTGTGTTTGTGCGCGTGTGTGTGTATGACCTAAGAATTGTTTACTAAAAGTAATTCATTCTTTTGGTTTTAGCCAGTTTATTAAGAGTTTTTTACATTCGTGGTACGTCTTTGAGTGGTCAAATTTCCACTACCATATTTCAACCTTATGTTGATCACATAGAGTTCCATATCGTTTCAGATATTTTGACAGATTTCAGTAGGTTGATCCGAGGCCCACTGTACGTACATACGGCCGCACGTCACGCACCCCAATTTGACCTTGAGGCCGCCTTTATTCCCTACGTAATAAAAGCTGTTTTCGTTTAAATTGGTAACTTGACTTGCTGCGGTGTGTACATGGTGGTAAATCATATTTCGTTCGCCAATACGTAAAGGTGCGTCTACGCTACGCACGAGCGGAGCCGCTCTGCTCGCGGTGACAAGTGTGGAGTGTGGACACACCAACAATCACTCTTCTCGAACATAGTTTTCCGCAGTGTGGTTGCGGCTCAAATAAAAAAAACCTTTTGTGTTCGTCAAAAAAACCGACAATAGGCGGAGCACAGTCGAACATGAGCCAAAAGTTCGAAGCGCGCTCACTCGAGGCTCAAACTCGGTCCACACTACACGAATTTTGGGTCGGCTCGTGCTCCGCTCGTGCTCGGCTCGTTAGCGTAGACGCACCTTAAGAAAAATAACCCTTCTTTCGATTATAGGTTTAGGAACGCGTCATAACTCAATATAATACTTAGATAGATAATTCTTCATTGCATTCCATAACAGAAAAAAATACAACAATTTACACAGAAAGATGTACAATACAGGCGGTCTTATAAGCGATCTCTTTCAGTCAACTTTTAGGTAAAGGAGCAGACTTATTGAGTAATAATAATAATAAAATTGTTTCAACAAACACACCAATTACCTAGCCCCAAACTAAGCGTGAGCTTGTGCTATGGTGACTAGGATAACGGATAGACATACTTAAATACTTTTATAAACATCCATGACTTAGGTATAGCGTTGGGTTTACTCCCCGGAATATTTCCAACTGTTGGGTTTATTCCCAAATTCGGGGAAAGTATGCGGAATATTTCCAATTCGGCGGGAAAATAGGGAAAATACTCAAAAGTGGACTTAAATTAATAAAATACGAGAATTTAGCTACTGAAACAATGGTTTTACGCCTGTAGCGCACCCTTACATAAAACCATAACAGCGGGAACACGCTAGTTTTGCCTGTTTGTCAGTTTTATTACACCAAACGTAAACTGCATGTTCTAATGCTTAGATTTATCTGAATCTTTTTTCTTTAAGATTCGACGATCCTGTAGTATACTTCCTACTACTGTGTCCACGATGTCGCGAATTGGTGTAGAAATGTAGACGTTTGATAAGGATTGGAGAAATCTCGACATAAACAAACCGGGTCATAGTAAAATCTCTACATTAGAAACGGCAGTTTGGCTTCTGTTAAGTTTGAATATTTGAGGCAAGTGATAATAAAGTTAAATCTTCGTTATTAAAAACAAGAAATTCAGAAAATAAAACGTGTAGGTTTGTTTTCTTCAAGGTGTCTAGGTGAACATACTTTTAAAGTCCCGAGTGTGATAAGTGAGCTATCAACGGAATAGTACCTGTTCTACAGGTCAACCAGGCCACCCTCGCAGTTCTTTACAATTCAATTTCTTATGTAATGACCAATGAATATATAGGACAAATGAAGGCCGAGACTAAAGTAAAACATTATACTAGTGCTAAATTAAAAACTACGAGTCACAAAACGAGTAACTTTGTAGAGTGAAGTAAAGTGAAGTTAAGGTGAAATGTATCGTTACGTGTTGTTTGAGTATCGTGTGTGTGAGTGTGTGTTTGTGTGTGTGTGTGAGAGAGAGAGTGCATGTCCTGCCGGGAGAGCCGTGTGTATGAGAACGAAGCCAGAAAATAGTGATGTGATGTTAGGTTAAAAATTTTAACTTCACAAGTATCGACAGCAAAGTGGAACTGACCTACAACATCATTCCAAGGGGCATAAAATCTGTTCGGTTTCGTCATAGTTCAAAGACTTCAGGTAGTTGGTGACAAATTTCTTACATTTAGAGGGTACATAGCAAAATGTTCGTTTAATTTATTATAAAGGTAAGGACCTAGGAAACAGAAAAAATTGTGCGAGAAAGAAGTTCGCAGAGTGATTTTTGGGCAAACTGAGCCAGTTCGCCTTTTGCCTCTCATCAGCTCAGGGTGATATTTTAATTGAGTGCTTTTTCAAGACAGCCCTGAGGAAGAAAATTTGCCTTGCAGTAAGCACATCCCATCCCAGTCCTTGTGCAGGTTCCACAGTGGGGTAAAGAAAGGGAAGCCCAGCTGCGACCTTGAGTAGAGCTCGTTGCGCCCTTTCCACAGTTAAGAGGTGCGTCTTATCTGCACCACCCCAAACAGAAATACAATATTCTAGTAGAGAGTGACTCAGAGCGAAATAAACCGTCTTAATTACCCTACGATTAGCGACATTCTTAAGGGATTTAAACACAAAGATGAGTTTGCGCATTCTGACTGCAAGTAACTCAATGTGGGGTTTAAAGCTAAGTGTGTTATCTATTAACACTCCCAGGTATTTAGTGCATTCAGACCGTTGCAACTCTGGGCAAAGACACTCGTTTGGAAGGGATTGACCACAATTATGGGCTATAACACCATAAGTCGAGGATGGTAGATAATTTGACCTCATGGCAAATGGAACATATTTCGTCTTAGCAACGTTGAGGGTTAATACATTATGCCTTAACCAATTAGCAACCCTATTGAAGCCCTCCTGAGCGTTGGTCAAAGCTTCGTCTCAGGAGTCCCCAAAGAACAACAACGACGTGTCGTCAGCAAAGGTATACCATAGAGCCCTAATAAAGCTGGATCTGGATTATCATCGACCAGTACAAATTGGTGCCCATGGTTAACTCGGAATGGTCTGACAATTCCATCAATAGCAACTGCTTTATACATGCCTGCTGTCATGAAGCCTCGATACGGGATCAAAGGTGTTCCAGCTCCAATCATAATACCACCCTCAAAAGGACACCGATTTCCCGCCTTGCTGAACTGTTCCTGTGGCAGTTCTTTGCCTTTCACAGTCTCCTGGTCTTCTCGAGACATGGACACGTCGGTTATCTGGATGACTACTGATTCGCGATTCGTCAACGAAAAGACAGTTTTGCTAAATGTTTTTTTCTTCATCTTCTTCATTCTGCCGAAGCCTAGCCTACGCCAATCTCTGTCGTTGACGTTGAGAGGCGCTCGCAAAGACCTCTGTGCTCGTAATCCAGCCTGGTGCAAGCAACTCAGAATGTTCTAAGTGCTAACTTCAAGCCCAGAGGCGGCCCGAACTTCTGCTTTTACTTTAGTAGCGTTGATTGTTGGGCACAACATCATCGACATCGTGGGCACAGTAATAGGAATTATACTACAGGATCGTCGAATCTCAAAGAAAAAAAGACTCAGATAAATCTAAGCATTACAACATGCAGTTTACGTTTGGTGTAATAAAACTGACAAACAGGCAAAACTAGCGTGGTCCCGCTGTTATGGTTTTATGTAAGGGTGTGCTACAGGCATAAAACCATTGTTACAGTAGCTAAATTCTCGCATTTTATTAATTTAAGTCCACTTTTGAGTATTTTCCCGCCGAATTGGAATATTTCCGAATCTTTCCGTTTTTTCCCATACTTTCCCGTATTTTTCTTTTCCATCCCATTTTTTTCTTTCCCTTGCCCATCGCTACTTAGGTACAAATGCTCGTGCTCATCACACAAACATTTGCCCCTTGCGGGATTCGAACCCGCAACCGCCTGGTTTAGAAGTCCGTTGCGCGAACCAATACACCAAGACGGTCGTCAAAAGAGTGAAATGTTTTTTTTATTCATTACAATAACAGCAAAATGAAAAGTAGGAAAATTAGTATTATTTTAACAACTAATCTTTAAAATACAAATATGTAGTTACACTTACCCTCAGATTTTATTTTTTTGACATCGTTCTTGAAATCTGAAAAACATAAAAACATAGAAATTATTCAATTAGAGGTCAAACATGTTTAATAATACATATACAGGATGTCCCCAAAAATTAGTAAAAAGCTAAAGCCCAGACAAACACAACAGCACTAGATAGACCCAAATATAATAATAAATAAAATTTTCGAGTTATTTGCTTACCTTAGAAAAATGTATGAAAAAATGCAGTGCTATTGAAAATCGGTTGTTTGATTCTGTCTGTCCATACTGTTAAGTTTGAGTTTAAATCTTGTTAAAATATGATGTCCTCCTAGCCGAATTTCGACCACGGCGGCCTATCTCAACAGAGATTAGCCAACTGCGCGGGACATATTACAGTGCACAAGTGTGTGCGCAATACACAGGTGCACTCTCTGTTCCTACACTCTCATAATTCGGTGAGACGGCAGTCCGACATGACCGTAGAGAGATCAGGCGCAGGACCAACGGCTTAACGTGCTTTCCGAGGCACGGGGGTGTTATTACCACTAACTTCCTGACTCCAGAGCTGTGTCTGAGTAATTTCAAGACAGAAAAACTCAAACACTCTCGACCCGACCCGGGATTCGAACCCGGGACCTTGTGGATAGTACCCAGCGTGCTGACTACTAGACCAACGAGGCAGTCTGTTAAAAATATATAAAAGCAATGAAATCACATACATTTTGTTAAGTCAAATATCTCAATAATTATAAAAAATCGAAGAACATAAAGTGTATATTCGGGTCTGTTTCGGATTGGTCCGTCTCTGTACTTCAGCATTACACTTCTTTTTAGAAGAGCCTGTATACGATGTTTTTTTTATATTTATTTATTCGAAATGGGTTTCCTCTTGACTCTAGACTAAGCCAGACGTGGCGTAGACAGAGTCGACGGTGGAGCGAGCTCACCCAGAAGAACGTTCACTCTGACTTTATAAGATAAGTATGTTTTCATCTCACCCGTTCGGAAAGTTGAACTTTCATGTGTAGATAGCCGGGTGGGAAATAGATTTTCCCTCCTACTTTATACTCCTACTATTGAATAAAAGGCCACTATAGAGAGTATCGATAGTTATTGCAATAGTCAGATCTGTATCAGGTATCGATAGTGATTTTAATATTGAACTTTGATACTATCGATAGTATCGATAGTCTATCGATATTTTATCGATACTATTTCTTTTGCCTCAACTATCGATAGTGTATCGATACTATCGATAATTTATCGATACTATTGCTTTTGCCTCAACTATCAATAGTCTATCGATACTATCGATATTCTATCGATGCTTTCCTCACAGTCGAAATGAAAAATAGTATGTTTAACTCGGGTGAAAGCACCCATTCCACTCTCGAGCTACAGAAACTTCTCGAGAGGAATGGTCACTTTCGTCCCTTGTATAACAATCTACTATTTCACACTACCTACTCGGCAATGTTCAATTACACATCACGTAAACCTGACTCAAAGTGAGTCATTGCATCCCTAGGGACGTAATGTTGTATGAAATTTCATTACGCCCCTAGGGAGGCAAAGTGATTTGAATTTCGAATAAGAGTTCGTAGGCATGATCACACTAGCCCGTCCCGCAAAGAGAACATATTTGAAATTTGAACCTGGCCAAGCCCAAATCCCTCGCTCCACTCAGGATTTTAATTTTAACTCCCTCGCTATGCTCGGGAGTAAACACAAAACTCCCTCGCTGCGCTCGGGAGTTAACTCTCGAATCCTTCGTTACGCTCGAGATTCAAGATGACGCCTGTGACGTAAGACATCACTTTATCCCCTTGGTGAATAATCTACTATTCTTACCTTTTTCCTTTTTCGGAAAACCATGTAGGTTTTCAGTTCCGAATTCTGTAAAAAAAAAAAAAAAAAATTACAAATATAATAATTTTAAAGTGTTCAAGTACTGTGCGTCTATTTATTCACTTGGGAAAGAAAAGAAAAGGCTTTTTGGGAAAAAAAAACATGTGAAATTGAAAAAAAAACTTACCATATTCTTTATTATTACAGCCTGAATCATAATCTGAAAAAAATAAGTCTTATTATTTCCTAAAACTTTTTTTTTCTTTAGGCAAATAAATAAATTAACAAGTAACAGAAGAACTTTTCATTATTAGAGTAGGTTAATCATATCACTAGCGTTGCCACTCGATAGTACACTATCGATAGTTTTGCAATAGACTATCAATAGTTGAGGCAAAAGCAATAGTATCGATAGGCTATTGATAGCTCCGTTACTATAAACACTATCGATAGTATTGACTCTAATGCAGCTTTTGCCTCGAATATGATCTAATATCTAAAATCTGATGATTTTCGAGGTCAACGCTACATATCACACAATTCTGTAATGTAATTTTATTATATTTTTACCATTGTCAAAATCCAATTCAGATTTTATAGGCTCTTCTACCGCATCTGCAGTGGCTAGCTCATCTGAAAAATGACAGAAATAATTATTGACAGAAATACCACACTATACATGCACAAAAAATTAATATGTACTTATGTATTTTTAAATGGTTGTGTCAGAAATGAAGGCCTTATATTATATTTCCACAAGACATATTGGAATAGAAATAGAAACATCAATATTTTGTAACCACTTAATTGCAATTGAAATATCAAAATTTGTTAGAACCAAAATCATTCAGAATTTTGCATTGCATTACTGATGGTGAATCCACACAGCCCGGCGGCATTGTGCGCGGCAGTCGCAACAAAGCCGGCAGCCAATATGCCGCGCGGGGCCGCTGGCATCGCAGGAACAGTCAACAGTTAATATCGATTTACAGCCGCGCTAGCCAGCGGCTTTTTTAGCGGCTTTGCTTGTGGTAAGCCGCTGGCAGTGCCGCCGGGCTGTGTGGATCCACCATAAAATTTTATTTATAAGAAAAATCAATTATTTGTGATTTATTAAGTAAAATAAGTGTAGTCAAAACATTAACACATACAAGGAAAAAACTGATAAATAGGTACCAATTAATTTATTATTTAAATTATTTCTGTAACTTACTTTTGCAATAAACTTCAAACTTCCTCTCGCAGTTCAACACCTGTTTTTTGAACTGACAAGCATCTCGCAGCCTCAGTATGCACGCTTCACAGATAGTTTTGCTTGCTTCCAATAAAGGTTGTTGAATCTGCAATCATTGTAAATAAATATCTAAGTTAAATTATTGTTTTAAGTGATAAGCATTCACTTTGCAATCTAAATATATTATTGCACTTAAAAATATGACGGTCATTTTTTCAAGTGCAATAATATAAATATCTAAGTACTTATGAAGAGTGGAAAAAAGCAAAGTAATGTTAATTTATCTATTTCATAATAGTTTTCTGCAAAGTAACACCTGATTTTATCAATTCTGTTATATATAAATATCTCAATGCTATTGATGAACAGAAGTAAATAATAAATACGAACAATAACACCAAATAACACTACATATCTAAAAGTAAGCTATGGCAATTAGGATAACTTTGTATTTCATAACAGTCATTGTATACTTTTATAAGCTTACATGACAAATTCATATTCAAATTCAAATCATTTATTGCATGTCACATTATTGGGTATGACTGTATTATGACTTGGGTACTTAGAATATTATTTATTCCAAGCTTGGGTACAAATGTTCGTTCCCAAGCTCACGCTTAGTAAGTGGCTAAATGTGTGTTATGTGATGTCCATTCATTAATAAATGTATTTTCTTTCTTCTTTCTTTCTATATTCTCGCTTTCAACGATAAAATCTAATAGTAAAGTTTAGTTTACCTCAATGTCAAAAGTATCCAACAACATTTGAGCATACACTTCCACCTGGTTTTCGTATATAAAAGAATCCTGGAGGCTCTTGAAGTGCCCGTCCTTGTGGCAACAGCGACACAGGGCGTTTAGGTTCCATATTTCCGTATTTTCAGACATGAAACAGTTTATTTTATTATCTGAAAACTGGATAGAAAGAAACTAAGGATAGAATAGAAAATGAAACAAAAATTGAGATGAGTGACATTATATTTTTTTTCAATTTACCCATTCTGGGTAGGCAAAAGATCAAGTCTATACAGCCACGTCTTCAGTATATTTTATATATTTTTTTATCCTTTTCATTTGTATTCTTCTTCTTTTACAACTACACTAACACTAAACTACTAACTAACCTAACTCATTGAAATGCAAGAATGGTTCGCATTTCAATGCTCTCAAAGAAAATTTGAGCGGGAACATCGAACCGGATCATATAGGAGCGCCTTACCTTGTTTCTCACTTTTACTTTATTAGTTTTCTACTGCAGCACATTATTAAGATTATTCCACCACACCAGGAAAAACTAATTTAGAAAATAAAGAAACGAAGCCCAGCCATCACGGTTCGTTACCCGCCAACCAAAAACCCCCTTTTTTAGTTCAATTCAACCATTTTGGGTAGACTAAGGATCAAGTCTATACAGCCACACCTTTAGATTTTTATGTGTATAATTTTTCATTATTTTCTTCAGTATACTTATTCGTATACACTTACACAACTATAAACACTAAACCACAGAATAAATAAAACACTCAAAATTCCATCAACCGTCTAATAGTCCTTTTTCCTTTGCTTGGCAAACATTTTGTAATCGACTGTCAAATAAATACTACTAGTGCATAGTGCATACAAGTGGAAGAAATTACTATTATAGCCTGACCAGAAATATATGGGACCTGAATTAAGGGCGCTTCGAATCCTCTTTATATGACAACACTTGGTATAATCCAACCAGCGTAGATTGGCAACTGAAAATAAAAAACATTTTTTATACTTATATTTACATTCAAGTTATTTTTAAGCCTGCTGCCTAATGATAACAGATTCTACGATAAAAGAACACTACAAAACACTCGCAAATTGAAAACTTATTAAATTCTGTATTCTTTGTTATATTGGCTTTGAATTTTGGACCATATCATAACACAATTATCTCTTTAAAAAAACAACTAACGGTTAAAAGAAACATTAATCCACTGTTTTTCTAAATGATGTTATTATAATGTTATCATAATTTTAATAGTGTATATGAAATAATGGAAATCTCTACGAACTATTATTGTTGAGATATCTAAGTAGGTTTGAAGTAAAGAAAATAAGACTGAAAACAAGTATTCATTATATTATTTTTTCAAAATCGTTATAAAAATATTCTCCGTAGCCATCAGTAGCCAATTTTCACTATTTGCATTATATGACATACAAAAATTCCTGATGACAACTGTATCAATATTTAATTTAAAGAAACCGTGGCGATCACATAAGACTTTCTTGTCGAAAAATACTACAACACATGATAAACCACTTTTCTTTGACGAAAACGAATAATTCCCGGTATTTTTATCACAAAAAAATTGCACTTGGGCGAAAATTAGATTACGCGTCCACTTTGACACTAATCATTATGAAAATTAATGACATATCAATGACGATTTGAAGTTTCTGTTGCCAGTAAAAGAAATTAGTTCTAGTTGTTTTCCGCAATATGGCCAGGTCCCATATATTCTTGGTCAGACTATATAATAGATATAACGTATTAAATTATAAATAAACTACTAGCAGTTCCCACTTCCCTGCGATTTCGCCCGCGCCAAAAGTTGGATTTTCCATACAAACTTTCATCCCCCATTTCACCCCCTGATGATTTTATAACGAGACAAAAATGTCCTTCCATGGGTCTCAAACTATCTCTGTACCAAATTTCATTTGAATCGGTCGAGTAGTTTCGGAGCCTATTCAATATAAACAAACAATCAAATCTTTCCTATTTACAATAAGATTACCATAGTAAGTTGGTATTTTTGTGTCGACCTTTTTTTTAAATGAATAATTTCGTTACAAACGAATGTCAAGATTGTTCACAGTGTGTGCCACCAAGAAAAACGGGCTTTGATAGTAGCCTTGTTTTTATGACTTCTTTGTTGGCGCTTGACCTTTCCTTACCTTTTACTTGTCCGTGGCAATGCACAATCCGTGCAAGCCAGTATACAAAAAAAAGGTATTCTTATCTATCATATAGTATTTTATCTCACTCACACTAAGCTGTGTTCAATAGTTCTGTAGTTTTTAAGGTCCAAATTGAGAGCATTCGTGAGCAGACATAAATGTCTGCGTGCCAGTTAGGGAACTTTTTGACGCAGACATATTATGTCTGCGCGCCAGTTCAGGGGAAGCAAGAACAATTATTTTTTCAATTTTTAATTGATTTGATTCCCGGTTAAGACAACCGAATTTAAGAACATCTTTGAATGTAGTTTTCTTTGTTAGTAATAAAGGAACGTTTCCCATCAACAAAATGAGTTAACTAAAGCATTTAAAGGACTACTCTGGGCCTAGGGCTGTGACTGTGACCATCAGAATCAAACGCCTGTTAAAAGAATACAACTTATATGTTTGATTTTAGATTTGCTCATTTAATTCTATAGGCGTTGAGATATCGAAATAGTAAATACATAATTACTTTTTAGCCTTAAAAGCTATGAGCTTCAAACACGATGTATATGATGGTAGTAGTTAGTTGCAACTATTGGTTAACTAGCGCAGTTTGTTATCGCTGGATAGGTGACCAGCCATCCTGATGCTAGGGTGGTGAGTCACCTAAGAAAGTAAATTATTTTCTTTTAATCGAGGGTAGCAACTATCTAACGATTAGTACCAAGTAGAAGCAACTGGGCAGCAACTCTCAATATTTGCTTCGATGTAAAATATGGGTATAGTGAGTGTCCATTCTGATGGTCACCTAGGGCTCATAGATTTTTCCACTGATACAGAGTGGAAAGAGTAGTCAAAATTGGGCTTGACAAATATAATATTAATAACTTACGATTAAGGATGTGAACATAGTGATAAGACGCAGGCGGGGGTTCCACCCTTATGTCATTGATACGCACCAAACGATAAATGTTCGTTCCTCTTAGAAAGTTTCGTTCCTCTATTCCTTTAAGAAAAGAGTGAATAGGCTGCTTCTAGACAGACATGTCCCATCATCGACCGCATCGTCGCATACCATCAGGTGAGATTGGGGTCAAATGTCTGCCTATTAAATAAGGAATTAATTAAAAAAATGTGTGGCGGAAAGCTAAAGAAGATCGTCAAAAGTATCTTTTGGTGTAGTATGACTGTTGAAAATTTATCTCGTCGCAATCAAAGTACAAGCAGAATATAAAACTCGAGCATAAAACCCATTTTTGCTAAATCAAATAAAAGTGTTTTACCCATTCATTATTTTTCTAAATTATATTATTCATCATGTTACTTATCATTCTATATGTTAAACATATAAGAAACATTTCTTATTTTTTAAGGGTTTAATGAATGAAAATAAGTATTGCTCTCAAAACCAGTGTTTATTTTTGTATTTTTACATACTTTAATTAAATAATTATTATATTCTTCGTGGCTGTCAGTAGCCAATTCTCACTGTACGCACTATATGACGTACCTACTTTGTGATCAGAACTAAGCCTATACATAGTCCGTTTTTCATTGCTTGTCCAACATTGTAAACAATCATGACATTCCTTTTTACGAAATTATTAGTTTAAAAATAAGATAGACACAAAAATTACATCCTAATATTGTAGTTTATCGTTTAATACATGCAGCTTTTTAGAGCTATTAATATTATTTTTTTCACCAGTATTAGTTTTAAAAGTCATAAAAAGATTGTTGACAATGTTAGACACGTAAAGAAAAACGGACTTCAGTAATAAGACTAAAGAGAGTCGATATGTGTACATTGATTTAAAAAAGTCTACAATTCCACCCAGTACAGGCCTTAGTTAGGGTCAGTGGACTACAAAACCGTAGTTTTAGGGCATGTGGTCAGGAAGCAAAATGGAAGCGTGTGCTACCGAATGGATGTTATTGTCGGGGTGATCGGATGGAACAATTCGTTGAGACGTGGAAGTTATCAAATCTGAAAGTGTCGGGATCGATCCCCGGTCTATATTTTGACTGCCTCTATGGTCTAGTGGTCAGCACGCTGGGTACTATCCACGAGGTCCTCAGACACAGCTCCGGAGTCAGGAAGTTGGTGTTGTTAACACCCCCGTGCCTCGAAAAGCACGTTAAGCCGTTGGTCCTGCGCCTGATCTCTCTACGGTCATGTCGGACTGCCGTCTCACCGAATTATGAGAGTGAAGGAACAGAGAGTGCACCTGTGTATTGCGCAAACACTTGTGCACTATAATATGTACTGCGCAGTTGGTTAATCTCTGTTGAGATAGGCCGCCGTAGTCGAAATCGGCTAGGAGGACATTATTATTGTATCTCTCCTGCGGGAAAACACGGCACGAGGTCAGTCCTTTTGGAAGGCGTACGTGGGGATATGGATCCAACACGAAGAGGCCCCTTTGAGATACGATAAGTATTGTTGCTAAGCTACTTTTATTCAGTTTGTCCTTTATATAAGTTTTTTCTTGTAAAATTGTTTGTTCGACGGGACTGACATGTCTTATAGACAAAAGCCCCTAAAAAAAGATTAAAAATAAAAGAGACGATAATGAGTTGGGATATGTACACCTAGTGAATACTATCTCTGCCTGCACTATTAAGAAGATACAGCCAAAGACAGCACCCGCTAGGTGCAAGGACTATTGCGGAGAAGATGGGAACTAATACTGGTTCTATGGATGGGAAATTGCTGGACTGGTTGCCGGGATATTGATGAGACAACGGGACGCCTGCCATATCTAATGTCTCATCTCGATAATCACGGCAGACGGTGACTCGCCGCTCACTAAATGGGCCGCCTATAATAGCTACCAGGTGGGTAGCAAGGCAGCAACATTGGTGTGATTATTATTATTGTTGGGGTCCAAGGTCTAATGTGCAACCAAGGTCCAATAATCACCGTCATGGTTTATCTATGTCGTCAAGCTCGTGCTAAATCTTACATATCGCGTTTCATTACCCATGTTTGATGAGCGGCATACAGCGCCATTGAGCAGTGAGACCCGAGACGGCGTATTATTATTAGTGCATATTCCGCAAGTGGACAAGCATGTATTTTTTTACGTGGCTTAGTTCTCGGAAGCATCTGGAAATATGTAAAACAATTTAATTTATTTATTTTCAAAATGTTAATTTAACTAAAGTGAACATTAAGAATAAAAAAATATTTATTAACATTACACGAATTATAATAAATCACATAAATCAAAATATGTCTACCACTGACCGCTTTAATACAAGTACGCTAGACTGCATACTGTCAACCTAAAACTAAAGCCATTTGATTATCGCCATTTTGGCGCTGACGGCTGTAGTGAGCGTGGTCACCACACGCTGTGAACCACGCAACTAATGTGAGTTGACATAAACATATGCAAGTTACTCTACTCTAGAAAGAAAGAAAAAGCATTTATTCGGTGATCGGTGAACAATGGAACAGTTTACTAAATACATATTATGAAATGATCTACCGAAAAAGCATCCGACTCAGCATTAGTCGTGGTAGCCGAGGGCAAACCACGACACTGATTTTCAGCGGATGCCTGGGGTAAATTCTTATGTACATTACACAAAAAAATAAAAGGATAAGTATTACGATATAAACAATAACTTAAAAACTAAAGATAAACAAGCAAGAGACATGAGAGCCTAGTGCGAACTTTCATTTGCTACACGCGTTCACGATCGACTAAGTGTCATAGAAAAAATAAAGGTGTTGCAAACGTGCAGGGGCGCTGACCAAAGGTGAGATCATGGAAAAAAAAACTAGCAATAAGTCCCATGATAGCAGTGACAGTGATTTGACTATCTAACAGCTGTAATATAATCAAAGTAACAGTGTAACTAAAAGAACACAAAATAAATATATGGTAAATAAATGAAAAAAATAAAATAAATGGAGACAATAATAAATAATATATGGAGACGCCACAGTCAATATTAAGTATCCTATATCCTATATCATAGTTGACAAAATAGACCAGTTATTTTGTCAACCATGCTACAAGTGTGTAAACGACAGTGGCGCCTCCATTCACCCTCCACTACAACCAGTGCACATCTATGGTGGACCTCGCCCACCACACCCTAAAAGAAAGAATCACATTTTATTTAAAATGCCACGTAAAAATGGCGGCCACGCCTATATATTGTTTATTTCATTTGCAAAATAGACTCTGCATTAGTAACGGTAAAACTGTGTGGATTCGATAACGGGATTGCTAATACGGAACAGTATGCAAATGGGATCCCGGGAACGTTATGAAATGTGATATTGTGAACATAAAAATGGGTTAAGAGGTTAGGGGCCACGCTAAAGCGATGAAAATCAGAACCTACAAGGGGCCAAGGGCATATTGAAAGTGGGCTGGAGGCGAGTAACTGTGTGTGTGCACTACGTGCACTACGTTCCGTAGACACTCGGTAGGGGCGCTTTGATTCGATGTTTAGTCCAGGGTATTATGGAAGTCAGTGGGAGCGGGGGAAATATCTCTACGATAACAACTTACAGTTTACAGATCTCCCCGATGCTTGCTTTCCATATGCCTCTTTAGATTCGATCTAGCTGCAAATGCCATATTACAAACTTTACACGAGAATGGTTTCTCACCGGTATGAGTCCTTATGTGGGCCTTCAACACCTGACCCTGACTGAACTGTCTGCCACAAAATGTGCACTTATACGGCTTTGCACCGGTGTGCACTCTCATGTGTCTTTCCAAATCCGAGTTCGTGACGCACCCTTTCTTGCAAACTTCGCATGAGTACGGTTTTTCACTTCTATGCACCCATTCGTGCTTTTTCAAGTTCCTTTTAACTGAAAATTGTTTATAACACACACTGCAAGTGTACGGTCTCAATGCAGTGTGATTTGCTATTATGTGACATGTTAGTTCGTGTTTCAAAGAGAATTGCCTTCCACAATCGTCACAGACGTATGTTTGTCGTTCTCCCGAGTGAGACAACATGTGATATTTATATGTATGTTTATATGTAAACGACTTGTTACACACTTCACAGACATATTTTTCTCCGGTATGCGATTTCAGGTGTGCCTTCAACGTTTTCTTATGAAACTCTTTAGAGCAGTAAGTGCATTTAAATTTTTCGTCGAAGTGATATTTTATATGTTTTTTTAGTAAACTGTCTCCGTCAAACTGTTTTTCACAGACTGTACAAATATATTTTTCATCGATAAAATGCTGTTCTTTGAAGTGTTTTTTCAAATTGTTTTTAAGACGGAATTCAATGTTGCACATTTGACATAGATGTCTATATTCTCCTGTATGCATCTTCATGTGGTACGCGAGTGAACCTATGTACTTGTATTTCTTCAAACAGATATTGCAGGAGTACTTTTTCGAATCGTCTTCATGTGGATTGATTTGTTCTGCATCTAAAAAAACATATTCTTATAACATTATAATGGTGGCTAATACAGAACCATTCGTGCGCGAGTCCGACTCGCACTTGGCCGGTTCTTTTTGTATTTCATTTATTACAAGATAAAATTAAAAATGCAAACAACATAATACATTACAGTGTGGCCGGGTTTGGACTAGCGTTAATTAATGGGCTATTAGTTCATCAAATGTTATCGACAAAAAAAACCCATGTTGGGTTCTCCCTCCCCCTCTCTTGAAATGGTAGCCATATCAATTATTTAAAAAAAATACTATTTCTATGGATCTGGAGGTCCTAAAAGTTATGAAAATGATTCATTTGAAAGGTAACGCTATCGCCTTTCGCCATCAAGTGAAATAAATATCAATTCAAAATTATTAAACGCCATAGAGGAAAGAAGATCCATAGAAATAGCATATTTAAAAAATAATTAAAATGGCTGTTAGTTCAAGAGGGGGGGAGTTAACCCATTCGCTGCCAATTTCGAGACACAATAGAAAATCAATTTGTATCTCTCACCGGTGCGTGCTGTGGCATGGAACCAGTTAAACCCCCAACATGAGGGTTTTTGTCGATAGCATTTGATGATCTCATAGGCAATTAATGGCCCGGGGAATTGAACTCGCCTCGCAACTTAAGAATATTTTTACGTTATAAACAAGAATTGATTTGATCTAAAAGAGTCTTCTTTACTAATTCTTAAAGGTCCCGGTAACAATCAAATTTGCTTGACTTAGTGTATCAAACTTCACGTTTTCATCAGTAAACTATATAGACATCAAACAAAGGAGTTGTCCAAAAGTGTTTTTAATTCGTCATATTTCTAACCAGAATAAACCGACAGAATAGACCGCCTAAATTGTACCATTCTCTAGGAACATTTATGTAAATTGATACTGCGTGTGGTGAGCAATAAAGAGTATCTATCTAATAAATTTATTATATGTTGAAGGGTCCTAAAAACTAGTCTTTCTTCATAAATATTAAAATTTTAAGGTATTAAGAGAAAAAATATAATTAATTTTACTGTTTGACTAGACTTAAGCTGCACTTTCGGACGCATGGAAAAAGTAATTTGTCAACAAAATAGACATTGACAGTGGTCGTGAAAGTTTTATTACACAGATAACAGATACATTGTTACAGATAGGTAACTTTATTTTCATTTGGCTAGCCAGTGTATTTAGTTTTTTTTTTAATTTATACAAAATGCTTATAGACCTACAATTAGAAAATCTTTTTTTCTAAAAAGTGGAGGCGTTTAAAATTATAATTATATCATGGTTTCGTGTTTCATATTTTTTTAGCTTAAATAAATATAGTTTAATGGCGCTTAGTTATATCTCAGAATAAAAAGTCAACCTCCGTACAAATAGTGGACATGTCCTTTGACAGCTCACCCGTACATTCCGCTATATTGACAAACTGAGATTTGTTTGACAAATACCTCCGTTCACGTTCAAACTTCGTTCTACTAAGGGTTCCTTGTGAACTACGGAACCCTTATAAGATCGTTCAGTCCGTCCGTTCCGTCCGTCCTAGTCTGTCACAGCAGAATATCTTCTACGTTTATGGACTGATTTGCATGTAACTTGGTGCTAGAATACTTCACATATAGTTTTGCCCGGTGTCTAGGACCTATAAACTTCAAATTACTTACGTAAAGCAACAGGCGCAGAAACTCCAATTTAAAATTGTTTTGGGTATCCTGTGATGAATACTTTTGAAATTATAAATAAAATAAAAATATATACTTTTTTTGCCTATACTGTCTAATGTTATAAGTTAATGGTACGGAACCCTTCGCGCGCGAGTCCGAATCGCACTTGGCCGGTTTAAAAAAAAATGGTTAAGCAAATAAAATATGTAACTAGGTAATTATAGTAATAAACACTTACTTTCCAAATAATCATCTCCCAACTGATGTGAATCATCGGCAAAAACTTCTACATCTGAAATGCATAAAGCAAAATAAGCATTATTATTGAAAAAACAAAACACCGGCTGCAAAAATTATTATATTTGTGAAATGGTCTTTTGACTGGCTTTCATTTGATACCCATATTGATATTGTAAGGTAAAAATCAACCCCCCTCTCCCTTTATTTCCATTTGCGGGCGCCATTTTTTAAATGTATATAGCCTATGTCACTCACAATTTTGACAAATTCAACGACATGTCAAAAACTGTCCATGTGCCAAACAATTATACACACATACATACTCTCGAAAAACATAACCCTCCTTGCGCAGTCAGGTAATTAAAAAATATACTATACCCACCTTGCTAATAATAATTCGGTATGTTAAGTAAATTACAACCTATGCTTATTCCAGAACAATTGGGAGATTTTACGCTCTTAAACACTATTTCGCTATTTAAGTTACTCAGAAATAAAATATGGAGTTTATTTTTACCAAAATACCAACAATTATTTGACATTCATACGACCTCTAAACAGGCGAAAACCACAGAGTGACATCACATCCGCCACTAAACTTATATAATCTGTGACTAAACTTGTGTTTCCGGCGTGTGTGTGTGTACTGTGTTAGTGATGGGATTCTACCCGGTATTTTCCTGGTATTTACCCAAAATGGGTAAGAACGCGGGAAAATACCCGGTAAATACCAAAATGAAGGGTAAATATAAATTTTGCCACTAATTCAATATTTTCCAGTCTACAACCAAATCAATAACTATATTATTATTAATATAACTCGAAATCTATGAAAAGTCGCGGAACATACATGGGCGTGATTCGGGTACCCCAAGAGGTCCTCTATCTCTGGACTTCCGCTTTATACAACCTTATGGGACATCCTGTATCACGGAAAGTGTATAAACACTTACAAGCTTCTTCTGCGTCACTATGCTGATCATCTGTCCCCTGCTCGTCCGAGACTGTGCTATTTCTTCTACTTTTCCTCACAACTAACAACGGTTGGTCTTCCAAATCTGTTACGATAAATATTTCCAATAAACGTAAATCAATAATAAATCAAATTGAATTAAGCTCACAAAAATTAATCGCCTGTGTCATCCGGTGAGACTCGAACCCACGACTCTTTGCTATCCGGGCGAATGCTCTTAACAACTGAGCTACGGAGGACGTTAGTCAGTCGACGAATTTTTGTAAGTGCTTGCTACGCCAGTGAGCCGGCGTTCAATTTCATCAATACTAGTACTATAATTAAATTTCGTAAAAAATTGCAAACAAATGACACAGTTTATCAATTTTTGTGAGCGGAATTCAATTTATTTTGTGGATATAACATTGGAAATCACTTACGTAGTTCTTTTGTGTCACTATGATGATCATCTGTCCCCTTCTCGTCTGAGTCTGTACTACTCCTGTGCCATCGAACTGACAACGGTTCCTCCAAGGCTTCGAAGTCTGTTTTGATAATAATTTCCAATGAAGGTAAATGAATAAGATTGTACAATTAACACCGAAAATTCATACTGTCTTCACATGGGATTCGAACACTAGACCCTTCGCTAACTGCCAGCCAACTGAGCCACTAAGGTTCATATATCGCAAACGGTGCCTTTACCAAATAGTCTTCTTTAGAAACGTTAAATATTTCGAAGACCTATTTAACGATAAAACAAAAGATTTCATACCAATTTTACATGAAGGTAAGATAAGTTTAAGCTAATAAAATAGCAGGTTAATTATTTATTATGCTTACTTTCCGACGAATCATATTCCACCTTGACTTCTTGGAGAAAAGCTTCTGCACCTGAAATGCAAAATGCTTGGGTAAATAACACAATACTACGCGTTCCCATATTATCTACTGCCGTACCATACAAAATTGTCTGCAAAAAAGCGAAAATTAAAACTTTCACAACACACAAAGCTATACAAGAGATCCAATGCTGGCGGTATAACCTTAACTACCTTCAGACAGAAAGCCTAGGCTTTACACACAAACACTCACACACATACACACAAACACACACGCACACACATACACAAAAAACACACACACACCCCCAGACAAAACCTGCACAACACACCCACTCACACAGACAGAAATGATTTTTTATTTTAAAATATTTAGTATAATATTAACCCCACATTGTAACTACTTGAAACTACTACTAAAATAGTGTAAATACCCTATGTATCATTTATTGCAATGCTAAAATAGTTTTGAATTATGGTTAAGCAAGTATTTAAATGCGCCCTTAAGCCGAGTGAGTGTCAAATATTTAGAATTATTTTATAGTTAAGTAAAGCTTAATCCCTGCGACACAAGCATATCTTAGTGCAGCGACTGCTATCAATATATGGAATGAGACATTTTGTTTTTGGTAAGTAAATACTTTTTACTTAACTTCATTTCATGTTGGCCGTTACCTCCCCTCCCATTTCCCCATACCGCACCTGGTGCTAACCGTACTGGTGAGGCGCGGTATTAGTTGGGTTGTTATACGCCAACACCAATATTTTGCGGATCAAAGGATGAACCTTGGCATACTTGTTCCTTAGGTAGACTAGTGTGGAAAACGCCCGGGAGTCAGCGGCTCACACCCCGCTGGGGGGTTGGGGGAGGGGGTGAAGTTCCCTTACTCCGCACGCACTGTGACTCGTCGTAACTGCTAATTTATACCTACTGGGACAAGTTTGGTATCGTTTTCAGCTAAATCAAAGATGGCCAATTGATTTTTAAAGCAAAAACTAAGCATTTTTATACAAAAAATGGAATTACGGCCAAACATTAAAAAATAAATTCAATATTTTTTTTGGTATTGGCCATAAACTTTTAACGTATACCAATATCTGCTTTAAAAAAATATAGGTTAATAGCCGCATTCATACACATTGAAAAAAAAAAGCTTTGTTGAAAATATTAATAATAAAAAATGTTTAAAAAAATATTTTACTCCACGCGGCAGCCACGAAAATTCTTAGAAAAATACAGGACAGCAAAAAACAACTTGTACATGTTACTAAGAACCTATAACTAGTGAGGATAGAATATGGTGTTTATAGAATAGGACGTAATTAAATAATAATAATAAATAATAAAATGTTTATTTAGCAAGAACACAATATACAGATAAAAACACTTATGCTACGATTCCCGCACTAAGCTCGAGGCTTGTATCACGTGAACCAGAAACATTGGCCACTTGCGTTGACATTGAGTTCGGGACACCGGTTCCAAGCACATACATGTTACTTATTTACATATGTTAAGGGTTTAAGCATGTGTGTGTGTGAGTGTGTGTGTGTGAGTGTGTGTGTGTGTGTGTGTGTGTGTGTGTGAGCGCGTGAGTGAATGTGTCTGCGTGTGTGTGAGGTCTCAAGTCACTTAAGAGGGATAAGAAGGCTTTCTGTATCTTGGTAAGAAAGCCCAAGCAGCCAGGATGTTATTAGGTGTTTGGCTTTTTGAGTAGGCAAGGACCAGATACCAACAAGCCTTTGACAGACCTGATTGTGAGTAATAGGCATTGGTAAGCGGAAGACACGACGTCGACACAGGGCCTCGTATTCAGGGGAGTTTAGTGTTTTTTTATGAGTGTAGGCCACGGCTTTTGCTACGTACAATTGACGGACCGTTAGGACTTTACACCCCTTGTATAACTCTTCTGTAGGGAATCTAAATGGTTTTTTGAACATCACCTTAAATACAGCACGCTGGGCTATTTCAACTTCAAGGATCTTTGTTTTCATCGCCCCTCCCCAGGCGAGCGCACAGTAATTCAGCAGTGATTGTGTCAGCGCTTTGTACACCAGCATCAGGATACTTTTGGAGGCACAGTTTCTTAGGGCTTTCATTATGTAGATGGTTCTTCTAGTTCTACCAGCCAGGCAACTCAGGTATTTTTCGTATGACAGTTTCTGGTCAATTTTCACTCCGAGGTATCGGATCGACTCTGTGATATTAATTTTGTTCCAGTCACAAGGATTTGCTCCAGTTTCGCAGGTGTGAATAGTAAAATTAGCCAACTGTCGGGGTCTCGAGGCGGCGGTCTTGTGAAAAGCTATGAATTTGGTTTTTTTGAAGTTGATAGTCAATAAATTAGATCTCAGCCATTTCGCTAAGATACTCATCCCTCTTTGAGCTACCACAAGAGCATCATTCCACGAGTGTCCGTTAAATATTACAGCTGTATCGTCTGCATAGCAGATAACTTCAGCGTTTTGCAAAGGCAGTTCAAGGATGTCGTTGATGTAAATGCAGAAGAGAGTTGGCCCAAGTATGCTACCTTGAGGGACACCAACACCGACTTCCATCTGTTCGCTGACGACTGAACCAACTCTTACACACTGACGCCGGTTTGAGAGATAACTGCGGAACCAATCCAGCGCAACTCCCCTTACACCTTTTGCCTCAAGTTTACGCAGAAGTATAGGGACCGACACAGTGTCAAAGGCTTTAGCAAGGTCGAGGAAGAAACCTATGCAGCTGTGCTTACGGTCTAGCGACCCAAACACAGCATCTGCCAATAACAATACCGCATCCTCCGTGGACCAACCCTTCCGAAAACCAAACTGATTTGCAGAAAGGAGTTTGTGTCTTTCTAAGTAATTAGTGAGACGTTTGCTAACTATTCTTTCAAGAAGCTTTGATAGTATACTTAGTAAAGATATTGGTCTATAATTATTAGGACAGTTTTTGATCCCATCCTTATGGATAGGGGTGACGACTGCCAATTTCCAACAGCCAGGAAAATTACCGGACGACAAACTAAGGTTAAAATTGTGAGTTAATGGGGACAGAATCAAGTGTTTGATACGTTTTAACATCAAAGCAGTACAACCATCAATTCCCGGTGCGCTGTCATCTTTAAGAGTGTCAATTAGGTTCTTATCTTATCTTATCTTTATAGGGGCCATGGGCATCAACCCACGGAGCACCTTGACCCACTAGGATCTTTTGTGACTCCCCATACCTTTACTCTTCAGTGTTCCTTAAAGACTTTCTTTATAAATTTTACTATGTCTTTAGGTCTGAAGAGCCTATAGTCTTCCGAGTCTGGGTAAGCCAATCCAAGAAGACCCATTCGGGTTCTTGCCAGTGCATCGCATTCACACATCAAGTGCTTCATGTCTTCTGGCTCTTCCCCACAGGCTCTGCAGCTGCCGTCCTGAGTTAGCCCCATTCTGAGAAGCATTTTATTTGTGGCGTAGTGACCAGTTAATGCCCCCAGCAGAGGTCTCGAGTGTTGGCGCCTGTTAAGCATTAGGTATTTGTACTATTTTCTAGCATTCAGATCAAGAAAGGCTTTAGAGTGATCCAGGGCATTTATTCTGGACCATTCCTGGGCATGTTTGGCCTTTATGTGGTTCTTGAATGCCGTGTTAATTGCACAATTCGACAATCCTATAAAAGGCTCAGGGCCAATTAGTCTAGCCGATGAGCCCCATCTCGCTAATTCATCTGCTTTCTCGTTACCCTCGTAACCTGTGTGACCCGGTATCCATATTAAACGTAGTTTATTATGTTTGCCGAGTCTGTTAAGTACTTCAATGGCATTTATGACTAATTTTGAGTTCACTTTTGCCCTTGACAGTGCCTTTAACGCAGCTTGACTGTCACTGAGAATATAGATAGTGCGGTTTTTCACACCTTGATCTAGATTCCTCAATGCACATGAGAGTATAGCATAGGTTTCCGCTTGGAAAACTGTTGCCATTACACCCATGCATTGACTTTCTTGAAAGTCTTTCAGGTAAACTCCCGCACCTGTACCGCTATCTATTTTGGATCCATCCGTATAGCAGATTATGCTATCCGGTTCCGGCTTGGGTGGGCGTTGTTTCCAGTCTTCCCTTGTGGGGAGGTGGACTTTGTATAGTCTTTGGTAGTAAAATTTTGGACTTGTTCGATCACATTCCATTTCAAGGATCCTGTTCAAATCCGAATTTCCTTCCCATAGAGTGTGATTCGTTTGAGGTTTGGATGCATTCCAAAGCTGGGAGACCTTAAGTCTTTGCAATGCCTTCCTTGCCTCAGTCTCTATCACAATATGCAGCGGAGGAAGTTCTAGTGCTACTTTCATTGCTGCCGTTGGAGGGCTTCTGAAGGCCCCCGTTATCGCTAGACAAGCAGATCTTTGTAATTTTTCCAAAGCCTTTCTGCATGTTACTAGCCTTGTCCTTGTCCACCAGACAATGCTGCCATATGTAATTATAGGTCGCACCATCATTGTGTATATCCATCTTATAATCCTTGGGTTTAATCCCCATGTTTTACCATAGGCCGCTCGACACATTCCAAAACTCTTGTTGCTTTAGAAATTGTTATGTCAGTGTGCTTGCTCCAATTGAGTTCCTTATCTAGTGTTAATCCTAGATACTTAACCTCTTTGGACCATTGTAGCTGGGTTTCATATAATGTTATCGTCCCAAGCCCTTGGAGATTTCTCATTCTTGTAAACGGAACTACTGTTGTTTTGCTGAGATTGACCATCAGATGATTGCTTTCGCACCAGTTCTGAAGGATGTTCAGCGCTCTTTGCATTAGTTCCGATACCGTCCTCGGAAATTTTCCGTTGACCATTATTACAAGGTCATCTGCATAACCTACTGTGTAGTAAGGTCCTTCATTTAGTCTGGCCAGTAGCGAGTCTACAACTAAGCTCCACAAAAGAGGCGATAAGACTCCGCCTTGGGGGCATCCTCTAGTGGTTTTCAAAGTAAGATGTTCTCCCACTAGCTCAGAGTGTATTATTCTTCCTTTGAGCATGCAATCTATCCATCTGCAAATAGTTTTAGATATGCCGTGCTCATTCGCGGATGCTCTTATGGATTCGAATGTTGTGCGGTCGAAGGCACCTTCTATGTCCACAAAAGCCCCTAGGCACAGTTCCTTATGTTCTAGAGCGTACTCTGCTCTTTTTGTGACATAGTGAAGTGCGGTCTCCGTTGATTTGCCGGACTGATAAGCGCATTGTAGACCGTGTAGAGGAAATTTTCTCAATGCACCTTCCCTGATATGCCTATCAACCATTTTTTTCAACGTTTTTAGTAGGAATGATTGTAAGCTGATCGGTCTGAACGCTTTTGGTTCCTCATAATCTGCATTACCTGGTTTAGGAATAAAGATTACTTTAACTTGTCTCCACCTTTTTGGTATATATCCAAATGCTATGCAAGCCCTATAAAGTCTACATAGGTATGGATTCAGGATCGAGACACCTTTTCGTAGTACAATGGGGTAAATGCCGTCTGGACCAGGCGCTTTAAATGGCTGAAAGGATTTAAGCGCCCAGCTCACTTTGGCAGCATCTACTACCTTCGTTGCCACTAGCCAGTCGCTTTGCGTGGTTCCTCTCGCTTGTTCTTCCTGGCTAATGGCATCTTCGTTTTCACTTATAGTCTTGGCGCCGGGAAAGTGGGTTTTAATCATTACGTTCAGCGTTTCGGCTCCGACCTTTGTGAGTTCTCCATTCTCATTTCTTACTGTTGACAGTGTAGCTGATTTTGTGGTGGAGATCGTTTTTGTCAGTCTTATTCCTTCTGGTACTGAGCTGATCTTCTCGCAGTGGGCTCTCTAGGCAGAACGTTTTGCCTTTCGAACCGCAGTGCTGTATCGCGTTAGTGCCTTTTTGTATTCACTGAAGTTATTCGTAGCTTTAGCTACATTGAATGACCTCCTTGTCTCCTTTTTGATTTGAGCTACCTCTTGGGTCCACCATGGTAGTCTCCTTGCAATTGCTTTGTTCTCCAGGCAGTTGCCTTTCCATGTAACTTCTAGCGCATTATTAATTCTGTCTGCCTCGAATTCTATATCCGGTATAGAGTTCAGCTCAACTCTTTGTTGATTAAGTTCAACTTTAAGTTCAGTCTTGAAGTTATCCCATCTTGTGTTCCTGGGATTCCTTCTGCGTACAGTTTCGATAGGCGTATCCAAACTGTACCCAAAGCATATGTAGTTGTGGTCCGAAAGCGAGACCTCGTCTGACACATGCCAGCTATTAATGTTCTTGGCAGCTTTGTTGTTCGCTACGGTTATGTCGATCACCTCCGCCCTACGGGCATTGAAGAATGTCGCCTTATTTCCTGAATTTAATAATTGAAGAGGAGAGCTAACCACATAGTGCCATAACTTCTCTCCTCTATCGTTGATGTCCGAGCTTCCCCAGACCACGTGGTGTGCATTCGCATCACATCCGATGACCAGGTTGTCATCTTCTCGACTGCAGGAGTCCACCAGATCCCGTAAAAGTGGTGTAACTGGATCTTTATCTTCATAGGGGAGATAAGCTGACGAGAATATTACTGCCCGCTTTCCTCCCGCCCCCGTATGGACCTTGACCGTAGTCAGGTCCCTGGAACAGAAAGCAATGAGAGGAACTGCGTTGAGGTCATTTTTGACATAGACACAGCTCCTCACATCATTAGTAGAGCAGTTGTAGTAAATTTTTCCTGCTTGGCTACCTAAACCCTTAATCTGCCCCTTATATAGATAAGGTTCTTGAATGTGGGCAATATCGTATTTATTACATTGAAGCTCTCGTGCCAGAAGGGCAGTCGCAGCTCGACAGTGATGTAGATTTATCTGCACACACCTTAAATTCGCCATTTCTGCTAGCAGTCTGATAGGAGGACCTCTTCGTCCTCCTGTGCCATCGGCGACGAATGACCCAGGTAGAGCGAGTCCATGGCACCAAGCACCTCCTTTGACCTTGGGGACCCCCCACTTGGTCGCCCCAGAGGCAAGCACTCAGCGCCACATTCCCGCGCCAACCCTGATGGGCCCGGAACTGCAAGGTCCTGGGTGCCAGCATCAGGCTCCTTATTTGCAGCCTGTACCTCGCTGTTCTTTGCATCGACCTGAGCAGCCGCAGGCCTCACCGTCTCTTCCAGAAGCTTGAAGCTCACCGTCTCTTCCAGAAGCTTGAAGGTGCTCAGGTCGATGCCAGTACTCAGGCAGTAGCCTCTTGCCCCTATGTATTTCGCAGAGGCTCCATCCATCAGTACGATCCGACGAGTGGTGCGACCCTCCTCCTTCGTGTCCACCACCCGCCAGTTCGCAGTCTTTATTTTCGGATGTATCCTCTGCACAATACCCAGAAGCCTCGAGACGTCTGCCTTCGTCGTCTTGGTCTTCCAGGCCATCTTAATGGGCTTAGGAAGGTCCCTGGCTATGACCACTTTTAGCTTGACTCCTTTAATGGTCTCGCCATTAAAGGATTCAAGCCATTTCGCGGAGTGGTCTTCATTGCATGAAACGGGGATCACCCCATTAGAAGTGAACCCCATGTGTACTTGAGGAAGGGGATCCGGTGTCGATTCCAGCCTGTCGAGAATGGCAAGCTGGATGTCGTCGAATATCTCTTCCTCAAGCATTGTCGCGGGATAGTTGTCCGGGATGATCGCCATTTTGATAGACCCCAGTGCCTCTGCGTAAGAACTCGATGTCTTAACGCGTTTGGCACTGGTTTCTACAGGGCCCTCATCACTGACCTCTCTCACTCGCTTTGAACGATCGCCCGAGGCGGCATCCTCAGCCTGCTGCCTTTGCAGAATAGCCTGAGCATGCCGCCTCTGGGCTCCCGTCCTACCGCGTTTCTTGTCGTTCAGCCCATCCCTGGACAGATCCTGTCCCGGAATCGGCCGAGCGGGCGCCGATAAAGTGTCAGGTAGCGGGGCCCCACCCCTGGAGTTACCGGCACCTTCGCGTGGCAGGCCGACGCCCCTTTGGTCACCGTCCCGACCGCGTGACGGTCCTAAGTCCCCTTCACACGGCGGTTCCCGTACCGTCCGGCTGACGTGGTCCCCTCCACTTGTCGGTCCGGGTCTCCGTTGTGGTGGTGCTGTGTGCTGACCCCTTCCTTTGGCCTTGGCGGAGCTCCCACCTGGCGGTCTGTCAGTCTTCTGACTGGCAGAGCCTCCAGGTTTCGTCTCACACCCCTGCCTCTGGAGTTGCTGTCCTGGCACTCTACCACCTCTACTTGCACCAGAGCCGCCTCGTTTCGCAACTGTACGCCATCCTCCACGCGCCAGTTCAGAGTCCGATAAGGATTCCTCCCTGTCACGGTTGGTGCGTGTACCTGCCGTCTCGGTGGTCCTGCTTGGAGCATAACCAACCCGTGATGTCACTGCTGAGACCTCCAGCTCCCCCGTAGGATTTCCGGTGCCGGCCCTCAGAATACGTGGGGCAGCCCGAGCTTTGCTCGGGGAGGGATTCTCCAGCACCGCTGGTACCCTCCTGGGGTAAATTCTTTTTCAATTTTGCCTCCATATTTGTTGTTGGGATTAAGAAAAAGTTACACGTAGCCCCTTCCCACAAAGCTACTGCCACACTTTTAGAGGCGATTTCCCGCGCTCATGGCCTGTGGTGGCCTGTATTATGGTTATACCGCCATTGTTCGGTTGGGTCCTTTTAGTGTCCACTCAAGGCCGCCCACGCCTCATCGGTTGCTTGTCGGAAATGCTTATACCGCCATTGATTCGGTAGCATGGGACTTTTAGTAAGGCAGCGATCCCTTAAGAAAAATTTTCGCTACCAGCGTCCGTCCATCATCAGGTTACAGCGCCTTTTGTAGGGGTATGCCACGCCACTGGCTCCCCAGCACCCTTCAGGACGGGCTGCCTGATTACTGCACTCATTCAAGGGAAGCCCCGGGGAGCGCATTGGGGTGGACAGGTTACTTTTCTTTGGTAGGGAGCAGACACACGAGGGACAAAGCCACTCATCCCTATACTGCTGCGAGAGCGAGTTAAAATGTTCCTCTGTAATGTTTATACACATCAGTTCATATAGCTTGCTACATTTTGAGCATTCCATGTAGCATAGGTTGCGGATGTTGTTGTTACAAGCACTGCAAGATGTTGCCATTGTAAAACCGGGCTTCGCGGTGCTGTTTGTAAGTAGGTGCAAAAAATTTAAGCGAGCGGCCTGCTTAACCGGCTGCTTGACGGTGGGGCGTTTATGTATTGTATGACTCACCTCAGTCAGTGCGCGATGCGATGCGGCCGGCTTGCGAGTTGTCGTAGGTCAGTGCGAGTCCGGCCGTTTTTAAATATTTTAACGTATTTTCGCTTACAGCTTAAAAGTCCGGCTTTATTTTGGATTGCAATGTTCACTATAGTTTGGGTCAGATCTTCTTCTCCAAGTTGGTAGTAAATTTAACGTTAATAAATCACTTTATCCGTAAGTTATCGTAAAAAATGTTACGGAGCCGTTCTTAACAGGTGTGTCTCGAACCGGGTCCCACACCCCTCCATTTAATTTTAAATTTAATTTTAATGCTACTTTGATAAAAATATATTGTGTGAACCCTGTGTATAGGTTTACCGTCGTATTTAAAAACTTATTGCTCAACTAGATTTAGTGACAATGTCGGGTGACTTGAAGGTCTTTAATTTATCGATCTACATAGATATGTGCTTAAAACACCCACATATATTTATATACTGTCTCTTATTTGCCCTTGGAATCACTCAACTCCGTGCACTTATGTTGCCGCTGCAAGCACCTGCATCTGTGGCCGCCACACTTCATTTTGCAACTGCACCTGAGAATTTCAATACATACAATACAATACATGCTTCGGCTGTCACTGGCAAGTCGGTAGTAGGTTTCCAGCTGTCACCGACTTTGGTCCATCATTCCCAATTAGATAGATCTTTTTGTAAATAAATAAAAACCGACGGGCGTTGGAGTAGGAAGGTTCTCGAATGGAGACCACGTCTCGGAAAACGTAGTGTAGTGTTGGACGCCTCCCCGCTAGGTGGACCGATGATCCGAGGAAGGTGGCCGGTGGTGGCTGGATGCGAGAGGACCGTGAAAGTTGGCGCAGTCTTGGAGAGGCCTATGTCCAGCAGTGGACTGCAATAGGCTGATATCAATACACTATTAAGTGATTTGTTAATTACGTCATTTCATAGTGTAAATACGCAACATCTACCTGTCATATAAAACGCAGCGCTGTTCCTGCTCATATAAGCTGTCATAGCACTTTCTGTGGCATTGGGGAAAGCATTTAGTGTCCATCGCAATTTTTTACCTTTACAATTAAGGATGGAAGCAGTATCACATTTTCCCCATTAAGGCATGGAACAGCGGAAGGACTTACTTTTTGTTGTTCTGTAAAAAGGACAAGATCTTTGTTGTCTACTGGACGTGTAAATTCAAAAGTATTTGCTACCACATATTAAGGTGGTGTTTTCCAGTATCTACGTGTAGGTATCTATAGCTCATATAACCCAGGTACTTACTTCGAACGAAGAAATTTCATTGGCTCTCTCTTCTTTTTGCTATTCATACAATTTTGGCCTAAATAAGGACGTGTATGACACAGACTAATCCAATATACCTAATATCAAAACGAACTCCGAATACGCAAAGATGAGCTCCATGTAACTATGAAGTGGTGAAGACAAGAATGATGGTACATGTTTGATGCAGTAATAACCACGGCTGTACATGAATCAGCTTTCGAACCGTAGACGCTGACGACCGAAGTCGTGGTGCTAGCTGTCGCTGTTGTGCAACGAGTTCCTAGAGGAGCTATGGGTACTGATGGATACACATAGGTACTGTAGAACACCACCATGTCATGAGAAAGCAAATAATCTTGGTGGAAATTATTACGATTACCTGGATATTTACTTTCCTCTTAATTAACGTCTCGGTAGGCAATATGGATTTTTTGCTTTTTACAGGACCACAAAGCGAAAAGGTTCTTTCGCTGTTCCATGCCATCATGGGCGTGTGTGACCGTGTGATACTGTTTCCAGCTTCAAATGTAAAGGTGAAAAATTACGGTGGACACTGAATGCTTTCCCTAATGCCACAGAAGGTGTTATGACAGCTTACGTGAGCAGGAACCGCGGTGCATTTTCCATAATCGAAAAGATTGTGGTCGTTTTATATGACAGGTAGATATTGAGTATTAACACTATGAAATCACGTAATTAACCAATCACTCAATAGTGTATTCGTAAATACTTTTTACTTATTGCGACAGACATGACCAGCCCACTGCCACTTCAGCTTACTGCACCTCTGAACGATATCAATGACTTAAGTCTTGTGGTCTCGTTCTGGATTCTATTCCTTAGCGAGATCCCCAGCATAGACCGTTACATAGCTCGCTGAGCGACATGCAGTCGGTGGACCAACTTGACTGTCAAGTTCCACGTCTCGGCCCCGTAGGTCATGACAGGTAGGACGCACTGGTTATACACCCTGCTATTCAGGCATTGCGTCGCCACGACGAGATGTGACGCAACTTCCCTAATGCTGCCCAACCTATCTGCACCCTTCTGGCGATTTCGCGCTCAAAGTTGTCTCTGCCCAGTTGCAACACTTGTCGAAGGTAAACGTATTCCTGGACAACTTTGAGCGTCTCGCCGCTGACTGCTATCGATTCCGGGAATAGTGTATTCGTAAATACTTTTTTCTTTAGGTCTTGTTCATTTTCTACGGTGAACGATGCATGAAAGCATTTATTTACAAAAAGATCCATCCAATTGGGAATGATGGACCAAAGTCGGTGAAAGCTGGAAACCTACTACAGACTTGCCAGTGACAGCCGAAGCATGTATTGTATGTATGTATTGAAATTTTCAGGTGCAGTTGCAAAATGAAGTGTGGCGGCCACAAATGCAGGTGTTTGCAGCGGCAACATAAGTGCACGGAGTTTAGTGATTCCGAGGGCAAATGTACATAAGAGACAGTATATAAATATATGTGGGTGTTTTAAGCACATATCTATGTAGATCGATTAATTAAAGACCTTCAAGTCATCCGACATTGTCTGTCACTAAATCTAGTTGAGCAATAAGTTTTCAAATAAGACGGTAAACCTATACAGAGGGTTCATACAATATATTTTTATCAAAATAAAATTAAAATTACGTCCTATTCTATAAACACCATACTCTATTCTCACTAGTTACAGGTCCTTAGCAACATATAAAAGTTGTTTGTTTGCTGTCCTGTATTTTCTAAGAATTTTCGTATCCGCCGCGTGGAGTTAAATATTTTTTTAAACATTTTTATTATTATTATTTTCAACAAAGCTTATATTTTTGGAATCTGTATGAATGCGGCTATTAACCTATATTTTTTAAAGCAGGTATTGGTACACGTTAATAGTTTATGGCCATTACCAAAAAAATATTGAATTTTTTTTTTTTTTTTGGCCGTAATTCCATTTTTTTGTATGAAATTGCTTAGTTTTTGTTTCAAAATCAATTGACCATTTTTGATTTAGCTGAAAACGATACCAAACTTGTCCTAGTAGGTATAAATTAGCAGTTATGACGAATCACAGTGCGAGCGGAGTAAGGGAACTTCACCCCCTCCCCCAGCCCCCCAGCGGGGTGTGAGCCGCTGACTCCCGGGCGTTTTCCACACTAGTCTACCTAAGGAACAAGTATGCCAAGGCTCATCCTTTGATCCGCAAAATATTGGTTCCCATACATTGAATGCGTATAATGACTCCGCTATATGGGGAAGCAGGAAGGGAGATAGTGCCCAACTTGAACTGAATAGGTAGTAAAAGTAGGACCTTTGATTAGATAGGGAGCAGGAAAAGAGACCAGTGCCACAGAATAAGTACTAGTACTCCGTACAGAAGTATGACTTTGCAATGAAATTTTAAGAAAT
The DNA here is from genome assembly GCA_949316185.1 of Pyrausta nigrata. Classification (NCBI taxonomy): domain Eukaryota; kingdom Metazoa; phylum Arthropoda; class Insecta; order Lepidoptera; family Crambidae; genus Pyrausta; species Pyrausta nigrata. The sequence continues at coordinate 8,331,703 of OX438965.1, forward strand.
ATTTACTCAATGTCGTCAATGATATGGTGTAATTTAGTTCGCCTCAGAGTCAAGGACAATCTCGTTAAGACACCTACAGAAATCCATTGCAAGATGATTTCATTCTTATAACTCTGGAATATGAATCATAATACACTAAACATATTCAGTGATGTACTATCATGCGACGCGATAGGGTAATACTGCTACAAGAAGCTACTTACGCCATCTAGCGCACCTATCTAGCACTTTATTCATGCTCGTTTAGCTAGCAACGTAATCTCACACATAGTGCCGTGCGCCGCCGGTGAATAGAACGCGCAGGCGTCTCGTTGGTCGCTCGCGACACGCAACATGATTAGCCCACCACGGTAGGTCGCCGCACGTACATTTTTGCTACCTACGCGGGGAGATACACACGCCTGGCATGGCGGTGATTTGGGTAACCTAAGAGGTGCTTTATCCCTGGACTTTCACTTCACACAACTTTTAACGACACAGAAAGAGTTTAAACACTTACATGGTTCTTCCGTCTCATTATGATGATTGTCTGACCATAAGTCTGTACTCTTCCTTCCACTGTACTGTACAACTGACATTGGTTTGTCTTCCAAGCCTGGGGCCCGACTCTGTAAGGCGATATCCGTAGTTTCGGCTGTAGCCGTCCCTGTCGCTAATGCCAGCATGTCAGCGCGACCGGGCGCGACGGCTAGACGCGAAAATACGGACAATGCGTTATTAGAGTAGAGCACCTGTATCGATAAACACTTAGAATGAAGGTAAATCAATAAGATAGTAAATATAACATTCAAAAACACTTACATGATTTTTCTGTTTCACTATGATGATTATCTGTCCCCTGCTTGTCCGAGCGTGTACCTTTTCTGTTCCGTCGAACTGACAATGGTTTGTCCAAGTTGTATGTGTCTGTTTTGATAAAGATTTACAAGAATTAAATCAAAAATCAGTACTTTAAAATCTACTAGATGACGTTGAACAACCTAAGTCAGGTAGATATTTATTTGAGAAAAAGGCTGGTTTTAGCGTTAATTGTGTTATAAAGCTACTGTTAATCACTTGATGAATTTTAGTATTTGCTGTGTCAGTAAGATAACTTTGAAATTCTTGTAATGAAACTGTAATAAAAGTAATGTTATTATTTACCATCATAGTATTATATCTGTCTCTTCCTCAGAAAAAGAGTTACTGCTTTAGGACATAAAAAATAAAAATAAAACTCTTTTACAATGAAACCTTTTTTAAAAGATTATTCAAATTCAATCCAAATTAATTTATTGCAGACAACAAATATCCATGGGTTAGTATTACACTAATACTGAAAAACTAGTTGTTAATATTAAAAAAATAATCAATTAAACACAATGAAAATTATGCAACTAAAATTAGATTTTATTGTATTATCTATCCACTGAAATCTAATATTGTGTAGTAAGCTTCTTCTTAAAATTCTTATGCATCAAATATATCAGTATTTTAAAACAGGATTCCAAAGCAATAGGAACCCACTCCTTTTATGAAATTTAAGCAAATGAAATAGGACAAGCTTAAAACTTACTTTGCAAAGGATCAGGTTCTTCCAACTTCACATCTTCGGTTAATGCTTCACACTCGGAGTAGTATTTCGCAAGCTTCTCTTCACAAGCCGCCACTTGCTTCTTAAAGAGGGCAGCGTTCAGCAGTCGAGCCTTGCATATTGCGCATATTCTGTATGTCTTCACTCCGATATCCCCAGGCAAGGGTACTATCTATGAAAGACGAGGTGTTTGAGCTTAGTTGAGTTTAAGTTTGAGCTTATTTGTCCCTCAATCCCTAATGTCTTGGAATTGTAAATAACTTGGAAACTTACATTTATTTCAAATGTTTCACGTATTATTACTGGTAATTTAACTCCAATAGTGTTATCCGACACGCCAAGGCTCTTGAATTGGCCTTCAGAATGGCAGCAGCGGCATAAGCCCTTTACGCTACTTAAGTCGATCATTTTTATTGGAATTTACAATAGGTATTTAATTCATCTTCAAAAAATTGAACAGCATACAGCATCAGCATCAGCGTTTTTCAACACGGGGGCCGAACGAGGAAGACCACGGGGGCCGAACGAGGAAGACCTTCTAAGCTAGTTATTGCATTCAGCATCTCTTTCGCACGTGTCAAACAGTATAGCGCTGTCTCAAATGTAATACAATGATTCCAACAATTTTATAAACTGTGGTATTCTTTTTTGACATGTTTTTTTCGGTTTGGCACAATGCAATTTAGCCAAAGTTTGGCTTAAGTTCCGCTGTGCTAGACCTTTTATTTTTTGAAAATTGATCACAAATTAATAACCACAAATAAGAAAGAATATGTGTTTACATTTTGACATAGGATGACATAACTATTCTTTCAAATTTGTAAAAAGACAATTAATTAATTAATAGAAAAAAGCGCGGGAAACGTTCTACCTTTCGGGCGTGTTTTTTGTTTCTCCAAATTACATTTTGGAAATATCTGTTAAAAACGATCAGGAAAGGACTTCTATTTTTAATAATATTGTAGTTTGTGTATATAATTATTGAATACGTGTAAAATAGTTGCTGTTTAGTAGTAAGTTTATCACTATCTTTTTGAGAAGATGAATGAACCGCCTGATCCTGGGGAGATACCCCAGGCGGGTGAATTTGTAACTGTCCCATTACAAACAAATAGTTTCGCACCTTTGCTTGGCCCTATGGCACCAATTTCGCAAGAATCTGCAATGGACACCGACGGTGCACCCTGTTCACAGGGTCGTAAGAGAGCTCGTGTACACAGGTGCAAGAACTACAATAAACGCAAGCGGAAACATCGTGGATCTGAGGTAAAAGAGCATGATTGTGCTTGTGACTCGCAACACTCACCTACTCAATCAGCTCCCTCTTCTCCTACTACTAAAAACTTAAGAGAAGAAGTATCTACTACAGAACTATCTGCTAGAAATGATGTACCTGCTGAGCCAAATGTAAGAAGCGACTCCCAACCTTCTTTCTCTCTCGATGTAAGTAGGAAAACATACAACTGCACTGATGTATCTCCATACATTGTTCATGTGCAACGGATTCAACAGTCTCCTAATGAAGGTTCCACAATGCATGCAGTCTCATTTGGGAAATTTTTAAAGAGAAATGGCTTTAACAATATAATAAATGGAAGTGTCAAACAAATAGGCCGGAATAAAATAGCTCTGTCCTTTTCTGATTACTCAGATGCTAATTTATTTCTAAACCATAATAGCCTGCAAGCTGACAATTTAAAAGCATTTATCCCGACTTTTAATGTGACACGTATGGGGTTAGTGCGGGGAATACCAGCGGATTGGTCACCTGAAGAGATTGTTGCTAATATTAATGTGCCAGTTGGCTGTGGGGATGTACTAAAAGTTCGGAGGCTTAACTTCAAAACATTTATTAATAATACACCAGTATGGAAACCTTCTCAATCTGTGGTTTTGACCTTCGATGGACAAATATTGCCCAAACGCATATTTGTTTGTTACAATGCCCTGTCTGTAGAACTATATATATTTCCCACTATTCAGTGTTATAATTGCTGTCGATTTGGCCACACCAAGGTACAATGCAGGTCGAAACCACGCTGTTTTAAGTGTGGCCAAGACCATTCAGGTGATTCCTGTAATTTGGGTGAAGAGAATGGTTATTGTTGCCTATGTACTGGTGCTCATTTTGCTACCAGTAAAGCATGTCCAGAACTTGCACGACAGAAACAAATTAAACTTTATATGGCCAATAATTGTGTCTCGTATGCTGAGGCTTCTAAGCTGCACCAGTGTCCAAGTCCTTTGCAGATGTTGTATCCACAGGTCCTGTAAATAAAAATAAAGAAAGCCTTCATCTAATAAATAATGTTACTCACTACAACACATCCAACTCATATAAAAAGACTGTGTTCCTAAAACCGCACTCCCCTCCATCCCCCACTAAGGGTTATAATAAACAAGCCCATCAGTCAATAATCAATGAATATGCCATCCCTTCTCCAGAGAATGGATGTGCTATTAAAAGTAACTCTGTTGGTCAATCTGGCCCTAATATCAAGCAAATTACAGATTTAATTGTTATTATAATTAATTTATTAACCCAGTTCAGTAATAGTTTACCGTCCAACGTAGCCCCTCTATTAGAGTCAATTATCAGTCAAATATCTAAAAACGAGTTCAGTGAAGGTTTTACAATGGAACAGTCGAAGTATAGTTAATAAGAAGAGTGAATTTATTCACTTACTTTCTTCTCATGAGCCAGTAGTCTCTGCTGTGACAGAGACCTGGCTCAAACCATCAGTTTTTTTTAAAGTTAAAAATTACCATTGTCTGAGAGAGGACAGACCTGATGGATATGGTAGTGCTGCCTTGTTCATCAAGAACTCTGTTCCTTTCTCACCTGTAGTTTTTCCTGTACATAGTAGTGATGATTTTTGTATAGTTGGTTGTAATATATATAAAATATGTATAGTCTCTGTATATATCCCTTACCCCTCCATAGCTATTTTAAACAATATTCAACAAATTATTTCTTCCCTACCAAGACCATTTTTACTACTTGGTGATTTCAACTCCCATCATCGGACTTGGGGAAGTTCTAGTAGTGACAATTATGGTGAAGCTCTTCTTGACATTATTGAACCTTTGCATTCTAAATGATGGTTCTCCTACTCGCCGCACTGCACCAGACCAAAATTTAAGCGCTGTTGACCTCTCTATCTGTACACCAAATCTGGCATCAACTCTATCTTGGGATATACTTCCATCCTCCTATGGTAGTGACCATTATCCTATCATTATTTCTCTTCCATTTAATAAACCCTCTACCTATAAACATTCATCTCAATTAAAACACAGATTACCTGATTCAACTAGTGATTGCTGGCAAAAATTTAAAAATTGTGTAAAAAGTAAAAACACTTCACTTCCTGATTTTTCAGTTAATAATGAAACGGCTTGTGCTAATGCTTTAGCAAATATTATGATTGAGGCTGCCAACGAAGTATTTCCCCTCAAAAACAATTCCTCTCGATGCTTTCCTTCACCTCCCTGGTGGGATGCAGAATGTACACAGGCTGTAAAGCAAAGAAAGGAAGCCAAGAGAATTTACAAAAATAATATGACAGTAGAGAACTTCGAGTTGGTTACATCTGCTATAAAGAAGACTGGTAAACTTCTAAAGAAAAAAAAATTTGAGAGTTGGAGAAATTTCTGTTCCTCCATCTCACCCAATACTCCTCCATCTGTAGTTTGGCGCAGTATTAAACGATTTAAATCAGCTTTTGTCGATACCACTAGCCCTGCCATCCCCTCAACTTTAGCCAATGACTTTCTAGATAGAATAGCGCCCCCTTGGGTCCCACTTAACTTAATTGAAGATTTTCCACTTAATGATAATACACATCATCATAACCTCAATACACTTGAATCCCCCTTTTCACTTTACGAGTTAAAAGGGGTAGTGTCTAACTTAAGGGATTCTGCACCAGGTCATGATGGGATTCCCTACTCTTTCTTTTCAAATCTATGTGACCAAACTCTAGCATATTATTTAGATATAGTAAACAGTATCATGATTTCGGGAAATATTCCGACACCTTGGAAAAGACAGGTAGTGTTGCCAGTACTAAAACCTAACAAGACCGCGTCAGAAGCTTCTGCTTATCGTCCGATAGCTTTGTCACCTGTTTTAATAAAATTAACTGAACATTTAATTAAAAACCGTCTAGAGTGGCATTTAGAGAGTAATGGCTTGTTAGCAGATAGTCAGTATGGGTTTAGAAAGGGGAAGTGTACTTTAGATAGCGTCAGCCTTTTTACATCAGACATTAGGCTAGCTTTCACTAAAAATGAATCTGTGCTAGCGGTTTTTCTTGACATTTCGGCAGCGTATGATAATGTTCTCTTAGATATTTTAAAACTTAAACTTCTAGCCCTCCGAGTACCTAATAAACTGACTAATTGTATTATAAATATATTACATGGACGAACTATTCAGTTATCTGGCTCCAGGAGAGATTTAGATAATCCTTGTGGTGACCCCGCTATACGGACTGTATGGACAGGATTGCCACAAGGTTCGGCAATCAGTCCAATCCTATACAATATTTATACACATGATTTGGATTCCTTTGTAAACGATGATATAAAAATCTTGCAATATGCTGATGACCTTTTAATCTATACAATTAATAAATCAATAGCTGAAGCAAGTGGTTCCCTGACAGCTTCAATTTCTATGCTAAGGTATTGGATGGATCAAAATGGTCTTGAAATATCTGCCTCCAAGAGTGCCGCTGTGGTTTTTACAAGAATGAGAACTCTACTCCCGTTTCAAGTTTTATATGATGGAATCACAATTCCAGTTAAAACAGATCATAAGTTCTTGGGTGTAGTCCTAGACAGAAAACTTTCTGGCAATCCGCATTGTGAATATATCGTTGTCAAATGTGAACGTCTTTTAAATATGTTGAGATGCTTGACGGGTGTGTGGTGGGGTGCACACCCATATTCAATGAAACTGCTTTATAATGCCCTTATTAGGTCACTTTTAGATTACGGAACTTTTTTATTAGAACCTTGTAATATCACTAGCTTGAGAAAACTAGATTTGATTCAATCAAAAGCATTAAGAATAATAACTGGAGCTATGAAATCAAGCCCCATAAATGCTCTGCAAGTCGAGTGTTGTGATCCACCGCTAAAACTACGTCGACAACTTCTGTCAGATAGATTTCTGTTTCGTGTACTACAAATTTCAAAACATCCTTTAGTAACCAATCTCCGAATTCTTTCTAACATTATCGAAACATCTAAATATTGGGATAATAAATCATTGCCTTGCCTAGTTATTAGTTACCGGAAATACCGTTCGCTTAACGCCCCTACGCATCAATCTAACTATCTTCCTTTATTCAAATGCAGTTTAGAATCTCTATTAACTCCCCCTATAATCCAACACCTTCCTATTGATAAAGCTAACCGTAATGCTGCGATCACTTTCAAACACATTATTGATTCCGAGTTTGACGATTTTCACCACATATTTACAGATGCCTCGAAAAATTCTAATTCTACGTGTACGGGAGTCGGTGTTTATCATTCACAATTCAAAATAGTACAGAAAATAAAACTACCTCCCAAATCTTCTTTACTGGTGAATGTTTTGGAGTTTTAAAAGCTGTGGAGTACATTTTATTGATGAAATTGAGAAAATCTGTCATCTTCACGGATTCTCAAAGCACGTTACAATCACTCGAAAAGTTTCCTTTCAAAAATAAACGTCAATTCCCGGTAGTTTATCAGATAAGAAGTAAAGTTTATGAATGTGTGTCTAGGGGATACACAGTGTATTTTGCATGGCTTCCAGGTCATAGAAATATAAGCGGTAATATAATATCCGATCGTCTAGCAAATGAGGCTGTGCATTGTGGAGATACATTCCCGTACATAAATTATTGCCATGACTTGGCAAATCTTCCTAAATTGCACTTAATTGAGAAGTGGCAAGAAGAGTGGGAAAAGCCTACAGAAAGTAAAGGTCGATTTCTCTTTAAAATTCAACCAGTGATCCCTTCAAAGCCGTGGTTTTTTAAAATGCGATTTGGTAAAACAGAGACATCTATTATTTCTAGAATTAGATTGGGTCATACGTGTTCGCGTTCACATCTTGTCAAATTCCATATTGTTGACGATGATTTGTGTGAGTGTGGTGAAGTCGAAGATCTAAATCATATTTTTTTCAATTGTCCACGATATGACCGCTCTGCCTTTATTGCCTCTTTGATTTCCTTTCGTATCCCTTTTCCATCCTCTATTACTTCCTTGATTTATTCAAAAAATGTTAATATATATAAATGTATAGTATCTTTTATTACATATAATAATTTTAAAGCTTTGACCCATGTACATATTTTACTAGCAATATTGTATATTTTTGTTACTACTGTACAAAATGTATATATTTTATAAAATGTACTCCTTCCCTTCCTGATCCATCCTTTTCCTTAATCGGATCCGTAATTTTTAATTTTACCCCGTTTCCCCGCTTTTGACATGACACTGGCATGGCGCAACCCAAATGCGCAAGATTGCCATTAACCAAAAAAAAAAAACATTAATATAGACGGATATTTATTGAAATTTTGTCAAAAGAATTGTGAAACTGATATACCTAGTATTTACTTCGTATAATAAGTTTTTTCGCTTTGAAAGGTGTACTATAACGGTGTACTATATATATAATACATTTAATTAATAATATTTTCGTCTTATTTTTTTAGTTTAAACTACTTTCTTTAATTTCTATCTAATTTGTAGAATAAGTTTTTATGAAATGTTAAAGGTATAGGTACTTTTATAATTATGTTTAAGGTATTACATGATCTATTAGGTACCAGTACCAGTGTTTTATGTACCAGTAGGTATGCTTTAAGCACATGTTAAATTTTAAATCAGCCGGTTTAGCATCATTTCACATATTTTGTATAGGAATTCTATTAAATTCACCGTCAATCGATCTTTACCGGCTATTTAATATAAGTGAAACTCGGAATAAGGTTTATTCATATTGTGGTTATTGTTTCAGGTCCGACGGTAATAGATAACCAATAAGGAGCTGCCTCCTTACAAGTTACAAGTTTTAAGGTGACTCGTTTATAAAACGGACGTATTTATAAATCCGGATCCTGATGTTCCTGTTCCTGATCATTTTTTTTGCTTTATTTTTTAAACATGTAAAACACATTTGTACCATAATTGATTGCTATCGTTTATCCGCAAAGTAAATTATGTCGTCATTTTAAATAAAACATGTAATTATCAAAAACTCTTATTAATTAGATTATTAGTATATTTCAGCTCCCTAACTACTTACCACAGGCTCACAGGATTTTACCGACCTTAACTATAACCGGTGATTTCCTTATCGAACATGAAATATTTTTGCCGTTTGTTAAAGTAAGATTATGGTAATGGTGCAACCCGCCAAAACCACCTGTATAGGCACAGATAATATAATACATTAGCGAGAATTTGCCTATGGTTGCATTTACCGTTATTCCGAACCGAAGCGGTATTTGAATCGACGTTATGGGTACTCTGCTAGTTGTATAATCTATGTTTGGCTTTAAAAAAACAACGACGCCATACTGCACACTAGCGCTAACCAGCTTTAGCGTTGTATTACAGGAAACTTTTGACATTTCTCTAACATGACGTCCTTCAAAGGCCCGTTTCAAATCTGTCTTTAGACATATGCTATCTAATTTGTGTTTTTCAATTTCATTTTTTTTAATTTTTTCGATTCACCCATTCTGGGTAGGCAAAGGATCAAGTCCATACAGCCTCGTCTTCAGTATTTATTTGTATCTTCTTTATTTTCTTCAGTATATGTACTTCTTCATAAACACTTACACAACTAAACTACAAACTAACCTAACCTAACTCATTGAAATGTGAGACTGGTTCACATTTCAATGCTCTCAAGGAAATTTTGAGCAGGAAATCGAACCGGATCAGATAGGAGCGCCTTACTTTGTTTCTTACTTTTACTTCATTAGTTCTCCACTGCAGCACATTATTAAGATTATTCCACCACACAATCACAACAATGACCACGAAAAACTAATTTAGAAAATTAAGAAACGAAGCCATCACAGTTCGTTTCCCGCCAAAACTCTCTACCGGCGTTTTTCAAACACAACAAAAAAATGGCAGATATTTTTTTCCACGTCAAAATTTACCTATGAAGGCAAAAGCTTACGTATGTACAGCCAAGTCTTTAGATAAAGTGTACCTCTCTTCTTGCTTTGCTTTAGTTTTCTTACACAATTAGCGTTGCCAATACGTAACTCAACGTTGTTTTTGTAATAGTTTATGTTACTTTTTTGGCCCGTCCATGTTACACGACTCAAAATATTACTATTACGTTACTGTGTATATTTTTTTTTGTAAGTACCTAAGTATAAAACGGAACGCCATTTCTTTTAACCTACTGCCTACTGATCTCCATTATATCTACTCTAAGTCCATAATACAAGTACGCTGGACTAAACATTCTCTAAGAAACATTGAGCAGTTACAATGGAGAGAGCATGTGTCAAAATCCCAGTTCAGAAATATTCGCCCATTTTGGCGGGGGAGGAGGATGCATACGTATAGCACACTACAAAATTTTTGACATTTATTGCTACTTCAATTTTCTGCTAAGGACGGGACATGGCTAACTAATTCGTTAGCTCACTAACTAAATGCACTCATCATATAATACTAATATCATGGCTGTATAAGCGAAACATTTTGAAGACAATCGAGAATAGACGTGGAAATATGATTGGAACACCTTGGAAGTTTTTTAAACAACACAATAGATGGAAAGATTGAAGGCAAAAGAGAAAGTCTAAGTTAACTTTGTTGTTAATAAACTTATATAAATAAGAAAGAACACTATGTATGTTCAAAATATTAAAACTATTTAACTTTGCTGATTTTTAGGGATTTAATTACCTATATGTTCTTTATTACGATAATACGACCAAGTCTTAGTCTTGAGAATGTTGTTTGTGTGTGTATTTAGCACAATACTACTGCTTATTTATTGAAAAGTACTTATATTAAAGATGTATAATTTACAACTCTAATCGGAACAAAAGAGAATAATCATGGTGATGTTACGGGAAAGATTAGTCTTATTATTATGTATGAGGCTATATTTTTTCGATGAATATCATATTTTAATACTTATTATCCTATTCCAGACAAGGGCAAACTAAAAAACACAAAAATCATAATAATTTTTTCAACCGTTCTTGTGTTATACGTGGTGTAATGTAACTAACACGACTTACTTACATAATTATATAGATATAAGAATGTAAGACAATCTATTTTTAAAGTGATAATAAAACTTAATATTCTGCGAGTATTTTAAGCGTCTACCTGTTGCCGTTCTTATTATCAAGCAAAAAACTCAAGTCTAGCAAGTAGCAACACACATCTCCATAAAGAGCATTGAAAATGGTAAATTTAGGACTTGACATGATTTTTTTATGTACTATAGTAAACCCAAAGACATTGTACTTATTACCTAGACTGTGCACTGAGACTTAAAAACCGGTCCGAGCGAGAGGGCTCTCAACGGTGACAAACAAAACAAGGGACAAATTGCTTGTAAAAACGATTGTGTATGTATCCTAATATATTGAGGCTAGGTAGCCTCAATATATTAATAGCATAATATGTTAGTATATATGCTAATATGCTATGCCTAGAATATTTTATTTTCTACTTAAATATTATTTAAGTAGAAAATAAAATATACATGCACAAAGTGTGTACACGCGAGTTAAGAGTCGTAAGTACTTTTTGTATAAAAGGTATTATCTAAACTACCGGTAAATTGACGACCACCAAATAAAACTTTCAGTCCATATAGTACAATTCTTGTATTTATTTATTTATACATATTTGTGATCTCGAAAACGGCTTCAACAATTTCGCTGAAATTTACTATGTGAGGGTTAATGGGGGGGAATAAACGATCTAGAGTATTCCTTATTATATTTTTATAACTTAAGCAATTATTTTGCAAGTTTTTACGAAATTAAATCAAATTTCACTTTCAAAAATAATCGTCTGTGTCATCCAGTGGGACTCGAACCCACGTCCCTTCGCTATCCGGGCGAGTGCTCTTACCAACTAAGCTACGGAGGACGTTAGTCAGTCGACGAATTTTTGCATGTGCTTGATACGCTAGTGAGCCGGCGTTCGATTTCATCAATACTTGGGGAATGTACCCGCATGTATTCTTATGTTTGGGAAAACGCGTGTTTTCAAGTTTTCATGCGTTTTACAATAATTACGAAAAGCTTTATTCTAATAGTAGTAACCGAGCAAAGCTCGGTCTCCTAGATAGTTATTTATTATATGTTTAAGTTGAGTGTTAGGTCAAATGAACGCGATGCAAAATTCTAAATAGAAAATAAAGATTTTAGAAGAAGAAATTTAAAGAAAGTTTTATTGAGTAATTTGTTTATACATTGCTAAACAATACAGTTTTTCAAACTTATTTAGGATCTTAATCGTTGTATAACGTCTTTTCAGGCATTGTTGTAAGATTTTGACATCGCGAATTTAGTTTACGTGGTCAGGCAGTAGTCGGTGAAGCTGGTGTTTGCGTACATACATTTTCCGAAGTAATCATTCCTTTGTGACACTTTCTTCCAGTTCTTTTGTTTTTGGTGCTGGTCCTACCTCCGTGGTCTTAACACACGTGTAAAATTTGATGGAATTTAGTTCAGTAAAATGATGTGGAAAAAACGTCACAAGATTTGAATTCCTAAGGTTATCTGTTAGGTTTTATGCATTCATGCTCACGTACGTATCTACCTTCCAACTAATACGAGATACGAAAAAAAATCTATGATCAACAAAATTCATGGTTACCCTAACGAACATGATTGTTGTTTTTACTTATCCGTGGAAAGAAAAGCGGCTAAGAAGACTCATTGTTGCACCCTCCTGACAAACAAAAGTATAAATAACCATTTTACATGCAAAGCAAACAGGTTTATATGAAAATTTACACAGTCCCAATTGAAAGCGCGAGTTTCAAAACAACGCGCAGTGCAAGCAAGCCACTATCTTACATTTAGTATTACCAGGCCAAAACATTTAAGAACTACTTTATCAGTATCAGTATTAGTATTTATGAAATATTTTTAAAATACATCGATATGATTATTAATAAACACGTACAGTAGAAATATATAAATACAATTCGAAGTAAATGAGTTTGGTAAATCATAAAAATATAGTTAAAAAAGAATCTACCATTTCTACCAAAGCCAGGGATTAATTGAGCGGGCAAGATGTTAGACAAGGACACACTATTAGCGGAAGCTATCTCGGCAGGACCGTTTTGGGCTGGCTACCGCTTATAAGGAAATAGCTACCCTAGACGTATGAACATAGATTTCATTTTACTTAAATAATTTTTTTTTGGTGCACAGTCTAGTTGTAAGTACAATGTCTTTGAGTAAACCCTAGCCCACCAAGGTCGTTTAAACCGTTGCCGGCATCTCGCAGCCGCCCGCCAATCACATCGCTCCGTGCGGAGCGGCATTCGCGCGGCCGCGGCGATACGCAGGTTCGCTCAAAATAGACATGTGTCGTTATCAGTTTTTGAAATCACGCAACTCCAACGTTATCCGTTTGTAAATAACGTTATAAAAACTGTCTATTTTTGATAACTATCTATTTGCACAACGTCAACTATACCAACATAATAGCAAGTGTCAAGGTCAATAGTTCAAAATAATGGAAATGAAATGAATCAATAATGGACTCTCGTACCTGCAAATAAGTAAAAAAATCAATCATGCAACGAGGAGGTCCGAGTCAATCCACCGAGTATACCTGTTTCATCCACACATATGCAAACGTTCTACAAGTTTTTCATTCGCAAACAAAACACATCGTTGCGACACGTTAAGATCATTATTGTACGCTCGCTTTACATTGCCGGTTACATTTTATGGGGTTGTTAGAATTATACTGCAGAGCGAGCAATGTAAAGCGTCCTGCTAAAGAATGTCAGTAACGTATCTCAACGTTCGCTGTATTCGCCTGAATTTACATCGTTGTGGCAACAGATAGTTTTTTGACCGTTGGATAACTAGTGTAGCGTAGTACGTTGCGGGGCTTAAGAAGCGAGTCGAGTTATTCACGAGCGCGCAAGCGAATGTTGCGATAAGTTTTTGGTTGCTGATTGTTGTCAGGTTGTCCATTGCTAGTCTTACATAAAGCGTTGTGAAAAATAGAAAGTTTTTATGACGCCGGATAACGAGTGATCGTTGTGGAGCTAAATAGATAGTTTAATAACTATCTATGTTGAATAACGCCCACCTCTAGCTCAAAATCAAAGCGCCAGTTGAGTCCACTCCGCGATCGAGATAATACGTACGATCTGCGCGACCGCTGCTCCGCCCGCGTGGCGCGATAATCATTTTGTTGTTTAGTTTTGTGAACGAAATCTTCTTTTGTATTCCCTTGTGTCTACATTGTGGATAAAACTGTTTAAATATCGTTTTGTTAATACATAAACTGATTTAAAGTGAGAAACTGTTTTACTTCAAACTCCACCTACTACGAGTCTTGACTATAGTACCTATTTTAATTAAAGTAAAAACACATTGTGTATGAAAAAGAAACGTTATGTTGTAATAAAACAGGAAACTTCTAAAAACATCCAAAGTACACTTATTGGCACTTATAGTACAATCATTGGCAGGCACGTACAACGTACGTGGCAAACGTACTAGTGATGGCACCTATTCGTATTATCGTAATTAAGAATATTTAGGTAATTAAAGCTCTAAAAATCAACAAAGTTAAATAGTTTTAATATTTTGAACACTCTGTGTTCTTTCTTATTTACATAAGTTTATTAACAACAAAGTTAAACTTAGTGTTTTTTTTTTCAACCTTCCCCTCTCGTGTTGATTAAAAAACTGCCAAGGTGTCCTATCATATTTCCGTCTATTCTCGATCATCTTCAAAATGTTTCGCTTATACAGCCATAATATTAGTAGTATAGGATGAGTGCATTCAGTTAGTGAGCTAACGAATTAGTTAGCCATGTCCCGTTCTTAGCAGAAAATGGAAGTGGCAATAAATGTCAAAATTTTTGTAGTGTGCTATACGTGTGGATTCTCGTCCCCCGCCAAAAGTGGCGAAATTTTCTGAACTGGGATTTTGACACATGCTCCCTCCATTCCATACTATCTTCTCAATGGTTTTAACCCTCAGAGTACGTTTAAATGTTAACATTCCTCCCTGACAAAAGTGACAAATAATTAATGTATTTTACGGCCTTGGCTTTAGCCATGCAGCTAGAAAAAATGACACGGTTTCAGATGCCAGCTTGAGGTACCTACATTACATTCAAAAGTGGTAGAAATGTGGTAGTGTTGTGTGTGTAATACAAACTATGTTGCTGTACGTACATACTTATTTTCTGTGCTAATGAACAGTGTCAGGGGATAAACAAAACGCAAAACAGTTGTAATAAGAAAAACACTACAATTAAAAACATTTTAACCAAAAAAGTAGGTATATAAAAGCACATGAGTAGGTAAGTACAGAGGCAAAGCTTTCTAAGAGCGTTCAAAATTGTTACGTATTTGTAAGGGTTGTCACAAAAGGTTAAGATAAATTAAACAAAACATTTGCTAATGAGATTTATTATTTCTATATACATAGCTCATTGGTTTATTATATATGAATATCAATGACATAGCTGTTTAGAACTATTCTAAAACTAATTAAATGGTTTACGTAACGTAGCCTTGTAGATATTTTCACAAAAAACCTAACTTCTAAAAAAAAATAATGTAAGTAAAAGTTGTTCTATTAGAGCAGCAGAATCACCTCCTTAATTGTACAATAATGTAATTGATTTTGAAAGACCCTTTAGTGTGTGCGCAACAGACAAGTTCTTCTCTCTTTATTGCCGTTAAAAATTAAAATTGCGCCATAGCACGGGACTGTTGGCAGACGAAGAACGAGGAGCGGGCACTGACCTCTATAATATTAGTTCGCTGGACTGCATATTATCAACCTAAAAATGAAGCCATTTGATTATCGCCATTTTGGCGCTGACGGCTGCAGTGAGCGTCTACGGAACTAATGAGAGTTGACATAAACATATGCAAATTACTCTACTTTAGTTCCTTAGACACTCGGTGGGGGCGCTTTGATTCGGCACAAAATTTATCTGTAATTTCTTAGAGAATGTTTAGTTCAGCGTACTTGTATTATAGAGATCAGTGATGTCTACGATAAAAACTTACCGTTTACAGATCTCCCCGATGCTTGCCTTCCATATGCCTCTTTAGATTCGATCTAGCTGCAAATGCCGTATTACAAACTTTACACGAGAATGGTTTCTCACCAGTGTGAGTCCTCATGTGGGCCTTCAACACCTGACCCTGACTGAACTGTTTGCCACAATATGTGCACTTATACGGCTTTGCACCGGTGTGCACTCTCATATGTGTTTCCAAATCCGAGTTCGTGGCGAATCCTTTCTTACAAACTTCGCATGAGTACGGTTTTTCACTTCTATGCAGCCATTCGTGCTTTTTCAAGTTCCATTTAGCTGAAAATTGTTTATTACACACACTGCAAGTGTACTGTCTCAATGCAGTGTGATTTGCTATTATGTGACATGTTAGTTCGTGTTTCAAAGAGAATTGTCTTCCACAATCGTCACAGACGTATGTTTGACATTCTCCGGAGTGAGACAGCATGTGATATTTATATGTATGTTTATAAGTAAACGACTTGTTACACACTTCACAGACATATTTTTCACCGGTATGCGATTTAAGGTGTACCTTCAACGCGTTCCTATGAAACTCTTTAGAGCAGTAAGTGCATTTAAATTTTTCGTCGAAGTGATATTTAATATGTTTTTTTAATAAACTGACTCCGTCAAACTGTTTTCCACAGACTGTACAAATATATTTTTCATCGATGTAATGCTTTTCTTTGAAGTGTTTTTTCAAATTGTTTTTAAGACGGAATTCAATGTTGCACATTTGACATACATTTCTATATTCTCCTGTATGCATCTTCATGTGGTACGCGAGTGCACCTATGTACTTGTATTTCTTCCAACAGATATTACAGGAGTACTTTTTCGAATCGTCTTCATGTGGATTGATTTGTTCTGCATCTGAAAAAAAAAAATCTTATAACATTATAAGGGAGGCTAATACAGAACGCTTCGTGCGAGAGTCCGACTCGCACTTGGCCGGTTTTTTTCTTTACAATTATTTTTGTATTTGATTTAATTTAGGATAAAATAATAAAAAAACCGCGAGTCGGACTCGCGCACGAAGAGTTCCGTACCATCATCTATAATACAACAGTACTTATTATGACCTTTATTTATTTTTAAATACGAATAAAACTATTTTGTATGGGTTATTTATATCTTGGAATAAAAAACCAACCTCACACCCAAATAGTCGACATGTCTTTTGACAGCTTGCCAATACATAAAGTGAGATTTGTTCGACAAAAAACCGTTCACGCCACTGACCTCCTAACAAGTACGCTGGACTTAACATACTCTAAGAAAAGACAGCTAATTTTTGTGCCAAATCAAAGCGCCCCCACCGAGGGGTTAGGGAACTAAAATAGAGAAACTTTCATATGTTTATGTCAACTCTCATTAGTTCCGTGGTCGGTCACCACACGCTCACTACAGCCGTCAGCGCCAAAATAGCGATAATCAAATGGCTTCATTTTAAGGTTGACAGTATGCAGTCCAGCGTACTTGGACTATGGAGGTCAGTGGTTAACGTTTAAACTTGCTCGTCAGAAAACGTATAAACGCGTCAAACACAGCTGCACACTATGAAATAATTTGACAAACACGTAAAATCTGAGGGAGGTAGGCATCTAGGTACTACATTCTTTTTCTTCATTATAAGTGCTTTTTTCTTGCAGTGATTAACATCCATATTTACGTTGAATTACAGTTTTTTTTATTATTATGGTCTCTGCTAGATAGCGGACAGACAGACAGACGGAAATTTCTTGTGGACTACGGAACCCCAAATTATAATAATTAATGCTTACTTTCTGGAGAATCATCTTCCAACTTCACATCTTCGGCAAAAACTTCTACATCTGAAATATAAATATAGGTACTTTAATAATGTCCTCCTAGCCGAATTTCGACTACATTGGCCAATATTAACAGAGATGAGCCGACTGCGCGGGAGATATTATAGTGCACAAGTGTGAGCTCAATACACAGGTGCACTCTCTGTTCCTTCACTCTCATAATTCAGTGAGACGGCAGTCCGACATGACCGTAGAGAGATCAGGCGCAGGACCAACGGCTTAACATGCTTTCTGAGGCACGGGGGTGTTAACACCACCAACTTTCTGACTCCGGAGCTGTGTCTGAGTTATTTTAAGACAGAAAAACCCAACACCAGTGGATAGTACCCAGCATGCTGACGACTAGACCAACGAGGCAGTCAAAAAATATACTATAACCACCTTACTAATAATAATTCGTTATGTTAAGTAAAATACAACTTATGCTAATTCCAGAACCATTTGGAAATTTTACGCTCTTAAACACTATTTCGCTATTTAAGTTACTCAGAAATAAAAGATGGGGTTTATTTTTACCAAAACGCCAATAATTATTTGACATTCATAAGGGGGAATACTTCCAAACAGGCGGACACCACCGAGTGACATCACATCCGCCAATAAAGGTCTTGTCCACTTTTTGTATGGAGGCTGGTTTTTTATTCCAAGAACTCACCAACCACCAATAAACTATATTTATCTTTTAGCTACAAAAATATGAAACACGTAACCATAGAAATCAGAATTTAAAACGCCTCCATTTTTGAGAAAAAATATGTTTTGTAATGAGGCATCATCCATTGATCACTTACTTGTATTTCCTGGCTGTACGGCTATGTACCATTGCCTTTCCACTGGTGGATATATACTACTAGGTATTACCACATTATATTATAATAGGTACTACTGTCAATGGAATATCAATTTTTTTGTTGATTTTTATGCGTTAATTGGTAAAGGCGAAGGTGCAGTTTATGTACAGACAAAAAGAAATATTTATTTAAATTTTTCTCAAATCGGAGGCCTTAAAAAATATATTAATTATGGAGAAAGGCTAGTTTTTGAAAAACTCTTTCATATAATATTTAGTTTATTCTAGTTAGAAATATTGACGAATAAAAAACCATTAATGGACAAGTCCTTTATTGTGTTTCCGGTGTGTGTGTACGACTTGTCAAATCTCCGACATGTCAAACGTGATTGGCTGTCATGGATGAGAGCGTGCAAGTTAGTTGTCATTCTGCACGTGGCAAAGACACCTATATTTATACACCCATACCATAATAAAAAAGGCAAAACTTTATTTTTTAAATACTGTTTGTAAACAATTTTGATCCTTAGAAAAAGCTAAACTTTCAGAAAAAAAATGATTACCCTTAAAAGCACTTTAAACACCGAATTCTGCGACTGATATAACACGTAAATATATAAGAGACAGCTAATTTTAAATGTTAGTCTCCAGGATGTCATGTCTGTCGCCTATACAAGGTCAAACCATTTTAAGTGAAAATATTTTAACTGTCTTTGTATACGTCATAGAAACAGGAAACTATCATTATTTTGTGAAAATTCGAGGTTTTCATTTTTTTCTCTCTAACAAAGTAAATATCGTTTTTTTAAAAGCACCCTGTAAATTTTAAAAGTTATCTACGTCATCGGCTTTGCCTCTCTCATTTCAGTGCCCAATCTTTCTTTTTCTGTTATCTTAACCTTAAGTAATAAAAAATCCAAATCTGAAAAAAAAATACCTTAATCTCTAATTTTCCCAAAAAAAAGCTTAATTTAATGTGCTGAATCGGCCCTTAAAATATTTTCACTTAAAATGACGTTTGAAGTGACCTTATATAACATAAATTCTTAATTAGCAATTAATTATTTATTCAGGCAGCATTTAATTATTAAAAGTAAGGGGGTACGACTATAATCTGGAAGCAGGAAGAGGCTTTCATAAATGTAAAAGTTTAATAATTTTAAATAAGAAACCAAAAATTCGCCAAAAGCCAAAGGTCGTGGGTTCAAATCCTGCCAGTGTGCTAATTCTTGGTTTCTTATTTAAACTTATAAAAATAAAATAGCACTGTGAATGTTAACACTCTTAAAAGTTATATAAAATATTATTTTTCAATATACAGAATGTCCCAAAAAGCTTGGTAAGGCAGAGGTTTTAAAATGAAAATTTTTAAAAATTTAGAAAAAGACATAACTCTAAATCTATGTAAAGTCGCGGAACATACATGGGCGTGATTCGGGTACCCCAAGAGGTCCTCTATCTCTGGACTTCCGCTTCATACTTTATGGGACATCCTGTATCACGGAAAGTGTTTGAACACTTACAAGCTTCTTCTGCGTCACTATGCTGGTCATCTGTCCCCCGCTCGTCCGAGACTGTGCTATTTCTTCTACTTTTCCTCACAACTAACAACGGTTGGTCTTCCAAATCTGTTACG
This sequence comes from Pyrausta nigrata, assembly GCA_949316185.1. Taxonomy (NCBI): domain Eukaryota; kingdom Metazoa; phylum Arthropoda; class Insecta; order Lepidoptera; family Crambidae; genus Pyrausta; species Pyrausta nigrata. The sequence goes on from OX438965.1 coordinate 8,351,842, forward strand.
ATAAATATTTCCAATAAACGTAAATCAATAAGATTGTAAATATAATTATTTTTATGACTTGAGCAATTTGTCTGCAAGTTTTTACGAAATCAAATTGAATTACGCTCACAAATATTAATCGACTGTGTCATCCGGTGAGACTCGAACCCACGACTCTTTGCTATCCGGGCGAATGCTACGGAGGACGTTCGTCAGTCGACGAATTTTTGTAAGTGCTTGCTACGCCAGTGCGCCGGCGTTTGATTTCATCAATACTTGGGGGATATAATTTAATTTTGTAAAAACTTGCAAACAAATTGCTTAAGTTATAAAAATAATTATAAGTTAAGCTGATTTCATCTTAACTGATGCTCAAATATTTGTAAAAATATTTCCATCAGGTACATGTGGGTATATTCCACAAGTATTGATGAAATCGAACGATAAATAAATAAATTGTTCCAACAAACACACCAATTACCTAGCCTCATACTAAGCGTGAGCTTGTGCTATGGTGACTAGGATAACGGATAGACATACTTAAATACTTTTATAAACATCCATGACTTAGGTACAAATGCTCGTGCTCATCACACAAACATATGCCCCTTGCGGGATTCGAACCCGCAACCGCCTGGTTTAGAAGTCCGTGGCGCGAACCACTACACCAAGACGGTCGTCAAAAGTTGGTAAGAGCATTCGCCCGGATAGCGAAGAGTCGTGGGTTCGAGTCCCACCGGATGACACAGTTAATCAATTTTTGTGAGCGGAATTTAATTTATTTTGTGGATATAACTTTCGAAATCACTTACGTAGTTCTTTTGTGTCACTATGATGATCATCTGTCCCCTTCTCGTCCGAGTCTGTACTACTCCTGTGCCATCGAACTGACAACGGTTCCTCCAAGGCTTCGCAGTCTGTTTTGATAATTATTTCCAATGAAGGTAAATGAATAAGCTTGTAAATATAACACCAAACATTCATCATCAGTCTTCAGATGGGATTCGAACCCTAAACCCTTTGCTAACTGCCAGCCAACTGAGCCACTAAGGTTCACATATCGCAAACGGTGCCTTTACCAAATAGTCTTCTTCAGAAACGTTCAATATTTTGAAGACCTATTTAACGATGAAACAAAATATTTTATACAAACTTTACATGAAGGTAAATGTTTTTTTTTTACCACATAAAAAAGCTTTTCATAGTTTTATAGAACTCGTTACTACAAAAAACATTGACTACAGAACTCTTAACTTACGTCTCCTACAAATATTTTTTTTAAGTTTAAGCTTATAAAATAGCACCAGGTTAATTATATTATAAGAAATAATAATAATTAGTGCTTACTTTCCGAAGGATCATATTCTACCTTGACCTCTTGGAGAAAAACTTCTGCACCTGAAATGCACAATGCTTGAGTAAATAACACAACACTACGCGTTCATTTCAAGTTGGCCGTTACCTCCCTTCCCACTTCCCCATACCTTAACGCAGACCCGCTAAGTACGGTACGGTCAGCTCAAGCAGTTGCACGTTGCAGTTAACAGGTTAAAAATATTTTGATATTTTTTTACGTGTATGGTTAGTACCATACGTTATGTTAAAGGCATTATAAGGGGACATGCCTTTGCTTGGTTATCTGGTCTAACTTAAAAAAATATTTTATTATAGATACAAGCTAGCTGTCTTTTTGGCATTGACATTTGACACTGACACTATGATGAGTGAGTGAGAGGGGAGATAATGGTAGTTTTGTCCTATAGAAGTGAAGTCCATCTAGCTATCGATATTTTTAGTATAGTATTAAGTATATTTAGGATTGCTAAAAATACACACGCATTTAAATGATTATTTAGTTAGGTGACGAAGTCATAAAAATTCATTTAATCATATTATTGATGTTTCATTGGATTTTAGAAACCATAATATAAGTATTTTAGTAAGGAAAATTGCAACATAAGCTAGCTAGTAAGATTGTGTTTGGAGAAACATATTAAGATTATTGATCTACTTCTTCTATTACACTTTTTGTATTTTTATATACGTGCTTACTGTCGATATCGATATCTTACTGCTACAAATAACAACACTATAGACGTCAGTTATATTTTAAATTTAAAATATGGCAAAGGCGTGAAGTCGTCACATCCTTACTCTTGTACTTACGCTCTTTTAGAACGGAGAGTTTTTAAATAATTTAATTCAAGAGGAAATAATGGAAAGAAATGAAAAAGAAAAAATATGTATATAGTCTTCTTTTAAATCACATAAAAATAATCAGTTAACTAAATATGTACACTTAAAAAAAAAACTTTAAAATCTACTTATTCAAAAATGTAACCGTGTCCATGAGGCAAGGAAGCGAGAATGCTGGCTTCTTTTTTGATGTACGTACTATATGGGAAAAAATTAAAATGTGCATGTAAATTTTTTGAAATGTTGTGAATTGCGATTTTTTATTATGAATTTCTAAGCAAGGGCACAGAATAAGAATAAGTACTAGTCTACTTAATATCGTCAACAATATTGCGTCATTTATTTCGCCTCAGAGTCAAGCACATTTTGGTAGACACTATCAAGAAAATGTCATTCATATAACTCTGAGATATTATTTATAATACACTAAACCTATGCAGTGACGCCCTAATCGTGTGGCGCGCTATGGTCGACTGCGACAAGATATACATGGGTAGTTCCTGAATATTAAATAATAATAAATGAATGACACAATTGAAGTACTTCACATATCTAGTTCATATGTATTGTTCACTCACTATAGTCCAAAGCAGTTCATTTAGTTCAGTAACTCAGTGATATGAGAGTAAAACGTACAGATATATTTGTTAATACTGCAAGAGCGAGACTGCAGTATTCTGCTACTGCACTGCAGTTTTCTATGTAGTAACATTTTCGTTATTAATTAATACGTTTTTAATAAGTAACGTACGTACATTACGTACCTAAATAATACTTTACATCCTTTGTTAACGCTATATGTGAAATGCGTGTAACAATATCTTCGAAATTAATTGAAATGTCTTTTAATTCGTAATTCTAGACTGCCTAAATATTATAAATGCAAATTTTTAGTCATTAGAATAGTCTGTAGTACACGATACATTTAAACTGAATGAAGTAGTAAGTGAGATTTTGATAGTAGATCTGCTGAACTAAATGAACTAATTGAACTAGATGAGTGATACATATCTTCATCGCTCACTGGACTATATAACTCGTTTCACTTCAGTGAATGATTTTGCCCATGTCTACTACAATTAGCTACTACCGCCATCTAGCACAACTTTCTAGCAGTTTATTAATGCTTGTCAAGTCAGCAGCGTAGTGTCACGCGCCGCAGGTGCATAAAACGAACGCACGTGACACTGCTCGCTCGCGAGTCCCAACTTGATTAGCCCACCACGGTACTGTAGAGATTTGGAGCTACGCGTAAAACCTCTATGTCTCGCTCGCTCGACTCTTCGATGTTTAAATAAAGCGAACATTTCTTTATAAGTCAATTTTGAAATAACGTCAGAAAAAGAAGAGAAAAACATGTCATGAAGAAGTCAAGCTAAAACGTGATACGATCATAGTTATGAAAACAAAACATGTAAAAAGTGAAATAATTTAATTAATAGAATCAGGCGTTACTTTGCGGAAATCCATTATCAGATGGGAAAAATAAAATACAATTATTTTGCTTTAAATTTCCGCTAAGAGAAAATAAATAAAAGCGGAAATTTAAAGCAAAATAATTGTATTTTATTTTTCCCATCTGAAATAATTTAATAAAAGGAAAAATTAATTGAAAGATGAGTATAATTTATTCTTTAAAATCCCCAATTCATAAGTAGATAAGTATTTTATAGGACAAAGAGGACTTCGCATCCAGCGGAAGTCTTCAGAGTGGAGGCGCAGATGACGAGTCCACACCCCGCACCCCAAACAAGAAACCACGAAAGAAGAAAGGTATAAGTACATTAAAACTACGCGGGGAGATACACAGGCCTGGTATGGCGGTGATTTGGGTAACCTATGAGGTGCTTTATCCCTGGACTTCCACTTCACACAACTTTTAACGACACAGAAAGTTTAAACACTTACATGGTTCTTCCGTCTCATTATGATGATTGTTTGACCATAAGTCTGTTCTCTTCCTTCCACTGATCTGCACAACTGACATTGGTTGGTCTTCCGAGCCTGGGGCCCGACTCTGTAAGACGATATCCGTAGTTTCGGCTGTAGCCGTCCCTGTCGCTAATGCCAGCATGTCAGCGCGAGCGGCCGCGACAGCTAGACGCGAAAATACGGACAATGCGTTATTAGAGTAGAGCACCTGTTTCGATAAACACTTAGAATGAAGGTAAATCAATAAGATAGTAAATATAACATTCAAAAAAACTTACATGGTTTTTCTGTGTCACTATGATGATTATCTGTCTCCTGCTTGTCCGAGCGTGTACCTTTTCTGTTCCGTCGAACTGACAACGGTTTGTCCAAGTTGTATGTGTCTGTTTCGATAAATATTTACAAGAATTAAGTCAAAAATCAGTACTTTAAATTCTGCTAGATGATGTTGAACAACCTAAGTCATGTAGATTTTTATTTAAGAAAAAGGCTGGTTTTAGCGTTTATTGTGTTATAAATCATAAATTAAGAATTAAAATCAAGATTGTAAGCTACTGTTAATCACTTGATGAATTTTAGTATTTGCTGTGTCAGTAAGATAACTTTGAAATTCTTGTAAAACTGTGCATACAGTATTACAGTGCATGCATAGCATGAAATAAAAAGTAATGTTTTTATTTACCGTCATAGTCTTACATCTGTCTCTTCCTCAGATAAAAGAGTTTTGAATTGAGACATAATAAATAAAAATAAAACTCTTTTACAATAAATCCTTTTTACCCGACTGCGGAAGGAGGGTTATTTATAAGATTATTCAAATTCAATTCAAATTAATTTATTGCAGACAACAAAGATCCATAGGTAAGTATAACATTAACATTTAAAACCTAGTTGTTAATATTACAAATCAAAAAAATAATTCAATGCAATGAAAATTATGCAACTAAAATTAGATTTTATTATATTATATATCCACTGAAATCTAATATTGTGTAGTAAGCTTCTTCTTAAAATTCTTATGCATCAAACATATCAGTATTTTAAAACAGGATTCCAAAGCAATAGGAACCTTTAATAAAATTTTAGCAAATAAAATAGGACAAGCTTAAAACTTACTTTGCAAAGGATCAGGTTCTTCCAACTTCACATCTTCGATAAATGCTTTACACTCGGAGTAGTATTTCGCAAGCTTCTCTTCACAAGCCGCCACTTGCTTCTTGAAGAGGGCAGCGTTCAGCAGTCGAGCCTTGCATATTGCGCATATTCTGTATGTCTTCACTCCGATATCCCCAGGCAAGGGTACTATCTATGAAAGACGAGTTGTTAGTTTGAGCTTCTTAGTCCCTCAATCCCTAGAGTGTCTTGGAATTGTGAATAACTCGAAAAACTTACATTTATTTCAAATGTTTCACGTATCATAACTGGTAATTTAACTCCAATAGTGTTATCCGACACGCCGAGGCTCTTGAATTGGCCTTCAGAATGGCAGCAGCGGCATAAGCCCTTTACGCTCCTTAAGTCGATCATTTTTATTTGAATTTGGGTATTTAATTATTTATCCTTAAAAAAATGACAGCATACACTACCTACAGCATACCTACAGCATCGGCGTTTTTTTTTTCAATCAAACTCAACAAAAAAAATGGCAGATTTTTCCACGTCAAAATTTACCTATGTAGGCAAAAGATCAAGTATGTACAGCCAAGTCGTCAGATAAAGTATAACTCTTCTTGCTTTTCTTTAGTTTTCGTACACTAGCAGCGTTGCCAGTACGTTACTCAACGTAACTTTTGTAATATTTTATGTTAATTTTGACCCGTCCATGTTACTTTCATATTACCCGACTCAAAATATTACTTTTACATGACTGTGTATCAATTTTATTTGTAAGTATAGCATGAACAGAAATATATGGGACCTGAATTAAGGGCGCTACAAATCTGCTTTATATGACAACACTCGGTATACAGCGTACCCAGCGTAGATTGGAAACTGAACTTAAAGAAAAAACATATTTTTAATATGTTTACATTCATGTTAATTTTTAAGCCTGATGCATAATGATAACAGATTCTACGATAAAATAACAAGACAGAACACTAGCAAATTTAGTACTTATTTAATTCAGTAACTCCTTGTATAGCCTGACATTACGTATCTCATTTGACAACCAAAGTTATTATCACTATGCCTTGGTGTCTAACTGAGAACTGTCAAAACATGGTTTTCGTATTACCGAACTTCGGTTCCTAACTAAAATGACGTCATCGCCGGTGGATATGCTGATAGGCACTGGCATATCCACTGCATGTACTGGTTTATGTATCCATCGCCATCGAGCTTGCTGTTTTAGTACAGCCGCTTCTGCTGTGCTGCGACAGCGTTCATTGAATCCCTATGGATTTTTATGCTGTTTGAGGAAATTGCGTTAAAAAAAAAATATACACAGGGCTCAATTTCAATGCGCCCTGTCTAAGATTAAATTTAATTTCAGTCTCTCTCTTTCTCTGCCAAACAAACGAAAAGAGACAGACTATATTGATTTAGAAACGTCAGACTTAACAGCTGTCCATTGCTAAGGAAATTAGAGAACCAATAGACAATTTCGTAGGGATGTCATTCGATGACGACTAAAGTTAGACAAAAACACGGAAAAACTTGTACAAATACGTTAGAAATCGCATCACTTATTTTGACGTTTCTAAATTATTGTAGTCTGTCTCTTTTACGTTTGTTTGATAGAGAAAGAGAGAGACTGAACCTAAATTTAATCTAAGACAGGGCGCATTGGAATTGAGCCCACAGTCACGTAAAAGTAATATTTTGAGTCGGGTAACATGAAAGTAACATGGACGGGTCAAAATTAACATAAAATATTACAAAAGTTACGTTGAGTAACGTACTGGCAACGCTGCTAGTGTACGAAAACTAAAGAAAAGCAAGAAGAGTTATACTTTATCTGACGACTTGGCTGTACATACTTGATCTTTTGCCTACATAGGTAAATTTTGACGTGGAAAAATCTGCCATTTTTTTTGTTGAGTTTGATTGAAAAAAAAAACGCCGATGCTGTAGGTATGCTGTAGGTAGTGTATGCTGTCATTTTTTTAAGGATAAATAATTAAATACCCAAATTCAAATAAAAATGATCGACTTAAGGAGCGTAAAGGGCTTATGCCGCTGCTGCCATTCTGAAGGCCAATTCAAGAGCCTCGGCGTGTCGGATAACACTATTGGAGTTAAATTACCAGTTATGATACGTGAAACATTTGAAATAAATGTAAGTTTTTCGAGTTATTCACAATTCCAAGACACTCTAGGGATTGAGGGACTAAGAAGCTCAAACTAACAACTCGTCTTTCATAGATAGTACCCTTGCCTGGGGATATCGGAGTGAAGACATACAGAATATGCGCAATATGCAAGGCTCGACTGCTGAACGCTGCCCTCTTCAAGAAGCAAGTGGCGGCTTGTGAAGAGAAGCTTGCGAAATACTACTCCGAGTGTAAAGCATTTATCGAAGATGTGAAGTTGGAAGAACCTGATCCTTTGCAAAGTAAGTTTTAAGCTTGTCCTATTTTATTTGCTAAAATTTTATTAAAGGTTCCTATTGCTTTGGAATCCTGTTTTAAAATACTGATATGTTTGATGCATAAGAATTTTAAGAAGAAGCTTACTACACAATATTAGATTTCAGTGGATATATAATATAATAAAATCTAATTTTAGTTGCATAATTTTCATTGCATTGAATTATTTTTTTGATTTGTAATATTAACAACTAGGTTTTAAATGTTAATGTTATACTTACCTATGGATCTTTGTTGTCTGCAATAAATTAATTTGAATTGAATTTGAATAATCTTATAAATAACCCTCCTTCCGCAGTCGGGTAAAAAGGATTTATTGTAAAAGAGTTTTATTTTTATTTATTATGTCTCAATGCAAAACTCTTTTATCTGAGGAAGAGACAGATGTAAGACTATGACGGTAAATAAAAACATTACTTTTTATTTCATGCTATGCATGCACTGTAATACTGTATGCACAGTTTTACAAGAATTTTAAAGTTATCTTACTGACACAGCAAATACTAAAATTCATCAAGTGATTAACAGTAGCTTACAATCTTGATTTTAATTCTTAATTTATGATTTATAACACAATAAACGCTAAAACCAGCCTTTTTCTTAAATAAAAATCTACATGACTTAGGTTGTTCAACATCATCTAGCAGAATTTAAAGTACTGATTTTTGACTTAATTCTTGTAAATATTTATCGAAACAGACACATACAACTTGGACAAACCGTTGTCAGTTCGACGGAACAGAAAAGGTACACGCTCGGACAAGCAGGAGACAGATAATCATCATAGTGACACAGAAAAACCATGTAAGTGTTTTTGAATGTTATATTTACTATCTTATTGATTTACCTTCATTCTAAGTGTTTATCGAAACAGGTGCTCTACTCTAATAACGCATTGTCCGTATTTTCGCGTCTAGCTGTCGCGGCCGCTCGCGCTGACATGCTGGCATTAGCGACAGGGACGGCTACAGCCGAAACTACGGATATCGTCTTACAGAGTCGGGCCCCAGGCTTGGAAGACCAACCAATGTCAGTTGTGCAGATCAGTGGAAGGAAGAGTACAGACTTATGGTCAGACAATCATCATAATGAGACGGAAGAACCATGTAAGTGTTTAAACTCTTTCTGTGTCGTTAAAAGTTGTGTGAAGTTGAAGTCTAGAGATAAAGCACCTCATAGGTTACCCAAATCACCGCCATACCAGGCCTGTGTATCTCCCCGCGTAGTTTTAATGTACTTATACCTTTCTTCTTTCGTGGTTTCTTGTTTGGGGTGCGGGGTGTGGACTCGTTATCTGCGCCTCCACTTTGAAGACTTCCGCTGGATGCGAAGTCCTCTTTGTCCTATAAAATACTTATCTACTTATGAATTGGGGATTTTAAAGAATAAATTATACTCATCTTTCAATTAATTTTTCCTTTTATTAAATTATTTCAGATGGGAAAAATAAAATACAATTATTTTGCTTTAAATTTCCGCTAATTTTATTTATTTTCTCTTAGCGGAAATTTAAAGCAAAATAATTGTATTTTATTTTTCCCATCTGATAATGGATTTCCGCAAAGTAACGCCTGATTCTATTAATTAAATTATTTCACTTTTTACATGTTTTGTTTTCATAACTATGATCGTATCACGTTTTAGCTTGACTTCTTCATGACATGTTTTTCTCTTCTTTTTCTGACGTTATTTCAAAATTGACTTATAAAGAAATGTTCGCTTTATTTAAACATCGAAGAGTCGAGCGAGCGAGACATAGAGGAGCGAGCGAGACATAGAGGTTTTACGCGTAGCTCCAAATCTCTACAGTACCGTGGTGGGCTAATCAAGTTGGGACTCGCGAGCAAGCAGTGTCACGTGCGTTCGTTTTATGCACCTGCGGCGCGTGACACTACGCTGCTGACTTGACAAGCATTAATAAACTGCTAGAATGTTGTGCTAGATGGCGGTAGTAGCTTCTTGTAGTAGACATGAAACGAGTTATATAGTTCAGTGGGCGATGAAGATATGTATCACTCATCTAGTTCAATTAGTGCATTTAGTTCAGCAGATCTACTATCAAAATCTCACTTACTACTTCATTCAGTTTAAATGTATCGCGTACTACAGACTATTCTAATGTTCAAAAATAGCATTTGAAATATTTAGGCAGTCTAGAATTACGAATTCAAAGACATTTCAATTAATTTCGAAGATATTGTTACACGCATTTCTCACATAGCGTTAACAAGGGATGTAAAGTATTATTTACGTACGTAATGTACGTACGTTACGTATTAATTAATATCAAAATTTGTTACTACATAGAAAACTGCAGTGCAGTAGCAGAATACTGCAGTCTCGCTCTTGCAGTAGTAATAAATATATTCGAACGTTTTACTCTCATATCACTAAGTAATTGAACTAAATGAACTGCTTTGGACTATAGTGAGTGAATGATACATATGAACTAGATATGTGAAGTACTTCAATTGTGTCATTCATTTATTACTATTATTATATATTATTCAGGAACTACCCATGTCTATCTTGTAGCAGTCGACCATAGCGCGCCACACGATTAGGGCGTCATGTCACTGCATAGGTTTAGTGTATTATAAATCATATCTCAGAGTTATATGAATGAAATTTTCTTGCCAGTGTCTACCAAAATGTGCTTGATTCTGAGGCGAAATAAATGACACCATATTGTTAACGATAATAAGTAGACTAGTACTTATTCTTATTCTGTGCCCTTGCTTAGAAATTCATAATAAAAAATCGCAATTGACAACATTTCAAAAATTTTACATGTACATTTTAATTTTTTTCCTTACAGTAACATCAAAAAAGGACATACATATTTTTCTTTTTAATTTCTTTTCATTATTTCCTCTTGAATTAAATTATTTAAAAACTCTCCGTTCTAAAAGAGCGTAAGTACAAGAGAAAGGATGTGACGACTTCACGCCTTTAAAAAAATAACTGACGTCTATAGTGTTGTTATTTGTAGCAGTAAGATATCGATATCGACAGTAAGCACGTTATAAAAATACAGAAAGTCTAAAGTTAAGCATCGCCAAATCTCGAAATTGTTTATTTTAATACCTTTATAAAAATGAAGATTTGTCAATTGTATCTTGCTCATTAAAAATCGCTCATAAAGAAATATTTTATAACATGAAAGATGGAAGACGAAGCACTGGTCTCTTTTCCCTGTCCCAGATTATTTCAAAGCTCCAATTGTAACCTTAAAGTATACTACCCATTCAGTTCAAGTTGGCCGCTGCCTCCCTTCCCGCTTCCCCGCACCGCGCCCCGCCAGTACGGTTAGCAAAGTCAACGGTCTATAGGGTCTATAAATCTATTGTGTGTCTGTGACATAAAACTCGATTTTATTTCTATATTATGCACTTTCAAAATTTTTAATAGAAGAGGATTTTTATTAGGACAAAAAAATGTAGACGTGCACCTACTGCATCTGTCTGACAAGAGCTAGTCTGTATGAGTATGCTGTTCAGGTACTTAATTCATATAGAAATCCGTAAAACTCCCTGTCTCCCTGTGACCACGAACGCTGTAAAGTTTTCGAAACGTCAGGTTTTAAATAAAATGTAAATAAATCGCGAAGTAATCCGTAACATTGTGTTTTAATGAGTTCAACAATTCGCGTAAACATAAGAAACAAATAGAAATCCGTAGTCAGGGTTCATTCGTATTCGACTTTTAAAATCCGTGTAGACGTGACAGATAAATCCGTGTTTGTGTATGGCAGGCATGTCAAACTCAAAGTCACTGGTGGGCCAAATGCATACAGGTCGTGTAGTCACTGGGCCGCAAAACCCAGACACAAAGAAATAAAACGAATTAGGATTGTAGTACAAAAAAATAAAGATTGTTTTTAATAATGAATGATCCAAAAAGTTACAACAGTAGTTTAGTAGTAGGGCCGCAGACAAATACGTAGAGGGCCGCATGTTTGACATGCCTGGTGTATGGCAACTGCTTGAGCTGACCGTACCGTACTTAGCGGGTCTGCGTTAAGGTGAGGTATGGGGAAGTGGGAAGGGAGGTAACGGTCAACTTGAAATGAACGCGTAGTATTGTGTTATTTACCCAAGCATTGTGCATTTCAGGTGCAGAAGTTTTTCTCCAAGAGGTCAAGGTGGAATATGATTCTTCGGAAAGTAAGCATTAATTAATATTATTTCTTATAATATAATTAACCTTGTACTATTTTATTAGCTTAAACTTAAGGAGAGTGAAGGAACAGAGAGTGCACCTGTGTATTGCGCACACACTTGTGCACTATAATATGTCCTGCGCAGTTGGCTAATTTCTGTTGATATAGGCCGCCGTAGTCGAAATCGGCTAGGAGGGCATTATTATTATTAAACTTAAAAAATATATATTTGTAGGAGTCGTTTTTAGGGTTCCGTAGTCAATGTTATTTGTAGTAACGAGTACAATAAAAATATGAAAACCTTTTATATGTGGTAAAAAAAAACCTCTTACCTTCATGTAAAGTTTGTTTTAAATAGTTTGTTTCATCGTGAAATAGGTCTTCGAAATACTGAACGTTTCTAAAGAAGACTATTTGGTAAAGGAACCGTTTGCGATATATGAACCTTGGTGGCTCAGTTGGTTGGCAGTTAGCGAAGGGTCTAGGGTTCGAATCCCATCTGAAGACTGATGATGAATTTTTGGTGTTATATTTACAGTCTTATTTATTTATTGGAAATAATTATTAAAACAGACTTCGAAGCCTTGGAGGAACCGTTGTTAGTTCGATGGCACAGGAGTAGTACAGACTCGAACGAGAAGGGGACAGATGATCATCATAGTGACACAAAAGAACTACGTAAGTGATTTCTAAAGTTATATCCACAAAATAAAATAAATTCCGCTCACAAAAATTGATAAACTGTGTCATCCGGTGGGACTCGAACCCACGACTCTTCGCTATCCGGGCGAGTGCTCTTACCGACTTTTGACGACCGTCTTGGTGTAGTGGTTCGCGCCACGGACTTCTAAACCAGGCGGTTGCGGGTTCGAATCCCGCAAGGGGCATATGTTTGTGTGATGAGCACGAGCATTTGTACCTAAGTCATGGATGTTTATAAAAGTATTTAAGTATGTCTATCCGTTATCCTAGTCACTATAGCACAAGCTCACGCTTTGTATGAGGCTAGGTAATTGGTGTGTTTGTTGGAACAATTTATTTATTTATCGTTCGATTTCATCAATACTTGTGGAATATACCCACATGTACCTGATGGAAATATTTTTACAAATATTTGAGCATCAGTTAAGATGAAATCAGCTTCACTTATAATTATTTTTATAACTCAAGCAATTTGTTTGCAAGTTTTTACAAAATAAATGTATATTCCTTAAGTATTGATGAAATCGCTCACTGACGTAGCAAGCACTTACAAAAATTCGTCAACTGACGAACGTCCTCCGTAGAGAAGAGTCGTGGGTTCGAGTCTCACCGGATGACACAGTCGATTAATTTTTGTGAGCGTAATTCAATTTGATTTCGTAAAAACTTGCAAACAAATTGCTCAAGTCATAAAAATAATTATATTTACAATCTTATTGATTTACGTTTACTGGAAATATTTATCGCAACAGATTTGGAAGACCAACCGTTGTTAGTTGTGAGGAAAAGTAGAAGAAATAGCACAGTCTCGGACGAGCGGGGGACAGATGACCAGCATAGTGACGCAGAAGAAGCTTGTAAGTGTTTAAATACTTTCCGTGATACAGGATGTCCCATAAAGTATGAAGCGGAATTTCAGAGATAGAGGACCTCTTGGGGTACCCGAATCACGCCCATGTATGTTCCGCGACTTTTTATAGATTTCGAGTTATGTCTTTTTCAAATTTTTTGAGAATTTTCATTTTAAAACCTCTGCCTTACCATGCTTTTTGGAACATTCTGTATATTGAAAATAATATTTTATATATCTTTAAGAGTTTTCAACATTCACAGTGCTATTTATTTTTATAAGTTTAAATAAGAAACCAAAAATTAGCACACTGGCAGGATTTGAACCCACGACCTTTGGCTTTTGGCGAATTTTTGGTTTCTTATTTAAAATTATTAAACTTTTACATTTATGAAAGCCTCTTCCTGCTTCCAGATTATAGTCGTACCCCCTTACTTTTAATAATTAAACGCTGCCTGAATAAATAATATTGCTAATTAAGAATTTACGTTATATAAGGTCACTTCAGACGTCATTATAAGTGAAAATATATAAAGTGCCGATTCAGCAAATTAAATGAAATATTTTTTGTAGAAAACAGTTTGGGTTTTTATACGCTAGTTTTAGAGAAAATTTGAGATTAAGGTATTTTTTTTTTCAGATATTGTTTTTAAATAATTTATTAAGGTTAAGATTAGAGAAAAAGAAAGAAATGAAATAAGAGAGGCGAAGCCGATGACATTGATAACTTTTAAATTTACAGGGTGCTTTTAAAAAACGATATTTACTTTGTTGAAGCAAATTAAAAAAAAATAAAACCTCGAATTTTCACAAAATAATGATAGTGTCCTGGGAGACGATTCTCATGCAGTAGAAAAAAGTTCACATTCGTAAAAAAAGTTGGAATTTCTTTTTTTTTCCGCATTCTCAGAACTTCACAATCGAAATAGTTCGATCGTACATCACCCGAAAGCAACGAGTGGTAAGGACCGGTCGAAGTCGAAGTTCGTATACGAAAAGCTGTCAAAATTGTAAATGTAGCTGTGTGTTTTGAGGTTATTTTGACTGAGGTTTGCCATTAGTCTGTCTGTTAGGTGTAAATGTTGTGTGGTATAATGAATGAGGAAGAATTTGTTGTGGACCTATTCGCCAATTTGGTGTAAGAGTTAAAGGCAGCAAGTGCAGGGCCACCGCGACGTAGAGTAGTCGTAAACCAGGAACCATTCGATTTGAGCGATGAGGAGTTATTATTATTGAAATGATTGAGCCAGTTTATTGAACATAGGTCACATATTAATGCAGGACATTATTAAGATTATTCCACCACACAACCACAACAATGACCACAAAAAAGTAATTTAGAAAATTAAGAAACGAAGTTTATCTTTCCCGTCTCGCTTCCGAACAAAAACTCCTTTGTTGACAATGACAACAAGAATGACAGTTTACCGAATTCCATTTCAGTTTATGCTATTTGTGAAATATTTTGAATTGATCTTATATTAATTATGTTGTGTTATTATTATATCTATCAGTTCTAAAAATAGATTATAAATAATATGATACTGAAAACATAAGTGGACTTTGTTATAAAATTTCACGAAAATACTATTTTTAGATGGTAACTTATATATAGTTGCCACGGCGTTTTTAAAAACGCCGTAACGGAATGCGAGTTATTGTCTTATCTAGTCCGACTACATAATTCGGTTGGTAATTATTCGATGGATGCACCAGAATATGTGTTTTACGTATCACTCGAACTTTTCAGTAATAATTAATTCCGGGTGGTAATTCGCTTGAATTACCACCCGGAAAAAACTCGATTGCATTAGAATCGTCTCCCTGTTTCTATGATGTATACAAAGACAGTTAAAATATTTTCACTTAAAATGATTTGACCTTGTATAGGCGACAGACATGACATACTGGGGACTAACATTTAAAATTAGCCGTCTCTTATATATTTACGTGTTATATCAGTCGCAGCATTCGGTGTGTAAAGTGGTTTTAAGGGTAATCATTTTTTTTCTGAAAGTTTAGCCTTTTTTAAGGAACAAAATTGTTTACAAACAGTAAGAATTTAAAAAAATAAAGTTTTGCCTTTTTTACTATGGTCTATCTATCTATAATTTAAGAGCTACGCTCTTGTCGGTGGAGTCTTCTCCATTCCTCTCTATTCAGTGTCATTTCCTTGACTTCCTGGTACGACACGACCCCTAACTTTTCCTTGATTTGGTCTATGTAGGACCTTCTTGGTCTTCCTCTTTTCCTTTTCCCTTCTACTTTTCCCTCTATAATCACTCTAATTAGTTCATCGTGTCGTACCAAGTGTCCCAGCATCTTTCCCCTCCTATTCTCGATGGTTTGCAGTATTTGTCTTTCCTCGCCAACAATCTTCAAAACCTCCTCATTGGTCTTCTTTTCCACCCAACTAATCCCCTCCAACCTGCGCCAACACCACATCTCAAAAGCCTCTATTCTCTCCCTGTCGCGTTGGGTCATCGTCCACGTCTCACTGCCATACAAGGCGATACTCCAGATGTACAATTTTACAAGTCTTTTTCGAATTCGCTTTGATATTCGGGCTCTAAGCAGGTGCCTCTTAGCATTAAACGCTTTCTTTGCCATAGCTATTCTTGCTTTTATATCTGATGTACATCTGGAGTCATCCGTCACTATGCTGCCGAGATATTTGAAGTATTTGACTTGTTCTATTGTAGTGTCATTTAACCTAAAATCGGATCATATTTTGAAGAAGTTTTTGCAGTTATCAAAGTTTTCGTTTTTGTATAATTAATTTTAAGTCCAAACTCTTTAAACTTTTTATTATGGTATGGCTGTATAAATATAGGTGTCTTTGCCACGTGCAGTATGACAACTAACTTGCACGCTCTCATTCATGACAGCCAATCACGTTTGACATTTCGGGGATTTGACAAGTCGTTCACACACAGTGGCGCATGTGATGTCACTCGGTGGTTTCCGTCGGTTAGGAAGTATTCCGCCTTATGAATGACAAATAATTATTGGTATTTTGGTAAAAATAAACCTCATCTTTTATTTTTGAGCAACTTAAATAGAGAAATAGTGTTTAAGAGCGTAAAATTTCCAAATGGTTCTGGAATTAGCATACGTTGTAATTTACTTAACATAACGAATTATTATTAGTAAGGTGGTTATAGTATATTTTTTGACTGCCTCGTTGGTCTAGTCGTCAGCATGCTGGGTACTATCCACTGGTGTTGGGTTTTTCTGTCTTGAAATAACTCAGACACAGCTCCGGAGTCAGGAAGTTGGTGGTGTTAACACCCCCGTGCCTCGAAAAGCACGTTAAGCCGTTGGTCCTGCGCCTGATCTCTCTACGGTCATGTCGGACTGCCGTCTCACCGAATTATGAGAGTGAAGGAACAGATAGTGCACCTGTGTATTGCGCTCACACTTGTGCACTATAATTATCTCCCGCGCAGTCGGCTCATCTCTGTTAATATTGGCCAATGTAGTCGAAATTCGGCTAGGAGGACATTATTAAACTATTTATAATTATTTCAGATGTAGAAGTTTTCGCCGAAGATGTGAAGTTGGAAGATGATTCTCCGGAAAGTAAGCATTAATTATTATAATTTCTCTTTTAATTAATGTAATTTAGGGTTTCGTAGTCCACAAGAAATTTCCGTCTGTCTGTTTGTCTGCTATCTAGCAGAGACCATAATATAAAAAAACTGTAATTTAACGTAAATATGGATGTTAATCACTGCAAGAAAAAAGCACTTATAATGAAGAAAAATAATGTATTATATTTTTATAACTTAAGCAATTATTTTGCAAGTTTTACAAAATTAAATCAAATTTCACTTACAAAAACTAATCGACTGTGTCATCCGGTGGGACTCGAACCCACGTCCCTTCGCTATCCGGGCGAGTGCTCTTACCAACTAAGCTACGGAATAATAATGTAATACCTACCTAGGTGCCTCCCTCCCTCAAATTTTACGTGTTTGTCAAATTATTTGATAGTGTGCAGCTGTGTTTGACGCGCTTATACAGGGTGTGGCGTAAATAGTGGTCCAAAGCAAAGGTGTGGATACACTGTACACTGAAGCACCACATACCAGTATTTAAAAAAAAATTATGTACAGGGTTTTCAAAAAAAAAAAAAAATTTAATTTTTTTAGAAATCGTTACCTTGCCTTACAAATTTGGTTATAATTTCCAAATATGACGGTTTTTTTTATCCATTTTTTTTATTATTATTGCTGATCACTTGTACTTAGTACTCCATTCGTTTTTTTTTTTTTACAAACTGAATTTAATAAAAAAAATTAAGTTTCTTTCAAAATTCAATTTTTGGAAATTATAACCAAATTTGTAAGGCAAGGTAACGATTTCTAAAAAAATTAAAAAAAAATTTTTTTTTTGAAAACCCTGTACATATTTTTTTTTAAATACTGGTATGTGGTGCTTCAGTGTACAGTGTATCCACACCTTTGCTTTGGACCACACAGAAAAAAATTACAACCCTTGTAAACCCTTGAACTTCAAATAAATTGTTTTTCTGAATTGGGCTCCTTTTTGTTTCGAAAAGCAATAACTTTTTTCCTGTAAGTCGTAACACTTATTGTTGCACCATTTTAGAATCTGCAAAAGATGGGCATTTTTTTTAAACAATGGGCACTGACAGTGTGGTACATTTTTTTTGCACCAAAAGCATTGAAAGTCAAACGATTTGCTAGCAGTGAGTATTGAATTTTGAAAGAAACTTATTTTTTTTTATTAAATTCAGTTTGTAAAAAAAAAACGAATGGAGTACTAAGTACAAGTGATCAGCAATAATAATAAAAAAAATGGATAAAAAAAACCGTCATTTTTGGAAATTATAACCAAATTTGTAAGGCAAGGTAACGATTTCTAAAAAAATTAAATTTTTTTTTTTTTTTGAAAACCCTGTACATAATTTTTTTTTAAATACTGGTATGTGGTGCTTCAGTGTACAGTGTATCCACACCTTTGCTTTGGACCACACAGAAAAAAATTACAACCCTTGTAAACCCTTGAACTTCAAATAAATTGTTTTTCTAAATTGGGCTCCTTTTTGTTTCGAAAAGCAATAACTTTTTTCCTGTAAGTCGTAACACTTATTGTTGCACCATTTTAGAATCTGCAAAAGATGGGCATTTTTTTTAAACAATGGGCACTGACAGTGTGGTACATTTTTTTTGCACCAAAAGCATTGAAAGTCAAACGATTTGCTAGCAGTGAGTATTGAATTTTGAAAGAAACTTATTTTTTTTATTAAATTCAGTTTGTAAAAAAAAAACGAATGGAGTACTAAGTACAAGTGATCAGCAATAATAATAAAAAAAATTGATAAAAAAAACCGTCATTTTTGGAAATTATAACCAAATTTGTAAGGCAAGGTAACGATTTCTAAAAAAATTAAAATTTTTTTTTTTTTTTGAAAACCCTGTACATAATTTTTTTTAAATACTGGTATGTGGTGCTTCAGTGTACAGTGTATCCACACCTTTGCTTTGGACCACACAGAAAAAAATTACAACCCTTGTAAACCCTTGAACTTCAAATAAATTGTTTTTCTGAATTGGGCTCCTTTTTGTTTCGAAAAGCAATAACTTTTTTCCTGTAAGTCGTAACACTTATTGTTGCACCATTTTAGAATCTGCAAAAGATGGGCATTTTTTTTAAACAATGGGCACTGACAGTGTGGTACATTTTTTTTGCACCAAAAGCATTGAAAGTCAAACGATTTGCTAGCAGTGAGTATTGAATTTTGAAAGAAACTTAATTTTTTTTATTAAAATCAGTTTGTAAAAAAAAAAAACGAATGGAGTACTAAGTACAAGTGATCAGCAATAATAATAAAAAAAATGGATAAAAAAAACCGTCATTTTTGGAAATTATAACCAAATTTGTAAGGCAAGGTAACGATTTCTAAAAAAATAAAAAATAAATTTTTTTTTTTGAAAACCCTGTACATATTTTTTTTTTAAATACTGGTATGTGGTGCTTCAGTGTACAGTGTATCCACACCTTTGCTTTGGACCACTATTTACGCCACACCCTGTATGTTTCTGACGAGCAAGTTTAAACGTGAACCACTGACCTTCATAGTACAAGTACGCTGGACTGCATACTGTCAACCTTAAAATGAAGCCATTTGACTATCGCCATTTTGGCGCTGACGGCTGTAGTGAGCGTGTGGTGACCGTCCACGGAACTTATGAGAGTTGACATAAACATATGAAAGTACTCTATTTTAGTTCCCTAGACACTCGGTGGGGGCGCTTTTATTCGGCACAAATTTTTTTTGTCATTTCTTAGAGAATGTTTAGTCCAGCGTACTCGTACTATGGAGGTCAGTGGCGTAAACGGTGCTTGTCGAACAAATCTCATTTTTTTGTATCATTTGTTCCAAAGGAACAGGCTAAGGTCGGAGACCATATTGCCTAGTTATTAGAAGAACAAATCTCAGTTTATGTATTGGCAAGCTGTCAAAGGACATGTCAACTATTTGGGTGTGAGGTTGCTTTTTTATTCCAAGATATAAATAACCCATACAAAATAGTTTTTTTCGTATTTAAAAATAAATAAAGGTCAAATCAAACCAATCGCTTATTTGCTGAGAATACATCATTAATGCATAGCAGATCTTAAAAATATAGGCGTGGCCCTGTATTCAGCCTGCATGCAGGCATGCAAATAACTGATTGTCACAATACTAATTAAAAAACATGAAAAAATAATTATACAATATAGAACATATTAATTCTTGTTCCAATTTAAATATTCATTCAGGCTATAGAAACAGTGGGTCGACAACCATTTACATAACATGTTTTTGTAAGAAATTCCTTCCAGCTCCTTTAGTCCTTCAGGCAGTTAATTATAAATTACTATTGACATGTTACATATATTTTTCTTGTAGATATGCATCATAATAAATCTACTTTTGTATTTTAGATGATGGTACGGAACTCTTGCGCGAGTCCGACTCGCGGTTTTTTATGATTTTATCCTAAATTAAATAAAATACAAAAATAATTGTAAAGAAAAAAAACCTGCCAAGTGCGAGCCGGACTCGCGCACGAAGGGTTCTGTATTAGCCACCCTTATAATTTTATAAGAACATGTTTTTTTTTAGATGCAGAACAAATCAATCCACATGAAGACGATTCTAAAAAGTACTCCTGCAATATCTGTTGGAAGAAATACAAGTACATAGGTGCACTCGCGTACCACATGAAGATGCATACAGGAGAATATAGAAATGTATGTCAAATGTGCAACATTGAATTTCGTCTTAAAAACAATTTGAAAAAACACTTCAAAGAAAAGCATTACATCGATGAAAAATATATTTGTACAGTCTGTGAAAAACAGTTTGATGGAGTCAGATTATTAAAAAATCACATAAAATATCACTTCAACGAAAAATTTAAATGCACTTACTGCTCTAAAGAGTTTCATAGGAAAACGTTGAAGGCACACCTAAAATCGCATACCGGTGAAAAATATGTCTGTGAAGTGTGTAACAAGTCGTTTACATATAAACATACATATAAATATCACATGTTGTCTCACTCGGGAGAATGTCAAACATACGTCTGTGACGATTGTGGAAGACAATTCTCATTCAAACACGAACTAACATGTCACATAATAGCAAATCACACTGCATTGAGACCGTACACTTGCAGTGTGTGTAATAAACAATTTTCAGTTAAAAGGAACTTGAAAAAGCACGAATGGGTGCATAGAAGTGATAAACCGTACTCATGCGAAGTTTGTAAGAAAGGGTGCGTCACGAACTCGGATTTGGAAACACATATGAGAGTGCACACCGGTGCAAAGCCGTATAAGTGCACATTTTGTGGCAGACAGTTCAGTCAGGGTCAGGTGTTGAAGGCCCACATAAGGACTCATACCGGTGAGAAACCATTCTCGTGTAAAGTTTGTAATACGGCATTTGCAGCTAGATCGAATCTAAAGAGGCATATGGAAAGCAAGCATCGGGGAGATCTGTAAACTGTAAGTTGTTATTGGAGACATCACTGACCTAAGTTGTTATAGACATATTTCCCCCCGCTCCCACTGACCTCCATAATACAAGTACGCTGGAGTAAACATTCTCTAAGAAATGACAGATAATTTTTGTGCCGAATCAAAGCGCCCCCACCGAGTGTCTAGGGAACTAAAGTATAGTAATTTGCATATGTTTATGTCAACTCTCATTAGTTCCGTAGACGCTCACTGCAGCCGTCAGCGCCAAAATGGCGATAATCAAATGGCTTCATTTTTAGGTTGATAATATGCAGTCCAGCGAACTAGTATTATAGAGGTCAGTGCCCGCTCCTCGTTCCTCGTCTGCCAACAGTCCCGTACCCGTTCAAGTGAATGATATTTGACATATTATTATGACGTAGTGTCGTCATCCATTGCTGCGTAATTACACATGACAATTTAAATAGCTGAAGCCTAAGCGGCAATGTATGAACTTAGCCAGTTGAAGCTTCATGAGGTGAATTATAACATGCACCATGTTTGGGCTTTGATTTTGTATGGCGTTTAGGAAACATTATTACAAAAGTTAGGTTTTTTTGTGAAAAAATCTACAAGGCTACGTTACGTTTAAAGTCGTTCTCTCGTTTCGTCCGGATTTGTCGATTTCCAGAGAATAAAGTTTTTATTAAGCTATTGCGATAATTTTCATAACAGGAGTGCACATATACCCATTGTATTGTATTTTTTGGGAGGCACTTATGTACTTCGTTTACTTGTAGAGAAAAACGAAGGATAGTAATGATGGAGTGGATGGAAATGAAAACATAGTGGATGGTAATGATTGACGTGGGGAAGGAAATGAAAAAATACCTGATGGTAATGATTCACCCATGGAAGGTAATGATCAAGCTGATGTGAATAAAATATTGTTCTTACAATTGAACGTTAAGATAATTTGTTTAAATACCTATTATCAAAAAAAAAACAAATAATTAAAAAAAACCTTTAATCAATCTTTTATTTTAAATTATGTTCAAATCTTCATTTTCAATTACTGTAAAGCCTTTGTAAACTTAAATATTGTAAAAAATACAAAAATAGGTTCTAAAACTAAAAATATCTTATCTCGTTTTAAATTCTTTTTAATATTTACTTAAAATTAAGCTTAGGCAAATGTTTAAATAAAAATTGTCCTCTCCGGTTTTCTTGTGGGTTCTGAATAGATTGTTGACAATTGGCCAACCAAACAATTCGCCACGAGTTTTTGTCTTCTTTAAAATGACGAGTAACCAATATTGCCCAACTGCTTGCAATATTTCGCATGTAAATTTTTGAGGTGATCCGTAAGGTATCTTTTTTTGTTGCTGAACACCATGTTCATGCTCAGCAACACGTTGTTGATGTATTGTTTTTTTCCTGGAGCGCTATAAGCGCAGTTTTCTGGCCTTGCTTAGTCGCGGATTCTTTAATTTTTAAGGAAAATGGAAGTTTTGAAAGAATGCGGTACTTGAAGAGCTTATCCTTTTTCTTAAGGTTGTCTTCTGCAATGGCATGTTTTTTTTATTCGAAGTTGTATACTTATTATGATATTCTCTTGTCACTGTCTCTGAAAAGATCAGTTTCCTTTTCACTTTATCAATTTTTTGGTAATTTTTATGTCTTCTATAATATTGTTTACCTTTTTTCTGATGTGTCTTCTGTTTTGTTATTATTATTTTCTTTCTTTTGTTCCTTGCGTGGGGTATAGTTTTCTCTCTGTACTTTATGTAACTCTTCTTTTAAATGTTTTATCATTTTTGCATGTCTATCTGATTTTCCTTATGTTACATTGACAGGGTTTTGCGTGTGGTTGCTCTTGAACCGAAGGTGAATTCGAAGTAGAGCCTTCTACGACCACACCACGATTTTCATGGATATTGTGAACTACGTCTTCACTATCCGGTGGCGAGTTTGCAACTAGAATTTGCTGATTTTTTCTTTGTTCTTTTATTTTATTTTTGTATTTTTGGGTATTCTTCCGCCATCTTCGTCGTTGTTCTCTTTTCTCTATATTTATTCATATTTCATTTCCTTCATGGTCACCACTTTTTTCTTTTCCTTTTTTTCGAGATATCGTTTCTTTTCTTTTTCTTTGTACAGTTGGTAGCGTCCGGGATCACTTTTTATTTTCGTATTGTTTAACTTTTTTCGTAGTCTATCTTTTACTAGCTTTTCTTCTTTAGTACTTTTCTTAGTTTTTGCCATCGCAGCCGAAGTTACTGTTACCTGTAATAAACATTAGCAATACACAATAAAAAAAAATAGCAAAGCCAAAACAAAAAAGACCATCAGCATCCTAACAAAAGTTTACAGTAATGAATTAGTAACATATTGTACCTGAATTAGGAAAACGATTCGTATATGTTTTTTTTTAAGTTATGTATCAATTTTATAATTAATTCATATTTATCCATATAAAAGTCAAGTCAATTTTAACATCAGACGTTTCAGTAGCTACTTAGGCGTACGGAAATCAAAATCCCATGACTGCGAGACTTCCCAGTATTATTCCGCAGTAGGTTTGAATTGACTGATGACAATATTATTTTATTAATAATTTCTAAGTATCATTTTTATTTAAGTACTTAGTAAGTGACTTAGTTAATAGAAATAAAACTGACATATATTCATCAACAACTATAAACTGGTCTGATTCAGAGTATCTTTAAGAAATTTATTAGTTATTCAGCAACAATACACCAAGTCAAAATCCAAAAAATATATTACAAGCACATTATATTTCCCATTAAAATCTCTGGATCATTTCTTTCCAAAGTCAGTCATTACCATCCGCGCAAATTTTGGAAGGAACGGATGGAAATGAATTGGAAAGGAATGACCTTTTAACGGTTTTTTTTAAATTGTCGTGAAACTTGTTGTCATTCAAGGTCATGCTTCACAATGTGAGAAGGTCCGCTAAAAAGCTATATTATGTGAAAAATATAAAAATATTGTGTTATTGATCACCTTAATAATATGTAGATAGAAATGAGCACTTACCCGTGACAAAACTGTTTTTCGGACGCGAGAACACAATTTTTGCCTCAACTATGCACACACGGCTTCTCTTCATTAGATCTATCGGCACACTGGCACCGGAACGTCGCGCGGAGGCTTAGACCCCGAGTCCACAAAGCCTTATTTAGGCAATATTTTAATTACAATAGGTGCGGAAGGAAATGAACATTTTTGTTTGACAAAATTAGAAATGGCGTTCACTGTAAGTTGCTGTCGATCTAGCCACTTTTCACGTATAGTAGCTTAAACTACATCAATTACTCTACTATTAAACAAGAAAATAATTGAAAAAATCCTAAGTAAAGCTGCATTAATTGTTTCATGAACTGAACCACTAACGTTTTGGAGGCGGAAGTTAATGAGATTTTGGCCAGTTTTTTCTTGACATTTTTTTTATGAGAGGACTTAAACCAAAATTGAAACCTGCGCCAGTCAGGCATTCTATGGTGTAATCATATGTATATACTCAATTTAGAATTTTCCACGTTTCATACGTAATATGGCCTGGGAATCGAAATCCGGACGAAATCAGAGAAAGACCCTTTACCATTTATTTAGTTTTAGAATAGTTCTAAACAGCTTTGTCATTGATTTAATTATATATAATAAATCAATGAGCTATGTATATAGAAATAATAAAGCTCATTAACAAATGTTTTGTTTAATTTATCTTAACCTTTTGTGACAACCCTAACAAATCTCTTAGGAAGCTTTGCCTCCGTACTTACCTACTCATGTGCTTTTACATACCTACCTACTTTTTTGGTTATAAAGTTTTTGTAGTGTTTTTCTTATTACAACTGTCTTTTGCGTTTTGTTTACCCCCTGACACTGTTCATTAGCACAGAAAATAAGTGTTCAGCAACATAGTTTGTATTTATTTAAAAACAGGTAGAAAAAAATCTGTCACCTGAACAAACGCAGTTTGGTGCTTCATGATATGATAAACACGAAAGCATAGTCAATACTGGGGATTAAAAAAACAGTATTCAACCATTTTAAACCGCAATTTTGGATTTAAAACGGGTTTGAACCCGTTAATTTGGTTTAAAACCGACTTTACATCATCTATAGCCTTTACTATCGTGTGGCAACGCTAGTTATAATCAACACCACTAGAACACTACCACAGAATAAATAATAGTTACTATGGTGTAGGTAAATAGCGCGCGCAAGTACATTGAGTGAAAGAGGCCTGACTACTACTAAAATGCACGGCAGTTTATTTCTTCTTTAACTAGTAAATTGAAAATTGACAGATTAGTGGAATATACACTTTTTAGCATATAACTAACTTACCCTACCTTAATCTGACGCGCTCGAGAATTTCAGATGATCAATTTTTTTTTACTAATCTGATCCTTTATCCTAGACGCGCGGCCTCATGTACGGGGCTAATACTTGGTGGAGATATTTAATGGGGTACTAGGTTCCTCCCTGTAATGTTAATCTGCCGCGCTTTAGTAAATCCCCAAATCCCCTCTTGGGCTCCCCTACTATAGCAAAATGAACGTAATAAAACATAGATTTATATGGTAATAAAGTTTATTCAAAATGACCCCCGCGATTTTGAATACAGGCCTTCAATCTGCGGGGCCAGTCGTCTATCGCAACGCAACACGAACGAGGTCCATGCCAATATCGGCGGCTGCCTTAATCAAGGATGCCTTAAGTGACTCCAAATCAGGATGAGGCTTTGAGCAGGCCTTTTCCTCTAAGTGTTGCCATATCTTGTAATCTAACGGACTCAAATCTGGACTGGAGGAGGGCCAGTCTTTGTGCCGGATGAAGTCGATTTCACGCGCTGCCAGCCAGTCTTGTGTGCTTTTCGCTCTATGAGCTGACGGAGAATCTTGTTGGAATACCCAGTGCCTGTTATTATTAAACATGGTAAGAGATTCTTATCCTAAAAAAATATACAATTTGGTAGATGTTTTGTTAATTTACCTACCTACTGATTATCTAGCAAAAACTGGTAGGTAGTTGTTTCAATAAAAACTTTCTTGACATATTTAATGTAGGTAAGTAATTTTTAATGGGTGTTCTACGTAGTTTCGAATGCCGCTGTATCGACACACGCTGTTGCGAATTTTTTTTCCACTGCCTCATAGGTTCGAAAGCTTATGGACTCGAATGATGTAGTCGCGAAAGACGCTGATTCGAAAAACATTTTCACTGCCTCATGCGCTTGAATGCTTGTGACTTTGATTTATTACTTTATTAGTCATAATGTGTGTAAAAAAATATTCAACTAGTAATTAAAAAAACAACATATTCGAAGTCAATCAACATTTATTAGTATTCACAAATTATAAAGATGAAAAAAAGTACCTAAATTATACATATTTAATAATTTTCTATATGTAATGATAATCAGTATTAACAAATTAAAAAGATGAAAAAAAAGTACCTAAATTGTACATATTTATTAATTTTCTATGTATAACACAAAAGCTAGGAAATACTGATCTATAAACAAAATTATATACTCAAGCGGTATCTGTTATCGAAATGAATCAATTACACATAAGGAAGTATTATACTCGGCCCGGCGAACCTTGATCCCTATGACATGGACAGTTATTCCTACGACACAACATTGTAGTGGCGTCACCGTTACATAAGAATCGAATTGGAGGCTTCTAAAAATGCCAATTATTAAATTTCGGTAGATATATGCCATTACAATGATATTCCGTCGGAATTATAACAATTCTTAACATTTATAAGAAATTATCTCAATCAGACTTTACGTTTACGTCCTGCAAAAGTTACTTCGTTCGGAAGATATCGACTAGTGCGGAAAAATATCGATAAACAAATGTCGATAATAGAAACGAGTGTACATGATTTATAATAATTTAAGTGATAGGTGCTGAATGCTAAAAAGTTGCATGAAATTGTTTTTATTTAAGATTAGATTTTATTAGTATCAGTTTTCATATGTGGCATAGTTAAGTGATAAATTATGAGTGTCATTACTTTTTCATACTTAAGTATTAGTACATTCTCTATTGAATGGAACGGAGCGCGGCATACATGCACTCACGATTGTATACCCAAGAGAATTAAAATATTAACTGTAGGACAAAACCAAATAAAATAAAAGCTGTTCAGCGATCATTTATTTATATATTTTAATCTGAATCTGATAATGACATTAGGGTTTGTGTCACGAACTCGGAATCTGAACTGTAGCTGCCGTCGCCTACGTTTATCAAAAACGGCTCATCTACAATGCTGTCGTATCGCACGTCTCGATCCCAATCATCAAAACAAAGTTTAAAGCATTATATTGGCAGTGGTAGGGCGGTAGCGAAATCACATTAAGTTACATCGACATGACCCATCACTAACATGAACTGTCATAGAGATCAAGGTTCGCCGGGCCGGGTATAGTATATACGAGTATTTAAAGCTAAAGCTCTTATAAACAAGAGTAGATAAGTGTGTATGATGTACCGATGCAAATACTTATTTACATAGATTTCGAAAACGCCTAATAATATGGAAATCGCAAAATAACTTTTACATTTAATATATTTATTTAAAATTTCGATTATGAATTGCTAGTAGTAACAAATCAAGCGCATGAGGCAGTGAAAATGTTTTCGAATCAGCGTCTTTTGCGACTACATCATTCGAGTCCATAAGCTTTCGTACCTATGAGGCAGTGGAAAAAAAATTCGCAACAGCGTGTGTCGCTACAGCGGCATTCGAAACTACGTAGGACACCCATTTTTAATAGTGCAACCAATACATACAATACATTCTACTTGGAAACAGTATATATTTTGGTGGTTTTTTATGCGAATAAAATAGTTCCATAGCATTAGGAAGAAGGGAATAAAGAATTATTAACTTGGTACATACGAGGGTCAAACTGAAAGTTCTTAGAAAATCAAAAACTGATTACATTAGCCAGTTATTAGTTTTATTATATCTTTTCAAAATATTGTCCATTGACGTCAATACACCGCTGCATGCGATGGAACCACTGGGAAAAGCACTTTGCCCACTCGTCCTTAGGGGTCTCTTCAATGGCATCGCGATACGCAGCCACCGCTTCTTCAGCATTCATAAACCGCTTTCCTTTAAGTTTTTCTTTAATTTTTGGAAATAAATAAAAATCACAAGGCGCGAGGTCGGGGCTATACGGCGGGTGACCCAGTAATTCAACGTTTGATGTCGCCAAATAGTCGATCGTTCGCTTGGCGGTGTGCGACGAGGCGTTGTCGTGGTGAAGGAGGATCCTACTGCGAGGTCGTTTCTCTCGAAATTTTTCCAAGACAAGTGGCAAACAATTGGTAGTGTACCATTCTGCAGAAACTGTTTTTTGATCCTCTAACACAATTGTTGCAAAATGACCTATCCTTCCAAAGAACGAGGCCACCATTTTTTTTCCCGCACTTCGATCTCTCTTCACTTTAGTTGGCAACTCCTCGAAAGGAAACACCCACTGAGCAGATTGTCTTTTGGTTTCAGGATCATAACAGTAAATCCAGCTTTCGTCACCTGTTAGTATGTCGAACACAGCATTTGAGTCACCTCCGTTAAATCTTTCAATCATTTTACGGCACCAATCCACACGATGGAGTTTTTGAGCCTTAGTCAAATTATGAGGTATCCACCGGGCGCAAAGCTTCCTGACCGCTAAATGTTCGTGGAGGATTTTGTGCACTTGACTCATACCGATGCCTAAGCTTGTCCGAATCTGCTGATAGGTCACTCTTTTGTCAGTCTCTATCATACGCCGCACAACACAGATGTTATTTTCAGTCGTCGCCGTAGAAGGCCGTCCCTCACGTACATCATCAGTGAGATTAGTGCGACCACGTTTAAACTCATTAAACCAGTTGTAAACAGTCGCACGAGATGGGGCTTCATCGTGAAAGGCCAATCGTAGTCTATCATAACTTTCTTGTTGACTTAAATGACATCGAAAGTCATAAAAAATCATTGCACGAAAATTTTCTCGTGTTAAATTCATTTTGACGTGACACAGACAATTTTCAATTTGCCGCCAAGTCGTAAAACAAATGACAAATGAATGAAATATATACTCAGTAATATTGGCAAAGAGTTCTATTTTCAAATTTTAGAATTTTTTTTTTATTATATTGTTTATAAGTGGCCAGTTCTAAGAACTTTCAGTTTGACCCTCGTACACTAGGTGATAAAATCCTACATTAAAGTCGATAACATAAAAAAATCATTTTGAAGTACCTAAATATATGTAGGTAGGTAGGTTAGCTAAGACTAGATATTTGTGCTGATGCAATAAATAAACTACCTATTAAATTTGTGGATGGATTGAAAGTTTGATCACTAATAATTTCTGCTGGTTAAGAGAAAGTTCTCGCATAAAGAACCTAGGTAGTTACTGCCTAGGTATATGAATATTCACATCTTAGAACCCTAAGCTGCAGGTGTAGCCTATATGATGGTTTATTGCAATTTATGTACCCGAGTTATAATTTTTAACCCCCGACGCAAAAACGACGGGGCTTCATAAGTTTGACGTGTCTGTGTGTGTGTGTGTCTGTCTGTGGCATCGTAGCTCCCGAATGGATGAACCGATTTTGATTTAGCGTTTTTTGTTTGAATAATTAGTCGGGAGTGTTCTTAGCTATGTTTGATGAAAATCTATTATATATTTAAACTCCTTCAATATGGGTATTAAATGAAAGGGCTTGACTAGGAAAATACTATTCACTATGATAAATTTCAAATCCAAGATGGCCGCCGTAACAAAATGGCGGGTTACATTTTTTTTAAACTCCTTCAATAAGGGTATCAAATAAAAGGGCTTGACTAGTAGATTACTACACACTGTGACTTTCAAATCTAAGATGGCCGCCGTAACAAAATGGTGGATGGACCCGTATGTTGTCAATTAATAATTTAGTATTGGTTGAATATCCAACAAACAATAATAATTTACGCATTATATTTATATTTTAGTATTAAAAGTACTTATTTGACTAATGTAGTTATCGGTCATTGACAGAACGGCTTTTGATTGGTTGCCCGCCTGACCAATCAAATTGAAGTAGTAGGGAGGTTACTGGTGGTGGCAAAAAACTGTCCTTATGGCGGGCAACGAATACAACGGCAGTTCTGTGCAACTTGTGAAAGGAGAAGGTTCCTAAGACGACTAAGTGTACTACTAAGTGTCTATTGTGTAATTAACTGTGTGTGTAAGTTATTTGGAATTACCGCAATACAAAACGTAAGTACTGACCAGTGTTTTATTTCTTATTTTAACAAAACCCTGCTTATTCTATACTACAATATTCAGACCCCTCCTGAATTTCAGTAACCGATGATAGATCTAGGTCTGAGTGTTAACATCTCAGAAGTGGGATCGATACTTACAAGTGCCTGGAATATATATACTTTTTCTCCCTTTTTCTGCTTCTAAAAAGATGAAAATAAATAAATAAAAATAAAAGTCTTTATTACGAAAACCTTTTACCTTACTATGTCGTTAGATAATCAATACATTTTGTAATAATGTTATTTTTTTTAATGCTTCTTACACTTCTTCGTAATGAATATTAGTTACACATCCTGGCCGTAAGTTCACTAAGACTACCAAATATGCAGGGTATTTTTTTTTTAACGTATAATTAACACTGTAGAATGATTAGTTAACATTTTGCTAACTGAAAAGTAACTTGTTATTTTTGTTAACGATCCTAATCATTACAATACATACTATGCTAGCAGGATTAATTTATTGTGTGCGTGATAAAAGCGTTTTCTTTTATATCTTAATTATTACATCCATTTTATTATAACGCCATATTCCACAAAAAAAATAATAATAATAATATTATTAAAAATGGTTTGTTAATAAATTAATGCTTTAGTATTTATCATTTTTAACGTTGTGATTGCTTTTTGTACCAGTTTCCTTTGGTTTATTTTGTTAAACATTTACTTTGCGTACTCTTTGCGTATGTTTCAGGATGAATAAATCACGTGAACGTGTTCTGTACACACCGACGAGCCCTACCGTGAGTCGAGCATCTAGAAGCCGGTCTCGGAGCCAGACTAGGCGCCGATCGAGCATCAAAGCGCTACGCCGCCCACGTAGCCGTTCCAGCCGCAATTCAAGAGGACGTGTCAGCCGCTGCTCGCCGAATCAGCCAGAGCGTCCCTGCACCGTTCGCAGTCGTCGCAGCAGTAACCGGGCTGCGGACCTGGAACGTGATCTCCAGCAGCGAGCACCACGCAGCCAAGTAGAAGCGTCAGCCCCTGAAGTGCAAGACCGCGGGTGCCTTTCTGTAGGTGCTCGCCCGGATGAACGGCGCTCTAGAAGCCGGCTGAGGAGGAGCTCTCAGCGCGCCAAAGGAAGTGCGCCCTCGCGCAGCCGTGGTCAGCGAAGCCACAACTCGCCTGGTCACGACAGCAGGCGCTCGCAGTGCCGCTCGCCTGGTCATCACAGCAGGCGCTCGCGGCGCCGCTCGCCTGGTCGACACAGCAGGCTATCGCAGCGCAGCCCTGACAGGCGCTCGCATCCCAGCAACTCCACCGCTCAGCCAGACCCCTTGATGAAGATCGGTGAGTCAACCGTTGATTCTCTTAACGCTACTTCTATTACCGATCTTGTTAGTGTGTTGAAGGCAATGGCTAGTAATAGTTTGAATAAATTAGGGTCTATGAATAACACCGTACCTGAGTTCGATCCATGTAAACGAGAACAGACGATGACTATGTGGATTCATAAAGTTAACGAATGTGCTACGATTTATGGGTGGTCAGAACAGCAAATAGTCCATTTCGCTTTACCTAAATTGAAAGGGGTTGCCCAGCGATGGTATGAGGGTCTACCGTCTGTCTTATTTACATGGTCCGAATGGCAGGAGAAACTTCTGGCGGCATTCCCGTCGGAAGAAAACTATGGTCAGATGCTGAGCGATATGTTAGCAAAGAGAGCGCGCTTTAATGATTCGTTGGAGGAATATTATTACGAAAAACTATCCCTTATTAATAGATGTGCAATAACAGGAAAACGGGCTGTTGAATGCATCCTTCACGGAATTGACGATCGTTCAGTTAGACTTGGTGCCGAAGCGGCTCAGTTTGATGACCCAAATAGATTACTTTCATATTTGCGAAACGTTCGAAATGTTAAACAAAATTTTGATCGGAAATCTACTAAGGGCTTACCCTCTAGGCAACCAGGCACTGTATCATCGTCTAAACTCCCGCGCTGTGGCAATTGTAAAAAAGATGGCCACTTCACATCTCAGTGCACACAACCCATTAAAAAATGCACTAGGTGTGGGAGAATAGGACATGAGGTCGAGCAGTGTTACGCAAAAATCCAGCCTGAAGATAAGGCTGTGATGAGGGTAGACAATTTTACCAGTTCGAATATTCTGAATAAGACTCCTAACCCTTCCTTGGTTAAAGTAAGTCCCAGTGAAAAGTATTTTAAAACCGCTAAAATTAATGGTCATCCCTTGAAAGCATTTATTGACTTCGGCAGTGAATGTTCAATGATAAAATTATCATGTTTCCAAAATATTGATAGAGAATATAGAGTTGACGGTCTTCCTACCCTTCGAGGTTTTGGCAATTCCATTGTTAACTGTATTGGTAAGCAGCAAGTTAGAATAGAAATAGATGGGGTCGAGGCAAACTTAGATTTGTTAATTGTTCCCGATGATGTAATGAGTACTCCGGTAATGATCGGACAGACTTTCACTGAACAACCACACGTTGTGGTCACAAAGACTGGTGATACTCTTGAGATATCTCAATTAAGTCATAGTATTACCACTAGCAACAAAATTAACTTGTATTGTAGTGAAGGTTGTCAAAGTGTAGGTATTTCAATCATTGAAGTTCATTCTAATTCATCCCATAAAGGGGAGATTTTTGTCGAGGGAGGTCTGAGAGTTTATGAAGGTGTCCGATACTATGTACCCTCGGGTTTATTCAAAATAGATGAAAATAGGAAGGGCTATATTGTCATCAACAACATTTCTTCTACAGCATTAGAGCTGCCACAAGGATTACTGATTGCTCGCGGTCGCATAGCTCATGAAGATACTATAGAAAATGTTAAAAGCGTCGCCGCTGTTAAGAATTTAGCAGCAATCACAGAGTCCGATGTTAACGTAGGTCCAGATCTTACCTTTCGTCACAAAACTCAACTGCTCAACTTATTAAATGATTATCGCAACTGCTTTGCTTTTGACTTAACTGAACTTGGAACTTCTACTGTAGGTGAAATGTGTATTGACCTACATGATAATGAACCTGTTGTGTATAGGCCGTACCGCTTATCCATTAATGAGAAGGAAAAAGTTAGGGATATGATATCAGAGTTGTTGGAAAACGGTGTAATACGACCGTCGACGTCCTCCTATGCCAGTCCCATCGTAGTAGTTAGAAAGAAAACGGGTGAACTCAGGCTTTGCATAGATTATCGTGCTTTGAACAAAAAGACTGTAAAAGAAAATTATCCTATGCCGCTGATCGACGATCAATTGGATGTTCTATCGGGTAACAAATACTATAGTACCCTTGATTTGGCATCAGGGTATTATCAAATCCCTATCAAGGAGTCTGACAAACATAAGACTGGGTTCGTAACGCCGGATGGTCATTACGAATTTAATCGAATGCCATTCGGCCTTGCAAACGCACCTGCAACATTTCAAAGAATTATGAACCAAGTACTTGGTCCAATGCGGCATAAGGAAGCATTAGCCTACCTTGACGATATTATTATACCCTCGGAGAGTATTGATATTGGCATTAAAAAGCTTGCAGCTGTTTTAGATTTGTTTTCAAAAGCTGGACTGACTTTGAAGCTCTCTAAATGTACATTCTTTAGCAGTTCAGTTGATTATTTAGGCTTTGAAGTGACGTCCGAAGGTATTCGCCCTGGATCGAGAAAGGTTGAGGCTGTTGAGCATTTTCCTGTACCTCTAAATCAACACAATGTCCGCCAATTCCTTGGCCTTGCCAGCTTCTTTCGAAGGTTTGTCCCTCGTTTTTCAGTTATAGCAAAGCCACTTACTTCCCTTTTAAAGAAAGACGCTAAATGGTTGTGGGGTCCAGAACAAGAGGAAGCGTTCCGCAAACTTCAGAGCGTCCTTCTGCAGAGACCAATCCTGGCTTTGTATAATCCCAATGCAACCACAGAGCTACATACTGATGCGTGCAAAATTGGTATCGCCGGCATTCTACTTCAACGCGATGAACATGAGAAACTTAAACCAATAGCGTATTTCAGCAGACAGACTACGCCAGAGGAGCAAAATTACTCCTCATACGATTTAGAGACTCTTGCTGTCGTTTCGTCCTTGCAAAAATTTCGTGTATATTTAATTGGCCTCTCGTTTAAAATTATAACAGACTGCAATTCTTTGCGCGCCACCTTTCAAAAGAGAGATATGATTCCTCGTGTTGCAAGGTGGTGGGAGCAGATGCAGGAATTTAATTTCAGTATCGAATACAGACCTGGGCAGCTCATGGCACATGTGGATGCCCTGAGCCGAAATCCAATACAAGAGTCTCGTAAAGTCTTGTCTGTAGAGGATACGGATTGGTTAACCACAGTTCAGAGCGCTGACTCTGAAGTTCAAAGGATTATCGGTATTTTAAAAGACTCCGAAATGGATAATGTGGTTGATATAAAAACCAACTTTAAATTGAAAAATAATAGGTTGTTCAGAATTACCCCAAATGGAGATAGGTGGGTTGTACCGAAGGGCGTACGCTGGCAAATCTTAAAGCAGAATCACGATGATATTGGTCACTTTTCCTTAGACAAAACCTTAGAACGCATACAAGCAACATATTGGTTTGCTAAGATGCGGAATTTTGTAAAAAAATATATTAATTCTTGCCTTGAATGCGCGTATTCGAAATTTCCTGGGGGTAAAAGACCGGGTGAATTGCATCCCATCAAGAAGGTAGATACCCCCTTCGATACAATCCATGCCGATCATGTCGGTCCATTCGTCAGGAGTGCACGGGGTAATATGTTTATATTAGCTCTAATAGATTCGTTCACTCGTTACATCTATTTAAAACCAGTAAGAAATACCAAAGCTTTCACGACAATTAGAGTATTTAGAGAGTATTTTGGTATTTTTGGTGTACCTCGGAGGATTATTACTGATAGAGGGGCCTGCTTTACTAGTGGGTCTTTCAAGAATTTCGTTCAGGATCGCAATATTAAACACGTATTGAACGCTGTGGCTACCCCTCGAGCCAATGGACAGGTAGAGCGATATAATAGGACGCTTGTTGAGTCTCTTACTGCAAAATGTGTTGGCTCTGCCGAAAACAAATGGGATGATTACTTACTCGATGTTCAGTGGGGGCTGAACAATACTTTTAACAAGGGTATAAATCGTACACCATCCGAAGCTTTATTTGGCATTCGACCATCTGGTACAAATGACAGCAGGATTATGTCAGAGTTGGCTGATGACGTGTCCAATTCTTCCGACAATCAAAACTTGTCTGAGATTAGGGATGAAATAAATACTCATATTAAAGCTTATCAGGAAGCCCAAAAGAAAGCCTATGATGAAAAGCGTTGTCCTGCACCTAAGTACAACGTAGGTGATCTAGTGCGTGTCGAACGCCAGATACCTGCATCAGGAACTAGCAAGAAACTTGTGCCAAAGTTTCAGGGCCCCTATAGAATTGTTAAGGTCCTTGATTACGATAGGTACCAAATTGAGGACACTCCACTGACGCGTAAATGCAATCGATCTTACTCTACGATTGTAGCAGTGGATAAGATCAGGCCATGGCTTAATTTTAGCAAACCTCATGTCGATTCCTCTAGCGATGAAGAATAGCGCCCAAATAAATCAACTGACCTAAGTTATATTTTATAATTGTATTTATTTGAGTAGTAATTGATTATTGCGTTTGATTATTATTGGTTTATTGATTGTAAATATCGCTATTTCGCGAATATAAATAAGTTCTTTACGTTGTCCGGGCCTTGATGCCTGACAACGTCATTAGCTATGTTATACCCTCTGGGTCTTGATACCTGGCGCTGGTATTTATGTTACTATACCCTCTGGGCCTTGAAGCCTGGCGTTGGTAAAGTAAATCTATTAAGGCCTTGATGCCTAAAATTATCAATATTACTTTAGATCATAATGGTTCATGACGTTACTGTAAACTTGGCTCTGATGCCTTTTCTTCATATAAAATAATTGTCTTGTAAATATGTGAGTCAAATTACTGGAGGAACCAATAATTTCGTATTTTTGTTTATGATATTGTTAAATATGTCATTTCATAAATAGGTACATACGATATTAATCTGTATCACGGTGCTTACATTTGAATGTTCTATAAATAAAAAAAAAAAAAAAAAAAAAATATATATATAATTATTGTTTTACGTACGAGGTCGTACTTTGTAACTGGATGGCCGACTGTTGTCAATTAATAATTTAGTATTGGTTGAATATCCAACAAACAATAATAATTTACGCATTATATTTATATTTTAGTATTAAAAGTACTTATTTGACTAATGTAGTTATCGGTCATTGACAGAACGGCTTTTGATTGGTTGCCCGCCTGACCAATCAAATTGAAGTAGTAGGGAGGTTACTGGTGGTGGCAAAAAACTGTCCTTATGGCGGGCAACGAATACAACGGCAGTTCTGTGCAACTTGTGAAAGGAGAAGGTTCCTAAGACGACTAAGTGTACTACTAAGTGTCTATTGTGTAATTAACTGTGTGTGTAAGTTATTTGGAATTACCGCAATACAAAACGTAAGTACTGACCAGTGTTTTATTTCTTATTTTAACAAAACCCTGCTTATTCTATACTACAATATTCAGACCCCTCCTGAATTTCAGTAACCGATGATAGATCTAGGTCTGAGTGTTAACACGTATACTAAAAATACTTATCTTATTAAACTCTTTCAGTATGGGTATCCAATAAAAGGGCTGACTTGTAGAATACTATAATACACTATGCTAAATTTCAAATCCAAGATGGTCGCTATCACAAAATTGCGAATTGCATTTTTTTTTCAAAGTTTCCCTTATACTTTTCCTCAACTATTTTATAATAATTATAATTATTTATTGTTGATAAAAATATAACACTAAAATTTTGACCCTACGTAAGTACGTAGGTATACAATTTTTAATAAGTACTAATGTCTTCGCGTCGGGGGACCGCACTATATTATTAGACCTTGCGCGCCGTCCACCAAAATTTGCGCGAGTCGCGTTCGGGTCTCGTTGAGGTCATAATGTAACTTAATTAACCATCTTTTTGCCTGTATGCATTATCTGATGTTATATTATGAAGTGAATAAATGAATATGAATATCAAAGTAGGGTCAAAAGAAACAATTTAAAATTTTCAAAACCAGTGTTTATTATAGTATTTTTACATAATTGTTATGAAATTACATAAATAATAATTATATTCTCCGTAGCTACTAGTAGCCAATTCTCACTGTTTCGCAAAAAATATGACTAACCTACTTAGGATCAGAACTAAACCTATATATAAATAATAAAACTATTTGACTTAAGTTAATATGGATTTAAAAATATCTAAAATTCCACACAGTAAAGCCTTTAGGTCAGTGGAGTAAAAAACGTAGTTTTGGCGCAACTGGTCAGGAAGGAAAATGGATGCACTTCCTAACGAGCGGATGTTATGGGCGGGGACCAAGGTCCAATGATCACCGTCATGTCCTCCTAGCCGAATTAAGATTACAGCAGCCAATCACAACAGATAATAGCCAACTGCGCGGGAGATATTATAGAGCACAAGTGTGTGCGCAATACACAGGTGCACTCTGTTCCTTCACTCACATAATTCGATAAGACGGCAGTCCGATATGACCGGATCCAGATCAGGCGCAGGACCAACGGCTTAACGTGCTTTCCGAGGCACGGGGGTGTTAACACCACCAACTTCCTGACTCCGGAGCTGTCTGAGTTATTTCAAGACAGAAAAACCCAAACACCCGGTATTCGAACCCGGGACCTCGTGGATAGTACCCAGCGTGCTGACTAGACCAATGAGGCAGTCATGGTTTATCTAAGTAGTCAAGCTCGTGCTATATCTTACATATTGTGGTTCGTGATGTATAGAGAGGCAAAATGCGCCATTTAGCTGTAGGAGCTTAGTCAGGGCGTCTATTCTGCTTCAATTAACCCTTTTTCCGCATAAATTCGATTACTTAGTTGTAGCAGGCCTGTGTATCTCCCCGCGGAGGTAGCAAAAACGTACCTACGCGCGGCGCACCTACGTAGGTGCTAAAACAAGTTGCGTGTCGCTACCGGCCAGAGACACGCTCGCGCGTTTTATTCACCGGCGGCCGCGCGGCTACGTTGCTGGCTGAACGAGAATGAATAAAGTACTAGAAAGAGGCGCTAGATGGCGTTAGAAGCTTCTCGTAGCAGTCAACCCTATCGCGTCGCGTGATATTACGTCACTGAATAGGTTTAGTGTATTATGAATCATATTCCAGAGCAATAAGTATGAAATTATCTTGCAATGGATTTTTGTAGGTGTCTACACGAAAATGTGCTTGACTCTGAGGCGAACTAAATTACGCCATATTGTTGACGACATTGAGTAGACATTTCTTTGAATACAATTGCTAAGTCATACTTCTGTACGAAGTACTAGTATTCTGTGGTTGTAGTCAAAGCTTGCTTTAATATTACCATATATATAACCTTGAACACGTAACTTCGAATGTGCAGTGCCACAACAAACACAACGTTTATTGACATCAAGAAATCTAATGGTAACAAAAAACTGTAATGAATAAATAAATAAGTAAAACTTGTCAAACATTTACAGAAACGAAAGACTAAGCTATGATAGCGAGATACAGACTGTCGTTTCAACTGCCTGTTTGCCTAAAATTATAATAATAAAAATCGTACTGATTCTCTCAATTCTGCTCATTACTTCGCTTAATTCAGCATTTTCTGCGACCAATTAATTATTTTTTCGCTCAAATCCGAT
The DNA here is from genome assembly GCA_949316185.1 of Pyrausta nigrata. Taxonomy (NCBI): domain Eukaryota; kingdom Metazoa; phylum Arthropoda; class Insecta; order Lepidoptera; family Crambidae; genus Pyrausta; species Pyrausta nigrata. The sequence continues at coordinate 8,391,321 of OX438965.1, forward strand.
CACTTAGCTAAAGCAAACCGTCACTTACTGCCGTCGTCAGAGACGTCAAAGTTAATCTTTCATTAGGTCTCATGCCGTTCTTTTCTATTTCATCGAAAAAGCAAGTGACAAAACGAGAATTAATTATAGATTAAATTTAATTAACGTCTCAGTGCGGCAGTTAAACTCAGTTAACCTTTACAAGTTTAAATAAGAAACCAAAAATTCTCACACGGGCAAGATTGAACCCACGACCTTTGGCTAACCGGGCCAACGCTCTTACCAACTGAAATACGTAGTCAGCGTATTTAAAGAGACCAGGAATTTCGCACGAGTCGATGGACTGCAAGGTAGCTCAGTAAGAGTTGGCCCGGTAAGCCAAAGGTCGTAGCATCCTGCCGTGCGAATTTTTGGTTCTTTATTTAAACTTATAAAAAACAAAAATAACACTGTGAGTGTTAAAAAATCTTAAAGCTATCAGGAAACCATATTTTTTTTTACTTTTCTCAATTCCGCCCATCACTTTGCATTTTCCAGCCATTTCTCTGCTAATTCAGAATCTTCTCCACTCCATTTATGCCTTTTTAACGCGCTTCTCTTTTTTTACTTCATGTGATCTCTTGTGCAATTTAAGGTCAGGCACAGAAAACAGTTGGTTGCATATTTTGCAAGTGTGGACGAGCGTGACGTGCCTCTTTTGATCGCCCATATATCGGAAACGTCTGGAAATATACAATATTTTTTAATTTATTTTAAAACATTTTGAGGTCTGATATGTTTAATTAACTACAATGAGCATTGACTGACTACTGACTGACCCGCCTCTGCCATCTATTTTGTGTTTCACTATTTTCTGTGTTTTACTGTTACTAACTAACACAAATTTTAAGGGTAACTTCTTCTAACATAATGGACCTGGGTTGTCTGATTTTATAAAATAATTACATAAAGACACAGAATAAGCACTAGTACTTCGTACAGAAGTATGACTTAGCAATTGTATTCAAAGAAATCTCTACTCAATGTCGTCAACAATATGGCGTAATTTAGTTCGCCTCAGAGTCTAGCACATTTTCGTGTAGACACCTACAAAATCCATTGCAAGATAATTTCATACTTATTGCTCTGGAATATGATTCATAATACACTAAACCTATTCAGTGACGTAATATCACGCGACGCGATAGGGTTGACTGCTACGAGAAGCTTCTAACGCCATCTAGCGCCTCTTTCTAGTACTTTATTCATTCTCGTCCAGCCAGCAACGTAGCCGCGCGGCCGCCGGTGAATAAAACGCGCGAGCGTGTCGCTGGTCGGTAGCGACACGCAACTTGTTTTAGCCCCTAAGTAAGGGTCGTCGCGCGTAGGTAGCAAAAACGTTTGCTACCTACGCGGGGAGATACACAGGCCTGATAGAGATGAGAAACGCAACCCTAAAATTATTTAGTGAAATTACTCGTTTTTTAGGATTCCGTAGTCCTGACAAGGAACCATCATAGTTTCTAATTTATTTTGTCATTGTGTATCAAAAATTTAATAGAAAAATTTTCATGTTACATCTACTGTTTATTGCGAATAAATAATAGTGGTTATTTTGTTAAATCAATTTTATTTATTTTCTTTTTTTTATTTTCATTTAATAGGCAGACATTTGGCCGCAATCTCACCTGATGGTAAGCGACGATGCGGCCGACGATGGGACATGTCTGTCTAGAAGCAGCCTATTCACTCTTTTCTTGAAGGAATCCAAATCGTAGTGTTTAGCTGGCAACGAATTCCACTTTCTAGCCGTACGCAAGAGGAACGAAGATTTAAAACGTTTGGTGCGTATTAGTAGTATAGTGATTTTCTTGAAATTTCTTTAAATAATTAATATACTGATTCTTACGTATCTTACCGTAGTCTACCAGTGGACTACCGAACGATTTGGTACACTACGGTAGATTTACAATACTAATTTACATACTAAACAAGTAACGCCTAATTATTAAAAAACAAAATACCAGACTGCAAAATGTATTTTATTTTTGAAATGGTCTGTTCACCCCTGTTTGAAATTTGCGGTCGCCATTTTAAAAATTTACGTAGCCTAGTCACTATCACAATTTTGACAAATTCAACAACAATTCATATGTCAAAATCCGTCCAGCCGTTTGGGCTACAGGGCGTGCCTAACAATTATACTTACATACATACTCTCGAAAAACATGACCCTCCTTTCGCAGTCGGATAAAAAGCTCAGGAATTCAGGATCTTTGCTCTAATTTGCGATACTTGCGAATTTAATTTTGTGTTGCGAAAAGCTGACGGGAAAATAATCATAATAATGCTAGTACATAGATACAAAACAACTTACCGTTCGCATATATCACATGCATAAGGTTTTTCCCCGGTGTGAATTCTCATATGGACAGTTAGATAAGAACTTTCCGTGAACGACTTCTTACAAATCTCACATGATGGTTTCTCACCCGTATGAGTCCGTTCGTGGCCCTTCAATAACTCACTCCTATTAAACTGTTTATCGCAAAATGAGCATTTATAGGCTTTCACAACAGCGTGCAGTCTCATATGTTTTTTCATATTTGAGTACGTTATACCTTTGTTACATACTTTACATTCGATCCGTTCACCTGTATGTCTGATTTCATGGTTTTTCAAGTACGTTTTATGTGCAAATTGCTTATTACACACTCCACATGAGTACGGTCGTTGACCAGTATGAGTCCACTCATGCTTGGCCAAGGCCGATGCATATGAAAATTGTCTATTACACACTTTGCAAGAGTGCGGTTTGATTCCAATGTGTTTCGTTGTTATGTGACGTTCTAGATCGTTCTTTACTGAGAACCGTCTTCCACAATCGTCACAGATATAATATGTTTTACCCCATGGTCGGTCTCCGGTGTGAATTGCCATGTGATATTTCAATGATCGTGCATATAGAAACGATTTGTTACACATTTTACAGGCATGGATTTCTTGACCGGTGTGCAATTTTAGGTGTTCCTTTAAATTCCTCTTAAGATACTTTTTAGTGCAATAAGTGCACTTGACTCTTTCGTATAAGTGGTATTTCAAATGTTTTTTAAATAATTCCATGTTACCATACGTTCTGTTGCAGACTGAACAAACATATTTTTTATCTATGTAATGGTTTTCTTTGAAGTGTTTATTCAAATCTTCTATACGACTGTTGCATAGTTGACATGTTCTTACTCCGGTGTGTATCTCCATGTGGTATTCGAGTGAACCTTTGTACGTGTATTTCTTCTGACAGATATCACAGATGAACTTTCTCGATTCGTCTTTTTGTGTTTTGTTTTTTTCTGCATTTAAAAAGAAACAAAGTTTAATAAGAACCTAAAAATTTGCACTCGGGCAGGATTTGAAACCACTGCCAACGCTCTTACCAACTGAGCTACCGTACAGTCCATACACTGGTGCGAAATTCCTGGTCTTTCTGTATACGTCATTGCGTGACGTCAACCAAGGATTTTGCACGGGTGGATGGACCGCACGGTAGCTGAGTTGGTAAGAGCGTTCGCCCGGTTAGCCAAAGGTTTCTTATTTAAACACATATTATAAGAAACAACGCTGTAAGTAAAATATTAAAATTAGTAAAAACACTTACGTGATCCTCCCGTGTCACTATGTTGATCATCTGTCTCTTTCTCGTCCGAGTCTGTATTCTTTCTTCTACTTCTGCGTACAACTAACAATGGTTGGTCTTCCAACTCCGGTTCGATGTATATTTCCACTGAAATCAAACAATAAGATTCTTGTAAAACTGTGCATACAATATTACAGTGCATAGCATGCGATATAATTGTCGGAGAATGAGGCGGTTGCCGCGGTTTATTGTGAAGTTTCGAGATGACAGAACGTGATGACAGACGTCATTCAGTTTTGTCGTTTAACCATAGAGCTTCGTTCGAAAATACTCGTAGTATCATACAATTACGTCAATCTAGCGCCATCTATTGAGTTTAGTTTTAACGTTTCCTTTGATGGGAAAGTGAAAACACTGGGCAGTCTATCACTGAGCGCCGACACGGACGGTTGTCTTGGCTATTGCGTCGCTGTATCGAACTTGGTGCGTTTCTCGATTGTAATCCGAAGCCATCCATGTGATCTCCAGTTATTTAGTGTGTGATACTGAAAACAGGCGTCTGTATTAACTAACCGGACTATTATTTCGAGTACGCCACCATGTACCTATGAGCCACCTGACAACGATTCCTCACGCCTCCTACGACATAATTATATATATACAGGGTGTGGCGTAAATAGTGGTCCAAAGCAAAGGTGTGGATACACTGTACACTGAAGCACCACATACCAGTATTTAAAAAAAATATATGTACAGAGTTTTCAAAAAAAAATTTTTTTTTTAATTTTTTTAGAAATCTTTACCTTGCCTTACAAATTTGGTTATAATTTCCAAAAATGACGGTTTTTTTTATCCATTTTTTTTATTATTATTGCTGATCACTTGTACTTAGTACTCCATTCGTTTTTTTTTGTTTACAAACTGAATTTAATAAAAAAAATTAAGTTTCTTTCAAAATTCAATACTCACTGCTAGCAAATCGTTTGACTTTCAATGCTTTTGGTGCAAAAGAAATGTACCACACTGTCAGTGCCCATTGTTTAAAAAAAATGCCCATCTTTTGCAGATTCTAAAATGGTGCAACAATAAGTGTTACGACTTACAGGAAAAAAGTTATTGCTTTTCGAAACAAAAAGGAGCCCAATTCAGAAAAACAATTTATTTGAAGTTCAAGGGTTTACAAGGGTTGTAATTTTTTTCTGTGTGCTCCAAAGCAAAGGTGTGGATACACTGTACACTGAAGCACCACATACCAGTATTTAAAAAAAAATTATGTACAGGGTTTTCAAAAAAAAAAAATTTTTAATTTTTTTAGAAATCGTTACCTTGCCTTACAAATTTGGTTATAATTTCCAAAAATGACGGTTTTTTTTAATCCATTTTTGGCGCTGCTTACACCCCGAATTGAACTGTAAGGTCCCGTCGCATTCCTTTTACTTTAAATGAAAGGAAAAATTACCACGCGACGACAAATTACCACAAAAATTTCATAACCTGACACAAGTCGTCGTGGTAATTTTGAAAATGCTTAGAACATTTTTATGGATCCACGTTCTAAAAATTTTAAACGCCGTTTGAATAACCAAAATTAAAGAAAAACTAAATGATTGGTTAGAAAAAAATTACAACCCTTGTAAACCCTTGAACTTCAAATAAATTGTTTTTCTGAATTGGGCTCCTTTTTGTTTTGAAAAGCAATAACTTTTTTCCTGTAAGTCGTAACACTTATTGTTGCACCATTTTAGAATCTGCAAAAGATGGGCATTTTTATTAAACAATGGGCACTGACAGTGTGGTATATTTTTTTTGCACCAAAAGCATTGAAAGTCAAACGATTTGCTAGCAGTGAGTATTGAATTTTGAAAGAAACTTAATTATTTTTATTAAATTCAGTTTGTAAAAAAAAAAAAACGAATAGAGTACTAAGTACAAGTGATCAGCAATAATAATAAAAAAAATGGATAAAAAAAAACCGTCATTTTTGGAAATTATAACCAAATTTGTAAGGCAAGGTAACGATTTCTAAAAAAAATAAAAAAAATTTTTTTTTTGAAAACCCTGTACATATTTTTTTTTTAAATACTGGTATGTGGTGCTTCAGTGTACAGTGTATCCACACCTTTGCTTTGGAGCACACAGAAAAAAATTACAACCCTTGTAAACCCTTGAACTTCAAATAAATTGTTTTTCTGAATTGGGCTCCTTTTTGTTTCGAAAAGCAATACTTTTTTCCTGTAAGTCGTAACACTTATTGTTGCACCATTTTAGAATCTGCAAAAGATGGGCATTTTTTTTAAACAATGGGCACTGACAGTGTGGTACATTTTTTTTGCACCAAAAGCATTGAAAGTCAAACGATTTGCTAGCAGTGAGTATTGAATTTTGAAAGAAACTTAATTTTTTTTATTAAATTCAGTTTGTAAAAAAAAAACGAATGGAGTACTAAGTACAAGTGGTCAGCAATAATAATAAAAAAATGGATAAAAAAAACCGTCATTTTTGGAAATTATAACCAAATTTGTAAGGCAAGGTAACGATTTCTAAAAAAATTAAAAATTTTTTTTTTTTGAAAACCCTGTACATAATTTTTTTTTAAATACTGGTATGTGGTGCTTCAGTGTAGTGTATCCACACCTTTGCTTTGGACCACTATTTACGCCACACCCTGTATAGTATTATGTTTTACCTTTATTGAATTTCACATCAGTCTCTTCAACAGGAGTTACTGCATCACGACCTGAAATAAATCGGAATAAAATTATTGACGACCGTCTTGGTGTAGTGGTTCGCGCTCCGGACTACAAAACCAGAGGATGCAGGTTCGAATCCCGCAAGGGGCAAATGTTTGTGTGATCAGATTGGGACTAGGTAATTGGTGTTTGTTGACACAATTTATTTATTAACGAATCCTTTCTTTTTTAAGAAGTATCTATTTACTGAAAACTTGAATTGTATAGTAAGCTTTTCCATTTATACTTATAAGTTTAAATAAGAAACCAAAAATTCGCACACGAGTAGGATTTGAACCCACGTCCTTTGGCTAACCGGGCCAACGCTCTTACCAACTGAGCTACCGTGCAGTCTATCCACTTTAAGCTTTTTCTTGATAATAAGTGCATTTTTTAGTCCAGAAGGGCCCCCCACCCCTCTAAAAGCCAATAAAATAACTTGATTAGTTTAGCAGTAAAAGTCGTTGAACTTGGGTGTTAAATAATTTTGTGTGTTGAAAAAAAATATTTTAAGTGACTTACCGCACATAGAGACGTCAATTAAAGTTAATCCTTCATTCATTCTTATGCCGTCCTTTTCTATTTCATTGACAAAAAAAGTGGCAGCACGAGATATAATTATAGATTAAATGTAATTGACGTCTCTGAGTGCGGCAGTAAGATGAAGTAGTTGCTTGTTAAGAGTGATGAAAGGTCATAATATAGTGTCTAATGTTGTATATAGACAATATAGATAATGATACGGAACCCTTCGTGCGCGAGTCCGACTCGCACTTAACCGGTTTAAAGCACATAAAACGTTTAAGAAACTTAAATATGTAGGAGCAGTTTATATAATATCAGAAATTATGGTAATTCATACTTACTTTCCGAAGAATCATTTTCTTCCGACTTCACATCTTTGAAAAAAGATTTGGCATCTGAAATACACATGTTGGGGAAATTACACAATACTATCGATTGTAATTTTAATACCGAACTTTGATACTACTATTACTACTACTATAGATAGTATTGCTATGTGTCGATAGTATTTATACTAACGGACCTTCGATACTATTGTTTTTGCCTCAACTATCGAGTCTATCGGAAAAACTATCAATATTCTTTTTAAAATCTATCGATAGTGGACTATCGAGCGGCAACGCTAGTAAGATAACATTTTGCATACAGTTTTATAGTGTCTTTAAGTATTATATTTTCATTTAAATCTTACCATCATAGTGTTTTATATCAGTCCCTTCCTCAGTTAAATAAGTTTCTGCTTCAGGACCTGAAATCAATCAAAATCTCTTTAGCAATAAATCCTTTTTTAGGATTACATATCTACAAGATTTTTTGACTGATCAATTAAGGATTTTCTGACAAAATTGGCCACTGATGGCTACGGATAATATTTTAATAACGATTTTGAAAAATGTTTATAATAAATACTTGTTTTGAGTTTTATTTTCTTTATTTTACATGATTCCCTTTACATAATTTTAAATTATGATAACATTATAAATAAAAAATATTTAGAAAAACCATCTAATAATGATTTTACCCGTTAGTGGTTTTGCAAAAAAATGGTGTCTAGGTCAAAAATTCAAGGCCAATATTACAAAGAGTTACTGAATTTAATTAGTACTCAATTTGCGAGTGTTCTGTTGTGTTCTGTTATTGTAGAATCTGTTATCATTAGGCAGCAGGCTTCAAAAATAACATGAATGTAAACATATAAAAAAATATTTTTTAATGTTCAGTTGCCAATCTACGCTGGTATGACTATACAAAGTGTTGTCATATAAAGTGGATTCGAAGCGGTCTTGCCTGAATTAGGGATTCAGGCAGGACTCATATATTCCTGGTCAGGCTATACATACTTACATAAATACATACTCTCGAAAAACGTAACCCTCCCTTTTTAAAATTTGAGCAAATAAAATAGGTCAAGATTAAAACTTACTTTGCAAAGGATCAGGTTTTTCCAACTTCACATCTTTGGTCAATGCTTCAAACTCGGAGTAGTATTTCGCAAGCTTTTCTTCACAAGCCACCACTTGCTTCTTGAAGAGGGCAGCTTCCTGCAGTTGAGTCTCGCATATTGAGCATATACTGTATGTGTTTGCTCCGACATCCCCAGGCAAGTTTACTATCTATGAAAGAGAAGTAGTTAGTTTCTTCTGCTTTGTTATAGTGAGCGAACATAAGTCTACCACTTTATTTATTTATTATTGGCATACACAACAGGTAACAGTCAAAAAATATTGTTGGTATGGTTTTAACACTTAGAACTAGACTGCAACCTTAAAGAGTAATATCTTTGCGGTATTAGTATAAGCTAACTGGCAATCATAGATGTAACGAGTCAAGTAGCAACAATTACTGCTTATTTCGATGTATATATTACTGCTTTTTTCGGTTTCTATATTACTGCTTATTTTGGGGGAGTTCTGTGGTCTGTCAATCTCTAGAGGGTCTTGGTATTCAGAATAACTTGAAAAACTTACATTTATTTTCAATGTTTCACGAATAATTATGGGTAATTCAACTTCAGTAGTGTTATCCGACACACTGAGGCTCTTGAATTTGCCTTCAGAATGGCAGCAGCGGCACAAGCCCTTTACGCTCTGTATGTCAATCATTTTATTGCATTTATTTAATTTATCCTCTGAAATTATGAAACACTGGATACAGGCAGCTATCAGTTGTCTCAACTGCCTGCCTGATACCTCATAATAATAATTTTTAAAAAATGGTCTAGAACTGGCAGAGAAATTAATGTTTTTAAAAATATTTTTAAAAAAATTAACACTTAAAAATTGTACCTCCCTCTTAACAACCTTTATTGAAGTTGGTTATGAAGAATTACATATTTTTAATTAAAGTATATAAAAACAACTATTTTTATTTATTTATTTGGTAACAAGCATACTTTAATCATAAACTGTGTTGAGTGATAACACCAATATTATTAGTCAATATGACTATAGACTAATGTCCTAGGATGTTAATCATATGCATCAAACAATGTAAGACATGGGAATATGTAATGCAAAAAGTAACAAAACAAAAAAAAACTATTGATGCAAAGTTATAGTATTTTAACCTGTCAAACCCCATAAGACCCAGGCAGGTTGATAACAATAAAAGAGATGGTCCAGGTTTCTATGGAACTTTGGCCATCTCTTGTACACTACACCAAAAAATAGGAAAAAGGCTATGGAACCCTATTCTGATATTATTTTATTTAATTACTTTGTTGTTTTGGTGCACAAATAAGTTTTTTAAAATCATTTTGCGGCAATACTATCTCATAATGACGGAATGGCACAAATGAATGACAGATGACAGCTACTTTTTCACGCTTGGAACCAAATGTTTTGGCCGCTGATCGTTCAGAAAACATATTTGGCTTTGCATGTGAATTCAAATTAAATAAAAGTTTCATCATTCGAGTTATGTTTCTTTCTTAGTGAACTAAATATTGATAACATTGTTTTCTAATTGTTATAGTTAAACAGTAAAACTAGGTTGATTTTTGAATCATTCGATAGATTACACTGCAGTTTGATATCTGAACATTCTCAAATATGGCGATAGAAATTGCCATCATTATTGAATGTGTAACAATAAAAATGTTAAATGTTTTTGTACATTAAAAAAGGAAAAGATATATTTTTTTAAATATTTTAGGGAGATAGTATTTTTTCTTATTTATCTGGTTTCCTGTACAAGAGATGGCCAAATTTGTAACATCTCCTTTTCTATTGTGTCTGGAAACATAAGGTTTGAAAAAGGATTCCCAAGAAAAAAGAACTTACTCCCTTTAAAAAAAATGTAAGCAAATACAATAGGACATTTTATTAGGATTAACACTTACTTTCCCTAGGATCAGTTTCTTCCAACTTTACATCTCTGGTAAATGCTTCACACTTGGAGTAGTATTTCGCAAGCTTCTCTTCACAATCCGCCACTTGCTTCTTGAAGAGGGCAGCATCCTGAAGTCGACCCTCGCATATTGAGCATATACTGTATGTGTTCGCTCCAACATCACCAGGCAAGGGTACTATCTATGGAAGACGAATTTGACTATTGGGTTAACATGAATTCATAGGTGTAACAAGTAACAACAATAATTCCTTGGTCTCTCAATCCCCAGGTCTTTGTGTTCTAAACAACTAATTAGGAAAACTTACATTTATTTCGAATGTTTCACGAATCATTACTGGGAAGACCACTCCAATTGTGTTATCCGACATGCTGAGGCTCTTAAAACTGCCTTCACAATGGCAGCAGCGGCATAGGCCCTTTACGCTCCATATATTGATCATTTTATTTGAATTTATCTAATTTAATTTCACAAAATAAAATAATTACCAAAAATACCTAACCTCTAATTTCGATTTTTTTCTTCAATTTACCGTTTTTTTTTTATTCGATTCACCCATTCTGGGTAGGCAAAGGATCAAGTCCATACAGATTTATATATATGCCATTCGAAGTATAATACATAAAACCAGCGAAATGTTTCATATTTTCGACCTTCTGCTGCAATTCGACTGAGAATTTTGATTCATACTTAATACACAATAAAGTTAATTCCTCCAATTATGCTTAAAGATATAGCATGCTTTGAATTTATATGAGGAAGCTTAAAACACACACACGTTCTTTTGTGTGGAGCTGAGCAATTGGTTTGTGCAGTGCATGTAGATTGAATCAACTAAACTGAGTATGTTGCATTGCAGGTTATCAGCGGGGGATCGGATCTGCTGTATGCCTGTGCAAGTCTAATATAGCTAGATCTAGATGAAAGTCTAATATATCAGAATGTAAATTAGATTATGTATATCATATAAAAGAGCTGAGAAAAGCCTCTGTGTATCGAATATTAGCCCATATGGGGCCCCAACATCTCTTTATTTTTTTTTCTTATAGATAGAGCTGCAACATGTTAACATATTTCCGTTAGGTTGGAGTACTTTAGGCCTAGAGGGCCTGCCCATATTAAAGCTTTGCCAAAGCACCAAGTTATGAGTATGGTACGCGGGCAATGAGGTGATTAGACAGGCTTGCATCATTTAATACATAGATCTTTTGAACTGTATCTTGCTTGGCGTTATGGTACAGCTAAATGTGAGTTCACAATATCGCCCCTTACTAGGGACATATTATATTATATTACGGAGTAGGTACCCTACGGTATTTTACTAATAGGTATGGACCTTTTATGTTACTAGTTTATATTATATACATATAAGTTTATACTTTTACGTAAAGCAATATAATAAAGTATTATTGCAACAAACAGCAATCTTTAATTTATTTGCCAATAATAAAATACAATCTATACCGGATAGTGAATATCGATGAACTGGTATCGATTAAATTGTATCGATAGTGCGGAACCGATCAAAAATGTCTCGAGTAAAAGATTGGTTATATTCGTCTCGACATCAGATACACGTACATCACTAAAGTTTGCTCACTCTTTTTTTTTAAAAAGTCGAGCACTGTAGTGTAGTTTTCGACGCATAGTGACAGTAATTTTTTGCCGATTCTTAGTCTATGGAGTTAATACATGATTGTACGTGCGAGTAGCAGTGTTGCCATATATACGGATTTATTTGTATTGGTACAGATTTTTGGCTCCTGATACAGATGACAGATGTCACTTTTAATTTATACAGATTTTTCAAATTCAAATTTGAGTGTGAGAATACAAAAAAGAATATAATTAAAGGGCTCAAACTTAATTATAATTTGGTCCTAAAGATTTATTTGCCCCTAAAACTGGATGCTAAACAAGCATTAGATAATGAATGGCGACATTTGAAAATGAACGATAGTATACTTGCTACTAAGGAAGGAAGAAGATCCTGAAGTTTTTTGGCAAGAAGTATTTCGCGCACAAGACTGTGATGGAAAAGCACATTATCCGACTCTCAAAGGGATAGTTTCAGACTTATTATGCCTACCCATCGGAATCCTCTCCCTACCTCCATCATATCCTTATTATCTTTAAATAATTCTGACATATATAATATTTTATCAGTATTTATTTCCTCAAATAATATTAAAATATAAAATAATTGTCTTTTTTGAACTACTTATGTTTTATGTATGTATCGATACAAGCCTGATCCTATCCTAACATATCTGTTCGCTCCTTTCCGTTCTATTTTGTCCTATCGTTTCCCTAACTTTCTTTAAACTCCGTTGTGGCGAGTGCACAAGAAGTGCAGAGAGCCAAAAACCCAAAAAAAAAAAACAGAAGAAGAAGAAGTTAATTTGTGTTTGTTGTTTTTCTTCTAGGTAAAAATGCCGATGCTAAGTGTTGTTAGTGAATTATGGGATAATAATGGTAAATAAATAAATGCAATTAGATAGAATGATCGACTTAAGGGCCGTAAAGGGCTTATGCCGCTGCTGCCATTCGGAAGGCAATTTCAAGAGCCTCGGCGTGACGGATATCAATAGTGGAGTTGAATACCCAGTAATAATTCGTGAAACTTTTGAAATAAATGTAAGTTTTCCAAGTAATTTAGAATACCAAGAACCTGGGGACTCAGGGACCAAGGAACTTCGTTGTAATTACATTTAAGGGGAAATAATTGTTACACCTATGATTTTTAGCATAAAGTGATTCGTCTTTTTTAGATAATACCGTTGCTTGGAGATGTCGGAGCGAACACATACAGTATATGCTCAATATGCGAGGCTCGACTGCTGAGCGCTGCCCTCTTCAAGAAGCAAGTGGTGGATTGTGAAGAGAAGCTTGCGAAATACTACTCCGAGTGTGAAGCATTTACCAAAGATGTGAAGTTGGAAGAAGCTGATCCTTTGGAAAGTAAGTTTTAACCTTGTTATTTATTTAGGTTCTTTGGTTTTTCGCTGTCATATTGTTTACAGGGGCAGGTGTTAATTTGATTTTCCGTGGTTTTAGTGTATTTCCCTACAGTTTTTCACATAAATAAGCCTTTAGCATACGTCTAAGTGTTTGTGTTTTGTGCAGGTTACTTGTTTTTGCTTATTAACTCCTCAGGTAAGTCGCAAACATGATTAATCCTCCGGAACCGCCAGACCCGCCGGATGAAATCGAGATGATGACGCCTCCGGTCCTCTCGTCTGATTCGCATTCTCGGTCTAGAGGATCGGACTCGACACCATTGCGAGATCGTTCTCCGCTCTCCCTATCTGATTCTCATTCTCGGACTGAGAGATCGGACTCTAGAAAACATAAACTACCTTCCGAGTCGTATCAAGAAAAGCGTCAAAAGAATGATGACAGCTCTCAGTCGATATATGTTCACCCTAGTTTTGCGGAATCACGAACATACAGCCAAGAAGACCGCGGCCCATTTATTGTTCATGTTTCTTGCTTGGAATCTGATCCATCTTCAGGCTCGTCGATCAGACCTATTAAATTTGGCCAATTCCTACACAAGCACAAAGTAGCTCAAATCGTTAAGGATGGCGTTAGGAGCGCTGGTCGGAACAGAATGGCAATAGAATTCATGACCGGAAAGGATGCAAACAATTTTGTGACGGCTGACTTTTTAAAAACCAATGGTTTCAAAGCTATTATCCCCACATACAATTGCACTCGTATGGGCTTAGTTCGTGGAGTCCCTACTGATTGGACATTGGAAGAGTTTGTTGACTCCCTTGTCCTACCTGAAGGCTGTGGTAAGGTAATGAAAGCTAGAAGGCTAAACAAAAAAATCGTTTCGAGCAACACCCCATCTTGGACCCCAACTCAAACTGTTGTCCTGACCTTTTCAGGCCAGATGCTTCCAAACAAGGTCTACTCATTCCATACCGTTCTTCACATTGAGACCTACCTCATGCCTACGATCCAGTGTTTCAACTGTTGTCGGTTTGGGCACGTTAAAAATCAGTGCAGATCCTCCCCTCGCTGCTATCGTTGTGCACAAAATCACGCTGGTGACTCATGTGTAGTTTTGGAAGAAGTTGCTACCTGTCTTCATTGTTCTGGCAGGCACTTTGCGACTAGTAGGTCCTGTTCAGAGCATTCAAGACAAAAAAGTATTAAACTGTTGATGGCTGAGGAGAATATCTCTTATATGGATGCATCCTCCCGACACCCTCCAGTAAGACGTCCTTATAGTGATGCGGTCAAAGATGCTCCCCGGACAGTTTACGCCACCCCTCTCTCACCAACTAAATTCCCAACTCATCATGCCAGCCTCCCGAACTCTCGTAGAAAGTCTGTTACCCCCAGCTCTCGCACCAGATCTCCGTTAAATAAAGGTTATGACAAACAAGCTCACCAATCCATTATAGGTAACATACCTTCATCCCTTCCGAACGGCTGTGCTCTGCTTAACGCTTCGCCTCACGATCATGAGGAATTTGTTGAGAGTGACAACGACAGATTAATTGAATCAATGCTTGCTACGCTGACTTGCATTATTTCCAGATGGAACGACGCACTACCGCCCAACGTTGCCTCTAAACTTGCTCGACTGTTTCGTTCTATCCCTAGAGACGTATTGAATTGTGATAATAGTCCTGATGGACATCCTTCAGTTGCTTCAGTGGAACTGTAAGAGTGTCCGTCATAAAAAAAGTGATTTAATACATTTACTTAATAAATTCTCTGTAGCCGTCTCTGCCATCTCTGAGTCATGGCTGAGGCCTGGTTCTGGTTTCAGGATTTCAGGCTATGCTTGCCTTAGGGATGACAGAGATGATAACTTCGGAGGCTGCTGCCTTTTTATTAAAAACTGTTTTCTGTACTCACAGATTCAAATCCCTCCTCACAGCTCCACTTTCAATGTGGTGGCTGCTCGAGTGTTAAATATTTCTTTTTTATCATTGTATATCCCCCATCCTTCAAACTCAATCATTCCTGAATTACGGGATATTTTCAGCGCTGTTCCCCCTCCCATTCTATTACTTGGTGACTTCAACGCCCATCACGTTGCGTGGGGTTCACACTACTGCGACTCATTTGCCATTCACCTCATGGATTTGTTTGATGACCTTAATCTATGTGTCCTCAACGATGGGTCACCGACGAGACGTGTTTCGCCATCTCAGAATCCACGGACTGCAGTAGATTTAACAGTCTGCTCCCCAGGTCTTGCATCCCTATGTTCATGGCGAGTACAGTCTCTATCCTACGGTAGCGACCACTTTCCAATTGTAATTTCTAAGCCTCTGTCTGTTTCTCCAGTAACATCCCCTCCCCCTCTTCTTAAATATAAAATTCAACTTGCCAACTGGTCAAAGTTCACTTCCGAGGTTGATACCGGCTTACAGAGATACGCTAACATCGTTCACTCCCACCCTGATGAGAAACTTTCCGCATTCATAGACACGTTATCGTCCGCTGCAGACGCAAGCATTCCCCAGAAGAGCCCCAACCGTAAAGGGTTGGCTCCTCCTCCTTGGTGGGACGCAGATTGCTCTGCAGCCATAGCCCGTCGCAAGCAAGCTGAAAAGGAATATAATCGATCTATGAGTGTTGAGAACTTTATCAAATATAAGCAGGTAGCGGCACGCACCAGAAGGTTACTGCAAAGTAAAAAGAAAAAGGGCTGGATTACATTTTGCGAAGATCTTTCTCCTAGATCACCATCTTCAATGGTTTGGAGAAATATACGTCGATTTCGTGGTTCTTTAATCGGGCGATCCCCTTCCTCTAATGACCCGTCCGTCTGGCTGAATGACTTTGCTAATAAGTTATCCCCTCCTACTGTTCCTGATCAAAATTGTTTACCATCACCGTATCCCGAAATCCATAGTAACGATAAATTTGACCAACCGTTCACATTGAATGAGCTTCACTGCGCCCTTTATGGTCTTCGAGACTCTTCGCCAGGAGAAGATGGTATCCCGTATTCCTTCTTAACTCACTTGGGTTATTCAGGGGAAGATTTCTTCTTGGACCTTATTAATTCCATCTTTATGACGGGACAAATTCCAGAATCGTGGAGATCTCAGGTCATCATCCCCCTTCTGAAACCAGGCAAGGATCCAACCGACGCGTCTTCCTTTAGACCTATAGCTCTTTCCTCCACTTTATGCAAGGTTATGGAGCATCTTATTAAAAACCGCTTAGAGTGGTTGGTAGAAAATAAAGACATTCTAGCATCAACACAGTTTGGTTTCCGAAAATCGAGGGGTACAATGGATAGCCTAAGCATACTGACAACCGACATACGCACTGCATTTACAAAGGATGAGTACCTTGTGGGCGTATTCCTGGACATAGCATCTGCATACGACAACGTTCAACTTCCGGTGCTCAAAGAGAAGTTACTTCGCCTGAGTCTCCCTGTGAGGTTAGTTAGTTGTGCTATTAATCTACTTTCAGGTAGATTATTAAAAATTCGCAACTTCGGGCACTGCTTACCCCCCCGAAACGTATGGCAGGGTCTCCCTCAAGGCTCTGTGCTTAGTCCTGTTCTGTACAGTCTCTATACGTACGATCTGGAGCAGTGCGTGTTATGCTTCTGCAAAGTTCTCCAGTACGCAGATGACCTCTGCTTATACTCGTCTGGAAAATCAATTGATGATATCAGTTATCGCCTAAATTCAGCGTTAAGTTACCTTAAAATATGGCTGGATGATCACGGTCTTTCTCTCTCCGTCCCCAAAAGTAACGTCGTAGTTTTCACCAGAAAACGATCTATTCCAGATTGTGAAATATTGTTCGAAAACCTCCCCATCCCCTTAGAATCGCATATAAAGTTCCTAGGCGTAATCCTTGATTCCAAATTATCGGGTAAACCTCATACTAATTACATTATAAAAAAGTGTGAGAAAGGAATTAATATTTTAAGATCTGTTGCTGGCGTTTGGTGGGGCTCTCATCCTTACTGCCAAAAACTTTTGTATAATGCTGTAGTCCGAAGCCATCTAGACTATGGTAGCTTTCTGCTCGAACCATGCAATAAAGGAGCTCTGGATCGACTAGACAAGATTCAGTATAAAGGGTTGAGACTCATTATAGGAGCCATGAAGTCTTCACCAACCAATGCCTTGCAGGTAGAGTCTGTAGACCCTCCTCTAGATCTTCGCAGGCAATATTTATCAGATAGGTTCGTATTTAAAACCACCCAAGTTGGCACTCACCCTTTACTTTCCTGCCTTCAGGAACTATCTGATCTAATTCATGACCCAGCTAACAACAAGTATTGGTCCCACAAAGAACCTCCGAGACTTATCAAAAGCTTCAGAAAACTTTCTTCTCTGACCCCTCCTATTCTACAATTTCCGAAAAATCCTGTCTTCGCCTCTGACTTTGAATCGCTGATATTTTCCCCTCCCATCATTCTGGACGTTGGTATTCAGAAAGGCGACCCTTTGGCCGATTATAAGCTGTCTGAGAGTTTGGGCAGGGATTGGCATAAATGGCTACCCATTTATACTGATGCCTCCAAGACCTCGGATAGTAGCTCAGTTGGGGTTGCGGTCTGGATCCCGAAATTCCAAGTTCTCCTAAGCCACAGGTGTCCCAAAGAATCTTCGATTTTTACCGGTGAATCTCTAGCCATATTTGAAGCGTTATCTTACGTCTTATCTCACAAATTATCTAATTCAATAATCTTTTCTGACTCCAAAAGTTGTTTACAGGCCATAATCTCGAACCCCTTTCGTTCAAAATTTATTTCTCCAGTTATTATTAAAATTAGGAATGTTTTGTTTCGTTGCCATTCCGAAAACATTAACGTGGTTCTGGCTTGGATTCCAAGCCATTGTGGTATTCGTGGTAACGAACAAGTTGACAGCTGGGCCAAAGAAGCTATTAATAATGGTACGCCTTACCACCAAAATTACTCCTATGACATCATGGCACTCGCTAAATCATACCTCTTAGACGATTGGCAATCCATTTGGAGCCAATCCTCAAAAATCAAGGGTTGCCGTTATGGTAACATCCAACCGCTAATTCCTCGAAAGCCATGGTTCTTTAAATACAAATATTTTGAGAAGCGTGTTATATCAACGGTATGCCGACTGAGAATTGGTCATGCTTGCACACCGGTGTTTCTTCACAAACTTCGGATCCGGGACAGCTCAATATGCGAATGCGGATTAGACGAGGGTACTCCGGACCACATATTTTTTGATTGTGCAAACCATCCTACTTCGTTTTACGACTTTCTTCCCACTAAGATTCCTCGTCCTGTGAACCTTCAGTTTATCCTCTCTTTTCCGACTTCATCTACAGTAAAACAACTATGTAAATATATATCTATGTATGATATCAAATTGTAAATTGTGAAATCCTATCCTTATTATTTATACCCTCTCCACTGCTATGTTGTGTGTATATTGTTACCGTTTGTGTTGTTTATTATGTGATGTTACAAAAAAAAAAAAGACGTACGCTTAAAGGTTTTTCTTTAACTTCTAATTTGCTTACCCGTTGTTTTTATTGTTATTCTTTTGCAGCCAATCATAAAATCTACTACGTTATGCCCCTCTGAACCTGACATTGGCGAAGTTATCGGACCGTTCGACTGCGGACGGGCACGATACGTGCACGGTTCGAGGCACGACCGCCACATATATAAAAAAAAAAAAAAAAAAAGTTATTTATTTATTTATTATTGGCATAAACAACAGGTAACAATCAAAAAATTATTATAGGTACAGTACAGG
Organism: Pyrausta nigrata; assembly: GCA_949316185.1. Lineage (NCBI taxonomy): Eukaryota > Metazoa > Arthropoda > Insecta > Lepidoptera > Crambidae > Pyrausta > Pyrausta nigrata. The sequence continues at coordinate 8,410,266 of OX438965.1, forward strand.
CTTTAACACTTAGAACTAGATAGGAACCCTAAAGCATGTATACACAGCGATATTAACAATACATAAACTTACTTAAAAAATACGTAGCTTAAGCTATCTAGACACAATGACAATATTTGTACCTTGTCCTATTTTATTTAAGTCCATCAGTCAGCTGCGTCCAATAGTTTGTTTTCACCTTTACCTTTCACTGCTATTGCGAAATCATGAATTTTCATTGGAAACACTTACAAATATGGCTAGTTATGATGATTATAATTAATAACCCACTACTTTTATTTCTCCATTTTTATTTTAACTTGTAACATTTGACTATGTTCAAATCCCGAGTTATAAATATGATTGTTATTTGTTTTTGATGTAAATGCACACCTGTAAAAATATTTTTGTATTATTATAATAGTAACAATGTCCTAAATATTTATAAAAGGTATACAAAGATAAAGGGTTACAGTCTATATGTCACTAAATTAAATAAATACAGAGAAATTAAGCTGGACCTCAATCCTTAACAGTATTCGCAACATGATTTATATTAACTATGCTACTAGGATGTTAATAGAGTTTTACCATTAAAATTAAAATAAAATATTTAAAATAAGATATTAAGTGCAATTCACATCAACAGGAAAATGAAACTATTTCAGCCTTAAGGGTATTGGATATGGCTTTTTTGTATTTTTTAAAATTACTATTGAATATGTCGACATCAATGTCCCTGCCACTGCAAGCCAACTCGTTGTAAGTGCGACACATTCTTACAAGGGGTTTGTAATAGAATGTGATCTATACACCTATGTCGAAAGTGTTTGGATGGCGTGATCTATGCCGGATATTAATATTAATCAATGATAAGAGTTCTGGTGTTTAATAATAATAAAGTTGAGTATTGAACTAAAATCTCGTAAAAACATTTATCTACTTCTTCACAGTCTTATACTTCAATGACTGAGGGTCGTGATCATTTTGTGGAATGAAATACGCACAACGACTTTCTTGGCAATTTTAATGGAGTGATTTGCCATTGCCTTCTCCATTTCACACACTAGAAAACTAGTGTGCAGGTTTCCTCACAATATTTTCCTTTACCTATGGCAGGGATATATTTTAAAAAGACTGTACTTACTTTTTTTTATACAAACTGTGGTATAGGCGGGGGTCGAACTCACAATCTCGGATGAGAAGTGAAGTTTTCTCCGCTAAGTCAAACTCAAAAATAATTTATCCAATTTAGGACAGAAAATGCCACTTATGAACATCAAAAACTTTAAAATCAGTAATATTGGCCCTTAGGGGGCCCGAACATGTCTCTTTATCTTTTGGGCCCTACTAGTGCTTCGAGACAAGACAGAGACAATCAGGCAAGTGCTGAGAAGAAGCACCGGAACAAACTCAGTAATCTATTCATCACATCAGCTAGGCTATCGCGCCTTTATATCTACTAATTAAACTGTATTGTGTATAGTGGCTGTAGTAAGGCCTATTTACATAAGTCCTCAAAAGTAAATACTTTTATGTATTCGTGCATAAATCATTAGATGATTATTATTAAAAGTGCTTGTGGTGGCAGCGCTTTGGTTGTGATACAAAAAGTTAAGCAACCCACGGCGCGGTCGTGATTGGATGGGTGACCATTCCGACCATTAAAGTGACTACCATGACAAGCATCTCCGTGCTTCGGAAGGCACGTTAAGCAGTTGGTCCCCGCTAATATCTGTTGGTATCAGTCGTTAAGCCTAGTCAGAGGCCCTAGGGCGGCTTAATAACATCTGACAGTAAGGTTTGTCACTTGCCTTACAGACCCCCTCCACCAATCCGCACTGAGCCCGCGTGATGGCTCGTGTGTATCCCAGCAGTGGGATCTAATAGGCTGACTTTACTTATTCGTGCATAAAAAGAATTTTTTGAGGCAGCCTTTGCTTGAGAAAAAAAAATTTTTACGATCATGAGAAGCGAAAGAAATATTTCATATTTTAAGAAGGTGCAATGGTCTATGCTTTTTTTAACTTTTCTTGCTTCCAGGCTAAATAGTATCAAAGTTTTGTAGTCTTCTAGTATATTGTGTAATTTTCCCTAGCATTTTCCATTTCAGGTGTAGAAGCTTTTCCTAAAGATGTGAAATTGGAAGATGATTCTTTGGAAAGTAAGCATAAATTTTTATCATTTCTAATAACGTAATAAATCTTATTTTATTTGCTTATTTTTTTTTAAATAGGCAAGAAAAGAAGTTCTACAAGTCTCAATAGTTTTTAGGGTAGGTACTGTAGTACACAAAGAATCCTTATAGTTTCGCCGTATCCGTCCGTCTGTCTGTCCGTCCACGTCCTAGCGCAGAGTCCCTTTATAACTAGGAAGCTTCAATTTGGCATAAATATGTTAATCACGCCAAGAAACTGATAGAAAACTATAAAAAATATATTTCTACCTGAAGTATTTTTTTTCGTTTACCCCATCCTGTGAGGATCTGTTTGAGTCGGTCTCTTAGAAATATTTTAGGTTTGTTAGGACGACTTTGGTTGAGAACTGCATTTGCAAACAACTAATATCCTTGGTGGCTCAGAGAGTATCTACCTGTATAGCAAAAGGTCTATGGTTTGAATCTCATCTGAAGACTGTAGATGAAAGTATGAGTGCAGTATTTACAATCTTATTGATTTACCTTTATTGAAAATATTTATCAAAACAGACTTGGAGGAATCGTCAGTTCTACGGGACAGAAATATAAGAAAGAGCACAGACTCGGACGATCAGTGCACAGACTCGGATGATCAGTGCACAGACTCGGACGAACATTGCACAGAGACTAAAGAACAATGCACAGATTCGGTCGAACATTGCACAGAGACAAACGAACAATGCACAGATTCTGACGAACAATGCACAGATAGGGAAGAACAGTGCACAGACTCGGAAGAACAGAACACAGATGATCGTCACAGTGTCGAGGTAGAACCAGGTAAGTGTTTCAACTTATTCTTGTAAGGTTAAACCCAGAATTGGGGTGGTAAGGGTCTACCTCCTAGTGGTCCACCCCGGGCAACGACATCATAAACTCCAGTAGTGATGGCGGCTGAACGTGTTAGGCACCTGACGGAGCCTAACCAAGCCAGGCAGCTTGCTGTGTTTCTGCGAGGGATGCGAGAACCTTCTGGGTGAGCTCGCTCCAATGTCGACTCCGTCTACGGCACGTCTGGCTTATTCCAGAGTCAAGAGAGAAACTATTTCAAGTAATAGCAGGCCTGTGTAACTCCTCGCGTATGTATCAAAAACGTACCGACGCGCGGCGACCCACCGTGGTGGGCTAATCAACTTGGGTGTCGCGAGCGAGCAACGACACGCGCGCTCGTTTTATTCACCGGCGGCGCGCGGCACTACTTTGCTGGCTGGACGAGCCTGAATAAAGTGCTAGAAAGGTGCGCTAGATGGCGTTGGTAGCTTCTTGTAGCAGTCAACCCTATCACGCATGATAGTACGTCACTGAATAGGTTTAGTGTAATATGAATCATATTCCAGAGTTATAAAAAATAAATTATTTTGCTATGGATTTCTGTAGGTGTCTAAACGAAAATGTGTTTGACTCTGAGGCAAACTAAATTACACCACCATATCGTTGACGACATTGAGTCGATATTTCTTTAAATTTGATTACAAAGTCAAACTTCTGTACGGAGTACTAGTACTTATTCTGTGATAATCACCCCGTTCTTGTGTACCGCCACCCCGCAGGCCCATCGCTTAACTGAGTCCCCCCCCCCCCACTCAGTTAAGCAACCGGGCTATAGAATACTCGTACTTTAAAAGAAAATATAATACTTTTTATTACTCGACTGCGGAAGGAGGGTTATATTTTTCGACAGTATGTATGTATGTATAATGGTTTGGCACGCCCTACTGTTTTTGACATAATATGAGGTGTCGTTAAGTTTATAAACATTGTGAGAGTGACATAGGCTATATACATTTAAAAAATGCCGCCTACAAATGGAAATAAAGGGGGGAGGGGGATTGAATTTTTCCTTATTATAATAATAATGTCCTCCTAGCCTTCGACTAGAATTTACTAGACCACGGCGGCCTATCTCAACAGAGATTAGCCCACTGCGCGGGACATATAATAGTGCACAAGTGTGTGCGCAATACACAGGTGCACTCTCTGTTCCTACACTCTCATAATTCGGTGAGACGGCAGTCCGACATGACCGTAGAGAGATCAGGCGCAGAGGCCCTACTCCTGTTGACGATGTCCGTATTTTCGAATGTCACCGTCCCTTTCACTCACGACAGAATGATAACGCGAACGAGCGTGGTGGCTAGACTCGAAAACGGACATCGTCAACAGGAGTAGGGCCTCAGGACCAACGGCTTAACGTGCTTTCCGAGGCCTTCCTTACTATAGCAATATGGGTATCAAATAAAAACCAGTAAATAGACCATTTTGAAAATATAATAATTTTTGCAGTCGGGTGTTATGGTTTTTTAATAATTATGTTTTCTTGATGGAGTGTAATACTCCGCGCAGATGGGCCACCGACCACAGACACCGGTGCGGTGACAAGCTCTTTATAATACGTTTTGTATGGAGTCGCCGCACACGTAAAGCGAGTGGCGTCCACTCGCGATTCACGAGTCGTGGCTAGGGATGCAAACGATACATCGATGTTTAAAAATATCGATGTATCGTCAGGCCTGTGTATCTCCCCGCGTAAGTAGCAAAAACGTACCTACGCGCAGGTACGCTTACCTTACCTTAGGGGCTAAAACAAGTTGCGTGTCGCTACCGGTCAGTGACACGCTCGCGCGTTTTATTCACCGGCGGCCGCGCGGCTACGTTGCTGGCTGGACGAGAATGAATAAAGTACTAGAAAGAGGCGCTAGATGGCGTTAGAAGCTTCTCGTAGCAGTCAACCCTATCGCGTCGCGTGATATTGCGTCACTGAATAGGTTTAGTGTATTATGAATCATATTCCAGAGCAAAGAGTATAAAATTATCTTGCAATGGATTTTTGTAGGTGTCTACACGAAAATGTGCTTGACTCTGAGGCGAACTAAATTACGCCATATTGTTGACATTCTGTGGTATCGTTCATAAACATCAATGTTTTAACATCGATATTGATCATCAATAACATCGATGAAACATCGTTCATCGAGAACAATGTTTTATAAACGATATTTTTTTAGCGCCATCTATCTATTGATAAAAAAACATTGCCTACGGCTATTACTATTTTAGATATCTAGGCTGTATAGTCTACAGTTCTTTGCCACAAAAGATCTCGTTTGTCGTTGCGTTTGTATTGTCTATGTCAGCGCTGACATAAAAAACAAAAATTAAGATTCAATTTGAAGAAAAACACTATCCTATTTTGCGTATCTGCGTAAGTAGTGATTGAAATGACATTAATTAATTGACGCTTTAAATTACATTCTTACATCTTTTGCTTATTGCACATCTTTCTTTATAACACTCACTATTTTCTAATCCTATCATGCAATTTTAACCCTTTCTTAGCTTTTCTGTCATTCATATCCAATTTTCACATCATTGTATCGTTGACAAAGACACCTATCTTTTATTTAGATTGCTAGCACAACACACAAAACTTACATGTATTGACAAAACGATTTGTCTTCCATGTTTAAAGCAATGACTTATATAATCCTAAAAACATCGATGTTTTTATGAGTGATGTTGCATTCCTAGTTGTGGCAGCCACTCGCCGTTTTGACAAAACATCTGTCAAAGGATCTGTAGAAAGTATTTTATAGTGGTGAGTGTCAATTATAGCGGCCACCGAGTACCTTCGTGTGCGCGGGACCAAAAGGCGTGGCGCGCGACAGCCACACCGGTGGCCGTGGCCGGTGGTCTATCTGCGCGACGCCTAATAGTTACTATCGTATTAATTTACCTTCATTGAAAACAGACTTGGAAGACTTGGACGAACCATTGTCAGTTCCACGAAATGGAAATGTAAGAAAGAGTACAGACTCGGACGAACAGGGGACAGACGATCATCATAGTGACACGGAAGAACCACGTAAGTGTTTTTATTCTTAGTTTGTGTACCTATTAGGGCCGAAACCAGGCCTGTGTATCTTCCCGCGTAGGTAGCAAAAACGTACCTACGCGCGGCCCCCTTGGTAAGGGACTTAACAAGCTGGGTGTCGCTAGCCGGCAGCGACACGCTCCCGCGTTTTATTCACCGGCGGTGCGCGGCACTAGGTTGCTGGTTGGACGAGCGTGAATAAAGTCCTAGAAAGATGCGCTAGATGGCGTTAGTAGCTTCTTGTGGCAGTCAACCCTATCGCGTTGCGTGATAGTACGTCACTGAATAGGTTTAGTGTATTATGAATCATATTCCAGAGTTTTAAGAATGAAATTATCTTGCAATGTATTTCTGTAGGTGTCTACACGAAAATGTGCTAGACTCTGAGGCGAACTAAATTACGCCATATTGTTGACGACATTGAGTAGACATTTCTTTGAATACAATTGCTAAGTCATACTTCTGTACGAAGTACTAGTACTTATTCTGTGCTTTCGTATTAATTTACCTTCATTGGAAACAGACTTGGAAGACTTGGACGAACCATTGTCAGTTCCACGAAATGGAAATGTAAGAAAGAGTACAGACTCGGACGAACAGGGGACAGACAATCATCATAGTGACACGGAAGAACCACGTAAGTGTTTTTGATCTATAGGCTGTGTATTAAAGTCAGCCAATATAGATTTTACTGCTGGGCAAAGGCCTCACCTCAACTATGAGGATCATGAGCCATACTCCACTACGCGGGCTCAGTGCGGATTGGTGGAGGGGTGTATGTAAGGCAAGTGACAAACCTTACTGTCAGATGTTATGTGGTGTCTGTATTATGTTCATTTTATTTATAAAGGGAACTTGATCAAATTTACCATGTTTTCTACAACTCTAGCGCCCGGGCTTCGCACGGTTACAATTGTATCGATAAAATATTTTTTTAAATCATCCAATACTTTTCGAGTTTATTCAACACAAACACCCAAAACATAAATAAAATAGCCAAATTTTGTTTAGAGCTATGCCCTAAAATAGCCTAAACCAAATATGGATATTTCGTATACTATTTATTTATCCAATCAAAGATATTGTTTGCAGTATGGATAAGATAATATAATAATTGGCTCTCTCTCTCTTCCTGGCTATATAGCCCACATGGTGGTGGGATCAGCCTTCTTTATTTTTCTCTTCCACTTCGCCCTGTCCTCGACATCTTCTGTGGAAACTCCGCACTGCCTCATCTCGTTTAGAGTGCTAATGTGAGGTGTAGTGACACCTATCCATCTTTTTTGGATCTGGATCTGGATCTTCGACCGGTGATGCAGAGATGCAGCGCCGGCTATAATTGGCTATGATAAGTTTTTTTTTTATATATATTTATTAGACAGACATTTGACCGCACAGCACCTGATGGTAAGCGTATTCACTTTTCTTAAAGGAATCCAAATCGTAGTGTTTAGGAAACACTTCAGCCGGCAAAGAATTCCACTCTCTAGCCGTACGCAAGACGAACGAAGATTTAAAACGTTAAGCGTATTATAGTCCGTGCCATTTAACTGTGCATAAAAAGTCATTGACCCGTCACCTCTGCAGACCGTCACCCGTGTACTACTGCACGCCAGTATGCGAAGCGCGGCGACCCTAACTATAAGCCGACACGACACGAATCTGTCTAACAAATAAACCTCGGTACGGTTCGACCTTGAACCCAAAAATCAAAAGTCGTATTATTACGCTAGTTAGAAAGACAAATGATACGTGTCACAAGGATTTATCTGTCAAGGTGAACGACCTTTTATGCACGTTTATCTGGCACGTACTATAGTGGTATGTCAACGACATAAGGGTGGAATCCCCGCCTGCGTCTTATGTCCCGATAGTAGAAAGAGGCCGGTGGAATCAATTCGTGCAATTCCTTCGCATACTCGCCGAAATGTAGCCTGTAGAACACTGAAAGGCACGCCACCTTACGCCTATGTAGTTAAAGTATTATTTGTTAGTAGTTATTTAATGTAAAAAATATTAATCGATGAACACAAATTGATAAGTGATAAGCTTTTTGGCTGTGCATTTAAATATATCCCAAAATAATAATCATGAAATTCTTTTCAGATGAAGAAGAACAAATCAAAGAACAGAAAGACGAATCGAGAAAGTTCTCCTGTGATATCTGTCAGAAGAAATACGTGTACAAAGGTTCACTCGAATACCACATGCAGATACACACGGGAGAAAAAACACATCTATGTCAACTGTGCAACATTAAATTCGTTCACTACAAATTTTTGAACAGCCACATCAAAGAAAACCATCGCATCAATGGAAAATACATTTGTACAGTCTGCAACAAAAACTTTGATAAACCTGGATTATTTAAAACACATTTGCAAACTCACTTCGACTATACATTCAAGTGCACTTTCTGTCCTAAACGGTTTCAATGGAGAAGAAGTTTAAAAGAACACCTGATAACGCATACCAAAGATACAGCAGAAAAAACACACTTTTGTCTAATGTGCAACATTCAATTCGGTGGTATAGAAGATTTGAATAAACACTTAAGTGAAAACCATTGCATCGATGAGAAATTTCATTGTACGATCTGTAACAAAAAGTTTGATAAAGCCAGTCTTCTTGAAATACATTTAAAATATCACTTCGATGAACAATTTAAGTGTCATTTCTGTTACAAAGAGCATCTATGTAAAACAAGTTTAGAAGAACACCTAAAAACGCATACGAGACATAAAGATGAAAAAACACACATATGTCAAATGTGCAACATTAAATTCGTTCGTAACGACGATTTGAATAAACACTACAAAGAAAAGCATTGTATCAATGAAAAATATATCTGCACAGTCTGTTACAAAAAATATGATAAAGTCAAATCACTGAGAACACATTTGAGACACCACTTCGACGAGAAAATTAAGTGCACCTATTGTTCTAAAGAGTATCAGAAAATAAGTTTGAAAGAACACCTGAAAACGCATACCAGTGAAAAGAAACATGTCTGTGAACTGTGTAACAAGTCATTCGGGCGCAGACGAAATTTGGAATTTCACATGGCAACACACACCGGAGTAGGACCACGTCGTGTTCATCGAACAAATAATTATTTCTGTGACGATTGTGGAAGACGATTCTCTGCAAAGAAGAGTCTACAACATCACATAATAACAAAACACACTGAAATAAAATTGCAATCGTACTCTTGCAAAGTGTGTAACAAACAATTCACAATTAAAAATTACTTGACAAAGCACGAGTGGTTCGTGCATAAAGGCAAACGGATACCTAAACGTGAACGTAAACGTAATAGTGAAAGATCGCACATATGTGAAGTGTGTAAGAAGGGTTTCACATCTCGTCCAATATTGAAAACCCATATGAAATTGCACACTGGTATAAAATTGTATACATGCTCATTTTGTGGTAAGCAGTTCAGTCAGTATGAGAAATTGAAGGGCCACGAACGTACTCATACGGGTGAGAAACCATACTCATGTGAAGTTTGTAAGAAGTCGTTTACCGAAAAAGCTACTGTGAAGATTCATATGAGAGTACACACCAGGGAGAAGCCTTATCCATGTGAATTATGTGATCGGTAAGTTGTTTTGATATGGGTCATCCAATAGTTTTAAATATTTTGTTAACACTCAGTGTTCTTTCTTATTTATATAATTTTAATTAAGAAACCAAAAGTCCACACACGGGCAGAATTTGAACCCACGACCTTTGGCTAACCGGGCTAACGCTCTTACCAACTGAGCTACCGTGCAGTCTATCCTCTTGTGCGAAATTCGTGGTCTCTTTTGAATACGTCATTGCGTGACGTCAGCGACATCTACCTGAGCTGAATTGCGACAGCAGTAGATGTGCGAATTTTTGGTTTCTTATTTAAACTTATATAAATAAGAAAGAACACTGAGTGTTAAAAATATTAAAAAGAAAATATTAAAAAAAATTAAATTGAAATATTTTAATTTTTAGCCGCTTCAGGGAGACAAGGCTTTTAAAAATTCACATGCTCGTCCACACGTGCAAAGTGTGCAAAAAACAGTTCTCTGTGAGTGACCTACAATTGCATAAGAAAATACATACTGGTAAGAAATATTTTGCCTGTGACATTTGTGACGCTTTTTTCTCGCAGAGAAATGCGCTGGAAGGGCATAAGTGTGGTGGAATTGAGAAAAGAAAAAAAAAGTCAACCGTTACAAAGACTCCAGCTAAGTTTTTTATTTAATATGCAGACATTTGACCGTAATATCACCTGATGCTAAGCGACGATGCGGTCGAGGATGTGACATGTCTGTCTAGAAGCAGCCTATTTACTATTTTCTTAAAGGAATCCAAATCTTAGTGTTTAGGAAACTTCAGCCGGCAACGAATTCCACTCTCTACGTACGCAAGAGGAACGAAGATTTAGATAGATAACTCTTTATTGCACACCATAAAAGTAACAACAATACAATTTACATAGAAAGATGTACAAATTAGGCGGTCTTATCGCTAAGAGCGATCTCTTCGAGACAACCTTTGGGTATAGGAAATACTTAATCACAAGAAGGTAGGCATGGAAGATTTCATGAATAGCAGATGAAAAATCATATGAAATGAATTTCATTGTTCACATCTACTATTTTTTTTTCATATAGACTGCTACAAATCGCACTCTGCGAAATCATAGATCATGCTCATTTCATTTCATTCATTGATGACTGCATGTAGCAGAGCAAGTCGCGAGCGAGCGAGTAGGAATGATTTGCCTAGGTGCGTGTTAGAAAAAGACAAACATGCTAGTTATTCGATGATAGGTGACGATCGATACTGAGTGGGCATTTTAAGAACTTTAAACTTATGAACATAAAGCTTAGATTCGTTTGAAATGATTTTTCATGACAACCTAAATATGACATTTCATATTAGTAGCAAATTAACAACCGTTCACAATGATTTCATATGACAAAAAAAATCATCATTTCATGAAATGAAAATGAATTAAAAGTAGCAATCATTTCCATGCCTACAAGAAGGGGGTGAGGAACGAAGATTTAAACGATTGGTGCGTCAATATGATCGAATTTGTGCGGAAAAGCGTAAATCATGCAATGAGGGATGTTCTGACAACTCAAAATTTTAGTTCTATATTATGTTAGTAGATGACGCTATTTATCGAAGTTGAATAAATATTCCGTCAAAATCATTGAGCATAAAACAAAAACAAATTATTGTGATTTTATGTGTACAGACATGTAGTAAAAGTACCTACGTTAGGCCTGTGTATCTCCCCGCGTAGGTAGCAAAAACGTACATACGCGCGGCGACCCTTACTTAGGGGCTAAAACAAGTGGCGTGTCGCTACCGGCCAGCGACACGCTCGCGCGTTTTATTCACCGGCGGCCGCGCGGCTACGTTGCTGGCTGGACGAGAATGAATAAAGTACTAGAAAGAGGCGCTAGATGGCATTAGAAGCTTCACGTAGCAGTCAACCCTATCGCGTCGCGTGATATTACGTCACTGAATAGGTTTAGTATTATATGAATCATATTCCAGAGTAGTAAGTATGAAATTATCTTGCAATGGATTTTTGTAGGTGCCTACACGAAAATGTGCTTGACTCTGAGGCGAACTAAATTACGCCATATTGTTGACGACATTGAGTATACATTTCTTTGAATACAATTGCTTAGTCATAGTGGTATCGATTTTTTTAAATCAATGTACAGATATGGACTTTCTACAGTTTTATTATTGTGTATAGTTTTAGTTCTCATAACAATGTAGGCACGTCATATATGCGAACAGTGAGAATTGGCTGCTGATAGCTACGGAGAATATAATTATTATTTACTTTGATAATGATTTTGAAAAATTGCAATAATAAACACTGCTTCTGGTTTTGCGTGTTTTATTTTCTTTATTTCAAACCTGCTCAGATATTTCAACTGAAACACATAGCTCTAGAAGTTACAAAGATTTAACAATAAATGTAGGTACGGTCAGCCAAGAAAGTGGTTTACCACCTAAGGTTGAAAATCATTCGCGCTTCGTAGGACAACAAAGTCGATTTTCCTATGCAAAAATATTCTGACAGCTACTACTTTTTGTGCATCTCTTTTATTGTAAGTTCATTTATCCTTATCGCTATAATTTTACTTACACATGACATTTTGTCAAAACTAGTAAACCACTTTTTTGCCGACCGTACTTGCATTGTAAAATATTCAAGTTAAAAATAAGTTTTATTGGTACATAATTTTAATATTGTAGAGAATTAAGTATATTATGAATCTTATTCAAAAGAAAGTATTGTAGAATTACACACTATAAAATATGTTTTTGTGTTAACTTGCCAAGCTACGCTGGTATTTTGATTATTATACCTAGTGTCACACAAAAAGGCAACAATTATATAATCTTACGCCAAGACAACTGTCTTGGTGTAGTTGTTCGCACCCCGGACTTCTAAACGAGGCGGTTGCGGGTTCGAGTCCCGCAAGGGGCAAGTGTTTGTGTGATGAGCACGAGCATTTGTACCTAAGTCATGGATGTTTATAAAAATGTATGTAAGTATGTCTATCCGTTATTCTTGTCACCTTAGCCCAAGCTCACGCTTAGTTTGGGGCTAGGTAATTGGTGTACATCCGGCCGTCTGAGCCAGAGTCCTAGAAAAATCTTGCATATCTAGGCTGATAACGAATCGTAGGCGACGGCAATATACCAAGGTTTCATAGTTTGTGATTGTGACGCAATAGTTTTTTTGAAAATTGAAAAAAACCTGACTCAGACAGCCAGAAATTTGGTGTGTTTGTTGAAACAATTTATTTTTTATTTATTTAATCTGTGATATCGGTTCCATATAGGGGAACCATAAATCCTTCAGTTAGCTCATTTTACTGAAAGGAAACATTCCTTTAATTTTAAAAAGAAAAAAATGCAATTAAGTATTTCTAAAATTACCGGGGTATCAAACTACAGCTTGACCAGGGCCCGTACATCAGCAAAATAACTATCCTTCGAATTGCTAACAACCCGATAAACATCCTGCTTTAGGATGGCTAAAACTCGTACCATGAGCTCTCATGAAAAGACCTCACGGTGACAGGATGAAAGAGCGAGTATTTTGTTTGATTGTTAAGATGTCAAACGAAGAGACACAGATAATAATTATTTATGAGATGTAGTATGTATGGAGTAAGGAGACTAAGGAGGTCGCACATAAGAACTAATAAGTAATAAAAATAGGGAATGTTTTTTTCTTCATGACGTGATGGGGTAGACATCGTGTGGGGTATCGTTGAATATATCTTTTAAAATTATTTAGGGGTTTCCACAATTTTTATTTTATTTATTGCTCTATTTACGAAATATTAAACTTTAAAGTGCAATTTTTTGGTCCAGTAGTAGAAGCTTAACTACTGGCCTAAAAATTAAAAAAAAAAAACATTATGATTGGTGCAATTCATAAACTTAAAAAGAAACAGACATACTCTTACTAATCTGTGAAAGAAACTATATATACGGATAGCGAAGGGACGTGGTCCCACCGGATGACACAGTCGATTAATTTTTGTGAGCGAAATTCAATTTAATTTCGTAAAAACTATAGCGGTTAAGATAACCTTATTAGTTTAGCAGTTATATTTGTAGAACTTGGGTGTTTGATAATTTTGTACCAATTAAAAAATTCTTACAAATTCTTAGTGACTAAGATGAAGTAGATAATAATAAGTACGGAACTCTTCGTGCGCGAGTCCGACTCGCACTTGGCTGGTTTTTACTAGGGCTATTGTACAAAGAAAAGTAAAACTAAATTAGACGTGGCTGTGTATTCTTGATTTCTTTGCCGACCCAGGAGGATGATATAAAAAAAATAGGAGGGAGAAAAACGTATATCTATCTCATGCGGAACGTATATTTGAGAGGGAAAAATAAAAAGACTGGCTGAATGTTCAGCAATAAGCTATATTTAATTATGAAAATAGACATTATTACAGAATCTACCAGAGCTTTCACATGCGAAACTCAAGATCTTCACACGTTTCTGTTTCTCTCTGGAAAATATTGTGTTTTCTTTAGTGCCATAAATGTTTTCTTATCCTAAAAAAATATACAACAATTTGTTAGATGATGTATGGCAATTTTTTAACCCTAGGCACTTAGCTTTCATCCATTCCTCTCAGTAGGTTCAGCCAGAACTTCAGATTCACAGACTTCTAGCATTGATTCTACTTCATCAAAATACAGTAAGTAGGTACCTACTAAATACACTACAAACTTAAGAAGTTGCGCGCGATTAAACAAAATGATTAATGTGTCAAGGTGACATCTGACAGATGTATATTTGCTAACCTACAATTCAGTGTTGCTATATATACAATATTTACATTTCGCAGAAGTGTCGCGACACAGGACGCCAAAGTGCAACTGTGTGACTTTCACTCTAAAACGTATAATCCCTGAAATAAATATAGAGTGTATAATGGAGAACCCATTGCTTGTAATACCAAAGTCAAATTTTTAGGACTTATATTGGACTCAAGACTATCGGGTTCTGCCCACTTCAACTATATTGTAGAGAAGGCAGAGAGGGGGATCAACGTCCTTCGAGCCCTTTCTGGCGTCCGATGCTCATCCCTGTTCCCAAAAGCTCCTGTATAATGCTATTATTCGTAGTCATTTTGATTACGCTTCCTTCCTTTTAGATCCCTGTAATAAATCTGCTCTCAATAAATTAACAAAGACCCAATCCAAATGCTTGCGAATTACATTAGGGGCCATGAAGTCCTCCCCGATTAACGCCCTCCAAATAGAATGTGTGGACCCCCCTCTACCTCCGCAGGCAATATCTGTGCGATAAATTCTACACTAAAGCTGCTCAAAAGTTGAACCACCCCCTTCTAGAAAAATTTGACCTTGTCTGCTCATTAAGTAATTCAGATCCTTCCCATAAAACCCCATGTATCCTTCTGAGCCATCTAAAATTCAACCGCCTTCCAACTCCTATTGAAAAAATCCCTATGAACCCTCTCTTCTCTAACAGCTTCGAATCTTTAATCTATCAACCCGCTAGAATTTGGTAGTATCTTGTTCGAACACTGGTAAAACTGGTTTCCAATATACACAGACGCCTCGAAACTTTCTGACGATGGTTGCGTCGGTGCCGCAGTCTGGATACCTGCGTACAAAATTGGTTTAGCTTATAAATGCCCTCTAGTCACATCCGTTTTTACAGGCGAGTCGGTTGCTTTATTAGAAGCAATTCGATTTGCAAGGTCCCATTCCCTAAGTAACTGTATAATTTTTAACGATTCCTTAAGCTGCCTCCAAGCTATTTTGGCCAACCCATTCAAATCCAAAACCAAGTTCCCTACAATACTTATGATCAGAGAAGCCCTTCTGGAATGCTAGAAAATAACATTAACATAGTTCTCACCTGGATCCCCAGTCACAGGGGAATTCCCGGTAATGAAACAGCTGACTCATGGGCTAAAGCTGCATTCTCGACTAGTTCACTGGATCACTTTAAATTATATTCCCACGACGCCTCATCCCTCTTCCGAATCCACCTGTATATTTCCCGGAACACACATTGGGATAATTCCAAAAGAGCTGCTGGTCGTTATTATGCAGGTATTCAGCAAACGATCCCCCGACCATGGTTTTCTAGTCACACATATCTACCCAAAAGGATAGTCTCCCTTTTATGTCGGCTCAGGATAGGTCACGCGTGCACACCGGTTCACTTGGCGAAGCTGCGTATCAGGGACAGCTCCGTCTGAGAGTGTGGTCTCGATGAAGGCACTGCAAACCATTTATTATTTAACTGCCCAAATATTGGCGCTTACCTTTATGACTTCCTCCCCAAAAGCTTCCCCCTCCCAATTAACATTAAATGTATTTTAGGCTCGCTAAAACCCCCGCTTCTAAAATCTTTCTCTAAATTTATTAACTTAAAAAATATTAACTTGTGATGCTAGTTCGTTTTGTGACAAACAAAAATGGATTACCTCTTCATTTTTGTTTGCCACTTCTTTCCTTCCCACCCCTCTCCCTCTCCCATCTCCTTCGCATGTAGGTAAATATTTGTAAAATAGCTGTGTTGTGTTGTCTTTTACTGTGTTTGTCTCTTTGTTTTGTTTTAGGTGGAATAATTTGTTTCTATTATTTTCCTCTTTTTGTTGTTTAAACTTATACCGTGTTAATGCTGCACACGTGACATTGGCGGAACATTCGCCATAAGAAAGAAGAAGAATAAAAATGTAGTAAAAATCTTGACTGCGCGCTCAACTCATGAAACCGGTTCGTTGATACTACGAACGCGGCGCAGGCGCAGGAGCGAACATAGTATAGGCCGAGGTGTTCGATCGCAAGGAGCCGCCATTTTGCATCTTACTACTTCTGTAATTCTCATGACGTGTTAACGGCAGCGCGACACTTGCGTGCCGGAAATCTGAGTTCTAGATTTTAGTAACTTTAAAAGAAGACTTTTAATTAAGTGATTATAGTTATATTCCCAAACTGGGTAAGTTGTGCACAATGTCTGCTTTATGTACTGCTTAGATAGTAATCCCACTTTAGTGATAGTATATCTACGAACGAAAGTGGTTAGTACAAAATATTTAATTAAAGTTAACGCAATATTTATAAGTGTTATTATTTTCATCCTAGTGAATTTGTACATTGTTATTGAAAACAATACGAGTACTTGAATATCACAAATTCATGTAGTTTTAAGTAAAACTTTACTTTAGTACTTTTACCTTCGTTCGTAATAGTTAATAGTAGGTACCTAGTTTAGTTAGACTTAATAATTTAGAATATTGTATTTGCTTGATGCTCCATAACAAAAAGGTCGTACTGCCACTAGCTACATTGTTTTCCGCTTTTGCAATCATTATTTGTCATAATTTGTAAATGCCATAATGTCTCCTCAGATAAACGTAGAAATTAGTAAACTCCCCTTAGTAAATTTCATCTGGCTTCGCTTGTACTTCCTACCACCCAAAACTACACTAGCGGCTGTCCCTGACCGCACTTGTATAAATTCTAAGAATGTGCCCATGCCAACAGGATCACCCTACGGGTTAGAAAACGGAGGATTTATTCCGTACACTTCGAGCCCTACAAAGTATCACACGGGATAAATGCCCCATGCTAAATGCCCATAGGGGCATATTTGTACCTGGACTGCTACCTTTGACTGGACGACTGAGGGGAGTGTTGTGAGCGTTTTAAGTGGCACGGCTAACGGATACAAGACCAGACCCACCCCGAGAACTTTCTTAAAAAAAAAAAAATTTGAATATACTATTTTGTCCAGTTTTATTTACCCCTTGCATAAAATAACGTTACAGCGTTTTATTAACTGCTGATTGGATGAGCGTGAATAAAGTCCTAGAAAGATGCGCTAGATGGCGTAAGTAGCTTCTTGTGGCAGTCAACCCTATCGCCTTGCGTGATAGTACGTCACTGAATAGGTTTAGTGTATTATGAATCATATTCCAGAGTTATAAGAATGAAATTATCTTGCAATGTATTTTTGTAGGTGTCTACATGAAAATGTGCTTGAGTCTGAGGCGAATTGAATTACACCATATCGTTGACAACATTGAGTAGATATTTCTTTGGATTTCATTGCAAAGTCATACTTCTGTACGTAGTACTAGTACTTATTCTGTGCTCCTATCCATGCTACCAAATAAGAAAAACACCTTTCGAATTCTGCGATGGCAACATTAGCAATCCTCTTCAATTTGGTCGCATTAGCATTTGTATTATTTTCAATTTTCTTAAGAATTTCGTGATTTTGTGGTGTGTTTTTGCAAAAGAAAGGAGAGTGTGGATAAGAAAAATGTCCGGTATCGTGCGCGGATGCAAATTACATTCTGAAAAAGTTTTCTTGTGCGTAACCAGGGCAGCATTATAGTCGTAGGTTACGTCTTAAATACATTTCATTCGTATATTTTAGGCAGTTTTTAGACTACGCGGTATTCAGTCAGACTTACTGGCTAAATCTATCCTCCTAATAATAGCTAATCTATCTGTATCTGGCTATAGATGGGGGATAGATTTAGCCAGTAAGTCTGTCTGAATACCGCGTAGTCTAATAACTGCCTTAATATTCATTGATCTGAGGTGGGCAGAAGCAGAAAGGTCACACTCACAGATGAGATAGAGAGCGACAAGAGATCGTGACGCCAAAACGCAATCCGCGGTTGCCAAGACGTCAAAAAAAAATTAAGCTGTCAGGGGCCCCTGAGCCCCTATCCTCTCTTATAAATGTACAATGTTTTTGCTCCTGAGTAGAGATGTGCCGCAGAGAATTTCCCGCACCCAGTAAGTTTCCCTTCTGGGAATTTCCCAGTAAGTTCCCAATGTGCCCGGTATCGTTCCCCAAAACTGGGAACATTGATCTAGAGAAAGTATTCAAGTAGAAACGGACTCTAACTATGTATATACGTGTTCTTATGTATACAATTGAGTATTATTCGTGCCTATTTCAAACATCCACTGCATTAGGCAGTACTTAGCGGTATTTCGCACTCAAAACTGCGTTAGTTGAGTATGTTTGTCTTGCGCTTGATACAGGGGTAATTTGATTTATGTTTCCATGTAATTAATTTAGTGATAACTGTATTCTTACATTAGAACATGATTTTACAAAGAAACAATACTTGAAAATTTGTCGTAACGCACAGAAGAAAAAATATTTGTCTCTTATGCAGTACAATGGAACACTTGTTTGAACACACCCATCCATGCTTTTACGGTGAGGGAAATCATCGTGAGGACACCTGCACATTTAGGCGAGTGAATGTGTAACCGTGATCCAAGCTGGTCTGGTTCCCCTGTTTACAGGATCATGGAGGTCAGATGGCAGTCACTCCACTATAATTACCTTATCTGCCGTATCCGCTAGGAATCCGCTTTGGAACGTGATCCAACGTTCCAAAGCGGATTCCTAGCGGAGCCTCGCGTGCGAATGATAACGCCAAACGAACTGGGATAGGACTAGGATAATGATAATTTCACTTACTTGCGCAGCAAGCACTTACGAAAATTTGTCAACTGACTAACGTCCTCCGTAGCTTAGCTTTTTTTAATTAAATACACTTAAAAAGGTCGCACTATACCTTTATTAGCTGCGAGCGAGATTGAATTGTCATTTTTGTCGCTAGAATGGCTATTTGGTTTAAACTACGGTGTGATGTTAAAACGATGTTGGCCCTAAAACTGGTAAGGCACACGTGTTCTCGGTATGAGGTAATTATTCTTTTGAGACAAAACATAGTTTAGGTTGTGCTATCCTCATACTACTATCTGAACATGATAAAACAAGTCTAAAAGATGGCATCAAAACAAATTTAACAGATTTTGTGTCTATAGGTAGCTTGAATGCATAGGTGCAAAAATTCATACAATATTTTTTGCACTCCACTAAGTAAACTAAGGTATATGCCATAGACAAAACAGCCCTAGTCTACTCTGGGGGGTATTTTTGGTTGTAACAATGTTCCGAATTTGACTTTCTACATGACTATGACTATGATGTGCTATCGTCTGCATACCCAACGATACTAGGCATAAGCAGATCATTGATATACAACAAGAAGAGGGTTGCCGATAGCACTGACTCCTGAGGAACCCCGGCATCAATGTCCTTAATGTCCGACGAGTATCCTTCTAGGACTATTTGCATTGATCGCTCGCTCAGGAAGTCAGAAATTCATGCGCAGAGGCCAGCAGGAATGTTATAAGAGGGAAGCTTGCTTACGAGTCTTGTGCGCCAAACCCTGTCAAAGGCCTTGGAGATATCAAGAGACACAGCCATAGCTTTGCCATGCCTCTCGATGGCCTCTCTCCAGTAGTGTGTGGCATACACAAGAAGGTCCCCAGTAGTGGTGGGCGTTATTTCAACTAACTGTTTAATTCAACTGTTTTCTATGCTCAACGATTCAACTGGTTATATCATAACTGCAAAAGTAGCTGAAATGCTCAACTTGTTTTTTTCCAACGAAACCGCGCGCGAGCCGTTGGGCACGAGCCGTGGCACGGCGCGGAAACAACCGAACATCTACGAATCGAATACATTAAGAAGGCAAGATGCCAACATATTGTTTTGGTTAAGAAAGACAAAGACAAATATATCGCTCGCGCTCGCGGCCTTGCAGCGACAGGTCGAGATGAGAAATTCAGGTTTGTTTTTGTTATTGTTTAGTTTGACTAGAGATTCGTCACGCGTCGAAGGTCAAATGCGTTTGCATGTGAATGCGTTTATGTAAATTCTTTCGCGTCGCAACTATAAGTGTCCGTTTACTAAAAACTTGTATAGACTTTGTAAAAAAAAAAAAACTATGTAAATAAATGTTTTGCTCTCAACTGTTTTGCCTATGTGTAATGCGTTGAGCCAAAAACGCTACAAATCCATTGAAAAACTAAGCCACGTTGTTTTATCAAACCAGTTGGCAACGCCAACTGTTTTAATAACCAGTTGCCCGTTGAACAAAAACAGTTGAGTTTCGTTGGCGCGAAAAACGTCAACGACCCACCACTAGTCCCCAGTCGACCGGCCGCGGCGAAACCTATACTGCCGGTCACTGAGGAGATCGTTTCCTTCAAGGTGTGCCAGTGCCAAAGTGCCAGTTTATTGTTTAGTGCACGCTTAATAATTTTGCACAATATGGAGGTGTTTGAAATGGGGCGATAGTTGGTAGGGTCAGCACGGCTACCCTTTTTGGGCACTGGTTGTACTTTGGCAAGCTTCCACGATTTGGGCACAACACCAGTCTTAAGTGAAAATCTGTATAAGCGTGTTAGGGGAGAACACAACTCAGGTGAACAGTTACGCAGGACTAATGCTGGGATGTCGTCTGGTCCACTGTCTCTTCTCTCTTCTGATGAACGCGCACTTCAGAAATCAAACAGTAAGAGTTCGGGGATAAGATCAGTGAGTCTTTTCCTGCAGTGTCCAAGCGTGAATTAGCTGCGAACAGAGAAGCGAAAAGGTTCGCCTTTTTTTCTGCAGCATGGGCCAGTGTACTCTCCGGTTTCAGCAGAGGTGGGAGGGATGGGCGTGTGAAGTTGGATTCAACCGCTATTGCCAAGGACCAAAATGCCTTGCTCCCAGCAGGGTATGACACTAGTTTTGATCCAATCCGGCTTATGTGGTTGAATCTAGCCCTGCGTAAAGTTTTCTTGCACTCTTTGGTGGCGAGGTTGAAGGCTCTCTTCAGTTTTCGAGTTTCCGGTGACTTAGAAGCTCGAGCTCCAGCCCAGGCAGCGAAAGCAGGCTGTTTAAAAGCTTCAGATCGAGAGCCGTCAGCGGCAAACCATGGACGAGCTTTTGGCAAATTTGCGCGCTTCTCTTCGAGCGTGGTCGGACTTCTGGAACAGAAACAGCACTTCTGGTGGTGGGCATTAAAGTCCCCCAGGATAACTAACTGTGCTGATGAGTAACACTCCCGCGCTGTATCTGCTGTTTGGCTGAGAGGCTCGAAAAGATAGGTTGTCTCCTGATCTCCACTATGCGAACGGTAGACCTAGGCATATATTATTTTTTGAAGACCTGTGTCAAACAGGAGCCACAGAACAGAGAAATTGGATTTCTCTAGGTTTTTGAGACGTCTTGATGACACAGATATCATCACAGGCGTACACACAGACTCCGGCATGTGGTTTGAACCTGTGTTCTAGAGTGTACCCAGAGTAGCTGAGGTACGCTGTGTCAATTGGACATTGAATTTGCGTCTCTGTGAAGAACAGCAGCTGCGGTTTTTCAGTCTCGAGGTGGTGGTGGACTGACAGGAGATTAGAGTGCAAACCTCTTATATTTGTGAGGTGCACTTTTAGTGGTAGGACGTGCAGCCGTTGTGGAATGTTTTTGCTTATTTTTCGTTTGGTCATAGTTTTTATTTTTTGCTAAACCAACTAAATTCTATATTTTCTTTCTAAACGCAATGTAAGTGTCAATAATATCTCCTTGTTATTACAAAATAATAAGTATTAAAGAGACAATTGTTAAACAAATAACATTAATTAAAAGTTTGATGTTTATTAAAATGTTTAAAAACTCATAAACGGGCGATATATTATAAAACATACTTCAACTTACACAAAAGAGCGTATTTTTTGCAAAGATGCTCTTAAAAAGTCTTTTAACGCCATATTTTAATAAGTTTAGATTACAAGAAAAACAAATTTTATCGTTCCCCAAAGTTCCCAGTTAAGGGAACGGTACCGGTCTCGCTACTGGGAATATTCCCTGCCTTAGGAATGTTACTGGGAACGGCACATCCCTAGTCCTGAGGAGGAGTTTAGGCGGGAAGTGAGCTGGTTAAAATGGGCTTGGTTTTTTAATTTTCTAAATTAGTTTTTCGTGGTCATTGTTGTGATTGTGTGGTGGAATAATATTAATAATGTGCTGGAGAGAAGAGCTAATGACGTGAAAGTGAGAAACAAAATAAGGCGCTCCTATATAATCCGGCTCGATGTTTCCGCTTAAAACTTCGTAGAGAGCATTGAAATGCGAACCATTCTCGCATTTCAATGAGCTTGCAATGAGGTTAGGTTAGTTGGTAGTTTAGTGTTAGTGTGGTTGTAAAAGAAGAAGAATACTAATGAAAAGGATAAGAAAAATAACATAAAATAAAGATACTGAAGACGTGGCTGTATTGACTTGATCCTTAGCCTACCCAGAATGGGTAAATTAACCAAAAAAAATGTGTTTGGTCCTCCTGCCATCTTTGTTTTGTTGATTTGTTTTGGTTTCCAGTTTTCACTTTTTTGGTGTTTTTCAGCTGTTTTCAGCAATGTCGGTGTTGTTTGTTTTGTGATTTTAAATACCTATATTTTAATAAAATGACTGACACGTGGACCGTAAAGGGCCTATGCCGCTGCTGCCATTCTGAAGGCAATTTCAAGAGCCTTGGCGTGTCGTATAACACAATTGGAGTTGACGAAATCTTCTCAGTAATGATTCGTGAAACTTTTGAAATAATTGTGAGTTTTTCAAGTTATATCAGCCTATTGGAGTCCACTGGCCTCTCCAAAACGGCGCCAACTTTCACGGTCCTTCTCGCTTCCAGCCACCACCGGCCACCTTTCTCAGGTCGTCGGCCCACCTAGCAGGAGGCGTCCAACACTACGTTTCCCGAGACGTGGCCTCCTTTCGAGAACCTTCTAACTCCAACGCCCGTCGGTTCTGCGACAGACATGACCAGCCCACTGCCACTTCAGCTTACTGCACTTCTGAACGATATCGATGACTTTCGTCTTCTGGCGAATAATCTTGTTTCGGATTCTATCCCGTGATATATCCCAGCATAGACTGTTCCATAGCTCGCTGAGCGACATGCAGTCGGTAGGCCAGCTTGACTGTCAAGTTCCATGTCTATCTGTGGTCTCGGCCCCGGAGCTTAACATAGTTTAAATATACACCTAGACTTTTAACGTTGGGAACATCAGCATGAATAATTAGCAATGTTAATACACTTCGGTGCGATTTCCAGTTAAAATAAGGATTATGTAGGATCCTAGTTATAGGCTGCTACAATAGGATAGAGTATTAAGTGCTCAAAGTGACGATATTCATCTTTTTCAGATAGTACCCTTGCCAGGAGATATCGGGGGGAACACATACAGTATATGCTCAATATGCGAGCCTCGTCTGCGGGATGCTGCCCTCTTCAGGAAGCAAGTTGTGGCTTGTGAAGAGAAGTTTGCAAGATACTTCTCTGGGTGTGGAGCTAAAGGTCTGTTGGTGTGATAATATACAAGATTAAATGTCGACGACCGTCTTGGTGTAGTGGTTCGCGCCCCGGACTTCTAAACCAGGCGGTTGCGGGTTCGAATCCCGCAAGGGGCAAATGTTTGTGTGATGAGCACGAGTGTTTGTACCTAAGTCATGGATGTTTATATGTATATAAGTATGTCTATCCGTTATCCTAGTCACCATAGCACAAGCTTTCAAGCTTATTTTGGGGCTAGGTAATTGGTGTGTTTGTTGAAACAATTTATTTAATTTATTTATTTAAATGTCTGTCCTAACCATAAATGTGTCCGGCATGAAAAAAAATCCAATGCAGTGTGGGTGAAGTATCCACCTAGTCACAGATTATATAATAGTTACTACGTAACAGATAAATCACTCCAAGGAAAATCGTCCATACCTACTCTAGCCTACAATTTTTTGTCGCACACCGCTGCGCCCGAAAATATGCTTTAAGTTTCGAACATTACGTTATTATTCCTCTGCAGCTACGCGACCTTGGAGTAAAACCAGGCATCTCTCACTCAATGTACTTGCGCGCGTTAATAGCCTACTCTCGAGCGCACCGACGGCGGTGCGAAATCAGTAGGCTGCCAACAACCGACGGGCGCGCGCGTACGCACTGTTGAATTATTTGTGTTACGGTCGATTCGTTTTTATGCAAACTTGTTAAGTAATATGATTTAAAAATCTGTTATTTACTGTACAAATGAAACCAGAAGCATAATATGTCCTGAATGTCTCAGATTTAAATAAAATTCTGGACATATAAGAGTCTCGAATGTTTGAACTTTTTAAATCTTTTAATAAGTCATCATAATTTTACGGCATACTGAAAGTTTCCAAGATGCTTTTTATAACTATGTATGAATACATTTTTGAAAATAATTTAGCATAGAACAACATCTTAGATCTTGTTTTCCACATTACTACTTATTAAAACTGTTTGTACAAATCCAATTTGTTTTTCGGGACAACCGAAAATTTTGCACAGGTAAACATTTTGTAAAACACTATATCATTGTAAAACATTTCAAACCAAGCTACAAATAAAATAGGCCTTGCATCTAAAAGAAGCAACCCTGACTTTTTTAGTTTTACTCCAAGGTCGCGCAGCTGCAGAGGAATAATAACGTAATGTTCGAAACTTAAACCACATTTTCGGGCGCAGCGGTGTGCGACAAAAAATTGTAGGCTATTATAAGAGTAGGTATGGTAAGGACGATTTTCCTTGGAGTGATTTATCTGTTACATAGTAACTATTATATAATCTGTGGTAAAACTAATAAAGTCAGGGTTGCCTCTTTAGATACAAGGCCTATTTTATTTGTAGCTTGGTTTGAAATGTTTTACAATGATAGTGTTTTACAAAATGTTTACCTGTGCAAAATTTTCGGTTGTCCCGAAAAACAAATCAGATTCGTACAGACAGTTTTAATAAGTAGTAATGTGGATCTAAGATGTTGTTCTGTGCTAAATTATTTTAAAAAAATGTATTCATACATGTATAAAAATCATCTGTGGGAACTTTCAGTATGCCGTAAAATTACGATGACTTATTAAAAGATTTAAAATGTTCAATCAAACATTCGAGACTCTTATATGTCCAGAATTTTATTTAAATCTGAGACTAATTCAGGACATATTATGCTTCTGGTTTCATTTGTACAGTAAACAACAGATTTTTAAATCATATTACTTAATTAGTTTGCATAAAAACGAATCAAATGAAAACAAATAATTCAACAGTGCGTACGCGCGCGCCCGTCGGTTGTTGGCAGCCTACTGATTTACGCACCGCCGTCGCACACTGGTTCAGTTTTCTAAAAAAGTGGACATAGGGGTCAATGTTCACCTATATGCTTGAATTTTTTTCACGTATTTCTCTTTTGATTCTAAATCACTTTTACTGATTGCAATTTTTCTCAAAAACTTGCCAATTTTAAGAAAAAAAAATGCTGATATTTTTTTTGTATGGAGAAAAAGTTATTAATGTTTGTAACTCCAAAATGCGCGCGTGTCACACAATAGTAGGCGCTAAAGAACACATTATTTCTTAGCATAAATATAAGTAACTTTTTTCTGTAAACTTGCAACTTTCAGAGTTACAGGCGATTAAACATCGGTAATAAATAGTATTATTTTGTTCGGACTTTTTTGCAGATTAGATGCAAAAATCCTTCAAATAACTTTCGGATCAGATTAATAATAATTAATTAGGTACATTGTAGCACCCAACAACCATTGAAATCAGTGTTTTACATACTAATTATTATGTAACAAGTTTGAAAAAGATTTTTTTATTGCCAAATATCATTAGTAGATTAGTAGTTAGTAGCCAACTATGGCCGTAAATTGGCTTGCGGCTTTGCGCACCTGTGTTGCACGTGCGCGCGTTTTTGTTTTGGCTACATGGAATAGTTACTGCCAGACGATTTTCCGAGACTATTAAAAGTATGCAGAAATAACAAAAGTGGATGAAAATCTTATCTTAAGATTTGCAGTAATCTTGCAAGCCATTTCTTCAGGCTAAAATATTAATATTGAAAAGTTCAGAGAGTACTGTCAAGATACTGCTCATTTTTACATATCTTTATACTAATCTCTATATTCTATTTTTTACCACAAAACGTAATTTGGGTTAGCCTGCAAAATGCTGACCGCGCGCGCTCGAATATTGACACTGTACTTCGTACAGTACCCATGGTATTATATGCCATCAAGCATTCATAAATTATTATTCCATGGAGCAGATATATGCCAACATTTTTCTTTTATTCCCGTGAGCATGTTGTCAGAAGAGGCGTCCGAAGCCCGAAACAAAGATTTCAGACACATTAGAGAAAGCCATTCTCGGAAAATATGTCGGAAAAATACTAACGAAGACATCATTCATTACTTTTTAGTAAGTTCCGATCAATTTATTACACATCTTAAGCCAAAATATAAAAAAAAACAAAATGATTTTTTTCCCCGAGGTTATGCCTCTACTGCAAGAAATAGAGAGCGACGAACAGGAAACTGCTGAGGACGAAGATGAATTCTACGTTAACTTGGAAATTGACGCAAGCGCAGATCCCTTAAGCTTTTCATAATATTAACATTAACTTTTTACATAATATAGGTACTTTTAAATTCAATAATATTAAGGACTCGTTATGAGGAAGGTTGTATCGAACACGACCTTTTAACCCTAGAACAGAGATGCATTGTGTTGGATATGTGACTTCTTTATGATATTACCATTAATAAAATTGATACTCCCCACTTAGTATCCAAAATAGCGTTTCGTACACCAAAATACCGGACCCGTAACACTCCACTATTAGACATTCCACGCCATTACACAAATTATTTCCAAAGCTCGGTACTACTACGTACCGCTGAAACATATAATACACGTTTTAAATCTGTTGATCTTTTTAAGGATAGAAAATACAAATTCAAGGCGAAAATAATTGAAGCGCTGAAGGAATCATTGTGCTAACTGAACGCAAGTTAAAATTTACTACAGTTTTAAATCAATCTAATTTATTGTATGGTTTACCTATGGTTAGAGATGAGATGATATGGATGGTATACAACTATGAAATCTTACTTCTTAATGTAAACAACGTTTAACTTTTTTATTGATTTGTTACCACTATTGTACTTAAGTAGATACTGGTTATTTATAGGGAAATCTGTTATTGGTCATACTCAATACATATACATACCTACTAAAAGTAAGTAATATTCATGTATGTGCTGTTGATTTTCTCAATAAAAAAATAAATACATAAATGAGACCACTTTCTTATATTCTTATTAAGAAAAAAACAAATTTTAAGCAGCTGCAAATCATAAATGACCCTTATGAACAATAGACGGTTCATTTTAGCCACATGTAGCTGATAACTATTCCAGGTAGCCCAAACAAAGCCGCAAGCAAATTTACGACCATAGTTGGCTACAAATGATATTTGTTAATAAAAAAATCTTTTTCAAATTTGTTACATAATAATTAGTATGTAAAACACTGATTTCAATGGTTGTTGGGTGCTACAATGTACCTAATTAATTATTATTAATCTGATCCGAAAGTTATTTGAAGGATTTTTTTATCTAATCTGCAAAAAAGTCCGAATAAAATAATACTATTTATTACCGATGTTTAATCGCCTGTAACTCTGAAAGTTGCAAGTTTACAGAAAAAAGTTACTTACATTTATGCTAAGAAATAATGTGTTCTTTAGCGCCTACTAGGTGGCATTGTGCGACACGCGCGCATTTTGGAGTTACAAACATTAAAAAAATATTCAGCATTTTTTTTCTTAAAATTGGCAAGTTTTTGAGAAAAATTGCAATCAGTAAAAGTGATTTAGAATCAAAAGAGGAATACGTGAAAAAAAATTTCAAGCTTATAGGTGAACATTGACCCCTATGTCCACTTTTTTAGAAAACTGAACCAGTGTCTGTCGGTGCGCTCGAGCGTAGGCTATTAACGCGCGCAAGTACATTGAGTGAGAGATGCCTGGCCTAGTAAACACTTTTATTATTATTATTATTATTAGTTATCAGGCAGGCAGATGAGACAACTGATAGCCGCCTGTATCCAGTTCTTTTCAAAATAAAAAATATGTTATGTACGTTACAGTAGAGTGTTGATTATACGAACTAATTGGGAGAGATGTATTTTCAGATAATCTCACAATATCGATTTATATTTAATTACATTCCTGACATTGATACAATTATTCTTATTTGTATCATTTAATTAATATGGCAATGAACACATCGACCATTGCGCAAGTACTGTAGCAAGGAAGGCGGGAGAGGGTAAAAATATGCAGGTTAGGCCGGCGTAGTACATATCATCCCTCCAATGTACATGAAAAAAAAAAAAACATTAAATGGCTATAGTATAAATAAACCATACATTTAGTAGGTAAAGCATTATAACATTAAAACAAATGTTGTCTTCTTATTGTTGTATTATTTTATTTTTCCAAATATTTATTTCAACAAAATTGTGCATTTCAGGTGCTGAGACCCTTCGCAAAGATGTGAAATTGGAAGGAGATTGTTTTTCAGAATGTAAGCATTAATTAGAACGAAAGCAAAATTTTTCATTTGGAACATAATGTACACAATTAATTATATATTACTACCCGACCTAGACAACTGTAAAATGACTTTCGATGATTAATACAACGAAAGTACCTATGAAAATGAAAAAGCAATGGTGTTACAATAAGCTTGGGCATTTTCTTTAAATTGTAACAATATTGCTTTCTTTTTAATTACCTTTCCTTAGGTGGGTTTGACAGTTGTCTAGTTGGCTTGGTCAAGCAGTACCATCATTTCAGAGAATCCATCTGGTTCTATGTTTTTACACTTTTTTTTAAGGATGAAATATTCAATTTGTCTAAACATAATTTTTAAATTAAAGATTTTTACAATATGAGTTTTTGATGGATATATAATATTATTAGTAGAAAGGATATGTTCGCTATTCGAACAAAGGGAGGAAATAAAGCTAATTAGACTTTAAATATTCCTCATTTATTAAGTAAAATCTTCTATTTAAATTACAAGGGACAGTGCTAAGGCGACAGCGACCAAATGTGAAGTGAAGTAAAGAGAATACAATTTTTGGCTACTGTACTAACGGAAACAAACAATTTAGACCTTATGTAGATTACATTAAGATACAAATAATAATAAACAGAGAGTCCCACTACTGGGCCTTTTAAGAGAGCTGTCATTGGATGAATATGATCGTATGATGTGTGAGGTGATTTTACAACATAAGTAAAGCTACAAAACTACTCTACAACTACACAAATGCATCTACTAAAAGCTACCTAGCTACAAAATAAATTAAAGTGGTTCTGCGTCGCATCTTGTGCGCGTAGACAGATATGTTCTCAGTGTTTTATTTTGTCTGATTCCAGGTCCTAAAGCAGAAACTCTATTTACTGAGGAAGAAAATGATACAAAATACAATAATGGTAAGATTTAAATGTAAAATATAATCCTTCTAGCCGAATTTCGGCTACAGCGGCCTGTCTCAACAGAGATTAGCCGACTGTGCGGGAGATATTATAGTGCACAAGTAAATGTAAAAAAAACACTATAAATCACAAGCTATTCGCAGTTTGTAAAAATCCTGTAATTTGTTAATAAATTGAATTGAATGCAGTTTTTTTTACAAGAATTGCTGTTGTTTTTTATGTATGGATTTCGAGGTGTTTTTTTCTCATTTTCTTATTTTCCTAATTACCTAAAATATTTAAGGTGAGGCCTTTGCCCAGCAAAAACTTTACCTAATTGGTATGTGTGTTATGTATTTTGTATTAATTACCTACTTGCCAGTGAGCCTGTGTCAGGCCGTGCTACAAATAACTGTGGTGAAATCCAGGCAGCAACAAAAGCTATAAAGGTTGCTCTACAAAATGGAGTGACGAGGCTTTCCATTAATACTGATTCTAAGTGTTTATTTTTTGTAATCAACATTTAAGGCTTACTAGGTTTTGAACCGACTTCAAAAAAAGGAGGAAATACTCGATTCGACTGAATGTTTTTAAATTTGAATCGAGTTGAATTTTTTTTTGTATGTTTTACTATAATACTGGCAGTCTTTTTAGAGAACCCTGTTTTCATACTGTATTACATGGTATTACTAATTTCAGAAGAAAAACAACGCACAATGGATATTTTCATCGAAGCAGACTTGGAAGACCAACCATTGTCAGTTCTACGGAACATAAATAGGAGAAAGAGTACAGACTCAGACAGACAGTGGACAGATGATCACCATAGTGATACGGAGGAACCACGTAAGTTTTGGATAATGTGTCTTAAATGTTCTCAATGCATTCAGGGGTAAAGATTTTATTCCATAAGTGCACAGAACAACAAAATCTGTTTTTGCATGTGTATAGTAATTACTGTATACACATTGACTGCCTTGTTGGTCTAGTGGTTAGCTCGGGTACTATCCACGAGGTCCCGAGTTCAAATCCCGGGTCGGGCCGAAAGTCTCTGGTTTTTTGTTGGACCTGTTCTCTCTATGGTCAGAAGGAAAAAGTTGTTGTTTTTATAGTCCGATAAGTATGTACACACTAACCGATGCTTTTACGATGAGGTAAAACATCGTGAGGAAACCTGCACATTCAGGCATGTGTAACAATGATCCAAACTGGTCAGGTACCCCTGTTAACGGGGTCGCAGAGGTCAGATGGCAGTCGCTCCACTGTAATTACCTGGGGGCTAATTACGTAACTGTTCTGTTCTAACGATTCAGGATTGAAAATGTCACATTAGACAACTTCAGTTACTCTGTTAAGCTGGCCATTCACGGTCAGTTCGAAAAATGACTCCACTCACTACCATAAAAATAATCTGAAAACGGAATTTCATTCAGTGAGGCCAGAACGTGGGCGATTCCCCACCCAAAGGGTACTTTTAGTTTTTTAATTTAGTGGGTAAAGTGGGCGGGAAGGTCCTAGAACCGGTAAATTATGGGCGATTGCGGAAAAAAATGATGAGTATAATTTTTTTCCGCATTCGCCCATATTTTACCGGTTCTAGGACCTTCCCGCCTATAGCCTAGATTTTAATTACCGATATTGAAAACGTCAAATTTTGGTCGTACCTCAGAATGACTAATTAGTTTAACTGGCCGTGAATGGTCAACTTTAGCAACTAACCCTAGGCCCTCGCGTGCAAGTGCACAACCGGGATAATGCTAGGAGGATGATGAGTCGCGTGTGATTTGACGCTTCCTCGCCCTCCACACGTCTTGCCAAGACGATCGCGTACGAACTATTCGGACTATAAGCAAAAGAACAAATTTCTAAAGTTATTTAACAAAAAGAACTCGTGAGATTACTGTAGTTGACTGCTGATTCATATTTCGCAAAGAGCGAAAGTTTGATTGATCAACAAAATATTTCTAAAAGTCTGTTCTTAATTACATCTGTCTTTCCTTTACCATATTAGTTATTAGTTTATTACTCACGAACATTTTTAAATTAACAGCAAGATTATAGTGTGATTGTAAAAACAGTTTAACTAAATTACCATTTATGTATTTCTCATCAGTTGAAGAAAAAACAAACCACACAAACAAACCACAAAAAGTAAAATCAAAAAAGTTCTCATGTAATATTTGTCAGAAGAAATTTACGTACAATGGCTCACTGGAAGTGCACATGAAGATACATACAGGAGAAAAAACACATCTGTGTCAGCTGTGCAACACCAAATTCGTTCACAACAAAGATTTGACTAAACACATCGAAGAAATCCATTGCATCGATGAAAAATATCTCTGTACAGTTTGTAACAAAAATTTTGATAAGGCTCGCTTACTGAAAAAGCATTTGAAATCTCACTTCGACGACAAATTCAAGTGCACTTATTGTTCCAAAGAGTTTCAAAGGAAAAAAGGTTTGAAAGAACACCTAAAAACTCATACCGGTGAAAGAAAATACTCATGTGAAGTGTGTAACAAGTCGTTTGGGCACAATCAAACTTTGAAATCTCACATGCTTACCCACACAGGGGAACGTCCATATGTCTGCGATGTGTGTGGAAGACGATTCCCCCAACGGACACATTTGAAACGTCACATAATAATAATTCACACAGGAATGAAACCATACTCTTGCAAAGTGTGTAATAAACAGTTTTCGAGCAAAAGTTACTTGTCAATACATGAACGGACACACACAGGTGAACGTCCGTTCTCATGTGAAGTGTGTAAGAAAGATTTCACAGCATACACAACGTTGAAAGTTCATATGAGGGTACATACTGGTATAAAACCGTATACATGCTCATTTTGCAGTAGACAGTTCGCTCAGATGGCAAGCTTCAAGTTGCACGAAAGGACTCATACGGGTGAGAAACCATTCTCGTGTGAAGTTTGTAAGAAGCCATTTTCGGATAATGGATACTTGAAGATCCATATGAGAGTGCACACCGGAGAGAAACCTTATCCGTGTGAGATATGTAAACGGTAAGTTGTTATCTAAATATATCAAAATATAAGTTTAAATGAGAAACCAAAAATTCGCACACGACTAGGATATGAACCCACGACCTTTGGCTAACCGGGCCAACGCTCTTATTAGCTGACCTACCATGCAGTCCATCTCGTGCGAAAATCTTGGTCTCTTTTGAATACGTCATTGCGTGACGTCAGCGACATCTACCCGAGCTGTATTGCAAGAGCTGTATTTCAACGCTTTCGCTATTCAATAGTTTTACATCAACGCATAGCCCTTCACTGCTGGGAATAGAAATTTGAAATTTTGCTCTAATTTTCCTTTTATAGTTGTAAGTAAGCACTAAGAAAAGATTTTAGGAAATTCATTTCTTAAGGGGTAAAAAAGAAGTTTGTATGAAATTCCCATCAGTTTTGAAGCTAAATCCATAAAAAAAATCTTTTGCTATTTTGTTAAAAATTAAGGTTGGACGATTGGATTTATTTGAGGATTTTTAATGCGCCTCAAAAAATCTCTAAATAAATGATTCTTTCTCCAAAAAAAAAAAAAAATTGGCGTCTGTGTAGAATTCTCAATGTTCATTTTGATTAGACATATCATCGAAAATAAATTTTGACATTCATCTTTCCAGACACTTCAGAGAAACGGGCCAGCTCAAACGCCACATGCGCGTGCACACGGGAATCAAACCTTACACCTGCAAAATATGCAACAAGCAGATCGGTAACCTCACCAAGCACATGAGGGTCCACTCCGACGATCGTCCATACAATTGTGACGTATGCAACAAACAGTTTTCTGTCAGTGGCAACCTGAAATTGCATATGAGGATACATACTGGTGAGAAACCTTTTGTCTGTGAGATATGTAGCGCTCAGTTCGCTCAGAGTAGCGCGCTGAAGAGGCATAGGTGTAGTGGAGGAGGATTGTTAACTAAGTTTAGCGATGATTGACTCGGACATGAAAAGGCTAAATTAAGAGGAGAAATGGTCTAATTGAGTTGAGAAGTGGCTGAATGGAATTTATAAGTGGCTGAATTGAGTGGAGAAAATGGCGGAATGGAATTGAGAAATGGCTGAATTGAACGGAGAAGTGGCTGAATTGAACGGAGAAGTGGCTGAATTGAACGGAGAGGTGGCTGAATTGAACGGAGAAATGCCTGCATTAAGCGGAGAAATTGCTGATTTGAGTGGAGACACAGAAAAGTAGAGAAATGACGATGTCATGATAAGAAAATAATATAGCAGGATATATAGTATTTCTAATGTAGTAAGTAGACAAAGAATTGAAGAGAAAAGCAATAATTGTTAACCGAGTTCTAGATAAGTGATGGTTGATGGTCGATTCCAGCTAAGTGATCGGATTTAAGCGGGAAATGGCCGAATTGAGTTGAGAAATGGCTTAATGGAATTGATAAATGGCTGAATTGAACAGAGAAATGGCTGAATTTAACGAAAAATGATTGAATGGCTAATTTGAGTGGATAAACTAGAGAAATGACGATGTCATGTTTAGAAAATATAACATGCTATATTATTTATAATGTAGTGGATGAACGATTGAAGAAGGAATTGAGAAAATTAAGCGGAGAAATGACTGCATTTAGCTGAGAAATGGCTGAATTAACTGAAAAGTAGAGAAAGGACGAGGTCATGTTTAAAAAATATTATAGCAGGCTATAGTATTCCTAATGTACCTAGTTAATAGATTAAGAATTAAGGGAGGAATTGAAAAAGCAATAATTGTTAACTAAGTTTAACTTTAGTGATGGTCGATTCCAGCTAAGTGATCGAATTTAAGCGGGAAAAGGCTGAATTGAGAGGAGAAATAGTCGAATTGAGTTGACAAATGGTCAAATTGAGTCGAAAAATTGCTGAATTGAAAGGATAAGTGGCTGAATCGAGCGGAGAAAAGGACGGATTTGAGTGAGAAAACTAGATTTCATGTTGTAGGAAGTATAGCAGGTTTTATATAGTTTATGTAATGTAGTAGCTGAAGAATTGAATAAGGAATTAGGAAAGCAATAATTGTTAACTGAGTGATAGTTTAGTGATGGTCGATTCCAGCTAAGTTATAACTTTAGATTTAAGCATAAAAATGCTGAAAAGGAGAAATGGCCGAATTGAGTTGAGAAATAGCTGAATTGTGTTAAGAAATGTCCTGATTGGGTGGAGAAATGGCGGAAATGAAAAATTAAGCGAAAAAATGGCTGATTTGAGTGGATACAGAGAAAGCTAGAGAAATGAAGATGTCATGTTGAGAAAATAATATAGCAGGCTAGGTATAGTATTCGTAATGTAGTAAATGATGAATTGAAGAAGGAATTGATAAAAGCAATATTTGTAACTGAGTTTTAGTTTAGTGATGGTAGATTCCAGCTTAGTGAGAAATGGTCGAATTGAGTTGAGAAATAGCTGAATCGTGAGAAGAAATATACGAATTAAGTGGAGAAATTGAATTGAATGTTTGGAAAATGTTATAGCACGCCTTAGTCTTCAGACGCCTTAGTATTCGTAATGTAAAAGATGAAGACAAGGCCAAATTTGGAGGTCTAAAATTTACAATTTCGATAGCTTAGTCAATAAGCAGTAAATAACATGTTAGTTTTAGTTCCTGAAAAATTCTTAAAATTAATTTCCCTGTTATAATCATGTTTTTAAAAACGCAACAGCTAAAGCACTAATGGAACATCGTCTTGTCTGAAAGAAAGAAAAGTATTTATTTAGCACCAAAAATACAAAACAGCTTAGTGTGACTTAGTGCTTAAAACTAATATTTTTAAGCTATTAAATTGATCTTTTTATTTCCGAATAAAAAGATCAATTTAAATAGCTTTAGGATCAATTTACTATTGTTTAGGCCCTGGGGCAGTTCCCTCCCCCATCCCTCTTTTTAATGTATTGAGTTAAAGTAATCGCAAATTCGGCCCTGGAAAAAAATATGTAATCAAGTTCTATAGCATTATCCGCTTCGCCGCTTTTTGGTGATAACCTAATATAAAGAAAAATCTTAATAATTTAAAAATAAAAGCTATTTTACTTTAATTTATTATTAATAATGTATACAAATCGTGCATTTATTTTATTTCCAGTATTATTGTTGTATGATTAATTTATTGAATTAACAGAAGAATTATATAAATGTAAATAATTATGACTTATTGTGTTACAAAAAGTATTTTAGTTTATTTTCATGTTCAGGTAAGCAATGACGAAATAAATTTTGTGATATTTTTACATTTGGCGTTTTATTTATTTAGAAGCTTAGGCATTTTTTGAAGGCAAACGGACATCTTAAAGCCTGCGCAGACGAGACGTAAGTACAGTCAGGCCTGTGTATCTCCCCGCGTAGGTAGCAAAAACGTACCTACGCGCGGCGACCCTTACTTAGGGGCTAAAACAAGTTGCGTGTCGCTACCGGCCAGCGACACGCTCGCGCGTTTTATTCACCGGCGGCCGCGCGGCTACGTTGCTGGCTGGACGAGAATGAATAAAGTACTAGAAAGAGGCGCTAGATGGCGTTAGAAGCTTCTCGTAGCAGTCAACCCTATCGCGTTGCGTGATATTACGAATATGAATCATATTCCAGAGCAATAAGTATGAAATTATCTTGCAATGGATTTTTGTAGGTGCCTACACGAAAATGTGCTTGATTCTGAGGCGAACTAAATTACGCCATATTGTTGACAACATTGAGTAGACATTTCTTTGAATACAATTGCTAAGTCATACTTCTGTACGAAGTACTAGTACTTATTCTGTAAGTACAGTGGGTCCCACACCAACCTACCCTGATCTGTCAAATTACGCAACCATATTTCAACCTTATGTTGATCACATAAGAGTCCAATATCATTCGAGATATTTTGACAGATATGGGTAACTTGATGCGAGGCCCACTGTACATCAAAGGATTTTTAGTCTGCTAGACAATCATTATCATGAGCATGATTCATGAGCGTAAGGTTGCATAATGGATGACGCTACAATGGGCTATATTCCAATGTAACTTGTGTTTAAGATCAACATTGTTTAGTTCATAATGCAAACAACAGATAGCGCTGTACCGTGTTAACTCGCGATATGTTAGTTTTTGCCGCGACCGTATATATGTATGATCATAGAGTTTATTTTTGTTCTTCAATACACCTGACTTTTAGTCCAGTACTATTGTGGTTTTATTGAGTTAACACTTTAGTATGTTTCAGATCACCTTCGGTCAGTTAGGTGTTTGTACAACTTTTACATTATGATTAAAGTTCAGTCTCCAATTACTCAGCTAAACAAACGAAAAAAAGACAAGAGTATGTAACATTGACAGCTTTTAACTACTAAAGAAATTACAAAATCCATAAACAATTTAGTCGGGATGTCACTCGATGACGACTAAAGTTATACGAAAACACGCAAAAAAACTTCAGTGTTATTAAAAAAAATAGGCCAGGTTTAAAATAGGTCTAAATATTAGCCGACAACAGAGGAATGAATGACACATTCGTGACATAACCACAGAATAAGTACTAGTACTCCGTACAGACGTATGACTGCAATGAAATTCAAAGAAATATCTAATGTTGTTAACGATATGGTATAATTCAGTTCGCCTCTGACTCAAGCACATTTTCGTGTAGACACCTACAGAAATACATTCCAAGATAATTACATTCTTATGACTCTGGAATAATGATTCATAATACACTAAACCTATTCAGTGACGTACTATCACGCAACGCGATAGGGTTGACTGCCACAAGAAGCTTCTTACGCCATCTAGCGCATCTTTATAGGACTTTATTCACGCTCGTCCAACCAGCAACCTAGTGTCGCGCACCGCCGGTGAATAAAACGCGGGAGCGTGTCGCTGCCGGCTAGCGACACCCAACTTGTTTAGTCCCTTACCAAGGGGTCGCCGCGCGTAGGTACGTTTTTGTTACCTACGCGGGAAGATACACAGGCCTGACATAACCTAATAGAGAAACGCTTTTCTAATTGGCTAGCTAATAGCTTAGTCCTGGCTTAAACCCGGTACTAAGTTTTTGTAATAACGGGGGTAAAGTTATTATTGTAGTCAGTCTCTTTTCGTTTGTTTGTAAGAAAAAGAGAGACTGAACTTTTTAATTTAAGTCAGTGCATATTGGAATCGAGTCCAATGGAATACCTTTTATAATACCTACGCGAACTTAATTCAACCATTGGGTTAACTTAACATAAAAATCGTGCCGCGGACTAAAGTCCACTGAGGTACGTCGACTGCGCAGGTCTTAATGCCGTTGCAATAGGGGCCAATCTGCAACGAAAATGTGTGTCCAATTATGCTGTAGACTGAGTCAGGCCTGTTTAACTCCCCGCGTAGGTAGCAAAAACGTACCGACGCGCGGCGACCCACCGTGGTGGGCTAATCATCTTGGATGTCGCGAGCGAGCAGCGAGACGCGCGCGTGTTTTAGTCACCGGCGGCGCGCGGCACTACGTTGTTGGCTGGACGAGCATTAATGAAGTGCTAGAAATGTGCGCTAGATGGCGTTAGTAGCTTCTTGTACTGGTACGTCACTGGAATAGGTTTAGTGTATTATAAATCATATTCCAGAGTTATATCTGCTACAACCTGGATCATGGTCAGCGGACCCTGGGCACTCACGTGCGAGTGCACAACCGGGATAACGCTAGGATGATGATGATTCCAGAGTTATAAGAATGAAATTATCTTGCAATGGATTTCTGTAGGTGTCTAAAAGATAATGTGCTTGACTCCGGGGCGAATTAATTACACCATTTACTTGACGACATTGAGTAGGTAGATATTTCTTTGAATTTTATAGTGTGGCTGTGGACAAGGTCTTAATAAATAAATTTCGCTCACAAAAATTGATCGTGTCATCCGGTGGGACTCGAACAACTCTAACCAACGACTCTTCGCTACCCGGGCCGCAGAATAAGTACTAGTACTACGTACAGAAGTATGACTTTGCAATGAAATTCAAAGAAATATCTACTCAATGTTGTTAACGATATGGTGTAATTCAGTTCGCCTCTGAATCAAGCACATTTTCGTGTAGACTCCTACAGAAATACATTGCAAGATAATTTCATTCTTATAACTCTGGAATAATACACTAAACCTATTCAGTGACGTACTATCACGCAACGCGATAGGGTTGACTGCCGCAAGAAGCTACTTACGCCATCTAGCGCATCTTTCTAGGACTTTATTCACGCTCGTCCAACCAGCAACCTAGTGTCGCGCACCGCCGGTGAATAAAACGCGGGAGCGTGTCGCTGCCGGCTAGCGACACCCAACTTGTTTAGGCCCTTACCAAGGGGTCGCCGCGTGTAGGTACGTTTTTGCTACCTACGCGGGAAGATACACAGGCCTGCCCGGGGGAACGCTCTTACCAATGAGCTACGGAGGACTACCAAGTAAGCCGGCGCGGCGTTCGATTGCATCAATACTAAGAAAATGTACCTACCCACCCACATGTATCCGATGGAAATATTTTTACAAATATTTGACCATCAGTTACAATGGAATCAGCTTAACTTATAATTATTTTTAATAATTTTTTTTTAATAAAAATAATTTTAAGGTCTATTTAGACCTTCAGATTCAAATAAAACATTACAAAATACTTTGGTCAATGTTTTTTTTTTATTTGACTTTTAAATGAGTAACTTCTATATGGACCTTCAAATGCGACTTCATTCTATACCTCTTATTACATAGATCACAACAATATGGCTTCAGACCCAAGTGAGTTCGTTCATGCAACACTAGCTTGCATTTCTCCGTAAACTGTTTCGTACAAACTTTACAACAAAACAACTTATCTTTTGTATGCAATCGTTTGTGTGTTGTGAGTTGGTACTTCGTTGTGTATGTTTTCTCACATTCATCACATTCAAACGGTTTCAAGCCTGAGTGTGTCTTTTCGTGCATAGTCAATTTCCATCGGTCTTTGAAGTCCTTTTGGCATATTGTGCAGAGATATGGTCGCTCCCCAGTATGAGTTCTAAAATGAATTGTGAGCTGGTATGCCGATGAGTATTTTTTATCGCATTGCTCACAGCTATGTGGTTTCAGGCCTTGGTGAGAGGATTCATGTACTTTCAACGTCCTTTTCGTACGGAATCCTTTATTGCAGACCGAACAAATGAAAGGACGTTCTCCGGTATGAACTCTTAAGTGTTCAGTTAACCTTAGTTTAGATTTGTATGACTTTCTGCATGTCCTACATACATGTTTTTCTTCATCACTATTTTCGTACTCATTGGACTGAATCACTTTTCTAGGAACTAGGGATTTTCGTTTTCTTAACTTTTTAGGCTCTATGTTACTTGAAATAGGAAACAGAGATGACAAACCTGAAATTACACATCAATAAACAAATATTAGAATAATTTTACTGTTGTATCACTTCTTAAGTGGCGAGTGGCTAGCACACCGGTTCAAGGTGTCGCCATCTCTGAGGTCCCGGGTTCGATTCCCGGTCGGGTCAATATAGAAACCTATATTTTCTATATTGTCTCAGGTCTGGGTGTTGTAATACCACACAAGTGCAGACCAATGTATGTGATGTTGTTCAAAGTTCTAAGTAGCTTTGTTGATGGAATGTTTTCATATTATATATTTATGTATTTATTATTTATCAGTAAAACTGCAATACATTCTAAGTCAAATGTAATTAAAATCATTTTTATGACAAATATTTGACCAATGGAGTAGACAAAGCATGGAATGGGCTTCCGGAAGATGTCTCTGCCCAAAATCGACTTGAGGCTCATCTAAACTAGCTTAACTTAATATGCTAAACTGGATACAGGCAGCTATCAGTTGTCTCAACTGCCTGCCTGATAAATAATAATAATATTATATTGCAGTAGCACTCATGAATTTCTCCCATTTCCCCCAAAGTTATCAGCCAGTAGGCAAACATGCAAACAACTATGTAATTGAAAATATTTTTAATAAGTACCTACTTTAAAACGCGCAAAGATTTTTTTGAACACTCGAATACTACTGGACTGATATCAAAAAGTCTTTTATCATTTATACCCTACATTATTCTTAAAGACATAAACATTATATGGAAGTCAGACTGGTTGCTAGTTTAATTCACTCATCGGTCTCAAATCAGTGCAGCTGTGCTTATATAGATGTAGTAGATTGTCAAACGGATTTGGGCCTTCAAATTGATAGTAAGTTTAACTGGTATAACCACATCAAACAAGTTTGTAATAAGCTGAGCCAATTTTTGGCAAATATCATTATACTGAAAAAAAGAATTCCATTTAAAGATAATGCTATATAATTCACTATCCAGCGGGGTAAAGCATCACTATGCTTATATGCTGTGCAAGGTAGCTGCCAGCTCTTGGGTCACCGCTGTTGCTAATTGATTGCTATTTCAATAAACTAATTTAATTAAAAATTACTAACCATAAGGATTTTCCATAAGACGCATACCAACATTTACTTGTTCGTTTGGGCAATCACCGTCAACACGACTTTTATTATTAATTATGTCATTTCTTTCTTCATGTTCGTCAGGGTCACCTTTATCAACATCAACACTGATCAAATAATTGTAAGGATTGATACCCTCATTTACATCAAATCTTGTTTCGTTTCCCCCATAGTGGTCAGCTGGCTCAATCTTGATTTGTATGTTATCAATAGTTTCAGTCATATTTTATAGTCATAGGTATTGAATCTCTTGTATGGAGTAGCTTCACAACATTCTGTAAAAATTAAAAAATATTTAAGACTTTTGATTGGACTTGTTCATTTTATCCAACTGATCCAATACAATGGGCTCAATTCCAATGCACCCTTTCTAAGATTTAATTTAGGTTCAGTCTCTCTCTTTCTCTATCAAACAAACGAAAAGAGACAGACTACAATAATTTAGAAACATCAAATTAAGTGATGCGATTTCTAACGTATTTGTACAAGTTTCTGCGTGTTTTCGTCTAAGTTTAGTCATCATCGAATGACATCCAGTGACTAAATTGTCTATGGGTTCTCTAATTTCCTTAGCAAAGGACAGCTGTTTAGTCTGACGCTTCTAAATTAATATAGTCTGTCTCATTTTGTTTGTTTGGCACAGAAAGAGACACTGACAGGGCACATTGGAATTGAGCCCAATGTTACGTTCAAAGAGTAAAGTAATATTTATGAATTTAAATTGGTAAACAGAGTGTTCTGTAAAGACAGGGTTGCCATCCGTCTGGATAGGTTTTATTAGTAGTCCAGGTTAATGTTTTCAAATTACCACTCAAAAGACAAATATTTGTTTTATAACAAGATACAAATCACTCAAGAAAAAAGTTGATTTATATCCT
Source organism: Pyrausta nigrata (assembly GCA_949316185.1). NCBI lineage: Eukaryota > Metazoa > Arthropoda > Insecta > Lepidoptera > Crambidae > Pyrausta > Pyrausta nigrata. Next base: position 8,452,416 of record OX438965.1, read on the forward strand.
ATACACAACAATATTTTATTACATGAAAATAAGTATCAAGATTTGGAAGATAATGCAACTTTTTTTTGTACTTTTCTTGTATGAAGTATACAAGAAAGTGGCATTTATCTCCCAGAATACAACACCTTTACTAGTCATGATATTTTTATTTAAAAGTTATAAGGCTAAGGTACCTATCTCAAGTGTCAGTGTGGTGTGGTATTTTTGGACAAAAAGTTACATTAATTCCCAAACCAAGACTTTTTTTAGAGTTTATCTGAAAGGTCTATGGCTAAGTTATCTCCAGTGTCAGTCCAGGGGCACGATTCTCATGCAGTGGAGAAAAGTTCACATTCGTAAAAATGTATGTATATTTACAAGTGTGAACTTTTTTTCCACTGCATGAGAATCGTGCCCCAGCAGGCTCTGTACGGAACACCCCTGTATTTGTTCTTATTTGTTGTAACATATTAGAACTAGATTGACAACAAAATTCTAAGAAATAGCTAAACAATCAGTTTTTTTCAGTACATACCTTATTTACAAGTAATGGGTTTTGAAGCAGGCAGTTGTATTGTTATTTTATTTATGTTTTCTTCATCTACTTTGTTTAAATTTATTGTACCTAGTTACTACCCGTAGGTACTACATATCACCACAACTGTTAAAGTAAATAACTTTAGGCATAAGCTATTTGTGCTCACCACACAAATTATAATGCCACACAAAGCTAATTTTTGTGAAAACGTACCCACGGCTGGTAGTCTCCATACAAGAAATACTAGCGTTAGTCTATGGATATTGTCTGTGGTTCACATAATGCTTGACAGATTTCCTCCCCCTTCACGCCTCTCTTCTCCCCTCTGTCGCCCTTCTTTACAGCCGACGCCATATTACTTGTTGGGATGTCAATGTCAGAAAGTTAATTTATTACAGTTTCAAAATTGATCGAGTGAAGTTTTGCGTTGATTTATTCCCGTATCTTATCCTCTCAATACTAGAAATTGTAATATATTATTGCATCTCGCGATCATGTACAACAAGTGCTGTGTTGTGAGTTGTGATAGTAGGCGAAAGGACGTCAATGTTTATAGATTTCCCAAGTGTGAGACAGGACTCAAAAAGTGGTTGCATTTTATCAATTGTGATAGATTGCGTAGCTTAAGCATACGGGATCTTAACAAGCATTTCGTATGTAAGAAGCATTTTGAAAGCAGGTTTCTTGCTTCAACACACACGAGGTCTCATTTCACTGTTTACTGAAAGGGAGATCGCCAGTGGTGTTCCTCGAAACCCTCAATTGCTGGACAACACCAGTAAGTTCAATATTTTAAATGTATATTTGGATAAAGTTTGAAATGGACTGAGAATAAGCATATTGTTATAAGTTTTCACCATCAATGCCTCCTCTTCTGAACACTTGTCACTTTCAGAAGCCATGTTAGTTAGTTAGTTAGTTTGGCTGGGGTGTTTTCCGCACTTAGCCTCTTGATTGGGCCTTTGTGCGTGTGTCCCTTTACTCTTTTATTCTAACCACTTCAGGTTTTCCTAAAAGGCTAGCAACCTGCCCAGGTTACTACAGGCCTCCGGAGATGTTGCCGGGGATTTGAGAATGACTGCCCGTTGCTCCGCCACGCCGGCGCACTCCATGAGTACGTGTTGCGGTGTTTCTTCTGCCTCCATGCATCCTCTGCACAAGGGGCTGTCTGTGACACCTATGTTGAATAGGTGTTTGTTTAGAAGACAGTGGCCAGTTATGGTTCCTACGGCTATGCGCAGCTTGTCTCTTGTTAGTCGTGTGAGGTTGCGGGCGAACCTTTTTGAGAATTCCGGGATTGCGTCCTTTGTCTGCCTACAACCTTCACCGTTTCTCCACTCTGCTAGGTGTGTTGCTTCAGTTTCTGCACGCAGCCATGTCTTTGTTTGGGCCTGCGGTATGGCCAGTAACGGCTCTGGTCCGTGTACTGTTGTCGCTGAGCCCCTCTTGGCTAGTTCATCGGCTGCGTCATTACCTAGTGAGTTACTGTGTCCTTTGATCCATTGCAGGGTTACTCTATTTGTGCTCGCTATGAATTGGAGTGCACTATGGCATTCCAGTATAAGGACAGATGTTATGCTGTTGTTTTGCAGAGCTTGAAGCACTGAGGCGCTGTCTGAGACAATTTTTATTTGTAGGTCTTTTATGTCTCTGTCCGCTATCGCCTGCGCCGCTCTGGTGATTCCGATGCATTCCGCCTGGAAGATTGTGTTCAGTTTGTCTAGGGTGGTTGATATTCTTATGTTCAGATCGTTTGAAAATACGCCAGCTCCTGTACCCTGTGGGGTCTTGGAGCCGTCTGTGTATATCCTAACTTCATTGATGCCGGAGCTGTCTTTTGGCTCTTCAGTGAGTTGGATATTATATCTTCTTTCAAAGATGTGTTGGCATGGTGTCCTGTCCATGGGTGCGTTCAGAAGTGGTCTTTCTCTCAGGATGCCATCCAGGACTTTTGAGTGCGTGGTATCCGTGTTTTGTTTCCATAATCCGTTCGCTCGAAGTCTTAGGGCAGCCGCCTTTGCTTCCTCCTGTATGACCAGGTGTAATGGTCTCAGATTCAGGAGGAACTCTAATGCGGCCGATGGAGTAGTTTTCATACATCCTGTAGCCGCCACGGTTGCTAGGCGTTGTAAACTTTGAAGTTTTGATTTGGTTGTGGTCAGTTGCGTTCTGGGCCACCATACAACTGATCCGTAGGTAAAAGAAGGCCTGATTACTGATGTATATAACCACAGTGTTATCTTTGGATTTAGGCCCCATTTCTTGCCCACTAGTCTTTTACACTGATGGAAAGCTATGCAGGCCTTCTTTATTTTATCGTCGATATGACTCCCCCAGTTTAGTTTACTATCAAGGGTGATCCCTAGATACTTCACTTGTGTTGAGAGAGATAGTTCGGTGTTAAATAGTTTTGGTAATTGTAGGTGTGGTAACTTCCTTTTGTTGGTAAAAAGGATGAGTTCCGTCTTTTTCGGATTTACTGATAGCTGATGCTCATCACACCATTTTTCTACAATCTGGAGCGCGGATCGCATTATTCCACATAGGAGGTTTTCTGCGTTTCCGTTTATCAGTATTGCTAGGTCATCTGCGTATCCAATAGTAGTGTATCCTCTTTCATTGAGACTTTTCAGAAGGCTATCTACTACTATGTTCCATAAAAGTGGCGATAGGATGCCTCCTTGTGGGCATCCTCTGACTACTGTTGCACGTGTGGTGGTATTTGTGGTTATCTGGACTGCCCTCTTACTGACCAGTTCATTTATCCATTTTGTTATGACTGGTTCTACTTTAAGTTTTCGTAGGGCGTGGTTAATGCTGTTGTGCATGGTCTTATCGAATGCCTCCTCTATATCTATGAAGGCGGCAAGTGTAGACGATTTGTTGTTTATGGCTGATTCTATTTTGTGTACTACCGTGTGTAATGCAGATTCTGTTGATCTGCCTTTTCTATATGCGTGTTGTTGTGGATGAAGTGCCATATTTTTTAGGACCTCATCTCTTAGGTATGTGTCCACTAGTCTTTCTAGTGTTTTCAGAAGAAATGAAGTCAGGCTGATCGGCCTAAACGCTTTTGCCAGTGTATAGTCCCCCTTTCCCGGCTTCGTCAGGAAGACTATTTTTGCTTCTCTCCATAACTTCGGTATGTATTTGAATGCTATACATGCTCTAAATATAGGTAGTAGGTGGGTGATGATTTCCTGCGATTTCCATTGTAGAAGAGCCGGGAAAATCCCATCCAGACCCGAAAATTTAAAGGGTAGGAAACTTTTTATTGCCCATCCGATCTTTTCCGTAGTTACGATTTTGTTTGCGACTTCCCATTCCTGTGCTGTTGGTACTTCATGGTGCTCGTCTTGCCAATCGAAGTTTGGCGCAATTTGACAACCTGGGAAGTGAGTTTCTAACAGTACCTTACTGGTTTCTTGGTCTGTGTTCGTGTATGTACCGTCCTCTTTTTTAAGGGAACCTAGTAGGTTGAGGTCTCCTTTGGAAAGTATTTTCTTTACCCTGGCGGCTTGGTTCGTTGAGTCTATGCTACTACAGAAATTGTGCCAGGCTTCTGTTTTCCGGAATCTGGTACGTTTCTTGAAGTGTTTTTGTGCAGTTTTATATTTGTCCCAGTCTTCAGTGGTCCGGGTGTTTTTCGCTCGATTGAACAGTGTCCTGAGAGCCTTCCTAAGCCGTTCAAGTTCTGGCCCCCACCATTGACTTTTTCCCGTGGTTTTCGGTGTTACGGCGGGGCAGGCTTGCTCGTAGCTGTTCAGTAGAGTTGTAGTTAGGGATTTTACGTTAGATTCTATGTTGTTAGTGTTTTGGATTACGTCGGTTATTTCGCGGACGTCTAGTGTTTTGGTTAGTATGTTGCTGTATTTTGTTACGTCTGTCTTGCGGGGGTTACGATATGGGACAGGGTCTGTTAGTTTAAAGTTTAATTGGAAGCATACACGCCTGTGGTCAGCGAAGGAGGGTTCATTTGACACATGCCATCCTTCGATGAGATCCGCTGCTTTGTGCGTTGCTAAGGTGATATCTATGGTGGTTTGACACCTTGAGGTAACAAAGGTGGGTTCGGTGCCTCTGTTCATAATGTTTAGGTTAGTTTGTAATAGGTATTCGGTTAAAAGCTCACCCCTTTTGTTGGTGTCCTTACTTCCCCACAGAGGATGATGCGCATTGCAGTCCGCTGCGATGATTAGATCCCAGTTCATGGCCTCGCAGTGTTGCACCAGCTCGGCTAGTTCCTTGGTAGGAATTTCGCCCTCGCTGGGCATGTACACTGAGGCCAGCACCAAGGTGGTTTGGTTGTGAGCTGGGATTTTCACAGCGGTAAGATCTCTGGAACAGAATTGGTTTAGCAAGGTGGTATTTGTGGTTTTTGGCATGATAATGCATGTTCTCGGTTTTTCTACCTGTGTTTTCAATAGTAACTTACCACTGATGTTATTGAGACCGCAGATGGTGTCATTTCTGATCCAGGGTTCCTGGATCAGCGCGACGATCTTTTCATTTACCTCCAGCACGCTGCGAAGTGTGGTCGTCGCGATCTGTTTGTGCTGGAGGTTGGTTTGGATGATTTTGAGGGGCTTAGGGGCTGGGGCTACGTAGGAAGCCATCTTCGTCACTAGTATCCCCCGCGCTCTGCAGCGGCGAACTCATCATGTCCAACCAGCTCGGACCCGATTGGGGAGCTGATGTGGACGGCCCTGGAGTTTCGCTCGTTCCCTCCATGTTAGCGGTCGGTGGTGTCGGCGCGGTCGCCTCTTCATGTGCGAAGAAGCGGATGTATCCGCTTCCCGACATGTGGGCGATACGTCGCTCTCGGTCTAGGATGGTCTGGAGTTGGTCTTCTGGGATTCCCAGGATGAGGTGGACCACCCTCTCACTGGATCCCGCTTCCTCAGGTTGGTCGTCCGCTGACATGGCGTAGCACTGCCAGAAGTCGACTCTGTACCACGGGTTCTGGGCACTGAGGACTCTCTGAAGCGTGGCTGCGTCGGTGATGCGGGTGTGTAGCAGAAGCCCAGCTTTGAGCCTCTTTTTAAGGTCTGACTGTCTGATGACAGTCAGGGTGGTTTGGGGAATGGGTGATGGGATGTTTTTGACCTCCCTCTCCAGCCAGTTATAGGCGTTCGCATTCTCACACCACATCGCCAGCACCCCGTCCAAAAGGAATGGGCGTCCGCGGAAAGATGGAGCTTGTGTGCTCGGAGACGGCGGGGACAGTACGGCTTGAAGGATTCTATCATCGATAGCTTCCCTAAGCCGCTCTGCCTGCTCCTGCGAGAGGTCGCGCGGCGGAACAGTGATGACCGCTACTCTCAGATGCGATTGACTCGCATCTGCGTAGCTCACCGTTCGCCTCTGCCTGCCGTCAGTTTTCGGACGTTTGGCTTCACCCCTGGGGGACCGGGTGTCGTCCAGGCGAGCTCGCTTCGTAGAAGCGCGGTCGTCCGGACCACTCCCGGGTCCAGGTTGCTCCCCTTCGGGAGCAGTGGAAGCCACCGCCTTAATCCGACGGCCGCGGCTACCCCTCGGTTTCCGTTTCCGTTGGTGGAAAGATGGTCTTGGTGGTCTTGGTGGTGGCAGTGACTCCATTCCCTGTCGCTCTGCCTCAGCTGGGATCGCTCCCGCGGAGGTGGAGGGCACGGGTTCGCGCATCGCTTGCGTTGCTGCGGTGTCCTGTTTGTTTAGAAATAGGTTGTTCAGTTTCCCTTCCCGCGCACCCTGTGGGGTGAACGCGTTCCGGTTGACTTCCCAACCCTTGGTTCTGATGGTTTTTCCGCGCCACTGCAGGCTGGTGGGCCTCCCCTCTCGCGCACGCGGTAGGATGGACGCGGTCAGGTTGACCCACCAGCCCTCTGCTAGTCGGCGCAGCCTCAGGATTTCGGGTTTCCCCTCTCGCGCGGCCGGTGTGGCGGCGGCGATCGGGTTGGCCCTCCTGCCTTCGGCTGCTGGAAGCCGTTGCCTTCTTAGCGGCCCCTTTGCAAGGGCGCTTTCGGGCAACAACACTCCATTCCGACGTCATTGCAGTGGCGGCGGTCGATGGTATGGCCTCGGCCAGACCTGAAAGGTCTAGGCTTGGGCCTGGTTCGGGTTGCGGGGTACTCCCCGCAGGTGTGCTACGACCAGTAACATTGACCGAAGGAAGGGCCTGGGTCTCCACCCTTCCTTGGTCGTCGGTGACTAATTTCACACTCCCAGACCCGGGTATCTGGGAGCGCCGGGGGCTAGCCGGAGTGCATGGCAAAACATTATCATTCGTGTGTCTCTCTGTCATGGTTTACGAAGGGTTTTGGGTAATAGATACAGGGGTTCCCCATGTCCCTGCACCCAGTCTTTTAGAGGGTATTTAGGCCTCATGGTTCCTGGTAACCGGGTTTGGATTGGGTTAGTTACTGCCGCCCAATATTCGGCATCACTCCCTTTTACAGCCAGACAAGTGTGCGGATGGAGTTGCACACCGAGAGTGTTGTCTGACGGCCAACCCTCCTCTTTTCTCATCATGGGCTTGGGACCAGCAACGGCAGAGTTAGTTCAGAAGCCATTCAAGCTGACCAAAATTATTTAAAAAAACGGGTACATGAAGATCAATGTTACAGCAAAGTTGAAGTTGAAGAGAAACGGCCAAGGATTGAGACTGGTAAATATTACTATTTTTCAAGAATATATTCATCAAGAATATTATTATATTATACCTACTAGTGTATTACACGTTCACTCTGACTCCATACAGCGATTTCAGAAAAACATTTTGCATGGCTAACTACCTATAATTTTTAAATATTTTTTGTAATTTCATTTTCATCGCTTTGTTCTCATTGGTCATGATGAGCCTTTTTGACTCACAAACCTTAACCGTGGTATTTGCGTCTTTTCTCTGTTTATCTTTGCCTTAACTCAACCTGTGTGTATTAATAATAAGTAAGCTGTGTTTGTCTGTAAATCTGTCGAACAATTTTACTGTACTGTATCATAACCAGTGTTAATATAAGCAAGCATTATTGTATCAACAGTTGACAAACCTAATAAAGAAAAATAAATACACTGCCATATTAACTATTTTGGGTGATTTGTGTGTATAATAGTGTATATATTTTTGAAATTTTAATATTTTTATTTCAGATACTGTCACCTTTGCTTCAAATTCACTTTTTCCAAATTTGGAAAACTTTGCACCTATTTATATTATTGCACTTGAAAAATATAAATAGGTGCAAACTTGGCCGAGAGGTTAGGCAATCGCCCGGCATGCGAGGAACGCGGGTTCGATTCCCTCCTCTGGCGGTCATTTTTTCAAGTGCAATAATATATTTAGATTGCAAAGTGAATGCTTATCACTTAAAACAATAATTTATTTGCACCTATTCCTTCATTTTCCAACTGCGAATCTGCTAAAAAACCAGTCGCTAAAGGTAAGAGCAAAAGACTAGCTCTGTTTTCAGTATCCTGCTCTGGCCTAGCGGTTATTTACTGTATTTCTAGACAATATAGGACAATTATTTGCATACGATTAAACAATGTTATTATTAATTTATACTACCTACTTGATTTCAGAGTCAAATGTTGGATCTCAATTACCTCTACAGAGTATAGAAAAACTTATATCACAAATGCCTTCAACCTCCAATTGTGATAATAAATCAACAGAAAAACCAGTAGCTAAAGGTAAGAGGCCATAAATTCAGGATTGCAAGTGAATGATCAGTTGATCTTCGTATATGTTAATCTAATGGAATGGTTATTTTGCAGTTGTCGAATCATCTTCTAAATTCCTAAGACGCAGAAAACGTGTCATAGTTAAGAAGAAAAAACTGTCCCCATTCTGTGCCAAACTATATGAGGAGTAGGTAAAGTCCCGAAAACAGTTGGATTTTTGTAAAAGAGCTAAAAGAGCATTAAAATTCTCAAAAGAGAAATCGTTTGAGAAGCTTACAAAAAATTTAAAACCTCTTGCAAAAAATATTTTATGGATGCAAATAAAGCAGTGTACCAAACAGGCCAAGGGACAAAGATACACAAATGAAGAAAAGTTAATAGCGCTTCCATAATGAAGCAAAGTCCAAAATGCTATCGATTTCTTCATAAAATATTTATATTGCCATCAAAATATACACTAAATAAGATGGTGGCTCAGTTAAATATAGAAGCTGGCATTAATCCTCAAATATTTGAAGCAGTGAAACAGGAGGTTAGATATTTTGATTTTGTATGACAGTAAATATTTAACATAATAATTATATTATAATTTATAATAAGTTTTAGTTATTCGCCTTAATTTATATTCCCATTACTGTTCACAGGTTGCAACATGGAATGAGGGAAAAAAGTACTGTTCCATTCTCTTCGATGAAATGGCTTTAGAAACAGCATTGAATTATGACAAGCATAAAGATTTTATTAATGGTTTTGTTGAACTAAATGAAAGAACAAATGATTTTGCTGATCATGCACTTGTTTTCATGCTAAGAGGAGCTGTTTACAAGTGGCAGCAACCTCTTGCCTTTTACTTTTGTAAAGGGGCAACATCAGCAGTGCCTTTAAAAAATATATTAAAAAGTGTAGTACTTGCTGTATGTGAAACTGGTCTGCAACCAATAGCTCTAGTGAGCGATCAAGGTACAGCATTTCAATGTGCTTTAAAAAGCCTACAAGATGACACACGAAGAGAACAAATCCTATCTGATGGCAAAATTGGTGAGTTTCGCTTTTACAAAATCCTCCAAATTCTGGAAACCTATTAAATAATTTCTCATTCATGATAATGATTGTTTATACTATACCTATTTGCTTGCTTTTCAGATGATGTAATCACTATTAATGGGCACACACTCAGTGTCATCTATGACCCACCTCACCTTATTAAAGGTGTGAAAAACAATTTCCTAAATAAAAATATAAAATATAATGGAAAATTATCCAAGTGGAGCGACATAATCGAAGTATACAAGACCGACTGCAACCATGCAGAAATGCGACTACTTCATAAATTAAATGATGAACACGTCATTCCCGAGAAAATTAAAAAAAATGAAGGTAATTACCATGACTAAATACATATGTATTATCTTTGTTTGAATATAAAAGTGTTAAACAACCACTATTTCCTTCAAACAAGGACTGTGATGAAGTAGGCTTAAATGAGTCACTTGAATCCTCTGTTTTGAACAGTGTGCCCTCAGAAACAGCAAGCCAAGAGAGAGAAACAGCAAGCCAGAAAAGACTACTGCCTCGATAACATCCATAAATTTAGGGAGTGTATGAGGAGCCTGTCATGGTCGGAGGTATACTCAGAGTCGGACCTGAATAAGGCGTTCGGCACCTTTCACGTAGAACTATGTCTATATTATAATCTGTGCTTCCCGTCTATAAACAGGAAAATCAATACTGCTAACATAAATAAACAAAATTGGATAAGTAAAGGCCTAAAAGTTAGCTGTAAAACAAAAAGAACTTTGCGTTGCAAGTTCTATAAAAACAAGTCCTTAAAAAACAAAAATAATTACTTAATGTATTCAAAATTATTAAAAAAATGCATTGATTACTCAAAGAAAAACTCTAATACGAAACTTATACATAACAGTAGAAATAAATATATAAGGTTACTTGGATGATAATTAAAAATGAAATTTGTAATGATAAAAATGACAATAATATCTCTGAACTTAACATAAATAAACAAATTCTGACCAACCCTTTTGACATAGCCTCGGCTTTTAATGACTATTTTGTAGAATTGACAGATAGTACTTACACAGCAAATTCACGGGTGAGAAAAATGCATACCAAGACACTTAATACGATGTTTCTTCGCCCGATGGCAGAAGACGAAGTAAAAAAAGAAATCATGTGTCTAAATAACATCACATCTGAAGGCTTCGATGGAATAAGTACGAAAATATTAAAGTATTGTGTAGAAGAACTTTCATCTATCTTAACGTACTTGATTAATCTTTCTTTCTCATCAGGTACTTTCCCTGAACTGTTAAAGAAATCCATCGTTAAGCCTCTATAAAAAAGGTGAAAAAAACAACGTAAAGAATTACCGACCCATTGCACTAATTCCAATCTTATCGAAAGTTCTTGAGAAGTGTATGTACAAGAGATTGCTGAATTTCTGTAACACCTTTAACGTACTAAAAAGCGAACAGTTCGGTTTTCAAAAGAAAAAGTCAACGACACTGGCAATTTTTAATCTTATAGATATCGTACTAAAAAACGTAAACGCTGGCTATTTAACCACAGGTCTGTTTTTTGATTTGTCGAAAGCATTCGACTTTGTCAATCATGATATTTTACTTCAAAAACTAGAGTCAGTAGGAATTAGAGGACCTGCTTGGCAATGGATATCGTCATACTTGGCTAATCGATGCCAACGCGTGGTCGTAAATCAAATAGTTAATGATCAACTTACGCCGTTTGGTTCAGATTATAAAAATACCTCACGTGGCATTCCCCAAGGCAGTGTACTGGGTCCGCTTTTATTTATAATATATTAACGACATTACAGAAGCTACCAACCATAAATGCGTTCTATTTGCTGACGATATATCTGTAATTGTGACTTCCGAGAAAAAATGTGATAATTCTATAAATAGACATGAAATAGAAATTAATAAAACTGTTGACAATATAATTGAATGGCTAGATGAAAATGACTTAATGCTTAATTTAAGTAAATCAAATTTTATACAATTTAATCAATCCAAACATGATCAATATAGTTTTAAACTTAATATCAATAAAATAAAAGAAATAACTCATACCAAATTTCTAGGTCTTTTTGTCGACCAAGACCAAACTGGAAATTGCACATTGACAATATATGCAAAAGAATCAATAGTTTCGCTTACGCACTCTACAAGATTAGGAAAGTTACTAACATACAAGCCGTTATAACTACTTACCACGCTTATGTAGCTTCCTTACTGCGTTATGGGCTAATAATATGGGGTAACATTGTTGATATAAACAAAGCATTTATAGCGCAAAAGAAGTGTGTTAGAGCCATATGTGGAATCCCGCCTGGTGAGTCTTGTCGACCAGCTTTCATTAGACTTGGCCTTTAACCACTACCTGCACTTTACATTTTTGAAATGGGATGTTTTGTTAAGAAACACGAGGAACTTTTCATGAAAGCTAAAGATACAAACGCTAGGCGAAAAAGAAACCCCGACAGGCTGGTCTTAAGTACTATCCAAAAATCACAAAAGTTCCATAAAAGCTGTGTTTGTATGTCTATTAAGATTTATAATAAAATTCCTCGTGACATTAAAAATAAAACACTTAATGTCTTCAAGGGTCAATTGTATAAATGGCTTATTGACCAAAAAATTTATGACCTCAAAGATCTACTTGACCGACCAGTTTATTAAATAGTATATGATATAAATATTCAATTTTATAATAGTTTAATTTAATTTATAGAATTTAGAATCACTTTTATTGACATTGTAAATTTTTGCTTATTTTTACCTTATTATATTTGCATGCTAACAATCTTGGCAAGACATGTGCATTGTATTTATTGTAACATCCATTTATACCATGTTCTTACGCAAATAAAATAATTATGAATTATGAATTAGAATTCACTCACGTGCATTCACGACAGGATGGGTCGTAAGAAATATACTTAAAATAAATTAATGCGGGATGTGCCAAGCGAATTTCTCTTTAGATGAAAATAGTATAAATAACTATATTTCTCATAGAGAATTTAAAAGTATAAAAGAAAAAAAAATGACCTATCCATCAGAACATGCCGTAAGGTTTTTTGGAGAGATTGTCGAAACAGCCTATAAAGATTTAGAAAATAGGCCACAGCGAACCGGGATCTTAAAAGAGTTAAACAATAATATAAAGATTAACTGTTGCTTTGATGACTTCTTGACTTGTGAGATACACTTTATTACATTGTTATGGAGTATTTTATAAATTTGACTCTGCGATTAACAATTTTTAATTGGTGCAATGTAATAAATAAAATTCTAAAAGGTACAGATGTACTCGGCTAGAAAATAAAAGTTTACCTGGTATGCAGCTGAAAGCTTTAAATAAATATAAGACAAAATTAAAAAATAAAAAACTTAATAAGTGAAATTCAGTACTTTTATTTCTATTTCCTGCAAATGTACCTTTAGTGAAAAGTGATATAACTTGAATCATATAGAAGGAATAAAATAATTTTGATAAGATTCAAGTTAAATCACTTTTTACTGAAGGTACAGAATTTCATATTTAACGGTCTACAAAAGCTACAATAGGCGTTACTAAATAAGGCCTTTGCTATATCTACCGACATTCGAAATTTAAAAAAAAACTGTCAAAGTCGATATGTGAGGCTCATAGACAGTGACTTTTTTTGTAAGAAAGTTAGCCGTCCGACTTGTTCTCCACAGATTAGTAAGAGTATGTCTGAAGACAATGTTGTTCTCTCATTAGTCTGTGAACGTACCTAGTAATTATAAATTTAGAGAGTGGGTAGTGGTGAAAATTAAAAAACAGGCACTGACATTGACACAGTTGACACTGACACCATCAGCAGTATTCTGGGACTGCGTTCCGATTTGCGCCAACAGTGATATCCACTGATATCGCGCTCACAAACCGTTCCGATTTGGTGTTAGCGATAAGCGAGCCATCGATAGCTGTAATAATGACGTCTCACGTCGTAACGTCACGGATGACGTCACTACCACGGCCATCTTGCGGGATGCGGTCACGGTGTTAACAATATTCTGTGGTGTTAACACTCTCCAGCGTTAGCACTGTGAGCGCGCTGTCAAATTTGATGTTTAGTTTCCTTTTGCGTCAAACAAGAAAGTTTTTTTTTTTAATTATTATTATTATTTGGGAAACATACAGTTGTTATGGCATAAATATAAACAACACTTGTAGATAACATAAAAACCAATTAAGTTTCCCTTAGACTAATATTACTTTTCATTTAAAGCATTTTTTTAAATTTTACATTGTCCAGAAAATTGAAAAGAATCTGAAAAACACAAAAAGATGTTAGTGACAGACGAAACTACGGGCAAAGACATTTCACTAAAGGGTATCCGCCAAAATTGCCCCAGTCCCGGCGCAAATTAATTGTATCTCAGATTTTAGATAATTATTAGTAGAAACAATAACAGGTGTCGTTATTTCCTGATTTGGTGGCTAACATGTTTTTTTGCCCAGAGAAGTTCCATAGGCGCTATATGCAGACATGACACTTTTTAGGAAAAACTTCATTTTACTGTATTAATTCACTCATTAACAACACAAACGTGTGGGTAATTGCAAAAAAATGAATAATAGGTACATATGCGTACACACTTATATGTATAGTCTGCATAAAGATAATAATAATATATAAACAATAATAGTAAATGAAGATCAGAAGAATCAGAAGATAAACTAGCAGGATTTATATTTTTTTGTATTTTTAAATACATGACATTCGATATAAACATGCCCCCTAAACAACATAGAAACACAACATAACAACAATAAGCTCAATAACAACATTATGTACTAGGGTATATGTGTGTGTTTTATTTATTTTTTGCCAATTCATTGTCAATTAGTATATTGTACTAATTGACAATGAACTGACATGAAGTTTTCCTTAAAAAGTGTCATGATGTTTGTATGTAGCGCCCATGAAACTTCTCTGGGCAAAATAACCATGTTAGCCACCGAATCAGGAAATAGTGACACAGCACTTTATATAGTTTCTACTAATAATTATCTAAAATCTGAGATACAATTCTTTTGCGTTGGGACTGGGGTTTTTTTATATGGGATTTGGCGGAAACCCTTTAGGTATGTTATTAGATTATTCTCTAAGAAAAACTAATCGCTCCCTCGCAATGCGATAAATAATCGTTCCGAAACTGTTGTCACTGCAACAGCGTTGCCAGCACGCTAAGCAAAACGGAACGACTTTCTGCGCTCACAGCGCCAACAGTACTATTGGCGGCATTGGCTGGCGCAAAATGGAACGCAGCCAGCCAGTCTGACTGATTTTCAGTTGTCGAAAAGTATAAGAGAAATGCGCAGGCAGTTAAATCGATTTCATGAAAGAATTATTTTTTGTGTTCTACCAAAATGCCTGATACAATTATAGATAGTGTTCTTACAGGAAAACTAGACCATGATTTGTTAATTAAGTGGCTAAACAACGAACAGATTGAGGTGGGTGATTATAACCTAAAAAGTTGTCAACGGGTTTTACTTTATTTCTCTATTTTTTATTCGTCGAATTGGGTTTCAGGAGCCGCCCGAAGACTGCATACTGTATTGTTGTAACCGAAATGAGTTTGTGGCGTATTTTTTGTCCTATCTGCGTAACCAGACGGAAAGGTGAGTGGGTGTGATTTTTATAAACAAACCTTTGAATCATTAACTACACTACCTTTTGAAAAGAAAGGCTTAGAATATGTTTTATTAGGTCTTATTACACACAATACATCAGTGAACCTAAAATAGACTTGGTGGGAACATTTTCAATATATATATATATATATATATATTTTAAATTGTTTCAACAAAGACACCAATTACCTAGCCCCAAACTAAGCGTGAGCTTGTGCTATGGTGACAAATAATATAGACCTAAACTAAATAAAACTAGTACTAATAGAACTTATAAATCTACTTAATCATATATAAAACTCTCTATGAACTAAGAACCCTGTAAACATGGAGCAAGAAACAAGCAAGGACATTTATTTTCTAGAATTGTATTTTAACTATAGCTATTTTTCTAAAAGGTAATTTTGCATTAGGTTAGGTTTCATCCAGTACATATGTCCACTTTTTATAAAGATGGGCTGAAGTGTTTGACACCTCAAGGCTCATAAGATGGTGAGTGTCCCAATAACCATTTAGTTTGTTTTAGCATTTCTTCTCAGCACTTGCCTGATTGTCTGTTTCTTGTCTTGAAGCGCTAGTAGGGCCCATAAGATAACAAAACATGTTCAGGCCCCAAATGGGCCAATATTGATTGATATTAATTATTGACATTTATAAGTGCCATTTGGTGTCCCAAAAATAAATATTTTTTGACTTTGACTTTGAATTCATTGTCTATTGTATCTGGAAACATGATACCTGAAGGATTAATATTGTTTTTAAGTTTCTGCTGTCTGTCTTAGTAAGACAGAAATTAATATTGCAAGCTTACTGTTCTAGTAGTATGAAAAATTCTACAACTCCTTAAAATGTAGTAATAGAAACATTTCTAACACAATTAAAACTTTATGCCAAGAATATATTATTGCACTTGAAAAAAAAACGACCACCAGAGGCGTTAATAACGCCAGGGTGGCCGAGAGGTTAGGCAATCGCCCGGTATGCGAGGAACGCGGGTTCGATTCCCGCCTCTGGTGGTCGTTTTTTTTTCAAGTGCAATAATATATTTAGATTGCATAGTGAATGCTTATCACTTAAAAAACAATAATTATCTTTATGCCAAGGTTCAAAACCAATCATCCTTGTAGCATTATCCCGGTTGTGCTCTTGCATGCAAGGGCCCAGAGTCCGCTGACCATGATCCAGGTTGTGGCAGATCAGATAATTACAGTGGAGCGACTGCCATCTGACCTCCATGACCATGCCAGGGGTACCTAACCAGTTTGGATCATGGTTACACATGCAATGCAAAACCAATGAATTGCAATATTTGTTATGTTGGTTAGGATTAAATCTTCGGACCTAATGAACCAGAGGCATTTTTGTAACTTATTAAACTTATTTGCATTTGTTTTTATTGACTAATGTAATTTCACATTATAGCTTATATTCAGATACACAAAATTGATGCATACTTTGATGCATCAATTTGTAGTCAACCCATTTAGTATATAGGGTAAACATACCCCTTTTCGGCCACTACCCCTTTTCGGCCACTACCCCTTTTCGGCCACTTTGCACATTATTTTGAATAATAGGTAGGTTAATAGACAGCTCCTTTTTAATTTTGCGCCGTTCAACCCGGACAAACTTAACGCTTCATAATCCTTAAGCATGACCTCGTCATTTGCATGTTAAGCCCTCAGTCGTCATTTCAAAATTTGGTGTGTGGATGCGTGGCAGATTTAACAAAAAAAATAGCAGGTGGATGAATTTTTGAAGTTAAGTTTTTAAGTGTTACTATTATTTTATTGGTGACTGTTTATGGTTTGTGTATTAAATACATGTTAAAATTTAATATTCCAATGCCCAAACTCACCAAACATTTCATAATCTGTAATATTTTTAGTGGTTCGATTTATGTCAAAAACCGCTTTCCGGCCGGGTGGTCGCAAACAGGTTTAATCACGTCATTTCTGTTTGCTTGCATTGCGAAAACCTTAAATTCACCAACATTGATTTCATTTTATTATTGAACAGCTAGAATTTTGTGAATTGACTACCAGATTCCGGCCGCCAGTATACCTCATAGATTCTGAGATATGAGCTTCCAAAATACCGAAAGTTTAGCGGCCGATAACCATTAAAAACTAAACCTATTTCCGGTCGTTTAAAATAGTTAGAATTTTACGGTCTTTTTATTATATGATTGTTTTAGGCGATATTTAATCAATGAACATCCCAGAACAGAATCGTATAAAAATTAAATCAAACATAACATGAAGTAATAATTATTTTAGACGGCCGGAAATAGGTTTTGTTTTTACTGGTTATCGGCCACTAAACTTTCGTCCAACGGCAAAAATAGCTATTTGTTTGACTCGAGATTTTAATCTGTTACCTAATTGTCTTTTAAGCCGCAAAAAAAGTAAAACTATACCACCCCTTTTAAAGTATTAATTGATTAACTGTCATACTATTATAAACCTTATGAGCTATCAAATAAGACTCGTTTTTCTACCTTGAATCAGGTGGCCGATAACCAGTAAACTGGTGGACGATAACTGGTTAACGAGGCCGATAACCGGTATATTCGCTATTTTTACGAAAATCATATATTTTAAAATGATGTATCACTCCTACGCCTATAAACGTTAGGTTTTATGAAACTGGATTATTGTAGGGTCAAATGACTTATTTTAAAAAAAGCCTTAAGGCACAGCAATATGATAGAAATCAACTCTGAAGTCAACAAGTCGCTTAACTGGCCGATAACCGGTATCTTTACCCTAGATGAATTGTAAATTAAGATTAGGATTAATAAAAATAATGAAGTATTACACTGGATTTGTTGTTTCATTCTTAAGAATTTTAGGTCAATGTTTTCTAACATTCTGGTAAGAATGTAGGTAGGTAGGTACAACACAGAATAATACCCACAGCACAACATTGAAACAATTTCTATACAACAGTGAAATATATATTATCACCATAACACAAGCTCACATTTAGTTTGGGGCTAGGTAATTGGTGTGTTAGTTGAAAAAAATAATGATTAATTGAATTATTATATGTTACAGTCCCTGGCAATCGCCTGGTATGCGATGAACGCGGGTTTGATTCCCGCCTCTGGTGGTCATTTTTTCAAGTGTAATAATATCAAATATCTGTAAAAATCATTCAAAACTGTTTTTACAAGTAAACTACTTTGACGACCGCCTTGGTTTAGTGGTTCCGCGGGTTCAAATTCCGCGAGGGGTAAAAGTTGTGATGAGCACGCACATTTGTACTTAAGTCACAGAATACTAGTACTTCGTACAGAAGTATGACTTAGCAATTGTATTCAAAGAAATGTCTACTCAATGTCGTCAACAATATGGCGTAATTTAGTTCGCCTCAGAGTCAAGTATATTTTCGTGTAGACACCTACAAAAATCCATTGCAAGATAATTTCATACTTATTGCTCTGGAATATGATTCATAATACACTAAACCTATTCAGTGACGTAATATCACGCGACGCGATAGGGTTGACTGCTACGAGAAGCTTCTAACGCCATCTAGCGCCTCTTTCTAGTACTTTATTCATTCTCGTCGTAGCCGTGAATAAAACGCGCGAGCGTGGCTCTGGCCGGTAGCGACACGCAACTTGTTTTAGCACCTACGTAGGTGCGCCGCGCGTAGGTACGTTTTTGCTACCTCCGCGGGGAGATACACAGGCCTGCTTAAGTCATGGATGTTTATAATCGTATAAAAGTATGTCTAACCGTGATCTTAGTCGCCATAGCACAAGCTCACGCTTAGTTTGGGACTAAGTTATTGGTGTGTTTGTATTTATCTTATACCTTTGAAATATGTGTGATCTCGGAAACGGCTCAAACGATTTCTCGAAATTTTAGTATGTTACCGGAGGTGAAAAATCGATATAGATTAGTCTTATTTTTGGGAAAACGCGCGTTTTCAAGTTTTCATGCCCTTTTCTTTCGGATTGTTAAGACGTAGGACTGAAGAAATGTAGAAGACGTATGTACGAATCTCGTTCGGTGATGAAAAATGTTTTTCCTTCTGTTTTTTTTTGTATTTCTTCAAATTATACAAATTATAAACCTTTTTTTATTAAATAGTAGTAGTCGCCCAGGTACTTATTTATTTAACTATTGTTACAGTATCCTCCAAACGAACAGCAACGCGCCCCCTCCCCTCCACCAAACACCGGAGAAAGTCCACAACACGCGCCGAAAGCACCGTCGGTCTATCAGCGATCCCACCAGCGATGACCGGAAAGACACACTCTCAGTCAAGTCTACATCACAACGCAGCCAGGAATCCCCCAGCAAGGACAGAAAACGAACAGGCAGACGCGTCAAAACCAAACTATTCGACGACTCAAACACAACTATATCTTCAGACGAATCCAGACTCAGCACTGGCATGGAAAGGGTATTGATATCCAGTACACCTTTAAAGAATAATGTTAAGGAAGCACCGATAAGCCCGGTCACACCGCTTCGCAGTTTCAACCATGAACGCTGCGACACACCGAGGCTGAGCCATCGGCATAGGTCGCACGAAAAGAGCTGTTTGGGCGACTATTTAGTGGGCGACCATTTCGCTCAGAAAAGCTCGAAAAAGAAGAAAGGTCGACACTCGTCCGATGGGTCAGAACCCCAAGCGGAATTAGATATAAGTAATTCTGATGTATTCCCAGAAATAGGCGCTAGGAAAGCAAGCTCTTTGAGATCGGATAAGCGGAGGATTAAGCCAACGAATATCGACAAAAGTACGTCCAGAAAAAGTATGTCGCTGAACAGTTTTAACTCCGATTATTTTCAACAATCGAGCGTAGTAATGATGGAGGATAATGCTGTGTTTAAGCAACAGATCCTTCAACCTAAAGAGCAAGCAACTGGCTTCGAGGCTGAACGGAGCATGTTGAAACAAGAACGACACAAGCTAATGGAGAAATTCAACATTCTTAACACAACATCGTCACCGAAACCTGTTGCTCCACAGATAAAAATCACTCAGAAAGAGTCGTTTGAACAAACAAAAGTTTACATCAAATCTGACGCTTCGAAAATCGTTTTCAAAGACAAAATAGATCTATTATCTGAAATATACGACGTTTTAATTAATAACAATTTAATATTGAGTGTGAACACAGAGATATACTTTCTTATATCGATACTGCTCTCAAAGCAATGCGAGGAAGACTATAATAACGTTGAAACAAAATTGAAAGACAATAATTATGAATTTTTGCTCAAATCTATACACAACAGCACGTATTTCGCTGTGAAATGCTTGTGGAATATGAGAGTTCTTTTAGAAGTAGTGCTAGATAAGAATTCGTTGAAGATACTTGGTGAGAATAAGAAGGTTCGAGCTTTTTATCCGGATTTGGCGAAGTTTTTGCTGAATTCTTACGGTTTGAAGTGTGAGATGGAGGGTAGTCAAGAAAAGAAGAGCGTAGAAAGAGTGTCAAATGTGGTGATATGTTTCAACCATGAAACAGATAATGTTGACAATTTTCCAACTATGCTGAGCTTTCAGAACTTTAAGAAGCAGAGGGATATGTTTTATGAGATTTTCAGGTATGTTAAATACATTGAAATATTTCAAATTGCAAAGTGTGTCTGTCTATAGTTTTTTAATATTTTTAACACTCTGTGTTCTTTCTTATTTATGTAAGTTTGGCCCGGTTAGCCAAATGTCGCAGGATCAAATCCCACCCGTGCGAATTTTAGGTTTCTTATTTAAACTTATATAAGTTTGTCTGTCTGTGTGTTACTTCTGCACGCCTAAACCGATTCAGATGTAAGTTGGCTTAGAGATAGTTTGAAACCCTGGGAAGTACATAGGCTACTTTGTCGCGATATAAAAAAAATAAAGGGGTTGGAAAGTTTTTATAGGAAATTCGACTTTTGCGCGAGCTCAGTCGTGGGGAATCTCTCGATGATAATAAAAAAAACACAAATACCCCCAGGGTTTGGTTAACATCATTTATTTTCGACTTAGGAGTTGTGCTCTTTTCAGTGGAGACATTTCTACATCTCTCTGGACTCGGCCAGCACCTTCAACTCCTTACACGTCACGATATCGGCTTTCTCTTTCAACTGCTGGGTTCATGCTCTTCTTGGTTGCCACTCATGTTTGCTGTGCCCTCGCAGGGCGTCACTTGTACCTTATTTTAATATTATACATGCACCATCTTACGAACCACTTGTGACTTGCTATAAAGAATTTGAATCTAAATCTTGGTGTTCAAAAAAAAAAATGGGCAAGTGCGAGTCGGACTTGCGCGCTGAGGGTTCCATACAAACAAAGGTTCTTCTACGATGTAATCACAAATTCGCGGTTTTCGGACTTTTTCCTTTACTTGTACTGTTAGAACTTCCTTCTTGACAAATTTCATGGTACTAGGTCTATGGGAAGTACCCCATAGATTTTTGTTCCCCTGGAAAATGTTAGAAAATAGGGCAAAAATGGCCGTATCTTTTGATTGCGTTGACTTAAAAGCTTGATTTTTGTACAGCTTCAAGGGACCATAGACATTAGTATTTGATGTTATTTTCAACTTTATACCTCCACGCGTTCCTAAGAAATAGGTTCTTGACAGACAGACGGACAACAAAGTGATCCTATAAGGGTTCCTTTTTCCTTTTGAGGTACGAAATCCTAAAAATAGTGCACAAATATGTCAATAAGATTATATTTTCCAGATGGTACCAAGACACGGTGTCCACTGGAGGCTCGCGTTCGTCGTTCCGGGCTCGTATCAAGACGTTGCTCTCGGCCGGCGTGTCAGCTGTCAACTACTCGCACTTGGCCACTCTGTTCACACAGCACATGGTGGCCGAGTGTCTACCCGCTAATACACAGGTATAAACACACACACACACACACACACACACACACACTCAAAACATACGCACATTCAAAAAAAATTGGTACGCAAAAGAGATACAATACGGAGACATATTAACACGCGATGCAGCACTGTCCCCGTGATAAAAAAAAACGCAGAGACGAAGACGAAGGGATGGCTAAAGATGCTGTGACCCGTTTGAACATCTAAAAGAAAAGAGGAATCGGCATCAAAACCAAGATAAAATTGATACAAGCCCTGGTGTTCCCAATCTTTCTGTTTGGAGTGGAAACGTGGACAATTCTGGCACGGGGAGACAGATAATTGATGCATTCGACATGTAGTAATAAGTCAGCCTATTAGATCCCACTGCTGGGAAAAGGCCTCACCTCAACTATGAGGAGGAACGAGCCATACTTCACCACGCGGGCTCAGTGCGGATTGGTGGAGGGGTGTATGTAAGGCAAGTGACAAACCTTACTGTCAGAAGTTATCAAGCCGCCCTAGGGCCTCTGACTAGGCTTAACGACTAATATAACAGATATTAGCCGGGACCAACTGCTTAACGTGCCTTCCGAAGCACGGAGATGCTTGTCATGGACGTCACTTAAATGGTCGGAATGGTCACCCATCCAATCACGACCGCGCCGTGGGTTGCTTAACTTTTGGTATCACTACCAAAGCGCTGCCGCCACTGCGCCACAAGCACCTCGTATGGAGACAGTTCGAGACCCTGGAAAGGACATAGGCTACATTTTGTCGCGATATAAAAACTTAAAGGGGGTGAAATGGGGGGATGAAAGTTTATATGGAAAATCCAACTCTTGCGGGCGAAGTCGCAGGGAACCACTAGTAATATATAAATAAATTGTTTTAACAAAAACACACCAATTACCTAGCCCCAAACTAAACGTGAGCCTGTGCTATGGCGACATGTAGTGCTGGAGACGAATGCTAAGAATTCCGTGGACTGCAAAACGCACCAACGCATCGATCCTGACGCAGCTTCGAGTTAAAACTCGCTTGTGAACCATATGCCAGCAACGCATTCTTGCATATTTCGGCTACACAATGCGCAGAGGTGGTGATACCCTGGAAAATTAGTTGTGGTTGGAAACACGGAAGGCAAAAGATCGCTCGGTCGGTCACCGACAAGATGGACCGATCAAGCAAAGGAAACTTCCTCCTCCTAGTTCTACGAGGTTGTAAAAAGCGCGCTGGACAGAAACCGGTGAAAGCAAATCATCAGCACGAGTTGCAGCCTTGATGCTGACCACGATTCTCAAAGATGGGGGAGCGACTAAAGAGAAAGAGCGAACAAGACACAGTGTCAACCGAAGGCTCGCGTTCGTCGTTCCGGGCTTGTATCAAGACGTTGCTCTCGGCTGGCGTGTCGGCCGTCAACTACTCGCACTTGGCTACTCTGTTCACACAGCACATGGTGGCCGAGTGTCTACCCGCTAATACTCAGGTATAAACACACACACACACACACACACAGTCACTATAAAAAAAAGACGTTGCTCTTTGCCGGCGTATCGGCCGTCAACTACTCGCACTGGGCCACTCTGTTCACGCAGCACATGGTGGCCGAGTGTCTACCCGCTAATACACAGGTATAAACACACACACAAAGTCATCCAAAACATACGCAACAAAGTCACTCAAAACATGCGCACATTAAAAAAAATTGGTACGCAAAAGAGATACAACACGGAGACATATTTACACACACACACAAAGTCACTCAACACATACGCACATTCATTTATTTTATTTGGTACACAAAAGAGATACAACTATAACAACATAAAGAAATTCGCACACAGATACATATTAACCAACACACACAAACACACACACACACACACACTTTTACACATAAATACACCCAAAACAGAGACAGAACATAAAGACAAGTACATATTTTTTTATATCAAATATAAACAAAATCGCCACTATTATTATTATCATACAAGGCATGGAACAAATTGCCAGCAGAAGTGGTATCAGTGCATACTACGAATTAATTTTAAAACAGACTTGACAAACATATACAGGAAAGAAAGACTGAGCTATGATAGCAAGATGCCGACTGTATCAGTTGTTTCAACTGCCTGTCTGCCTTAAATAATAATAATAATATTTTATAATTGTTTTTATAATTTAAGCAATTATTTTGCAAGTTTTTACGAAATCTTATTGAATTTTGCTCACAAAAATTAATCGACTGTGTCATCCGGTGGTACTAGAACTCACGTCTCTTCGCTATCCGGGCGAATGCTCTTACCAACTGAGCTACGGAGGACGTTAGTCAGTCGACGAATTTTTGTAAGTGCTTGCTACGCCAGTGAGCCGGCGTTCGATTTCATCAATACTTGGGGAATGTACCCGCATGTATCCGATGGAAATATTTTTACAAATGTTTGACCATCAGTCAAGATGAAAATCAGCTTAACTTATAATTGTTTTTATAAGTTAAGTAAAAACTTGCAAAAGCAAATTTTTACGGAGTCAAATTGAATTTCGCTCACAAAAATACATGCAGTTACATTCCCCAAGCATTGATGAAATCAAACGCCGGCTCACTGCCGTAGCAAGCACTTACAAAAATTAGTCGACTGACTAACGTCCTCCGTAGCTCAGTTGGTAAGAGCATTCGCCCGGATAGCGAAGGGACGTGGGTTCGAGTCCCACCGGATGACACAGTCGATTAATTTTTGTGAGCGAAATTCAATTTGATTTCGTTTTAATATTTTATGTCAATCCCATGAATAGTTAAGTCATATAAAACAATTATAAATGGTTTGGTTTACCCATGGTGTAAAAAAAAGTATTGAGCGGATCATGTCCATTGCTCTAAAAAGTTGTTCAGTTATTGGCAATTTTGAAATGTATTTGTTTTTATAATATAAAAAAAAAACATTTTAAAATGGTATAAAGGACTTGTCCTTTTTTTGTATGGAGGCTGGTTTTTTATTCCATGATATTACCAACCATCAATAACCTATATTTATCTTTAAGCTACAAAAATATGAAACACGTTACCATAGAAATTTAAATTTTAAACGCCTCCATTGTTGAGAAAAAATATGTTTTGTAATGAGGCATCATCCATTGATCATTCCTTGTATTTCCTGGCTGTATGGCTATGTACCATTGCCTTTCCACTGGTGGATAAATACTACTAGGTACTACCACAGATTATACAATAGGTACTAATGTCAACGGAATGACAATTTTGCTGCCAATTTTTTTTCATGCGTTAATTGGTATAGGCGAAGGTGCGGTTTATGTGCAGAAAAAGAGAAAAATTAATTAATTTTTTTCTTTAAATCGGAGGCCTTAAACAATATATTAATTATGCAGAAAGGCTTGTTTTTGTAAACTCTTTCATATAGTATATAGTTTATTCTGGTTAGGAATATTGACGAATAAAAAACCATTAATGGACACGTCCTTTGATTAATGATAGGGGAAAAAATTAAGATGGCTTCGTTCCAGGAATCGAAACTAAGCAAGCTTCAACGCCGTCTCACTTGCCCCAACTCGGTGGAATCCCACCGCTTGCCCAACTTCTCGGCAAAGGAGGCGTTTTACAAGGAGTTCATATTGAGCACAGACAATGAAGCTTTTAGGGCGCACCTTAAAGATGCTATAGCTTGTGAGCTGGTGGCGTTGGATGGCTCACCACTGGGAAATGAGGATAAAAGCAATTGTGAGTATGAAGATGTCTGACTTTGGCGCTAATTTTAACAGGTGACCCTTTGAAACGCATACTCTCTTATTACAAAAAACTTAGTACCGGGTTAAAGCCAGGACTAAGCTATTAGCTAGCCAAAGAGAAAAGCGTTTCTCTATTAGGTTATGTCACGATCACGAATGTGTCATTCATTCCTCTGTTGTCGGCTAATATTTAGACCTATTTTAAACCTGGTCTATTTTTTTTTGTAACAACACCTGGTTTTGTTTATGATTATTATTTTAATTGATATACCACACTGACCTCTATATTACAAGTACGCTGGACTAAACTTTTTCTAAGAAATGACAGATAATTTTTGTGCCGAATCAAAGCGCCCCCACCGAGTGTCCAGGGAACTAAAAAAGAGTAACTTGCATATGTTTATGTTATGTTAACTCATTAGTTCCGTAGACGGTCACCACACGCTCATTACAGCCGTCAGCGCCAAAATGGCTTGATTGTTAGATTGACAGTATGCAGTCCAGCGTACTTGTACTATAGAGGTCAGTGATATACCATAATTTTTTTTGGACAATAAACATAATAATAACGTAGAATTTTTTAAATACCATGAATATTATAAACCATAATCGATGAAATCTATATTATTCTTTGTCATAATTTTGTTAAGGATACTTTAAAACGCATAATGTTATAATGCATACATCATCATCATCATTCGCTTGCTCTGTTCCCATTATAATAATGCATACTTTTCCATTCATAATTGTGTGGGGCCGGATTAGCTAATCCGGACTGGCGCACGTGGACCTACGGTATAAGCTAATCCGGATTTGCGCAATTGGGCTTTCAACTCAGATAATAGGCCTCGAACAAGTCCGGATTAGCAAATCCGGACGTTCGCAAGTGGGCCTAAATATGGCAATTTTTGTGCATTTTATTGTTGGTCAATATAATCCATACTAATATTATAAATGCGAAAGTTTGTCTGTCTGTCTGTTACCTCTTGGCGCTTATACCACTGAACCGATTGAGATGAAATGTGGTATGGAGACAGTTCGAGACCCTGGAAAGGACATAGGCTACATTTTGTCGCGATATAAAAACTTAAAGGGGGTGAAATGGGGGGATGAAAGTTTATATGGAAAATCCAACTCTTGCGGGCGAAGTCGCGGGGAACCACTAGTAATATATAAATAAATTGTTTTAACAAACACACCAATTACCTAGCCCCAAACTAAACGTGAGCCTGTGCTATGGCGACTAGGATAACGGATAGACATACTAGTAGTTTATAGTATCTTTAGAAAAACACCAATATTTTCGCCTCTTTCCAGCAAACACAGACGTGTCAAAAGACTACCACACGTTGGCCAAGAAGCTGGCACTTTTGGCCAAGTTCCTTGGCTTCATGGCAGCCTTGCCGTACACGCTCGCGCCCGAGCCGGGAACCAAACCTTGCCAAGTGGGGAATCCGCATCTACCGCCCAAAGAGAAGGTGTTGGAGAATAGCAGGACTACCAGGGACTGTGTAAGTATAATAAATAAATTGTTTCAACAAACACACCAATTACCTAGCCCCAAACTTAGCGTGAGCTTGTCCTATGCGACTAGGATAACGGATAGACATACTTATATACATTTATAAACATCCATGACTTAGGTACAAAATGCTAGTGCTCATCACACAAACATTTGCCCCTTGCGGGATTCGAACCCGCAACCGCTTGGTTTTGAAGTCAGTGGCGCGAACCACTACACCAAGACGGTCGTCAATCGTATCCATATTGAATTCTATTTATGTTTACGAGAGATGATCTCCGTGGAAGAGTGGCTCACACACCGGTTTTCAAGGTGTCGCCATCGCTGAGGTCCCGGACTCGATCCCCGGTCCGGTCAATATAATAATCATCATCATCATTGTCAGCCATAGGAAGTCCATATAATGAACTAGCGGTTCCCCGCGACTTCGCCAAGAGTTGGATTTTCCATATAAACTTTCATCCCCCCATTTCACCCCCTTTAAGTTTTTATATCGCGACAAAATGTAGCCTATGTCCTTTCCAGGGTCTCGAACTGTCTCCATACATTTCATCTCAATCGGTTCAGTGGTATAAGCGCCAAGAGGTAACAGACAGACAGACACACTTTCGCATTTATAATATTAGTATGGATTATTATTATTTAATTCAAGCTATGGACTTCAGACTATGTAGTACAGGATAATGTGACATCGTTGGTCTAGTGGTCAGCACGCTGGGTACTATCCACGAGGTCCCGGGTTCGAATCCCGGGTCGGGCCGAGAGTGTTTGGATTTTTCTGTCTTGAAATTACTCGGACACAGCTCCGGAGTCAGGAAGTTGGTGGTTTTAACACCCCCGTGCCTCGGAAAGCACGTTAAGCCGTTGGTCCTGCGCCTGATCTCTCTACGGTCATGTCGACTGCCGTCACACCGAACTATGAGAGTGAAGGAACAGGGAGTGCACCTGTGTATTGCGCACACACTTGTACACTATAATATGTCCTGCGCAGTTGGCTAATCTCTGTTGAGATAGGCCGCCGTAGTCGAAATCGGCTAGGAGGACAATATTATTATTATTACAGGATAATGTATGTAGAAATCCATATTTTCTATATTGTCTGAGTGTTGTGATACCACAATCGTTTCTGATTTCCATGACACAATTTATTTAGGTAGCTACTTTCTTTGGAATCAGAGAAATGTATGTTATGTTGTTTTATATTAATTTATTTATTAATTATTATAGATAGATAGATATTCTTTATTGCACAACAAAAGAAAACAAAGGTACAATGAATCCATACTAATATTATAAATGTGAAAGTGTGTCTGTCTCTCTGTTACCTCTTGACGCAAACCACTGAACCGATTGATATGAAATTTGGTATCAAGACAGTTCGATACCCTGGAAAGGACATAGGCTACATTTCGTCACATAAAAACATTAAGGGGGTGAAATGGGGCATGAAAGTTTATATGGAAAATCCAACTTTTGCGGGTGAAGTTGCGGAGAACCACTAGTTTTACCAAAAAAATAACTTAAAGTACAATTTAGACGGTCTCATTGCTGGGAGCGATCTCATCCAGACAGTTATAATTTCTCCAAGCACGAGTATTTCAGCGGCAGCGCTTTGGTAGTTATACCAAAGTTAAGCAACCCACTGCGGTCGTTACCAATAACGACCGCAGTGGGTTGCTTAACTGGCCGGAATGGTCACCCATAGCGTTGGGTTTACTCCCCGGAATATTTCCAACTGTTGGGTTTATTCCCAAATTCGGGGAAAGTATGCGGAATATTTCCAATTCGCCGGGAAAATAGGGAAAATACTCAAAAGTGCATTTAAAGTAATAAAATGCGAGAATTTTGCTATTTTGACAATTGTTTTACGCCTGTAGCACACCTTCACATAAAACCATAACAGCGGGACCACGCTAGTTTTGCCTGTTTGTCAGTTTTATTACACTAAACGCAAACGGCATATTTTAATGCTTAGGTTTATCTGAGTCTCTCTTTCTTTGAGATTCGACGATCCTGTAGTATACTTCCTACTACTGTGTCCACGATGTCGTGAATTGGTGCAGAAATGTAGACGTTTGAGAAGGATTTGAGAAATCTCGATATAAACAAACCGGGTCTAGTAAAATCTTTACATTGGAAACGGCAGTTTGGCTAACTTAACAGAAGTTAAGTTTGAATATTTGAGACAAGTGATAATAAAGTTAAATCTTCGTAATTAAAGAGAATTGTAAGTCTTTTTTGTGTTTGTATGAATAACTAAGTTATATTTGCGGATGTTGAAATGTGCTATACACACATCAAAAAAAGTTTAAGATCACTCGCATAAACTGATATAATTCTTTAAATTTAACTTTATCAAGAAAAATGTTTTGTTGTGTGTTTTCTTTAAAAAAGAAAAACCCTTTGAAATTAAGAAAAAAAAACTAGTTTAAATTTTTTAATAACAAAAATTGAGTAATTAACCATAATGTAATTGTAAGAGAAATTTGATATAAAGGAAAATACTGTTTAACCAAACTTAACGACCGTGTATAAATAAAATGTTTTTTTTCAATATAATATAACTCCTCCCCTGGCTCGAACACATGCGGAGATCCTCCTAGGCATGCTGAGGATCAAGTTATCCAGCATTTCTTAGATAGCGGCTTCCCTGAGGTCTGGCACTGTCTGGGGACATGGCTGACGTTTCCAAACAGCTCGCTTAAGAGCATCCCACGCGTGCTCTATTGGGTTTAAGTCGGGCGAGCCGGCAGGTCAGTCTAACCTTGTGATGTCGTATTCTCGGAGAGCAGCATTGACTCGTTGAGCTCGATGTTCGGGCGCATTATCATCGACCAGTACAAATTGATGCCCATGGTTTACTTGGAATGGTCTGACAATTCCATCAATAGCAACTGCTTTATACACGTCTGCTGTCATGAAGCCTCGATACGGGATCAAAGGTGTTCTAACTCCAATCATAATACCACCCTCAAAAAGACACCGATTTCCCGCCTCGCTGAACTGTTCCTGTGGCAGTTCTTTGCCTTACACGGTCGCCTGGTCTTTTCCAGACACGGACACGTCGGTTATCTGGATGACTACTGATTCGCGATTCGTCAACGAAGAGACAGTTTTGCCACATGTTTTCTTCTTCATCTTCTTCATTCTGCTGACGCCTAGCCCACTCCAACTCCAACACTCTGTCGTTGACGTTGTTGGGAATTCAGAGGCGCTCTCCAAGACCTCTGTGCTCGTAATCCAGCCTGGTGCAAGCAATTCCGAATGGTCTGAGTGCTAACTTCAAGCCCAGAGGCGGCCCTAACTTCTGCTTTTATTTTAGTAGCGTTGATTGTTGGGTCACGGGCTGCCAGCAATCTAATATAGCGCTTTTGGTCAGCAGTCAAAACAGTTGGGCGACCACTTCGGGGTCGGTCAGCTAAATTACCCATCCCGTGGTACCTACCCCGTGGCAACGTGGTCACGACACAGGATTGGGATATAGCAAGTCTGCGTGCTATATCTCTAGTGCTATATCCTTCTTCCCTCAAAGTTACCATTCACGTAAAACTTCTGATAATCCTCTTGGCATTTTTTCAATCACAACTTTTTGTAAAAAAATATTTAAAATCCGTCAAAATTGAGTAAATCAGATTTCTGAGTGAGCGTAAGCTATGACTGAAAGCCTTTTTACATGGAAAAACAATTGAACTGATTTATTGTTTTGTCTTCTAATTGTATATTTTTAAATAAATAATCTTAAAAGAAGAAGAAATCATAATATAATCTACCGTAACAAATAAAGATTTCGATTTTTCAGTGATCGTAAACTTTTTTTGATGAGTGATTTAAAAACTATACTGAATTTAGCAATTTAGTTTTTTTTTTACAATTTTAAGTAAGATATCTTACCACATTTGGAAGTGTTTTCTTTATCAAAAAATTAGTATTAAGTGATTTGTCCGCAGTTGGAATTAAGTTTTTGAACTTGTCAAATCAGATACTTTGTAATATCGTGTTCACTTTTGGACCTATAGAAAAAAATCAAAATGAATGTGTCTTAAAATAAAACAAGCAGTTTTCGAGTTTACAAGCAAAAAAAATATAAACAAAAGAGGCGCCCTTCTTTTACTATTCCGTTGATAGCTCACTTACCACACTCGGGACTTTAAGTATGTTCACCTAGACACCTCGAAGAAAACAAACCTACACGTTTTGTTTTCTGAATTTCTTGTTTTTAATAACGAAGATTGAACTTTATCATCACTTGTCTCAAATATTTAAACTTAACAGAAGCCAAACTGCCGTTTCTAATGTAGAGATTTTACTATGACCCTGTTTCTTTACGTCGAGATTTCTCCAATCCTTCTCAAACGCACATTTCTGCACCCATTCGCGACATCGTGAGCACAGTAATAGAAAGTGTACTACAGGATCGTCGAATCTCAAAGAAAAAAAGACTCAGATAAATCTAAGCATTAGAACATGCAGTTTACGTTTGGTGTAATAAAACTGACAAACAGGCAAAACTAGCGTGGTCCCGCTGTTATGGTTTTATGTAAGGGTGTGCTACAGACGTAAAACCATTGTTACAGTAGCTAAATTCTCGCATTTTATTAATTTAAGTCCACTTCTGAGTATTTTCCCGCCGAATTGGAATATTTCCCAATCTTTCCGTTTTTTCCCATACTTTCCCGTATTTTTCTTTTCCATCCCAATTTTTTCTTTCCCTCGCCCATCGCTAGTCACCCATCCAAATGGGTGACCATTCCGGCCATTAAAGTGACGATCTCCGTGCTTCGGAAGGCACGTTAAGCAGTTGGTCCTGGCTAATATCTGTTGATATTAGTCGTTAAGCCTAGTCGAGGCCCAAGGGCGGCTTGATAACATCTGACAGTAAGGTTGGTCACTTACCTTACAGACACCCCTCCACCAATCCGCACTGAGCCCGCGTGGTGGAGTATGGCTCGTACCTCCTCATAGTTGAGGTGAGGCCTTTGCCCAGCAGTGGGAACTATAAAGGCTAACTTTAGTTTTACGAGTATTTAATTAAAACTAAAATTTCTTTCAGAGCCAACCTATCATAGATCTCAAGGGTATGCTAACTGAAGCGTACCACTCATCCCGCCTCATCATAACCGTTCCTTGGATAGTCCACTACCTATCCATGCTGGACTACACATCACTCCGTATCAGATACTACCAAGAACTGTTGAAAATACTCCGTCACATCTACGTTCATCGGTTAAAAATAACAGATACATTCCACAAGAAAAACACAGTGATATTTTTAAAGTGCACACTTGGGTGGTTGTTCGATTTGCCACATTTCCCTCAAGAAGTCGTGTGTGATAGTGCAAAAGTGATAAGTGAAGTGAATATAGACTGTTGTGATATTATCGATGAAACAATACTGTTCGATTTGTGTCCGTACTTGAGGGATGTGAATGTACTGCTGTCTACGTGTAAGATTAGTCATGATCAAAAGGAGATGGGGACGTTCAGGCATATCACACCGGTCAGTCTGACGTTGAATCCGGAGGATCGGTTGAGGAATAAGGAGAGGGAGTTGCAGGTAAGATCTAAATGTGTCTTTTTTTTTATTAGTATTATTAGTTATCAGGCAGGCTGTTGAGACAACTGATAGCTGCCTGTATCCTTTTTTTTATATGAAGTTGAGCGTCTTTAGATGAGCGTCAATTCAGTTTTTGAATTGATTGATATTTTGGGCGGAGACCACATTTCGAATACAATATTTGAAACAAAACATTTAAATTAAAATATGTAAAGAAATACGTCAACCTACGAGATTTGACAAAATGTGTTGGGTAAAAAACGAAGGCATTCAGTGCCAGTACATTTTGTCTGTATAGGTTATGTGCTCGGTGTTTCTAGCTTCTCGCTCATCGTTGCCGGTTGGACAACTGCCTTACTCCATCGCATCGCCACCCTGACCGGTTTCATAATACATAGTCAGGTCATAAGTTCTGTCACACAATAAAAACTTTTGAATTTAGAATGCTAGCCACAAAAGTTTATTGAATTTATCATCATTATAAAATTATCTGAGTGCCAAATAAACGATTGAATTTGAATTTGAATTTCGAATTTTTCATGAAAATAAAAATGTGTACTTTTTAGAATTTTCCTAATTTTTAAATATGGAGTATACACTTAAAAAAGACCGTGTCGCGGTTATTGCGTTGCATCGTTGCGGTTACGCGCCAATTCAGATTTTCGACTTACTGAAAAAATTTAATAAACCAAAAGATTCGTTTATCGTACCATAAAACGATACAATGAAAACTCTAGGGTAGATGACAGGTCAAGAAGTGGTCGCCCTCGCTCTGTTAGGACTCCAGCAGTGATAAAAGCTGTGACGGCGCGAATTCAAAGAAATCCCATACGTAAGCAGAAACTGTGGGCCCTTCAGATGGGGTTAAGCAGGACCACGGTGAAAAGGGTGTTAAATGAAGACTTAGGGCTTAGGGCATATCGATGAAAAACAGGACATCGTTTGGACGCTCGTTTAATGGACCTGAGACTGAAGAGATGCCGCGCTTTGTTGAAGCGGTACGCGGGAAAAAAGCATTGGGGAAATTCTTTTTTGGGATGAAAAAATTTTCACCGTGGAAGAGAGCTACAATAAACAAAATGATAAGGTGTACGCACACAGCAGTAAAGAAGCGATCAACCGTATTCCGCGTGTCCAACAAGTTCATTTTCTATCCTCGCTCATGGTTTGGTTGGGAATCTCTTATTGGGGCTTAACTGAGGTACATTTTTGTGAGAAAGGCGTAAAAACGAATGCAAATGAACTTGTTGCAGTGTATCAAAATACAGTCCTCAAGAACCTTGTGGAACCTGTTTCTCATACCATGTTAAATAACAGGCACTGGGTATTCCAACAAGATTCTGCGCCAGCTCATAGAGCGAAAAGCACACAAGACTGGCTGGCGGCGCGTGAAATCGACTTCATCCGGCACGAAGACTGGCCCTCCTCCAGTCCAGATTTGAGTCCGTTAGATTACAAGATATGGCAACACTTGGAGGAAAAGGCCTGCTCAAAGCCTCATCCTGATTTGGAGTCACTCAAGGCATCCTTGATTAAGGCAGCCGCCGATATTGACATGGACCTCGTTTGTGCTGCGATAGACGACTGGCCGCGCAGATTGAAGGCCTGTATTTAAAATCCCGGGGGTCATTCTGAATAAACTTTATTACCATATGAATCTATATTTTATTAAGTTCATTTTGCTATATAAATGGTTACATAAATAATAAACATGTCTAAATTATTTCATATCACACATGTGACAGAACTTATGACCTAAATGAGTATATTAAATTTCAACCTATATCTGGTCTGTCTCACTCCCCGTCCGTGTTGGTACCAAGAACGTACTTACGCGTATCTAGTTGTAGTGTAATCTAGGAATTACTCGCGAGCAAGTGGTAACACACGCGCGCGCTTTATTCACCGGCGGCGCGCGGTGCTACGTTGCTGGCTGGACGAACATGAGTGAAGTGCTCGTGAGGCGCGCTAGATGGCGACAGTAGCTTCTTGTTAGCTCTAAACCCTATTGGGACGCATGTTCTGACGTCCTTGAATAGGTTTAGCGTATTGTGAATCGTTTTCCAGAGTTATAAGAATGAAATTCGCTTGCAATGTATTTCGGTAAGCGTCTAAACGAAAAGGTGCTCGACTCAGAGGCGTGTTAAATTACACCATATTCTCTACAACATTGAGTAGACGTTACTTTGAATACCATTAATACTACTGAATACCAGTAATACTTCTGTAGTACTAGTATTTATTCTGCCTATATTTCAATTCCCAGGCTCGTCTCGAAGAAGAAATGCTGAAGAGTCAGCCATCGTCAACTAAAAGAGTTCTGGAACTAGTCACTGAGAGAGTGGCGTCGGCGACCGTGCGACAGCTGGCCAGGCCGCTAGCGAGTGCGAGGGAGAAAGCGCACAGCCGTGCGGCCGTCCTTGTCGCGGATAGGGCTGGCGGTAATCAGGTGAGATGGAAATTAATTAATTTAATTTAAATTTAACACACACACACACACACAAATGTTTTGTTTTGTAAATTAAAAACTACTTCGTAACTTGCTTTTATATACAAATGTACCTTTTGTTAAGGAAGAGTGACTCCTTCTGGCACAGGTGCCATAGCACTTCTCCATAGTTATATTTAAAATTATTGTTAAAGAAATAAATATTTTTCATTTTTATTTTTTTAAATACATTCTCAATTGTAGCCAGGGTGTGGTTAAATGGATGTCACATCAATTTGCACTTTATGCTTTCTGTTAAGATACGGTTGAAAATATTTTTTTCTTCTAACACACGCGCATACATACGAACACACACATGATACACAAATGTATGCATACAAATACACACAAATCAAATCAAATCAATTGTTTATTTGCCAGAATACAAATCTATCATGCAAGTTTTACATTGCGGATCTTAAGGCTAATATTCATGTATACATACATACAAACACACACAAAACTACTAACTTTACTTTTACAAGTATTTCATTTTTTTAAATACATTCTCAATTGTAGCCAGGGTGTGGTTAAATGGATGTCACATCAATTTGCACTTTATGCTTTCTGTTAAGATATGGTTGAAAATATTTTTTTCTTCTAACACACGCGCATACATACGAACACACACATGATACACAAATGTATGCATACAAATACACACAAATCAAATCAAATCAATTGTTTATTTGCCAGAATATAAATCTATCATGCAAGTTTTACATTGCGGATCTTAAGGCTAATATTCATGTATACATACATACAAACACACAAAACTTTTATACACACACGAAATAACAATTTAATATTTTTTTGACGGCAGTCGTGTTTTTTTAGTTAATGTATTTGCAAACGGTGATTTTGAAACGGAAACGTATCTTATATTACTGTTAACTGAACGTTTAAAACCGAAAATATTGTTGCTTAATTATATGAGCCCGGCGCCAAGCAGCTTGCTGTGTGCCGTCGTTGAGTGGGAGTGCAAGAACCTTCTGGTAGTGGATTATGTAACTTTGAATGAAATTATTTCAATTAAAGTTTTGTTGCTAACGTTGGCCATTCACGGCCCAGTTACACTAATTAGTCGGTCTGAGGTACGACCAAAATTTTACGTTTTCAATATCGGTAATAAAAATCTAGGATATAGGCATAAGTACTAAAAAGGTAACTTAACGTTATTATTTTTTTCCACAATTGCCCATATTTTACCGGTTCTAAGACCTCCTCGCCCATTTTACCCACTAAATTAAAAAAACTAAAAGTCCCCTCTGCGTGGGGAATTGCCCACGTTCTAGCAGCACTGAATAAAAGTCAGTTTTCAGATTATTCTGAATTTCAATTC
Source organism: Pyrausta nigrata (assembly GCA_949316185.1). Taxonomy (NCBI): domain Eukaryota; kingdom Metazoa; phylum Arthropoda; class Insecta; order Lepidoptera; family Crambidae; genus Pyrausta; species Pyrausta nigrata. Next base: position 8,488,779 of record OX438965.1, read on the forward strand.
TGAATTGTTAGCAACAGAGTTACGTAATTAGCCCCCTGGGTGAGGTCGCTCCACCGTCGACTCTGTCTACGCCACGTCTGGCTAAGTCTAGAGTCATGTGCAAACACTTTTTTTACTTTATATCATTTTGAGGGTTCCGTACCCAAAGGGTAAAAACGGGACCCTATTACTAAGCCTCCGCTGTCTGTCTGTCTCCAGGCTGTATCTAATGAACCCTAATAGCTAAATAGTTGAAATTTTTACAGATGATGTATTTCTGTTGCCGCTATAACAACAAATACTTAAAACAATAATAATAATATTTGAGGGGCCCCTTCCCATACAACAAACGTGATTTTTATGGCGGTTTGTGCACTAGATTAATAAAGGCAACAGGTAGACGCTTGAAATTGTTAAAGAATATCAATAGGTAAATGAACTTTAAAAGTAAATAATTAAATAAAATTATTTAAGGGGGGCTCCCATAAAACAAACGGGTTTTTTTTCGCTGTTTTAAAACTTTAAAAAATATTATATTTTATAATATAGTGTCTAATGTTGTATAGGTACGGAACCCTTCGTGCTCGAGTCGGTTTTTTCATAATACTAACAACTAGTTTTTAAGCGTTAATTTAGTACTAACCCTCTCTTCGTTGTCCGCAAAAAAATTATTTGATTTTCTAATTAAAATAATGTCTGTTACAGGCGACCCTTCTCCAATCTCTACAAAGCTTATACGCTGAACAGTTAGAAGAGCTACGCACTACGGCCTTGGAGACGGCGTCCAAGAACATCAAGAGTAGAGCCTCTTCCGCGCTGAAGGCTCTGCTGCCGCACGCGCCGATGCCTTTACAGGTAGGCTTCGTTCACACGGCATTGTCCTGCACGTATATTTTTTGCAGTATATGTCTTAACGTATAAATAGTGACGATACAACGTACATAGATCTTTTCACACGTCGATTGTACTGTAAAAAACGTGTACCGCTTATACGTTTAAACGCATACTCAACGGATTTATCAAGCAAATCGAATGAACTTTGAAAATTGACGTATTCGGTTCGCAGTGGCACATGGTATAGGTTTGTCTCCTTCACACGGCACGACGTCATACGTTTTTTATCGAATAGCTACTCACTGTGACAACTGTGTGAAGACTGCGGCTATTCGTCTTTTACACGAATGAAAATTTTCCGTGTGAAGACCCGGGTGGTTGTACGTTAAAAACACGAATAGGAAAAAAACGTGCAGGACAATGCCGTGTGAACGAAGCCGTAGGGGGAAATGAAATGTAATTCATACTGATATCAATAATAAAATTTACGGTTTTTCACATTACACCAGACACTGGCATGCAAAATGTATACAATAAAGTTACAATAAGAAATACCTTGACGACCGTCTTGGTGTAGTGGTTCGCGCCCTGGACTTCTAAACCAGGCGGTTGCGGGTTCGAATCACGCAAGGGGCAAATGTTTGTGTGATGAGCACGAGCATTTGTACCTAAGTCATGGATGTTTATAAAAATGAATATAAGTATGTCTATCCGTTATCCTAGTCACCATAGCACAAGCTCACGCTTAGTTTGGGGCTAGGTGATTGGTGTGTTTGTTGAAACAGTTTATTTATTTACCTCAACTTAATATATTCGTACAATAATAATAAAATTGGGGAGAGGTGGTTACTAAGAAATTCTCCAAAATGAGTGATTAACATCATTTCATCACAAATATGCTTGCCGTTCCACACTTCACATTTTTTGCCTTACCATTGCAATATGGGTATCGAAAGAAAGCCACTGAAATAGTTCACTATCAATAGTTAAGGCAAAAACAATTATCAACACTACCGATAGCAGGCCTGTGTATCTTCCCGCGTAGGTAGCAAAAACGTACCTACGCGCGGCGACCCCTACGTAAGGGCCTAAACAAGTTGGGTGTCGCTAGCCGGCAGCGACACGCTCCCGCGTTTTATTCGCCAGCGGTGCGCGACACTAGGTTGCTGGTTGGACTAGCGTGAATAAAGTCCTAGAAAGATGCGCTAGATGGCGTAAGTAGCTTCTTGTGGCAGTCAACCCTATCGCGTTGCGTGATAGTACGTCACTGAATAGGTTTAGTGTATTATAAATCATATTCCTGAGTTATAAGCAAGAAATTATCTTGCAATGTATTTCTGTAGGTGTCTACACGAAAATGTGCTTAAGTCAGAGGCGAACTGAATTAAACCATATCGTTAACAACATTGAGTAGATATTTCTTTGATTTTCATTGCAAAGTCATACTTCTGTACGGAGTACTAGTACTTATTCTGTGCCGATAGTGGCCTTTTATTCAATAGTATTAGGGACGGAAAAGCTATTTTCCATCCGGCTATCTACACATGAAAGTTCAACTTTTCGAACAGGAGAGATGAAAAAATATTTTTTACTATCAATCAAATTAAATGTATTATTTTAAGTTATTTAAAATCATTATTCCTTATAATCATCAGAAATATCTTACCTCTGTACCAAATTACATTTGAATCGGTTTAGTAGTTTAGACGTGATTGCGAATCATACAGTTCGGATTCATTTGAAAACCACATGAAAAACTGTTTTTCATCTCACCTGTTCGGAAAGTTAAACTTTCATGTGTAGATAGCCGGGTGGGAAATAGCTTTTCCTTCCTACTTTATACTCCACTCCTACTATTGAAAAAAAGGCCACTATCGAGAGTATCGATAGTTATTGCAATAGTCAGAGCTGTATCAGCTATCGATAGTGATTTTAGTATTGAACTTTGATACCATCGATAGTATTGCTATGAGTCGATAGTATTTATACTAACGGAGCTATCGATACTATCATTAACATCGGTAGACTATCGATACTATTGCTTTTGCCTAGACTATCGAAAGTCTATCGATACTATTGCTTTTACCTAAACTATCGGTGGTCTATCGATACTATCGATATTTTATCGATACTATTGCTTTTGCCTCAACTAGCGATAGTCTATCGGTACTATCGATATTTAATCGATACTGTTGCCTTTGCCTCAACTAGATAGTCTATCGACACTATCGATATTTTATCGATACTATTGCTTTTGTCTCAACTATAGATAGTCTCTCAATATTTTATCGATACTATTGCTTTTTCCTTAACTATAGATAGTCTATCGATACCCTCGATTTCCTCACAGTCGAAATGAAAAATAGTATGTTTATCTCGGGTGAAAGCACCCATTCCACTCTCGAGCTATTGGCGCTCTCACTTCGTTCGAGCGCCAGAAACTTGTCGAGTGGAATGGTCATTTTCGTCCCTTGTATAAAAATCTACTATTTTAGCTTTTTCCTTTTGCTTCAGTAGTTTTGGAGATAATTGCGAACATACTCAGACAGACAGACACGGCAAGGGATTATAATTGATTTTTGAAAATTGCCACAAACCACAACTAGTTCTGTGTGTGTCATTTTTGTGTTTGTAAACCTAATTTAAATTGTTTAAAATTTTGTTTTCTAGTTGTTTTTTCATCCCTAACCACATTCTGTATCACTATAAGACACCCTACATTGCTTAGGATAAAATGTAGGCTACAATACGCACGTTAAGCCTGATCTCTCTCCGGTCATGTCGGACTGCTGTCTCACCGAATTATGAGAGTGAAGGAACAGAGAGTGCACATGTATTGTGCACACACTTGTGCACTGTAATATCTCCTGCTTTCTTGATAGATCTGTGACAATTTTTTTGTGTATATTTTTCATTTCTGTAAGTAATAAATTAATGTTGTTTTTTTTTAGGCGCTGGTAGCTAACAACTGTCTCAACAAAGTCCGGAGATGGCTCCAACAAAACTGGAATAGCACTGGTATGTTATTAGTTTTCTCTTTTACTATGAAGTCATAATGAGGGATTTACTGATAGCTTAGTCTGTCTGTCCGAGATTTTGCTAGGAGACCGTTAGTACCAGAAAGCTGTAATTTTGTAGGTGTACAACTTTTATACGTAATAACCCAATGAATTTTGAGATGAGTACTGTCGGGGGCCGTCGTGAAGGCACCGTAAAAGTTAATCACGGATGCAAAACCCTCCTTCGAAGAATAAGTGTAAATTGCATGGCACCAAAGATCTACAATAAAATCCCATTAAACATCAGGTCAATCAAAGATGTCAAAAGATTTAAAACTGCGCTCAGTGGGTTCCTTGCTGAAAAAGTGTATTATGACTTAAGAATATTTCTCAAAGACAAAGGACTTGTCCTCTTTTTGTATGGAGGCTGGTTTTTTATTACAAGATATCACCAACCACCAATAACCTATATTTATCTTTAAGCTACAAAAATATGAAACACGTAACCACAGAGATCTGAATTTTAAACGCCTCCATTTTTGAGAAAAAATATGTTTTGTAATGAGGCATCATCCATTGATCATTCCTTGTATTTCCTGGCTGTATGGCTATGTACCATTGCCTTTCCACTGGTGGATAAATACTACTAGGTACTACCACAGATTATATAATAGGTACTGCTGTCAACGGAATGAGAATTTTTACAAGTCGTTTAATAATGTTTATATTCATATACCTTTGAGGTGAATCATGGCTGTACTAACAATAATTTGTAGGTGACATCCTGTAATACCCATGTTTATGATTTAATAAATGATTGATTGAATTGATTGATTGTATGTATACCAATTACGCCGATAAAGTGGTAGAATAAAATTTTGACTTCATCTTCCACACATCGATATTTACAGGACTGTGTGTCTTGGACTCTTTATGTTACGTCATTGCGTGACGACAGCGACATCTACCCGAGCTGTATTGCAACAGCAGGCCTAGCAGTTATTCTGTACAGGAATAAATTCAACTCGAATGATGACGCTTTCGCTAATAAATAGTTTCTAATACTTTACGGGTGGATGGACTGCACGGTAGCTCCGTTGGTAAGAGCGTTGGCCCGGGTAGCCAAAGGTCGTGGATTCAAATCCTACCCGTGAGCGAATTTTCGGTTCCTTATTTAAACTTAATAAATAAGAAATAACACTGTAAGTGTTAAGAAATATTAAAAACTATTGTGTTTACTACAATATTTTGATTTGTTTGTGTACCCTATTGATACTGCGCCGCGCGCACTCGCACGCGTCCCTGCCTAGTTTTTATTTGTTTAAAACGTACCGTGAGAACCCCGGAGCCCCCAGTCGACACCGAGACGTTACCTATGACACATGTAATAGACCGGCCAGAGCGCTTTCGCCGCGTGTGTATCCTGTGAAGCTCCTTACAGACATTTCGAGTGATTGTGGCCTGTGAAGTGTGTGAAGTGAACCCCTGATGTGGCAAGTACCTAGCTAAGACATGACGAATTTTCCACCTATCATTGTCGCCCTCCACGTTTAATCCACTGCCTAAACTCTCAAACATTTTGGTAGCAGAGCGTAGTTTTTTATTAGGACCCCTTATTAGTAACGTATTTTTTTTAATTGAGAGTTATTTATTTGCTACCTTCCTTTGTAATTTGAAGAAAACGTCTCGTCATATACCTAACCTATTTACAGTAAATTCCTTAATACCATTTGAGTACAACCCCCTTTTACATAAGTGTCGAATAAATCGATTAGCGCGTTAATTACCTACCCTTTGAGTGCAAGTGAGGTGCGCGAGCGCTTTGTTTCCCTATTGATCACGCCATTACCGCGTGACCGCGTGCGAGCTGTTTACGAGTTACGTTTGATATACCCGGTGCATCAGTGCTGTCCCTTACTATTTGTTCCTTTACGCATCCTATTGAAATCTTTTGTGAGTTTAATTTACCTATCTTGTTTCTTGCGATTTAAAGTAAATAAAATGTCGGATACCGAAACCGGCAACGAGACCGTAAGGGCCGTACTTTACACGGATACAGCTGAATACCGTGAAGCTATTGGTGAACTTCGTTATATTAGTGACTGGGTTGATGATTCCCACCGAGTTCTTGAGACCTTTTCCTCCAATCGTATGCGAGCGCGTCTTTCCGACCTGCCACTTATGTGCGACAAGTTTTCCGCCGCTTGTTCCAAGCTGTTAGGTAATCTCGATCCTGCTATTTATGAACAAGAATATGTGCAAGTTAAGAACGAGATACGCGTAGTAAGAGACAAAGTAGACGACTTAAAAATTAACTTAGACGAAATACGACCTCACCAATTTGAGACGTCCCGTACTAGCACCCCCTTCAAGGAGAATAAATCCCTGGCTATTGATAACCCGGCTAGTAAATTACCTGACCTACCTATACCTAAGTTTGATGGCCGTCCCAATAGTTGGATCAGTTTTATAGACCAGTTTGATAGCGTGGTGGACAACCAGCCTACCCTTACCCCGACTTTGAAGCTACACTATTTAGTGGGAGCCTTATCGGATGAACCTCGTCGATTAATACAACACCTCAAGATTGAGGCGGGCAATTACACCGTGGCCCGTGACCTCCTAAAACGTAGGTACCATAACCTGCGTGATTTAGCGGATACCCACATAGCTCAAATAATGATGCTCCCTACTATAACGCCTAAACTTTCCGGGTTACGTGTGTCGTTCCTGAACCCCCTGCTTTCGACCTATCGATGCTTAGAAAGATTGGAACTTCCTGTTAAACATTGGTCGTACCTATTAGTTCACTTGTAGCGACATCTTACCACTGTCACCCACATTAGCAAGCAACTTCCAGACGCGACGCCCTGACTCGGCTCCTACAGGCTAGATGGCGCTGTTAGCCCGCTCCATACAACACAAACCGCGATATGTAAGATTTAGCACGAGCTTGACTACATATAGCTAAACCAAGACGGTGACCATTGGACCTTGGTCCCCGACCATAACAACCGGTCGGTAGGAAGCACTCCCCTTTGCCTTCCTAATCCAGTTGCGCCAAACACTTATGCCTTGCTAAACTGCCTTCAGAGTTAAAATCGAGATTTGAACGTCGTTATGGCGATAATCCTAATCACCTCCCTACTTTTGATCATCTTATTACCTTTCTTGAGGATGAATGTAGGCACCACGACAATGTAGGTAGTGCTTCTGTCGTTGACACTACTACCCCCCCTACTGTGAGCTCCCCTCGTTTGCCTAAACCTAACGCGCGTTCCCCACCTCCTGCGAGAGCCTTTGTTACCTTTGCGACGACATCTAAATGTCACCTTTGTAATAGTACTTCGCATTACTTACGCGAATGTCCCGATTTTATTCGCTTTCCTACACGTCAACGTGTTACCTTTGAAAAAGAAGCCCGACTGTGCTATCGATGCCTGGATAGACACTCCATATCCCAATGCACGCGAAATTATCGCTGTCGCACGTGCCGCCGTTCCAGTCATCACACATCACTGTGTTATAATGACTCCTCTCCTGTGAATTACGATCGCGAGCGCTCATACCGCGACGTCCCGGCCTTAGCTTCCAACCAACCGCGGCAATCCCCACAAAGTCACTTAACGGACCGTGTGTCACCCCCACGTACTGAATGGCACCGTGTTCGTACCCCGCCCCCTCGTGATTCCCGTAGAGCATCACCTCCCCGTTCGGGCGGGCGATCCCCACCTGCACCCAACGGTAACCGTACTTATAATGCCCCTCTAGGTCAAAGAACCCAGGATGAACGTGCATTTCATCATAAGTACAATTCTGACTAGATAGCAGCCCCCCTTCCATACCCGCTTTTACATCTTTACCTCGCAATTCTCTCGTTCTTTTACCTACGGCCTTGATTCATGTTAAAACCTCGTCTGGATATTATGTGGAAGCGCGTGCCTTATGTGACACTGGTGCTCAGGGCTGCCTTCTTACTACTGAGCTTGTTGTTGACCACATGAACTTACCTATCATTCCTTCTCCAGTTCCTGTTCGTGGAATAGGTAATGTTCAAGCAATTAATTCCCCGGGCATTGTATCCTTTTGATTTAAGCCAGTTAATTCTGCCTTTCCAGAAATCTCTACCAGTGCAATAGTTGTTGATGTGATTGCTGGTACCCTCCCAGAGGTAGACTTACCTAAAAGTGTAATTACCTGTACTAAGCACCTCCCTCTTGCTGACCCTTTATTTTACAAACCTGGTACTATAAGTGTACTTCTTGGAGCTGACGTCATTGGTCGCCTTTTAAGGTCCGAGTTGCTTGTGTCCCCTGATGGCCTTACTGCTATCTCGACGATATTTGGTTATGTCCTGTGTGGTCCTATTTATGGAGGATTTGGAGCCCCCCATGACTGGAGTCTCGCTGTCCCAAATAGTTGAAAAATTCTGGAAAATCGAAGAGGCCCCCCAATCTCCAGTTGCGAACCCCTTGGATATAGAGTGTGAAACCTTTTTTAAAGCAACTACCACTCGTGAAAGCGATGGTCGATTTATGGTTAGACTCCCTTTTCTTCATGATCGTCCACCTCTCGGTGATTCTAAAACCAATGCCTTACGGCGATTCCATAATCTTGAGAAGCGTTTGCAAGCCAATCCTAATTTTCGAGAGAAATATATTTCCTTTATGCGTGAGTACCTTGACCTAAACCATATGTCCCTTTCATCATATGACTCGACCCGGGAACATTATTTTATCCCTCATCATGGAATTTTTAAGTCCGTTACTGACAAAATACGTGTTGTGTTCGATGGTAGTAGTCCTACGTCCTCTAAAGTGTCCCTGAATCAATGTTTACATACAGGCCCTAAGCTTCAGCGAGATATTTCTCACATCCTCCTAAATTTCCGCAGGCACGAGGTAGTGTTTGTAACAAATATTCGTATGATGTTTCGTATGACTTGGGTACATCCTGATGATAGAAGGTACCAACTTGTGCTTTGGCGTGAGGATCCCTTTTAGCCACTTCTTGCCTATGAACTTAATACCAATACCTATGGTCTTCGTTCCAGTCCATTCATTGCAATTCGTGCCCTTCTTGAGCTCGCTGAACAAGAGAGACTTACCTTCCCTCGAGCTGCTGAAGTCCTTGAGAGAGATATTTATGTCGACGATTGTCTTACTGGTGCTGATGCTATTGCGTCTGCCCGGGCCTTGAAAACTGAGCTTATAGGAATAATGGCCTCTGGTGGTTATGAACCCCGTAAGTGGATTAGTAACAGGCCCGAGCTCCTGGAGGATATGCCCCCGGATCATTTGCAACTCCCTCATTCATTCTCAGACCCAGATAATCCTCAGACTGTCGCTATTTTAGGTGTGCAGTACAATCCTGTAAGTGACTCATTTACCTACAATTATACCTGTGATAGCCGTGATGCAGTTATTACAAAACGCAAAGTTTTATCTTTGATTGCCCGTATGTATGACCCTTGTGGCTGGATATCTCCCGTCGTATTTAAGGCTAAGGAATTTATCCAACGCTTAAGGATGTTAGGCTTTTCCTGGGTTGATCCTTAAAATGAACCCCTGTCTTTAGAGTAGACTGCATTTGTTCAGGACCTAGCGAAGGTTAGTGAAGTGGCCATTCCGCGACATATTCTTCCCAGAGGTTCCTCCTCCTTATCCCTACTTGGGTTTTGTGATGCTTATGAATTGGGATATGCTGCCGCTGTTTATTTACGTGCGGAACTTCCGTCTGGTGTTTGCTCCGTCCATCTTAATATGGCTAAATCTAAAGTTGCCCCTGTTCGGACCCGTTTAACAATTCCCAAGTTGGAATTGTTGGGAGCTACCCTCCTCTCTAAATTACTTCATCACGTCGCTCTTTGTCTGCAAAGGTCGTCTGTGTTGACTTCAATCCATAGTTGGACGGATAGTAAAATCGTGTTGTGTTGGTTAAAAACCACTCCTCATCTCCTTCGTCCCAGGCTACATGAACCCTAGTGACTGTGCATCGAGAGGTATGTCAGTCACCCGACTGATCGACCACTCCCTTTGGTTTTCACCTTTGTGGTTGACGCAGTCTCCTGACAACTGGCCCGGTATTTCGGAACCTAACCCAAGTAGTGATCTTCCTGGACTACGTTGTTTAGTAGTCTCTGCCGATGTTCCTACCCCGGATCCCTCATTCTTATTAGAGCGGTATAGTTCTTTCAACAAGCTTATAAACGTGACTTGTTACCTAAGGCGGTTTTTATTTCCTAAATCTTACTTGTCCTACCTGAGCCCTGAGGAACGGAGAGATTCCCTTTTGTTTTTAGTGAAAATTGTTCAATTTACCTCCTTTTCTGATGAACTTGATCGCTTACGGCGTGGCGATCCTACCACTAACTCCCTTAGAAAGTTGAATTTATTTCTAGATGACAGAGGCCTGATTCGAGTTGGAGGTCGATTACGAAACTCCGATCTATCCTTTGATGCGCGCCATCCCCTTCTTCTGCCTAAGAAGGGTAATTTCGTGAACATCCTTATTTCACATTACCATCGCGAGAATGCTCATGCTGGTGTTAATGCTATTCTTGCCATGTTAAATAGAGAGTTTTGGATCTTGTCGGCACGCAGAGCTATTCAGCATGTGATTTTTAAATGCCTTCCCTGTTATCGTCTCAAAGCGGCTGTATCTCAACCCTTCATGGGTGACCTTCCTAAAGACCGCGTCACGGCTGTTAGACCGTTTGACGGTGTAGGTACCGATTTTGCAGGACCCTTTTTTACCAAAGTCCAGGCCTATAGGAACAAAAGGTTAGTGAAAAGTTACCTCTGTGTATTTGTCTGCCTTTCTACTAAAGCCGTTCACCTTGAGGTTGTGTCGGACCTAACTACTGAAGCCTTTATTGCGGCCTTTTCCCGATTCGTGTCGCGTCGTGGTGTACCCCGCCTAATCCGATCTGATTGTGGTCGAAATTACATCGGTGCCAACAATTACCTTAAAGAGTTAGAGTGTTTCCTGTCTCAAAACCAGGCGGCTATTGGTTCTGAGCTTTCAAAGCGGAACATATCCTGGGTTTTCGATCCTCCTGTTTGCCCTCATTGGGGCGGTCTTTTTGAAGCTGCGGTTAAATCGGCGAAATCGCACCTAAAACGAGTAGTAGGCGATACCCCCCTTACATTTGAAGAGCTGACCACTGTATTTGCTAAAATTGAAGCAGTTTTAAATTCACGCCCATTGTGCCCACTTTCTCCGGACCCTAATGATGTCGAAGTGTTAACTCCCGGCCATTTCTTAATTGGACAACCCTTAACTGCACTTCCGGAGTATCCTTATAAAGACGTAAAATTGCATCGCCTTACACGGTTTCAGCTAATCCAACAAATTACCCAGCACTTTTGGTCTCGCTGGCATTTAGAATACTTAAATACATTACAAATTAGAAATAAATGGACCTCTCCTTGTGATCCTCCTAAAGTGGGTGAGCTAGTACTCAAAAAAGATGACAACCTCCCCCCTTTGCAGTGGCGTCGTGGACGCATTATTAATTTATACCCTGGCCAAGACCAAATTGTTCGTGTGGTAGATGTTAAAACTCCTACCGGTAGCCTAAAGAGATCTTTGACGAAATTAGTTCGTCTTCCTGTCGAGTGAACTTCTTTTCCTTAGCTTCCTAACCTTCTCGTAAACACTTGACGTGCTTAGGGCGGGCGATATGTTTACTACAATATTTTGATTTGTTTGTGTACCCTATTGATACTGCGCCGCGCGCACTCGCACGCGTACTTGCCTAGTTTTTATTTGTTTAAAACGTACCGTGAGAACCCCGGAGCCCCCAGTCGACACCGAGACGTTACCTATGACACATGTAATAGACCGACCAGAGCGCTTTCGCCGCGTGTGTATCCTGTGAAGCTGCTTACAGACATTTCGAGTGATTGTGGCCTGTGAAGTGTGTGAAGTGAACCCCTGATGTGGCAAGTACCTAGCTAAGACATGACGAATTTTCCACCTATCATTGTCGCCCTCCACGTTTAATCCACTGCCTAAACTCTCAAACATATTGTTTTTACTTTTCATACTGAATTACTGCCCGTTACATTATACTTACACTAAAATTAAATAGAGGAAAGACATGTATGTCTTTAACTCAAAAACTACTGGACCGATTTTAAAACAATTTAATAAGATGCTACATTATTTTCGTGTGCCAATTTATTTTTTAAATAAAATACGGGTGTATCGTGCAAATCCGGAGAGCATCGCTAGTATATAATTAAAAGTAATTTTCTCTCATTTAGTTAACTTGCTGTGATTAAGTATTTCCTATAACCAAAGGTTGTCTGGAAGAGATCGCTCTTAGCGATAAGACCGCCTAATTTGTACATCTTTCTTTGTAAATTGTATTGTTTTTACTTTTATGGTGTGCAATAAAGAGTCATCTATCTATACACGGTGTTACTTTGCATCCTTGCCATATTCACAGTGATAAAAGAAGGGGGGAAAAAAAGAAGAAGAAGGGGCGGCGTTTATGATGTTAGAAAGAGAGCGCAATCGCTGCAGCTCTTTTGTGCCGATGAACAGCCAACAGTGATGTGTATGCGCTACGAAAGTTAATGGTGTGCGTAACAGATTGTCGATAAAATTAAATAATCAAGATTAAAAATCAAAATTTTAGGTCACAATTTTTTTAATGATTTGAGTTCAGTGTCCGTAATATACGAGTAGTTACCTCTGCAAATATGGCAAGGATGCAAAGTAACAGCGTGTATATCTAAGATTCCTTCATTTAAGACTGTTAATTTTCTCTAATAAAATTCTTATTTTTCCCCAGACGTCCTCTGCAAAGATATAGAAGCGGAGATGAAGAATCTCATCGCGATCGGTTCAGCATCGTCCCACAAGGCGGTTTCGACGGCCGCGTTGACCGTCAGCGAGGAGGAGTGGGCGGCGAGGAGTCAGAGTCCTGCCGCTTGTCTTATCAACTTGAAGGTGAGCTATATACTTGGATTATCGCGCTCTGTACAAAACCAGAGGTGGCGGGTTCGAATCCCGCAAGGGACAAATGTTTGTGCAATGTATAAACGTATATAATTAGTCTATCCGTTATCCGTGTGAGAGGAAGAACATGAATATACGTATTTAACAGTAAATATTCTTTATATAAAAAACGGTCACTGATTGTCTAAAAGAGGATACACTTGCCTGTTAGGAATTTTCTCATCTAAATAATATTTATTTAGTTGTGTATAATAATCCATTACAATAATAATATCTACTGTTAAGCTGAGCTTTGCATTCAAATTGAATTTCGCTCACAAAAATTAATCGACTTTGTCATCCGGTGGGACTCGAACCCACGTCTCTTCGCTATCCGGGCGAGTGCTCTTACCAACTAAGCTACGGAGGAAGTTAGTCAGTCGACGAATTTTCGTAAGTGCTTGTTACGCCAGTGAGCCGGCGTTCGATTTCATCAATACATGGGGAATGTACCCGCAAGTATCCGATGGAAATATTTTTACAAATATTTAACCATCAGTTAAGATGAAATCAGCTTAACTTATATATTTTTTTTTAACTTAAGCAATTATTTTGCAAGTTTTTACGAATTCAAATTGAATTTCGCTCACAAAAATTAATCGACTTTGTCATCCGGTGGGACTCGAACCCACGTCTCTTCGCTATCCGGGCGAGTGCTCTTACCAACTAAGCTACGGAGGACGTTAGTCAGTCGACGAATTTTCGTAAGTGCTTGTTACGCCAGTGAGCCGGCGTTCGATTTCATCAATACATGGGGAATGTACCCGCAAGTATCCGATGGAAATATTTTTACAAATATTTAACCATCAGTTAAGATGAAATCAGCTTAATTTCCATCGGATACTTGCGGGTACATTCCCCATGTATTGATGAAATCGAACGCCGGCTCACTGGCGTAACAAGCACTTACGGAAATTCGTCGACTGACTAACGTCCTCCGTAGCTTAGTTGGTAAGAGCACTCGCCCGGATAGCGAAGAGACGTGGGTTCGAGTCCCACCGGATGACAAAGTCGATTAATTTTTGTGAGCGAAATTCAATTTGAATTCGTAAAAACTTGCAAAATAATTGCTTAAGTTATAAAAATAATTATAAGTTAAGCTGATTTCATCTTAACTGATGGTTAAATATTTGTAAAAATATTTCCATCGGATACTTGCACATTCCCGAGCGAAATTCAATTTGAATTCGTAAAAACTTGCAAAATAATTGCTTAAGTTATAAAAATAATTATGAGCTTTGCATTGTCTGTTACTATAATATTATCTTGCTATGTATATGTCACCGTAAGATTATAAACATCGTTCTATAATCTATCTCGTGAGATTGTAAACTGTCGAAAAATTGTGAACCGTAACATATGATTGCAATTTAATGCATTATTTATCGCTTTATTGTAATCTATCGAAGTGAAACTGTTAAATTACAATCTGTCCCGCTTCAAATTGTCAACTGTCTGAAAGCTCTTCCTGATTGGTCGCTCTTATTGTAAGAGCGACCAATCACGACCAGCCGTTCTTTGTCCCCGCAGAGTTAGAAATGAAATAAGTACTAAAACAAATATTATAACACGAAAAATGTATGTAATTTAAGTTATGTTCGGAAACTAGCACTAATTCGTTGGTTTATCATTCAAACTGCATTTTTTTTGGTTAATCACAAAAATTTTTACGTCCACAGTAATTTTACATAACTAATTCTATAGATATAAGTTATTTTCAACACGAAATTAATTTATAGTCACGAAAACACTGTAGTTTACATTCAACAACAAACCAAATAACAAACAAATATGGCGAGTGCCGGGGCGGCGGGGGGCACATAACGATCGACCAATCAGCGCCTGAGATGCATTCCGTTCTACGCCGGTTCACAATTTGACCGCTTCCCATCAATAGATTACAATATAGCGAAAAATAATGCGTTAAATTGCAATCATATGTTACGGTTAACAATTTTTCGACAGTTTACAATCTCACGAGATAGATTGTAATCGAACGATGTTTATAATCTTACGGTGACATATATATTTATGGATTACTTTAAATCGTAAGAATAACCATCAAGTTACAACATGTGCATACATCGATTCTAATCTGTCAGTATACCTATAGTAAATTGACTGCCTCGTTGGTCTAGTGTTCAGCACGCTGGGTACTATCCACGAGGTCCCGGGTTTGATTCCCGGGTCGGGCCGAAAGTGTTGGGTTTTTATGTCTTGACATAACTCTGATACAGTTCCGGAGTCAGAAAGTTGGTGGTGTTAACACCCCCGTGCCTCGGAAAGCACGTTAAGCCGTTGGTCCTGCGCCTGATCTTTCTACGGTCATGTCGGACTGCCGTCTCACCGAATTATGAGAGTAAAGGAATAGAGAGTGCAATACACAGGATTGCGCACACACTTGTGCACTATAACTAATGTTCTAGTCGCCATAGCACAACTCATGCTTAGTTTGGGGCTAGGTAATTGGTGTGTTTTTTGAAACATTATTATAATCAATTCCCAGGAACAAATCTGCCTGCTCCTCGAAGACACGGAGCCGGTGGACTTGCCTCAGATATTGGTCACTTGCGTTGCTTGCTGCGCGCCCGACAACTTGCTCAGCAGGCCGCCCACGCAGCGCGCGCTGCTGCAGCTCAGCGTCGACTTGTGCGTGCTCTATGGTGAGTCGCTATATCTCTATCTCACTTACATTCAAACTATTGATAGGTTACTAGTTTCTAAGGTGATTGTCTCTCGGGCAAGTGTACTGGCAAGCAGGGATACTGGCAAGCAGGGATACTGGCAAGCAGGGATACTGGCAAGAAGGGATACTGGCAAGCAGAGATACGGGCAAGCAGAGATACTGGCAAGCAGAGATACTGGCAAGCAGGGATACTGGCAAGAAGAGATACTGGCAAGCAGGGATACTGGCAAGAAGAGATACTGGCAAGCAGAGATACTGGCAAGCAGGGATACTGGCAAGCAGAGATACTGGCAAGCAGAGATACTGGCAAGCAGAGATACTGGCAAGCAGAGATACTGGCAAGCAGGGATACTGGCAAGCAGAAATACTGGCAAGCAGGGATACTGGCAAGCAGAGCCACTGGTCACTTGCGTCGCTTGCTGCTCGCCCGACAACTTGCTCAGCAAACCGCCCACGCAACACGCTCTGCTGCAGTTTAGCGTCGACTTGTGCGTTGTCTATGGTGAGTCGCTATTTATTAGTAGGTTAATGAGTACTCCCCGACGCAATCCGTGTCTGTCTGTGGTACCGTAGCTCCCAAACGGATGAACAGATTTTTGTTTAGTTTCTTTTGTATCAGATGATTTTATTCTAGCCTGTTTCATCCCAATAGGATAAGTCCTTCTAGAAACACACACATCTCTTAGGTTCTAAGTAGATAAAAAAAATATTCTCACAGAGATGACTTGTGTGTCGTCTATGGCAAGTGGCTATTACTTAGATACCTTTGTAGATAAAAAAATGGTCTATACTTGTACTGTCGACTTACCCCTACGGTAAGATCTAAGCTATGGCTTACTTAGATTCCATTGTAGATCATCTATCGCTAATCGCTATCTACCACTATCGGTAGATGACATCATATTATTTTTAATATTTTGTAGTGTTTGTCAGAATATTGCATGGTACTTCTAATACTTCTCTGCTTGCTAGGCTATTTATAATAGTATGTACATGTTAAGGGTTGCAAACTAGTCCTTTAGTATGTTTCATAATTAATTTGTAATGTTGTTTGTGATCTGTTTTGTACATCTTAAAATAAAAATAAAATAAAAATGATGATGTCCTCCTGGCCGAATTTCGACTACGGCGGTCTATCTCAACAGACATATTATAGTGCACAAGTGTGTGCGCAATACACAAGTGCACTCTCTGTTCCTTCACTCTCATAATTCGGTGAGAGGGAAGTCCGACATGACCGTAGAGAGATCAGGCGCAGGACCAACGGCTTAACGTGCTTTCCGAGGCACGGGGATGTTAACACCACCAACTTCCTGACTCCGGAGCTGTGTTTGAGTAATTTCAAGACAGAAAAACCCAAACACTCTCGGCCCGACCCGGGATTCGAACCCGGGACCTCGTGGATAGTACCCAGCGTGCTGAAAATAAAAATATCGATAGTATCGATGTCGATAGCCTATTGATAATATCGTTAGTGTGATATAGGGCTATTGATATACAACTGCCTTCGATAATATCGATAGCTAACACTATCAATAGTGTAATATTATCGATAATTTATATGCTACTCATAGTTCTGGTAAAAAAATCAAACACACTTGATAATATTTATAGTTTACTAGTTTTAAGGTCAGCTATCAATAGTTGGGGTAACCCTAATGGTAAGTATATAACTCCAATGGAGAGTATCGATAATTAACACTAGCGATAGCTTTTTAAAATATCGACACTAATATTATTGATAGTTTCGGGTTTGATCCACAGGTAAATATAGAAATTGACTGAAATCTGTGTGTTGTGGTACCACCGTTGTTTCTGATTTCCATAACACAAGTGCTTAAACTACTTACTATGGTATCAAAACGATTGAGGTGCTTGTGGCGCAGTGGCGGCAGCGCTTTGGTAGTGATACCAAAAGTTAAGCAACCCACGGCGCGGTCGTGATTGGATGGGTGACCATTCCGACCATTTAAGTGACGTCCATGACAAGCATCTCCGTGCTTCGGAAGGCACGTTAAGCAGTTGGTCCCGGCTAATATCTGTGGTAGTCGTTAAGCCTAGTCAGAGGCCCTAGGGCGGCTTGATAACTTCTGACAGTAAGGTTTGTCACTTGCCTTACATACACCCCTCCACCAATCCGCACTGAGCCCGCGTGGTGAAGTATGGCTCGTTCCTCCTCATAGTTGAGGTGAGGCCTTTTCCCAGCAGTGGGATCTAATAGGCTGACTTATTATATACTTGTCATGTTTGCATTTCTATTTAATAATTTACCATTTATTTTTGCATATCTATTACTAAATTTTTTAAAAACTACCACATTTTCAACGTCTCCTTTTTAATCTTCCGCAGTGAGCAAGAAACCTTCAGAAGTCACCGATGCATTCCTAAACCAGTTACATGCCATCTGGAATACGTGCTGCCCGGACAGAAAGCGGTCCCCACCGGAAGAGCTGACCTTGCCGGAGAGACGGCCTGATCTCTCTCCGGAATTCAGAAACTTTGACGATGACCGAGCACCGACCCCGGTGTCCGACGAAGACGGTGTCCCAGTAACTAACATCAAAATCCTAACTAATAGTACAAGTGAAAGTGAAATAAGTGAAGTGAAAGAAAAAGTGGTCGAATCCAGCGATGAAAAGTTGGAGTTTTTCAACAGGATTCTGTGTCCGAGGAATATTGTGTTGTTGAGTTCTTCGAAGTGTAAAGCAAGTGAGGTATGGGAGTCGATGGCAACAGTGTTAGTGTTCTTGTTGAAGAATGCGTATTTGAGTGAAGATTCGCTGACTGAACAGTGTCTGGCCGTGTACAGACAGGATTGGCCTCAGGTAAATATTTTTTCTTTCTTTCTAGATATTGCATTATCTACTAGTATTACCAGTCATGTTGGATTGCTCTCTCACCGTATTATGAGAGTGCACCTGTGTGAACTCTGATTTCTGCAGTTGGCTAATATCTTTTGAGATTGACCACCGTGATCGAAATTCGGTAGCAGGACGTTATTATTTACTATCTAATAATATTATATTTTGTAAGGCAAACTGTAATAATTTCGGAAATAAAGACTTTATTATCATTACTAGCTGTTGCCCCCGACTTCGTACGCGTGGACTCGATGATACAAAATATTTTATACTTTCGTCGCCATCCAGCTATTATGATCTCTTAGTCTACCATGTCGTAAGGAGAAGAGAGGAATGAAAAATCATGGTCCATAGGCACTCTTTTTTTGGTTAGGTTACTATTACCTGGCCATCCTCCTCTGGTAAGAAAATTTCGCATGGCAGTGACACCGACTCCTAAACTTAATTTTGTCGTACATATCTTTCTTAGTAAAAGTGTAAAGGATTTTTTTTACCTTTTAGTTTACTTTATTGAAGGCAGTTTTATTAGATTGTAAAAAAATACCTATAGGTAACTTTAGTTTTAGTGTTTAGAAAAAAGTCAGACTCAAACCTCCCTACCGCAATAGATGAATGCGGTTTAGCATATATTTACTGTCCCTAGCCTACTCAAAGCTCTAGCGTGGCAA
This sequence comes from Pyrausta nigrata, assembly GCA_949316185.1. Lineage (NCBI taxonomy): Eukaryota > Metazoa > Arthropoda > Insecta > Lepidoptera > Crambidae > Pyrausta > Pyrausta nigrata. The sequence goes on from OX438965.1 coordinate 8,507,815, forward strand.
GCCGGAGGTATGTCATGTGTTCGCCGTTGACGTTGATCCAAATCCATTCTGGAAGCTTGAAGGCATCTTCTAATGTCTCTGTAAACAGTTTCAAAGATATTCGTCTCACTGTCTCACACCTCTCCGCAGTGGAATGGCCTTCGAGCTTCTGTTCACGGGCCGACGTGGTGGCATTGTTGTACAGATACTCTAACACCTCTATATACCTATAGTCTATGTGACACCTCGGAAGAGACTGTAGCACCGCCCACGTTTCAATCGAATCAAAGGCCTTCTAATATCCACAAACGCTAACCATAGAGGCATATTGTACTCCTCGAACTTCTGTATAATTTTCCTTAGCGTATGGATATGGTCTATTGTACTGAAGCCTTTTCGAAAGCCAACTGGTTCGAGAGGTTGGGAGGCATCAAAACAACGTACGAGACAATACGCGATGACCCCTGAAAACAGGTGGTGGCTCAGGAGTGATATAGATCTAGTTTTTTTAATAAGGTTTTGTCTTTTGTCAAAGGAACTACCTTTCAAGCCTGTTAGTGCACTAAAACTAAAAATAATAATTATATTTTGCTATATAATCAGAAATCGCTAAAACCCAGAAATCGGCTCGAACCGGGGTTTGAACCCGAGGCCTCTTGGATAGAAACCAGCGTGCTGAGAACTAAATAAACAGGCAGTCTCAGTACACTAGAATGTTTAAAAAGGCGCAAACGGAGCAAGCGCGAACATTTATTTTCTCTGAGTTTCAGCATTAGATCCTGACTTGGTGACACTGAGATAACCCCAAAAGTATGCTCTTTAAATGAAAAAAAAAATACAAAATAAATTATTAAAATAAGTCCACAACAAAAAAGAACTCTGTGAACGTAGATAAAACGAAACGAAAAAAATTACATATGGTGGAACATAGAACTTCCTTCCTTTTTGAAATTGGTTAAAAACTTAAATGACAGGTATCGCACCTGTCGCGCTTGGTTAAGGGCCCAGGGCCCAGGCCCAATTAGTTATTTTTATCCGCCATTTCGAGTAAATATCCGATAAAAATGGATAGAAACGAGTATTTATCCATTTTAGATAATTTTTTATATTTTTTATAATTTAAATACAGTTATAATTAATTTTTATAAATTTATTAATTTTGAAGTTTATTTATTATATTTATGTATAGTAATAGCTTTTTTAGTATCCGAGTATTTACTCTTTGAGTATTTATCCACTGCCCACTGCAGGGCAAAGGCCTCCCTACCCTTTCCATAATGATAAGTAGTATAAAAAATAGTGCCAATTGACTTTGATCTTTCATTAATAATACAGTTATTCAACAAAATTTCGACAAACTGTCTGTGGTGAAAGTATCCACTAACTACTTAGCGTTAAGGTCAGCACCATTAAATTATGACTCCAGAATGTAAACGCTTAAATACCTAAATTAATGCTGTAGCATATATGGTATACATGCCTATAAAATCTGAAGGATTATCTCGATTTCTCCAGGTTTCCGTCACCAGATCATACCTTGGAGACAGTAGAATTACCTTGGGAGTTTGCAAATCAGTCTAAAGTAATTTAGCGTATCAATTGCTCCAGACCTTCAATTTGTGTACGTCAATAGAAAGTGCTCATCGCGCTGAAAAATGTTCCTTAAGGCGCTCTATTTATATATCTTATATTAACTATAAGCTGAGCTGCTAGGGTTTCATATCAGTTACTCCAGACCTTCATTTTGTGTACGTCAATAGAAAATGCTCATCACGCTAACTAACTTTTCTTAAGGCGCTGCTTTCATATCTCTCTTAGTTTAAGTGTACTGCTAAGGTTCCACGTCAGGTACTCCGATCTTCAAAATAAGTAATAGCCTAGTATTTGCCCAGACTCAATAGCTACACAATAAAAAAAGTTTCATTCAAATCCGTTTAGTAGTTCCGGAGATTAGCGTGTACAAACAGACAAACAGACAAAAAAAATAAAAATTGTAGATTCCTATTCTGTTGCTATTTAAACATCACCATCAATTAGTTTTTGGTAAAAATACTCAATGTACAGACGCATCGGTTTTACAGTTTTATTATATGTATAGATAATATTATATTTTGTAAGGCAAATTGTATTAAGTTCGAAAATAGAGGCTTTATTATTATTATTATAATAGTAATATTATAAATGCGATGTGTCTGTTATCTCTTGACGCCAAAGCCGCTAAACTGTTATAATGAAACGTGGTGTAGAAAACATGTACGGTCGGCCAAGAAAGTGGTCTATCACCCTAAGCAGGCCTGTGTAACTCCCCGCGTAGGTAGCAAAAACGTACCTACGCGCGGCGACCCCTTGGAAGGGGCTAATTAAGTTGGGTGTCGCGAGCAAGCAACAAGACGCCCGCGCGTTTTATTTGCCGATGGCGCACGGCACTATGTGTAATTACGTTGTTGGCTGGACGAGCATGAATAAAGTGCTAGAAAGGTGCGCTAGATGGCGTAAGTAGCTTCTTATAGCAGTCAACCCTATCGCGTCGCATGATAGTACGTCACTAAATAAGTAGTGTATTATGATTCATATTCCAGAGTTATAAGAATATAATTTTCTTGCAATGGATTTCTGTAGGTGTCTAAACAAGCATGTTCTTGACTCTGAGGCGAACTAAATTACACCATATCGTTGACGACATTGTGTAGATATTTCTTTGAACTTCATAGCAAAGTCATACTTCTGTACGGAGTACTAGTACTTATTCTGTGCCCTATGGTTGAAAATCATTGGCGCGTCATAGAACAACCGGATTAATTATTGTTTAAAAGGTAAGAAGTCCATGAATGAGTTTTACCTTTATCATCATCATCATGGGGTGCCATCTTCAAATTGAAGTTTGGAGGTCAGCATTTAGAAACCAATGCGGTCTTCAGCCGCTCTCTTTAGCTCGTCATAATAACGTAGTTTGGTCCAGTCTTTGATGTCATCTATCCATTTTCTTCTGGGTCGGCCTGGTGATCTCTTGCTAGGAATCTTAAAATTCCATGGACCAGCGTTACCACTAACGTCAAAGTACTGCAACGTGCCAAGTATAAACGCGAACTGATGTCAACTGTAATGAAAAGGAAAGTTGCCTTCTTTTGACATATGCAAAGAGGTCCCCAATATGAGTTTTTAAGGCTGATCCTCGAAGGCAAGATTCCTGGCAAGAGTTTTACCTTATCACTATTTTATTTACACATGGATTTTTGTCAAAATTGGAAGACCGCTTTCTTGACCGACCATACCTGCGATGTTTGTCGAGTTATTAATAATTTAAAAATCTTACATCGGTTTTTTATTCATAATTCTATTAAACATATAATAAGAAGAATAAGCAAGCACAATTTTCTTCAACAGGGCATTCTGGAGAACCTGTCGATCTGCATGAAGTCTGTCTCGACCCGGTGGTCGCGATCTTCGACGGGCAAGTTCACACTGTTCCTAGACTTCTTAGCCGAGTTCTGTGGCAATATGGACTATGAGCCGATTGATTGAATTGAAATCACTGGGTCGTCATATTAAAGGATATGGCATTTAGGAAAAATATCGATTGATGAAAGTAAATACTGTGCACAAAAACTGCTCACCTGACTTTAGTAAAAACAAAAAAAATGTAAAAAAAATATCAATATGTTAAACTCATTGATAGTGCATTTAAAAAGAGGTAGATGTGTCATTATCATGAGAAAATTGATTGCCTCAAATTGAGCAATTTATTTAATTTTGCTTTTAAATATGACGCATCAATTTCGAATCGGTGCACAGTAGGAGATGACAGGTCTACCTCTTTTTTAAATACACTGTCAGTGAATAAACATCGATATTTCTCTCTTTTCAATTGTAAAAAAAAATATATAAATATCTTAAACACAATGATAGTGCATATAAAAAAGTAGAGTGTGTCCTTATCGCGACAAAATTTATTGCCTCAAATTGAGCAATGTTCTTAATTTTGCTTTTAAATATGACGCATCAATTTCGAATCGGCGCACAGTAGGAAATTCAAATTCAAATTCAAATCATTTATTGCATGTCACATTATACATGGTACACAAATATAAGTAATAGGTAGGTATGTATTTACAGATGACAGGTCTACCTCTTTTTTAAATACACTGTCAGTAAACATCGATTTTTCTCTTTTAAGTAATGATCGACGTGGGTAATATACTTACAGGGTCTAACAAAATTGACTGCTCAATACAACATTTTTTACTATGAGGCTAACATCGAATTGAAATCACAAAAAAATATCAGTTGTTCATTAAGTACTTGGGGATTTGCAGGTAAATTATCATTATTTCTTTTGTTGAAACTACAGTAAAAGTTGTTGCATTTGATGCACAAAATCAGCGAAAAAATACAACTTTTTATACTAGGCCACTGATCTTTATGCAAAAATTATCAATTATTTTAAGATTTTGATGTTGTCAAATGTCCCATAGTAAAAGTTGTTGTATTCGACCAGCAAAATCACTTCCTATAGGGAAAGTTAGACCTTAGACCTTATATGTATATTTTCCTACAAATAATCGATTTTCGTGGATTTTTATATATTTTTTTCAGTCCCATCTCAGTTCAAAGTTCATATTCTTCCTAGTCTTTTAGCAATTTTCTGTTGCAAATAGATTATGAATCGATGGATTGAAGACCACTAGGTCTTATGAGGCTACGTACAGAGGGTCATATTTTTCAAATTTACTGTTCACAAGATTCATACAAAAATATGAAAAGTACCCACTTATGGTACGGTTTTGAGCTAGTGTATAAGTAATATGAAGATTCAGTGACTGAATTGAAAGAATTGATAACCTTCAAAGGACTGAAGTGAGGGAATTGCATTTAAATACGTATTTAAAACTAGGTATTGTAGTAAATATTATTGTAAATTGTTTATAAAGTACAAAAAAATCTTATGCTCTTATTTATAAGCATTTAATGGGCTCAATTCCAATGCGCCCTGTCTAAGATTAAATTTAGGTTCAGTCTCTCTCTTTCTCTATCAAACAAACGAAAAGAGACAGACTACTACTACAGATACGTCAAATTAAGTGATGCTATTTTTAACGTATTTGTACAAGTTTTTGCGTGTTTTCGTCTAACTTTAGTCGTCATCGAATGACATCCCTACTAGATTGTCTATGGGTTCTCTAATTTCCTTAGCAACATACAGCTGTTTAGTCTGACGTTTCTAAATTAATATAGTCTCTCTTTTCGTTTGTTTGACAGAGAAAGAGAGAGACTGAACCTAAATTTAATCTTGGACAGGGCGCATTGGAATTGAGCCGAATGACCAAATACTTAAACTACACTCAGATTTGAGTGCGACGTAAATGCTATTAATATTATACTTCAAATGTAACTATTTGATATTGAAATTGAGACTTATGTATTAGGAAATTAGCCTCAATGTTCAATAGACGCATTGTTGACATTATTTAACGACTTTTACTTTGAATGTGGTTTGAGTATTCGGGGTTATTTATTCATATTAAAATAAAATGCTGTCGATATGAATATTAACCGTTAGGAATTAGTAAAATGTGCCATTTAATGTGTAAGGTTGTACCAAAATGTATTGGTACTTTTTAACCACCATCCAAAAAAAACATAAATAACCTATTGATGAGGAAAAAACAAAACGTGGTTAATTTTTTTTGGTATCTTCCAATACAATAATAAATAAATAAATTGTTTCAACATATACACCAACTACCTAGCCCCAAACTAAGCGTGAGCTTGTGCTATGGTGACTAGGATAACGGATAGACATACTTAAATAGTTTATAAACATCCATGACTTAGGTACAAATGCTCGTGCTCATCACTCAAACAATTGCCGCTTGCGGGATTCGAACCCGCAACCGCTTGGTTTAGAAGTTCGTAGCGCGAACCACTACACCAAGACGGTCGTCAAGAAAAATCTTGAGATAAATCATGGGCTCAATTTCAATATAATTCCCTGTCTAAGATTAAATGTATGTTCAGTCTTTCTCTTTCTCTGTCAAACAAATAAGAAGAGACTCTATTAATTGGCTACTTGACACCACCAATCGTTGACGCTCTTTTAATGAACTGTCAAAACGCTTTTCTTCCATAGATTTTGTATGGGATAAGTATATGACGTCACATCTCACTATACTCAACTAACATACTTTTTATCAAGTTAAATACCGCAGATACTTAAAAAAATATAAATGAAAGTGTGTTTAAAATATGATGTTATTTACATTTTAAAATATGTATTATTGTGAAGAATTAGGTTTTCGTAATTATTTGTATAGTGTCAAGTACCCAATTTAGAAACATCTCAGTTTATCAGACTAAATTAATTTAGAAAGTCAGTTTATACAGCTGTCAGTTGCTTAGGAAATGAGAATCCATAGACAATTAAGCTTGGAATGGGCTTTCAGAAGATGTGATCTCTGCCCAAAATATCAATCAATTCAAAAACCGACTTGACACTCATCTAAACTCGCTTAACCTAATGTGAAGAACTGGATACAGGCGGCTATCAGTTGTCTCAACTGCCTGCCTGATAACTAATAATAATAATAATAATAATTTAGTACGGATTTCATTCGGTGAAGACTAAAATTAGACAACACTTAATTACCACATTTGTCGTTTCAAAATTATTGTGGTCTATTTCTCTTCGATTGTTTAGAAGAGAAAGAGAGAAACTGGATTTAAATTTATTTTTAATCTTAGGACCATTGGGATCGAGTCCATTTACGTCCAAAAACCGTGGCACGTCAAGCTAACCAAAAAGAAATAAGATCTGTTTAGTTCTACATTTACTTTAATAATAAATTCGTAAGTGACTTTTAAATAAAGAGGCGCTGTGTTATAGGCTTGTGTACAATTAGTTCATAGACGATTTTATTATTAGCTAAGACCGTGCGCCAAACGACAATGAATTATTATGCTGTATTATATAAAATATGCCTTAAAATTATACAATTATTATTAACAATATTCGATCTGTAGTCAAAAGATTAGGTAGAACTAAAATTCTAAGGCGAAAATGACAAATAAAAAAAAACAAACACCAAAATTAAATGTCTTATTTATTGATATAATGTAGGTATTTATTCTCTAAATGTAAATGTGTGTGCTTATGCAAATGCATATATATGAAAGACAACTTTCAAATCTGAATCTTTAAAACGATTTTTCTTTTGAAAAACAATAAAAAATGAATTTTGTCTTTCAAGTAAGTGAATATTGTAGAAATTTCATAACAAAAAATGTGATAGAAAAATTTACAGACAATATCAAACAAAATTATTTTTAACAAAAAATACAATTTAAGTTACTGATATTGCATTTACATAATGTAAATTATAATTACGTTTTGTATAAATGTGTATTTTTTGTGAATTTTTGTAAAATATTGCATAGTTTTTTTCTGTAATTCCGTTTTTCTAAAATATTTTGAAGTTAAGCAAATTTGATAAACCAATTTTCTTACGTACGTCCTATAAACGTTGTTGTAAGTGTATGTATGTAAAAAATATAAAACTATCCTCATTATTATTATCGCTTGAATGTTGTAAATCTACATTTAATTTTATTTTGTTATAATAAGCTTCTATTCTCTCGCAAAATACAAAAAAACATCCTCTTTTAATAACAAAGCAATTATTGAATAAAAAGTTGTTAAAAAAACATTTTATTTACATTTTTATGTTTTTCTCCGATATTTGCTCTATCGCTGTATAGAATCGCATGTTATTTAAATCGTAGCCCCAATAGTGAAATGTGAAGTAGTTAATAAATTCTTGAAACGGGCGATTAATTTAGAGGTATAATTTTTTTTTTCGAAACTTAAAAAAAAAGTCATTGAAAATTGGAACAGCAGGATGGACAATGTTAACCGGAGTCACGGCCAATATATGAAAAAAATAAAAAGTGTAAATAATAAAAATTAGTCGCTTTTTTTTGTTTAAAAATGTACCTCCAAATGAACCAGAACAAAGACCGTTACAGACCGTTAGAACAAAAAAAATGCATCTAGTTTTTAAATATACAAGCTGTTGCAGCTGTTAAATATGATCATTTTATGATGAAAGACCGTTGTACATATAATCGCTTTTGCGATAACATTAAGTAAATGCTATTAAAAGTTGTAATAAAACATTATTGTGAAGTAGAAAATCTTTTATTTGTTATTGTGCTATGCTATGTTGTACAGTCAGCAGCACGTTAGTTTACCCATTTGAACTACGAAACCGCACGTGCACACGGCCGCACGTCAGACTACCCCACTTTGACCTTGAGACGCCTCTATTCCGTACGTAATAAAAGCTGTTTCCGTTGTTCACATGGGTAACCTGACGTGCTGCCGACTGTACATTTTTGGATCAAATAAAAATAGGGAGTTTTCTTTTTCATTTTAGGTCAATGGGTAGTATAATACAGTCCATGGTATTGTCTATCTATACTAATATTATAAAGAGGAAAGATTTGTTTGTTTTTTTATTTGCATCGAATAGGCTCCGAAACTACTGGACCGAATCAAATGAAATTTGGCACAGAGATAGTTTGAGACACTGGGAAGGACATAGGCTACTTTTTGTCGCGATATAAAATCATCTGAGGGTTGAAATGGAGGATGAAAATTTGTATGGAAAATCCGACTTGGCGCGGGCGAAATCGCGGGGAACTGCTAGTATACTATAAGTACCCTATAAGAATAGGTTTTGATTCCCTTTCGGAAGGTTACAAAATAAGACTCAAATTACTATAATCACGTCTTTGTATTCTGTTGACTTAGAAACTTAATTATTTTACAGCTGCAAGTACTTAATTACAACTTAATAGAGCATTCGGGCAAGATCCCCCTTGCCTGTCCGTCTGTCTCGACAGACTGACGGACTGACAAAAAAGTGATATAGGATTACATGGGTTCCGCTTTTTTGTTTAAGAAGCGGAGCCCTAAAGCTATTATTAAAAACTGTGATAGCTTATCACTCCGGAGTTGGCTCAGAATCAGAATATTTATTTGCACAAAACATGGTATTGAAAATGGTACTTACTGTTAGCGGCAAGAAAATCGACAAGCATGGGACGGCACTATTCTCTCGACTGAGTGTGCACCTCCCTACTTCGTCTGTCAATCTGTCATCGGGACGGACTTACGATTCGCGCGCAATGTTGTGTAGTATCGCAAATATATTTTTATTTATTAATATATAAATATAGTTTAATTATATATTAATTAAACAGTTATAATAGCTGAAATAGTGTTTTATCTGAATATTACTTACATACAGAGTAAACACTGCACATGTTTCGCCATTAATATATCATGCAAAATGTACATTAATATGCCAAATGAAATTAATTGCATTATGGTTGGTTTGTTTAATCTTTTATGTTATATATCCTTTCATCAATAAGTGGCTTATCAGTTTAAAGATATATTTATTCTCATAAAAGACACAACAGTCACTTACATGAGAACATTAACTAATCTTAAATAACATATTCACAGACGTTCGAACATTTAACACAAATAACAGTCGCATTTAGTCCAATATACCTATATTGATTACATGTTTTCGATAACATAAGTTGCAAGTTTTGATTTGAACGCGTCGAATGAGCTTACATTTCTAATAGAAGAGGGTAGTTTGTTATATACCTGCGCGCCTTCAAAACGTATTTATTGATTACACATCACTTACAAATCGTAAACGCTGTTCATTTTGTTGTAATGAACTTTTGACACGTAATATATGTCCCTGCTCAAGAGTGCAGTGAGGTCGGTGGGGGGGTACGCCCAAGGCGTCGTCAGGTTCCAGCAAGGACCCCTGTAGAGGATATACCAAGGTCCCCGGTACCATTTCCACCTGTTCGCTGTAAAATTCAGAGGTTCCCAACCTTATTCGTCTTTTTAAAAAAGAAACCAAAAATTCGCACACTGGTAGGATTTGAACCTACGACCTTAAGCTAACCGGGCCAACGCTCTTACCAACTGAGCTACTGTGCAGTTCTTCCAACCGTGTGAAAATCTTGGTCTCTTTTGTCTTACGTCATTGCGTGACGGCAGCGACATCTACCCGAGCTGCATTGCAACAGCATTGGGCCAAGTAGTTATTCTTTACAGAGTAAATTCAACTTGAATGAGGACGCTTTCGCTATTCAATAGTTTTTAATATTTTTTTAGCCAAAGGTCGTAGGTTCAAATCCTACCTGTGTGCGAATTTTTGGTTTATTATTTAAACTTATATAAATAAGAAAAACACTGCGAGTGTTAAAAAATATTAAAAACTATTACCTCGTCTTTGAAAATCAGTTATTTAATAGCGCCCCCCATTCGTCAATAACTTAATATTAGTCTTCAGGAGTTTAATTAAACCTATATTCTAAACGAGACTTTTTTTACCAGGGAGAACAATAATAATACAACTTTACAATATTAAGTCACATTTTTTTTCTGGGCCCCCTATTGCCCTCTAGGCCTCCAGCGCACACAAGGGTTATCGCCCACTTTGAGAAAGATTGCTGTAAATGGTTCGGAAGTGAGAAATGTTACCTCGGAGACAGTGCACAAGTTTAACCCAAATATGTAACGATGATATAAAAAAAATATGGGGTTGGGTAAGGGTTATTAGCGATCCATGCGGAGAAAGTCGCCGACGATACCCGCAGGTTCCGGCTCGCCAAGGCACCGGAGGGCACCGTGAGGTTTTAGTGGGTAGTAGGCCCCCTTCTAGGACCTGAGTCCCACATACCCCCTGGCCGCTCCCCCGTGGTCAGGGAAATGCGTAAAAGCATTTCCTCACGTTAAAAAAAAAAGGGTTATTAGCGATGAGCGATTATTACTAAAATAATCGAATTATTCGAATGGTCCCTGTAATCGAATGTATTCGATAAGCAACCGCAGTCATTCGATTATGCGGCAAGCAATACCGGACCGTAGGCCGTACTACTAACGAATGAATCGTCATTCGTCGCGTCGATTAATCATTCGTTCGCTGCCTGTCCTGTCGCGGTAATTCAATCGAATGCATCGAAGGGCCAAGTATAAATTATCATTTGATTGTCGATTATTATTTTTTCCGAATTACTAAATCGACATTTGATAGTTCGAATGATCGATTGTCGATTCATTCGATTATTTTTTTCAAACAATCGCCCATCGCTAAGGGTTATCTTACATTTAGAGTATCGCTATGTACTACTCGACCAAGCAAACGAGACGAATGTCAAACGACTAACGACGACGAATACAACGATATTATTGACACGTGCAAAATGCAAGCGCATACTAACAGAATTTCTATTAAATAAAACCTATAATGAATGCGAGCTTATGCTGAAAACGGTGGTATAACTAACCTTTTCGCACATACTTCATGCACACATACCAACACACTCTCTCACACACAAATGCACACACAAACACGCATTAACACACCCACACACACACACACACACACATACACACGCCACACATCACGCGCACACCCAAGCACAAGAATAGATTTATTAACATGAATAAACTGTATGTAGCAAATTTAATTCCAATGTTGTAATAACTCTTAACTGCTATGTAAGTAAGTTTAAATAGCCCATGTCCGTAGATGGGGGGCCGGAAGACTGTAACACAGGGTATCCTAGTACAGGTTCCGCTCCCTCACTCTGGCACGTTTTATAATTATTATGCATGCTTTAATACTATAATAGTATTAAAGATAATGATAATATTTATTTCTTAATTATGTATGTGCCATTGTGATGGATAAATAAATTGGTTTTGATTGATTGATTTGAACAGCAATATTGTTACAATTTAGATGAAATGCCTAAGTTTATTTTTACACCATTGCTTTTTGATTTCCATCGGTATTTTCGTTGTATACACATCTTTGAAAGTCTCTTGACTTTTGGCTTGGTCGAGCAGTATTTATCGAGTTTCGTGAAAAGGGCTGGGTAGTCCAGTACTTACCCCAATCTGAAAAATATTAAGTTATTTTGTTAAATATTGCGCCTATTGCAGATATCAAATTCTTCTTCTTTTCGATGGCGAGCGAAAATAAAATGTTAAATTAATATTTAATTAATCACTATTGACCGGGTGACGAAGAGACGAAATTTTATATTATATGAAAAACCGGCCAAGTGCGAGTCGTACTCGCGCACGAAGGTTCCGTACCATTGTCTGTACAACATTCGATACTATACTATGACCTTTTTTCCTTTGTTTAAAAAATGCCAAAAAAATCACGCCTCTATGGGAAATATACATGTATATTTCAATTTAATTATTCACTTTTAGTGAAAATACAACCTAATACTCTGTATTTATTTCTCTACCTGTTGCCAATATTAATAAATAACGAGGAAAAATGTCATTAAAAATCAACTTGCTCAAATATTTATTTAATTGTGTTTTTAGAATCTGTGACAATTTCAACTGTCTTGCTATGACAGTCCATATGAGTTCCCGCTTCTGGCGGTCATTTTTTTCAAGTGCAATAATATATTTAGATTGCAAAGTGAATGCTTATCACTTAAAAACAATAATTTAGCGTATTTGCAAGCTTCATCTTTCGATTGTTAAATACTTGCAATAGTATTTCTTTCGAGTGTTGAGGGTGTAATCCCAATAACATTGATGAAAGCAACGCGGCATTACAGCGTTAAGAAGCACTTGAAAATTTCGACAGGCTCTGCCAACGCCAGGGTGGCCGAGAGGTTAGGCAATCGCCCGGCATGCGAGGAACGCGGGTTCGTTTCCCGCCTCTGGCGGTCATTTTTTCAAGTGCAATAATATATTTAGTCCATATGAGATACAGCATAGTGATAGACAGACACACAGGCAGCGGTGACCTAAATAGGGTCCGGTTTTTACCCTATTGGTACGAAACCCTACAAATAGGTGAATAAACGTGTAATAGCACGTGTGAATAAACTCCCAATTCCAATACTCGAATCGAATCTTTTAGAACACTACCACAGATTATATAATAGTTACTACGTGACACTACTTGTATCACTTTACTTACCCCTTGCTGTAAAATAAGAAACGAGATTTAATTTATAAGTAAATATCTTAATTATAAGTGCCTGAATACATCTTAGATTTTTAAATGAGCAATTCTTGTATATTTATTTCTTATATAATTATTTATATACAGGGAGTTGTTGTGGTTGGCCCCCCGAATCGGGAATGGTAGTATGAGTTATGCTAATTCTAAAAAAATATTTTCTTAAAATAATATTAAAGTTTTTTTAAAAAACCTCTTCACACATCATGTCTAAAAAATTTCACGACGAATGGAGACACTCACACCTTCGCGCGTAGCTATGAAACGCTACGCAGCGACCATTGTAGCGACCGATAGGTTATTTTAGTTTTCGACTCGCTCGCTAGGATCGCAATAATAAATTGATTTTGTGGAAAAAAACTATAAATACTGAATACTGGGATTAAAAAAGAAAAAAATATTTAAAAAAAACTGTTAGGCCTATTTTTTTTTGAAGCTAAGATGGTAGCAAATGACCCCCCTTCCGCCATTTCAATTTGGCAAACGATGCACCAAACGCCCTGTGTATCCGATATTAGTTAGTATTATTTTTGTGAGTACGAAACTACTTACGGAACTTTGCTGAAAATGAATTTAAGTACCTAATTAATGAGTAGGTAACTAATAATAATTTGTTTAATTTAAACCGATGATAGTGCATTTAAAAAGATGTAGATGGGCAAATTGTGTAATTTGCACAAGTTTGCATTCAAATATGACATTTGACACGTAAAAAAGCGTGTGCCGGAGTCTGAGCATCAAATTCGAATCGCAACGCAGTACGTGATGACAGACTCTTTTAAAAAAAATACACTGTCACTACTGTTAGTGATTTAAACTGTAAAAAAGAAAAATGTAGTTGCCTTAGAGGGTTGCCACTACTGGTCAAAAATGAAAATTAGGGAAACAGGGAGAAAATAAAACATGTGGATCCGGATTTTAATATAACTTACTTATTGTCGGGTCGATGCAATTTGCACTTATAAGGTCGCAAGCGTCTTCGAATTGCTTCTGCTCATACCATATTCCGTTGTACCGCTCGCCGCAGACTATGCCGAAACTAATGACAGTTAAAAATCAGTCAGAATATACAGTTTTAAGTTGCGTTTTTTTCAGAGAGCCTGGTGTGTGTTTTCATCTGTCAGTTCCACGCGCTCACGATCTTCCGAGTGACGGATTTTTAATAAAAAACCGGCCAAGTGCAAGTTGGACTTGCGCACGAAGTTTTTCGTACCTAAGTATACAACATTAGATATTATATTATGATCTTTTCTTAGTTATAAAATGATAAAAAAATCACGTTTGTATGGGAGCCCCCCTTAAACATCCATACTAATATTATAAATGCGAAGTTGACGCTTAAACCACTGAACCGATTGACATGAAATTAGGTATGGAGACAGTTCGAGACCCTGGAAAGGACATAGGCTACATTTTGTTGCGATATAAAAACATTAAGAGGGTGAAATGGGGGATGAAAGTTTAGATGGAAAATCCAACTCTTGCGGGTGAAGTCGCGGGGAACCACTAAGTAGTTTTTTAAATAATTTGATAAATTATTTTTAAAGTTTATACCACCAGTGAATATTTCAAGCATCTGCCTGTTGCCTTATTAATATAGAGCAAAAACCGCCAAAAAATCAGGTTTGTTGTATGCCTTGGATATTATTTTTATTCTCTTTTTTAGTAATTTTGTTGTTATAGCGGCAACAGAAATACATCGTCTGTGAAAATTTCAACTGTCTAGCTATTACAGTTCATAAAATACAGCCTGGTGACAGACAGACAGAAATCGGAGGCTTAGTAATAGGGTCCCGTTTTTACCCTTTATGTACGGAACCCTAAAAAACAGGTTTTGCTAATTTGACTGTTGATTCCCGTTCAAATTATCATCAATGGACGAAGGTGAGCGCGAGAAACTCTCACTAACCCCTTAGGTCTCGTTTGATATTATAAACTTACTCTTCATAGATGCCCAGACATGGATGCTGACACATATAATTAATATATTGTGTGGCTAAAATTAAAAAAAGTGTCAGTAAAACTCATAAAAAAATTGTACCAGCAACTTTATCTTTTTAACCCTTAAATGTGTTAATTTTGTTCATAATCAAACATTAATCACTAATTTAAAACATTATCAATAAAATACTGCGAGAAACAAAATGCTGTCTTTACTAGTCAAATAAATGCAAAAAATCAAAATAATTTAAAAAAATGCCGTCTCCTAAATAAATATCCGGATTTTGTAAAAAAAAAATATTTTTTAATTTAATTAAATATGCTTAATAAAAAATCTGTTTCATTTTAAATTATTGTAATATATAAAATAGAACTTATTATTTTTTGGAAAAATTGTTCCATTCCAAAGGACTTGTCCATTAATGGTTTTTTATTCGTCAATATTTCTAACCAGAATAAACTAAATATTGTATGAAAGAGTTCACAAAAACTAGCTTTTCTGCATAATTAATATATTTTTTAAGGCCTCCGATTTAGAGAAAAATTGAAATTAATTTTTCTCTTTGTCTGTACATAAACCGCACCTTCGCCTATGCCAATTAAGGCATGAAAAAAAAATTTGCAAAATTGACATTCCATTGACAGTAGTACCTATTATATAATCTGTGGTAGTACCTAGTAGTATTTTTTCACCAGTGAAAAGGCAATGGTACATAGCCATACAGCCAGGAAATACAAGGAATGATCAATGGATGATGCCTCATTAAAAAACATATTTTTTCTCAAAAATGGAGGCGTTTAAAATTCTGATTTCTATGGTTATGTGTTTCATATTTAGTAGCTTAAAGATAAATATAGGTTTATTGGTGGTTAATGATACCTTGGAATAAAAAACCAGCCTCCATACAAAAAGAGGACAAGTCCTTTTCAAGGAAGTTTTAACAGGTTCTAGTAAAAATGTCCCTATGGATAAAGAAAATGGGAAGCCCTCTACAACTAGACTAAAATACTTACTTCGAGAACTTTCCGGATACAATGTTGTGGTACTTGGTGTTGTTGACCCAGAGGTAGTTCTTGGAGGATCCGTCGCGCTTTTCTTTTTTAGTACTGGCGTAGTCCTGTCAATATAATGGATGTTATCTATAATAGTGTAACAGTGAGCCAATGCGCCCTGTTTAAATTTACGTTCAGCCTCTCTCTCTCTCTAACGAAAACAGACAGACTATATTAATTTAGAAACGTCAGACTAAACAGCTGTCCGTTGTCTAGGAAATTGGAGAATCCATAGACAATTTAGTAGTGACTAGCTGTTGCCTGCGACTTCGTACGCGTGGACTACATGATACAAAATATTTTTTACTCCGCCATCCAGCTATCATGATCTCTTAGTTTACCATGTCGTAAGGAGATGAGAAGAATGAAAAATCAAGGTAATGGTTACTTTCTTTTTGATAGGTTATTATCACCTCGCCATCCTCCTCCTCTGGTAAGAAAATTTCGCATGGCAGTGACACCGACTCCAAAACTAAATTTTGTCGGATATCTTTCTTAGTAAAAGTGGAAAGGAAATGTTTTTACTTTTTCGTTTACTGTATTGAAGGCAGCTTTATACGTTTGTAATAAAATATATGTAAGTTTAGGTTTTAGTGTTCAGAAAAAGTCAGACTCAAACTTCCCTACCACAATAGATGGATGTGGTTTAGCATCTATTTTTTGTGTTCCTGTGGTGTCCCTAGCCTACTCAAGGGTCGGTTTGTAAGTTACTACTATCGTAAAGTGAGTAGGTAAGACTATTTAGAATAAGACAATCTGTCTGTGGTGAAAGTGTCTACGAACTACTTACCTTTAAGCTCAGCACCAGCAGCAGTGTTCTGTATCAGTTGCTAAAGAACTGCAATTTGTGTACGTCAATAGAAAATGCTCATCACGCTGAACAATGTTCCTTAAGGCGCTCTATTTATAACTCTTATAGTTGAGCCGAGCTGCTAGGGTTCTATATCAGTTGCTCCGGACCTTCAATTTGTGTACGACAATAGAAGGTGCCCATCACGCTGAACAATGTTCACTGAGGCACTCTATTCATATTTCTTATAGTTGAGCTGAGCTGCTAGGGTTCCATATCAGTTGCTCCGGACCTTCAATTTATGTCCGTCAATAGAAAATGCTCATCACGCCAAATAACTTTTCTTAAGGCGCTGCTTTCATATCTCACTTAGTTTAAGTGTACTGCTAAGGTTCCACGTCAGGTACTTCGATCTTCAAAATAAGTTATAGCCTAGTATTTGCCCAGACTTAATAGCTACATAATAAAAAAAGTTTCATTCAAATCCGTTTAGTAGTTTCGGAGATTAGCGTGTACAAACAGACAAACGGACAAACAGACAAAAAAAATAAAAATTGTAGATTCCTATTCTGTCACTATTTTAAAATCACCCTCAATTAGTTTTTTGTAAAAATACTCAATGTACAGACGCATCGGTTTTACAGTTTTATTATAGTATAGATAGATGTCATTCGATGACGACTAAAGTTAGACGAAAACACGCAAAAACGAGTATAAATACGTAGGCAAGAAATCGCATCACTTAATTTGACGATCCTAAATTAATTAGGTATTGTAGTCTGTCTCTTTTCGTTTGTTTGTCAGAGAAAGACAGAGACTTAACCAAAATTTAATCTTAGACAAGGCGATGGCCATCGGAACCTCCAACTTTTACTAAAGGGTCATTATCGAAATTAAATAAAAAACAGGTTAGTTCTTCATACAAATAATTATTTGACAGACAGTTTGTTTTATAAGAATTCGGTGATGTTTCCTTGGATAGCTAGTAAATATATATCTATAAATAGTAGATTATTCACCAAGGGGGTAAAGTGCTGTCTTACGTCACGGGCGTCATCTTAAATCTCGAGCGTAACGAAGGATTCGAGAGTTAACTCCCGAGCGCAGCGAGGGAGTTTAGTGTTTACTCCCGAGCATAGCGAGTTAAGGTCGGACCGCATTTACGCGGCGCTGCGCAGCACTGCACGGCGTGACACAAAGCGTTAAATTATTCTTTTAGTCATTTTGTATAGCGTATGTCGCATTACAGCGGCGCTGCACTGCGAGTCGCTGCGCGTCGCAGCACAGTTGCTTACGAGAGAATATTTTGACGCGCAGCGCGTGACGCGCTGTGCAGCGCCGCTTAGTGCGATATAGCAAACGGCGCGTCAAGACCTGGGCGTGTCGGCAATCCATTCCGTCTTTTTCTTTTTCTGTTCCATGATGAGTTCTTCTTCTGCACATAACAACGAAAGAGCAATCAAATCTTCATCACTATCGTAATCAGCCATCTTCATATTATGTTGCTCTCACGCGAATAAAAAAAAATGACGCGAGCTGCCGCTTTCTGAGGTTATAGTGCGATAAGTGCTGTGAAGCGACGTGCAGTGCAGTGCCGCGCAGCGCCGCGCAAATGCGGTCCGACCTTTAAAAGTAGAATCCTGAGTGGAGCGAGGGATTTAAGCTCGCCCAAGACGAAGACATTTTTTTACCCGAGGAGAATACTCTGCTTTTCACACTTCCTACGAGGCAATAAAGTGTAATAAAAAAAACTTATTTTTTCTAAGTTTACCTAAGTAATATCCTTTGACTTTCTGGCAGTAAATTATTATTATAACAATACCAGCAGCTTTACATCAATTCTAATGGACTCCGGTGTCATAAAATTCGTCACTCGACAGTTTTACGAAAACATTGTTTGTAATTTCTTAAAATATATACGTTGTTTTCTTTATTTATTTCTTTTTTTTAAGAGCGTGCCCTTTTTTTCCATTAGTGCTAAAATTTTTGTGGTGAGTGGGTAGTGTGAAAAAGTAGTTTTAGGTATGTAAATGTGAAAAATAAAATTATTTTGCTTTAACCCAAGAGCTGACAGCAACCTTGTTTAGCGTATAAGCATTGCTATCCAGCGCGGTAATGCTGCCAGCACCCTGGGAACCTTACCACAAGGACGTTTTTTTATATTTTAGTTTTTCTGTTGCATTAAATAATTTATCTTAATTTTTATTGATGAGTTGTAGTATGTATGTTACTTTTAAATAGATTATAGATAGTTTAGACATAATAATGACACAATATTTAAGGAGCTTACCTGTAATAGACCCACTCGCCTCCAATCCAGTAAGGTTCGTACGGCGATTCACTGGGCGGCTTGCGGATTTTATTCGGTTTAGCACCTTGTTGCATCCCATACGAATTTGCGAATTTTCCAATTAAAGCCTGGTCCTTTTGGTCATTGTGTTCAGCTGCTTTCATTTCCGCGTGCTCTCGTGCGCTGGAAGAGCGTATCAAATTTAAAAATAATCTTTTTCAACATGGCAAAAATTTGTTCAAAAAATTCAAAATTGATTATTGATTTACAAGTAGGTATAATCATCATCATCCTAGCGTTATTTTTAAAAAGAAAATGAATGAAAATTCTTTATTGGTACCTTTTACACATTTAACCCTTTTAGGATCATAAGACCGCCGGCGGTCGCATAACAATAGATTATCTATTGTGTCTGGAAACTTGATCTCTGAATGGATTACAAATAGATAAGGCCTCCTTTTAAGTGTGATACCTGTGTTAGCAGACCTCGCTCCAGGGGAAAAATTGAAAAGAAATCAAAAAAGAAGACATACGTATTTTTTAATTTCTTTTCAATTTTTCCCTTGAATTAAATTATAAAAAACTCTCCACTTTAAAAGAGCGTATGTACAAAGAGTAAGTGCAACAACACTACCATTATCTCTCCTCTTACTCACTCATCATAGTGTCAAATGTCAATGCCAAAATGACAGCTAGCTTGTATGTATGGTAAAATACTTTTAAATGTCATACCAGATAACCAAGCAAAGGCGTGTCCCCTAATAATGCCTTTATTATAGGACCTTTCAGTTTTTTTCAAATATCTCTGAATTTGTAGCATACAAAAATATTAAAATATTTTTATCGTGTTAACCATCGCCAAATCTGGAAATGGTTATTGAATTTCAGTACCTTTATAAAAATGAAATGTTGTCAATTGACGTGTCGATTGAAGCTCCATCATTCGTACCTTCAATTTATTCATTTGGCCCGTCAATGACGTAACAATTGCGATTAATCGTTTTGGGAGCACAAAATAGGTCTAATTAGCCGACAACAGAGTAATGAATTATAGTGTTTCGGAATGGGTTTGCTTTTGGCTCTATACTAAACCAGACATGGCGCGTTCTAAGCAGAGTCGACGGTGGAACGAGCTCACCCAGATGGTTCTGGTCACTCCCACTCACCGACGGAACACAGCAAGCTACTTGGCGCCGGGCTCCAGTTGACGCATATTTGACGGTGTGGCGAAAGGCGATACGGTTACCGTTCGTTTTCACTTTGATATTGATTATCGTTGTTAGCCTTAGGACGTCCACTGCTGAACATAGGCCTCCCATGGTTTTCCACAACGACCACAATCCGCACTGAGCCCGCGTATGGCTCGTACCTCCTCATAGTTGAGGTGAGGCCTTTTCCAGCAGTGGGTTAAGGCTGACTTAACTTTGATATGATTCGACTAAAATCAATTCTAGACAGCTTTAAACTTACTATTGAAGTTGGGGTCGGCGAAAGCGCCTTGCTGCCGATTTCCGTAACATAGATCTGGTTGTGTGAAGCTTGTGAGCAGCTGGTAAGGCCTTATCGTCTGAAATATTATGTTATACATTAGACTATGGTCGTTTGGCGCCAGCTGGGGTTGAAAAGGGAAGCGCTTCCGACCGACCAGGTGTTGTGGTCGGGGACCCAGATCCACTGTACCTCGTCTTGGTATTTGTATAATAAGTCTGGACTAAATTTAACGTATCGCGGTTTGTGTTTGTATGGAAACGATATTGCGGGCTAGTCAGGGCGTCGAATCTGTTGTAGTGAGTGAAGGCGACAGTAGTTAGATGTCGCCACAGTCTAGTGGTCAGCACGCTGGGTACTATCCACGAGGTCCCGTGTTCGAGTCCCGGGTCTCGCAGTTTCTGGGTTTCCTGTCTTGAAATAGCTCAGACACACCTCCGAAATTATGGAGGGTGGTGTTAACACCCCCATGGCTCGGTGCGCACGTTAAGCCGTTGGTTCTGCGCCTGATCTCTCTCCGGTCATGTCGGACTGCTATCTCACCGAACTATGAGAGTGAAGGAACATAGAGTGCATCTGTGTACTGCACACACACCTGTGCACAGAATAATATCTCGTAATGGTTACAGATAGTCTCTGTTGAGATTGGTCGCTGTAGTCGAAACTCGATTCTAAAGTCCAGTCTCTTTTTTTCTGCCAAGCAAACGAAAAGAGACAGACAATAATTATTTAGAAACGTCAGACTAAACAAACAATTAGGTATTTAGTAGAGATGTCTATTCATTGATATCAAAAATTGTTGTTGATTTCTTATATCGAATTTCAACCACTTAGCTTAGCTTAGGCCCACTTGGGCACGTTTGGATCACCTAATCCGGAAATGTTTAGGCCTATTATCTGTGTTGAAAGCCTATTTTCGCTAATCTGGACTGGCGCAAGTGGGCCTCTGTCAAACCATTATTCAAGGCTAGGTTATACTAAAGCTTAACTGACTTAGTTAAACGAAATTATTCAGTAAATTAATTAATGTTATGCGACGATTTTGTACTTACAAGATAATATCACTAAAACCCATAAAATACACAAATTGATATTGGCCATTGTAGTTTGTTTCACTATTTTTCAACAATAATAAGCGAAAATAAGTCCACGTCATTATTTTTACAATACAAAAGTAAAATAGATTCATCGACACAGAAGTTATGTTACACGCCTAATTTCAAATGTTGATTAATTGAATAATTAAATCTCTGACTGTAGTCAAACGTTAAGTGAAACTGTGTGTTCGTTCGTTGATTGAAATAATTATTTCATGGATAAATAAATAAATTAACGGGCTATTGTGACAACACAATAATGATTGTAAACATTTTTAGGGTTCCGTAGTCCGACAAGGAACCCTTATAAGATTGTTCAGTCCGTCCGTCCTAGTCTGTCACAGCAGAATATCTTCTACGTTTATGGACTAATTTGCATGTAACTACTTTACAGGAGAAGCAAAAAACCATTTTTTTAAACTTCAATTGAGTAAACCTTTTTTGTTTCTTGAGCTATGTTTTCGATATCAAGGTACAAAGTTTTTAGAATTTCATGTATTTTCCAAAGGTGTGACCCACAATTGACCTACTGCTATAATTAAAGAGATAAATTTCCTTTACGCCCTTGAAATTAACATAAAATGTCCTTTACACCCCTTGAATTTTCGTTATTTGTTTAAAGTAAAAGTGTAAGTCTATTTTTATATGTATATCTGTATAAAATTAGGGCATTAAAGGACAAACTTTACATACTTTTAGGTGGTAAAGAATAAATATAGTATTAAATAAATAATGAATTTTGGTATTTATAGTGGATTATTCAGCTTTACTTGTGACTTCTGTATATTATTTAATAAATTGTGTGCTACGACTTTATTTCCAAGAAATTACAGGCAAAAAATAATATTTCTACATAACAAACAGGTTCTTTTGAACCTATTTGTTATGTGAACCGAAGGTTAAAAATAAAAGTGAGCGGCCACTTCAGAATCTAAAGTTAAATTATGATATAATTAGCTATGAATATGTGCTTCATTTTTTCTTACGAGTATAACTTTTAAATGTGGTTAGTGTAGGAGATAATGTTCATTTTATATTTTTACCAACTACAGTCTACAGAGAACAGCACTGCGTTTTAACTATAGCTGATCTTTTTGGACATCTCTGGTGCCTTTGACAACGCGTGGTGGCCAATAATCTTGTTGAAGGCCAAACTCCCGCCTGTTTGGCCCGACTAACATCTACCGAATCATGGTCAGTGTTTCCGCGTCGACTTGGGGCGTTAAGTTCCCGGCCCTTAAGATCCTGTACTCAGGGACTTATGTAGCGTCTTTAACATACGCCGTATGGTACCGACCCTCGTCGTTATTTATCGTCAGAAGCTAAGCGTTTCTTAGCAGGCAGAGGTCGGCGCTTATTTTGCTTACGAAAGCTTACAGAACGTGCAGTTCCGCCGCACTTACGGTGCTCGCAGGAACTCTCTATGACGATCTGGAAGATGCTCGTGCAGTACAAGTTGAGGCAGAGAGAATCCAGCTGGCCCCTAGGGAGCGCTGGTATTTTAACGCCGCATCAGAGAGAAGGTGGTCGCCACTTAGCAAGGAGCGGTGGTCTTCGAGTGAGGAGGACAAGAGTTGTTAAGTTTCTCTTCCGATGTTAGTGTGAGGTTGTCTTTTGACTGGGTCGAACCTGATTATGTTGTTTCGCAGAATCTTACAGAAAACGGTTGATTCAGACAGCGTCTGCACAGGCTTGCGCTTTGCGACTCGGCACTGTGTGCCTGTAGTGAAGAAGAAGTTTACAACAACCACGATCACGCACTTTGGGACTGTATCCTATTCGGAAGCCAACTTAAATGTGTGACGTTTACAAAAAAGAAAGTAGTAAAGTAAAGTAAAGCCTATTTATATCCCACTGCTGGGAAAAGGCCTCACCTCAACTATGAGGAGGCAAGAGCCATACTCCACCACGCGGGCTCAGTGCGGATTGGTGTAGAAAAAGAAAAAGAAAATAGAACCGAACTGATTCTGAAATGTTATCTGCTAAAGGATTATAATTAAATTTTATTATTAAAATCACTAGTAACTAAACTATAATAGTAATATATGTACAACTTTTACTATTCGTAGAAAATTCAGAAGATATTTACATGGAAAATTTTATTGTTTTTAGTAAATGCCAAGTGGTATAAGACAACAGAAAAAAGTGCTTCTTCTTACCTACGAAATATCATTTAATGATCTTTCCAACCGAGGTAACTAAAATAAAGGTCAAGTGGAAACAAAGATGTATGCCAGTTGTAAAGATTTCTAATTTCGTTAAATAAATCTAACAATAGAACTTTTTGGTACTAAAATTGTATGGAAATTATTTACTTCAAAACTATCTTCTGTCAAAGGACAGTGATCTTATTTTATGCAGTCACAGGCAATGAACTGTATACAAATAAGTTTTTATTCTATCCTAATAAGGTCTTAAATCGAATGCAGATGTATTCCTATTGATGCGCGTGACTGTAATATTGTAGGGGCGTAAAGGACGAGTGTTGACCACAATTACCCATACAACCTAAAAAATATTTTTCAATTGGTGTTTACCACTATAGTCAACATGTGTAGATAGTTAAATGTCTTTTACCTCCACAGTTTATGAGTAAATCCTGTCGAATATGAATAATTTCATGGGTCGTAAAGGACAAATAAATGCGAATTTCGCTAAACTGAATACACTGATCGATAGAGAATTTAATTCTGAGAAAAACTGTGTATATAACTCATTTTGGCCAAAATGTCCTTTACGACCTTTGAGCCCAGAGGTATCGATATAGATCTCATTTTTTAAAATACGAAAAATTAAAATTACCTCTAAAATTATTTTTTTGAGTGCACCCCCTTGTGTGGGGTATCGTTGAAAATAACTATGAAAATATACCTTATTTTTCCATACAACACTTTTTTATCAGCTTTACCATTTGCGAGATATAGCCCGCCAAAGTCGTTTACACGGTGTCCCCCCCCCCCCTGTAATTTCTAAAGTCATGGACCTATAAACTTCAAATCACTCACGTAAAGAAACAGGCACGGAAACTCTTATTTAAAATTGTTTGGGTATCCTGTGATGAAAACTTTTGAAATTATAAATAAAATAAAAATATATTTTTTTTCCTATACTGTCTAATGTTTTAAGTAAATGGTCGGAAACTTTGCGCGCGAGTCCAACTCGCACTTGGCCGGTTTTTATAATTCAAGTGATTCTTTCCTTTGCAAGATTTGACTGAAATAAATGCATACAAAAATATCGAGATGCGACTCGAATCCACGACCTTTCTTATACCGACTAATTTTTGTATCTGCTTGCTGCACAAGTGAGGCGGTATTTGATTTCATCAATATTTTGAGAAATGTAAATGTACAAGTATGGATTGCGAACATTCGTGGGTTCGTGTCCCAACTAAAGACGAATTATTATTTTTGTGTTTTTTTTTTAAAAATGATGAATTCGCATAAAGACTAACAGGTGATTAGTGGTTGAAAATAAAAAAATAAAAATTTAAATTTTAACTTTCAATTTTAAAAAAATTTTCGCTGATATTTTGTTTAAAGGTGCTTGTACATATCAAATACAACAACTTTTATTATAGATTCAAAATCGAAATACTGATAGTTTCTACAAAACATAAAAGGAATGCAATTGATTTTGTTGGACCCTGTTTACAGCTCGCTGCTTCGGTGCAACAAAGTCTTAACTACCTAAAATTTCAATATAGAGTTGAACATGCCAAATTGTTCCAAAACCATGCCTCTATTCGGGGAAACAAAGACAACCGTCAAAGTACCGCAAGTTTTTTCTAGATGGCGCTAGTGCCTTTGTGGCTACAGTGCTTTTTATTGTAACTCGTGGGTCAACAAAGGTTGATTGGTCAGTATTGACCCCCCGCGCCCGCGGGCCGCTTTCGTTTTGTAGAGCAACATACGCTTAAAGGTACCTATGACCAATTTTACTACAAATTTTTGGTGAGACAAGGGCTCATCTTACCTTATGTCTCCAATTTGCTTTTAGCTATTCAAAAAAAAATGGAGCTATAAAGGCATCGATTATAATAGCGCTTTTGTTGATCCAATATTCTCGTTTTGATATCAAACGATAGTGCCTTAAAAGTTATTGTAATGGCAAAAATGCCCTTTTGTTTGCCAACTATTCGATTAGCTGTAAGTGTAAGTTTAAAATAATGTTATTATTTCTTAAATTTAAAATAAACGAAACGTATTAAGGTTATAAAAACTGAGTTTAACTTAATTAAGCATAGGTAAATACGTATGCTTAATTAAATTATTAATTTAATGGAGAAATACTGTGTTTATACCTTAGAAACAATATGTTATATTATTTTAAACTTACCATCAAATATGTTTGAAAATAAATTGACATTTCCAACAAAATACCTACTTAACAATAAAAACAATTATGTTATTGTTCTCATTTTAGAAAATGCTAAAAAAGGTTATAAAGACTGATGTAGGTATCACTGAATTAAGCATTTACATAATTTATATTTATTGTTTACTACAATATTTTGATTTGTTTGTGTACCCTATTGATACTACGCCGCGCACACTCACACGCATACCTGCCTTATTTTTATTTGTTTAAAACGTACCGTGAGAACCCCGAAG
Source organism: Pyrausta nigrata (assembly GCA_949316185.1). Lineage (NCBI taxonomy): Eukaryota > Metazoa > Arthropoda > Insecta > Lepidoptera > Crambidae > Pyrausta > Pyrausta nigrata. Next base: position 8,534,154 of record OX438965.1, read on the forward strand.
ATCTAGTCGACATCGAGACGTTCCCTATGACACATGTACTAGACTGACCAGAGCGCTTTCGCCGCGTGTGTATCCTGTGAAGCTCCTTACAGACATTTCGAGTGATTATGGCCTGTGAAGTGATACCTGAACCCAGAAAGCTGATGTGGCAAGTACCTAGCTATAAGTGCTCAGACCTGACTGATTTTCCAACTATCATTGTCGCCCTCCACGTGTAATCCACTGCCTTAACTCTCAAACATTTATTGTACTTATTTTAGAAAGGCTTTAGTAATTAAGTTGTACAGTCTTTATAACCTTTTTTAGCATTTGCTAAAATGAGTACAATAACATAATTAATTTTATTGTTAGTTATTTTGTTGGAAAAGTCAATTAATTTTCAAACATGTTTGATTGTAAGTTAAAAAAAATATTACATATTGTTTGTAAGGTATTCAACTCAGTATTTCTCTATTAAAAGACTGATAAAACGGTTAGAGCTAATATAAACACAGTGTTAAGAAATTTGATTTTCCTATAATTTCACACTTTAACCGTAAAATAATGTTAATATATTCGATTTTGTTTTTAAAACTTTATTTTTAGTGTATATTTTAACAGTAGTAGCATGATAAACAAATGTTTCCAAAAAATCAATATTTTTCAAATTCTGACGCAACAAAGTCACAATTTAGGGCATATTTTTGTTTTTCTTGAATTTTTATTAAGTTTTCCAAAAAAAATAAGTCTTAAAATTCCATAATGAAGCACCGTTAATAAAGACTAAAATTTCATTTCAATTTTAAACATACCAAAGTGGGTTTTGCCTTTATAGGGAAACGAAATTTAAAAAAATCTTAAAAGTCATTTTCTGTAAAATGGTAGTAGAACAAGTTGATGTGACTTTGTTGCACCGAAGCAGCGAGCTGTTTTTTTTATTTCGGATCACCTTTTTTTTGGTAGGTAGGTAATGATATTATTCACCGTTCAGATTTGTGTAACAAGAAATGTCAACTTATTTTTTTTTTCAATTTAACTTCTATTCTATTCACATTTTATTATCTTTTAAGAAAACTTTACCTCGATATATTGAACTGGCTGAAATACAAAGAAATAAGAATACCAGTTGTCCTATGTGTGGCATTGTTTTATTGTCGTTCAGGATTCGTGGAATGTCATGCGCTACTCAGTAGGTATTCATCGAGGTTATCTTTTTACGGATAATTTGGAGGCGTTATTACTCTTTTATTAACAATAATTGGCAAACAAAAAATTAAATTGTTTTCATTAGCACTGGAGATTACTATATTAAAATTTGATCCGCAATGTAAAAGTCACCATGTAAAAAATAAAATAGTAGGGAAGTGTGAAATATATTACCTGGTAACATTATTATTTGTTCATTGGCTCAAAATACGCAAGATCTCGCACGTACCGCAAATTTAAGAAGGTCAATGTCAGTCAGATGTGTCAACTTTCAGTCAATGTCATTGTCTTGTCACAAATAGATGTACCTACCTGCGATCGATCGATCGGTTTTATTTCTTTGTGGATAAAAATGAATTTATTGTAATCAGAACTGTTGAAAAGTGCCTCAAAAACGATCTGCACAATGACAGAACCTAATATTGTCGTGAAAACAGAAATAGAGGACCCGTCATATAACGAAACACACGTACATAGCACTGCACAAGATTCGGGACCCAGCTATGAAGTTTCTACAGAATTTGTAGAAATTAAAGTTGAAAAGGAATATTTAAATACTCCAGTAATGAGGTAAGACTTAGTACTTCTCAGCACTTGCCTGATTGTCTGTGTCTTGTCTCGAAGCACTAGTGGGGCCCAAATGATAAGGAGACATGTTCGGGCCCCCTAAAGGCCAATATTACTGATAAATTTTTGACGTTCGGAAGTGGCATTTTCTGTCCTAAATTGAATAAATTATTTTTGACTTTTGAAGAAGCAGTTTTATTGATATCCTTGCCGTAAACTTAGTAAAACTCGAAACAATTAATGTTTCAGATGATATAGAATTGATTTAAAAAATTCTTAACCTTTTCTGTGTTAGTAGTATCTATGTAACACGCTATGTATTTTCAAAACGACACTCATTTACAACCTCCAATACTTCTTTATCTTATTAAACTCTCGTTGCATTGTTTATCACTAACATTATAATAGAATTCATGCAATGTACGTATCAAAGTATTAAACTCCTGACTGTTTAGGCCCAATTAAGACTAATACTTTGTAATTATTTTATAATTTAAGTGATTTGTTTGCAAGTTTTTTGCTAAATTAAATTAAATTTTGCTCAAAAAATGATAGACTGTGTCATTGAAACTTACCAAACTTTAAGAGTAAAGTGAACTGTATCACACACATATACATTGTTGAGATTGGTGTTGTCAAAATTCCACTTGTAGGATATTATTGACGACCATCTTGGTGTAGTGGTTAGCACCCGGACTACTAAACCAGGAGGTTGCGGGTTTGAATCCTGCAAGGGGCAAATGTTTGTGTGAAGAGCACGAGCATTTGTACCTAAGTCATGGATGTAAAAACATATATAAGTATGTCTATCCATTATCCTAGTCACCTTACCACAAGCTTACGCTTAGATTGGGTCTAGGTAATTGGTGTGTTTGTTGAAACAATTTATTATTATCATTATTTATTAAAACACTGACCCAAATTAAACACAAGAAATTATTTGTTTATAAATCAGAAATATTTGTATATGAAAGCTAAATAAATTTACATCATAATCTTTTGTAGTTGTTGTACCATAACTTACTAAAATTACTTTATTTTTTTATATATTTATACATGACATAGTATTCCATATTTTTCCAACAACTGGTAACACTTTGTCCATCATCTCATTTTGGCTTGACCTAAACTTATGGGACACTGTCTATGTGACACACAGCAATAGGTAAAACTTAGCTATAAATAGATAACTTTTACAAAAATAAATAAATAGATAAATTTTGTGGTAAAGAAGGTTGCCCATAGGACTATGGCTGAATGTACTGAGCTAAAGATTTCAGTGTCGTGACGGAAATTGTTTTTTTTTAATTAATAATCTATGTTTTTACAGTAAAAAGGTCATTCTTATTACTTTTACATATGTAAACTGGTATTAGATTGCCTCAGATTTATTGTAAAGCACTTGTAGTTCCATAGTTACCTTACTGCGGAAGGAGGGTTATTTTTATTATTTTTTGCATCTACCTACAAAAAATTTGCACATGGTTAGGATTTGAACCCACATCCTTTGGCTAACTGGGCCAATGCCAACTGAGCTACGGTGCAGTCTATCCACCCGTCCGAAATTCTTGGTCTCTTTTGAATACGTCATTGCGTGACGTCAGCGACATTTTCCCGAGCTGTATTGTTCCAGGCAAATAAAAGAGGAACCTTTAGATCTGTCCCCGGCAGCCCCAGACAGTCCGCAGCTCCCAGACAGCACCACGGGCCAGTTTAAAACGGAAACCTGTGTGGAGGTAGAAGTTGCAGTGGATTATGATCCCGTGGAGAGAAATTGTGAAGTATGTATTTTTTGCTTGTTCTGAATTATTTTATTATCTAAATACAGTGTCCCGATAATTAAGGATAATTCTTTAGGTACAGATTAGTTACATCATGCTGTGCTATATGCCAAAAAAATATTCAAGTAAAAGTGTTGCCATTTTTGAGATTTTGGTTTTGAGTTTTTATTATTTTTGGGAGCCTTAATAATATTTTAGGTATAAAGTTAATATTGTTTTTGGTGTTTGGAATATTTAAGAGTAAAAACAGACTTTTAATAAGTCATTAATTGTAGAAGTAGCCATAAAACAATTAAATATTAATATCTCGAAAATGGTAACACTTACTTTTTTAGCATATAATAGGGCATAATGTAACTAATCTGTACCTAAATGATTATCTTTCAATAACGGGAGACCGGGAATGTATACAGTCATGCTGGACTACAAAACCTGGACTACAAAACCAGGGGTTTCAGGTTGAAATTATTGTATAAGCACAAGCATTTGTACCCAAGTCATGGATGTTTATAAACTTATCCATGCTCCTGCTCATCACACAACCATTTGCCCACTACGGGGTTTGAAACCATGACCTCTGGTTTTGTAGTCTGGAGTGCTAACCGCTACACCAAGACTGATATTTATGTCTAAAGGTGTAAGGGCATGTGTGTGTGTGTCTGTAAATGTATGTAAATGAACCGTCATAACGCTCTTCTAGATTTTGTTAAGGAATAGTAAAGCGTGATGTCATTGCTGTACTCAACGTACTTTTTTCGAGCTAAGCATGAAATAGGGCTTCGGAAATATTTGTGGATATTGTCAGCATCCCTTTTGTACCCGTCTGCAGAAAGAGGGTTATGTTTTTCGAGAGTATCCATACTAATATTATAAATGCGAAGGTGTGTCTGTCTGTCTGTTACCTCTTAACGCTTAAACCACTGAACCGATTGAGATGAAATTTGTATGAAGACAGTTTGAGACCCTGGAAAGGACATAGGCTACATTTTGTCGCTATATATAAACATTAAGGGGGTGAAATGGGGGATGAAAGTTTATATGGAAAATCCAACTCTTGCGGGCGAAGTCGCGGGGAACCACTAGTGTATGTATAATTGTTTAGCACGCCCTACAGCCCAAACGTCTGGACAGTTTTTGACATGTGATATGTCGTTTAGTTCGTCAAAATGGTGGTAGTGACATAGGCTATATACATATAAAAAATGGCGCCCGCAAATGGAAACAAATGGGGGAGGGGGGATTGATTTTTCCTTACCTTAGCAATATGGGTATCAAATGAAAGCCAGTAAAAAGACCATTTCGAAAACAATAATTTTTGCAGTCGGTTGTTTTTTCTTCAATTATATTTGCTTGTTCTATTACAGGAGCAGAGAACAGAAGAAGATATGGAACCAGAACAGACGGATGAGAAATCTAAAAAAATTGCTGCATTGTATGAGGAGAGGTCAAGGAAAAATGGTAAGTATATATATTTTTTTATAACTTAAGCAATTATTTTGCAAGTTTTTACGAAATCAAATTGAATTTCGCTCACAAAAATTAATCGACTGTGTCATCCGGTGGGACTCGAACCCACGTCCCTTCGCTATCCGGGCGAGTGCTCTTACCAACTAAGCTACGGAGGACGTTAGTCAGGCGACGAATTTTTGTAAGTGCTTGCTACGCCAGTGAGCCGGCGTTCGATTTCATCAATACTTGGGGAATGTACCCGCATGTACATACATGCGGGTACATTAAAAAATATATATATATGTACATATTCCGTAGCTTAGTTGGTAAGAGCACTCGCTTGGATAGCGAAGGGACGTGGGTTCGAGTCCCACCGGATGACACTGTCGATTAATTTTTATGAGCGAAATTCAATTTGATTTCGTAAAATGGTAAGTGACAATTTCTTTGATAAAAGTCATCGCATCGCACACTAATCAACTCTGAAACGGAGCCATCAAAACAACTCGAGCCGATCAGTATCATTTGTATGAAACTCCCTAATAGAGCCGTTCACACGAGAACGATTTGTGATTTTTTACGATTCGTTCTTTTTTTGACGGCGGCAATGCTTTTTGAATGCCCATGTTCACACGGATCACGAATCGTGAAATAAGACGATTGTCAAAAATCACGAATCGTCAAAATACCTACACGGATTTTTGACCAAATTCATTTAGTATATTTTGACGAATAATGAAAAAAGACGATTCCGAATGTGAACGCCCAACCGTCATGATGTATCCTGTATTTTGACGAATCGTCAATGACGGGTCCCGTGTGAATGAGCCCTTACAAATGATGTTTTTTGTGATGCTGATAGGTGAACGATCACCATATCTATCAATTAAGCCCTCATGTATGCATGTTCAGCGATTTTTAGTACTTATGGAATTATTAGCAAAAAAAAACCAAATTGAATTTGGGATTTACAAGTATGTTAAAGGTGCTTGTGGCGCAGTGGCGGCAGCGCTTTGGTAGTGATACCAAAAGTTAAGCAACCCACGGCGCGGTCGTGATTGGATGGGTGACCATTCCGACCATTTAAGTGACGTCCATGACAAGCATCTCCGTGCTTCGGAAGGCACGTTAAGCAGTTGGTCCCGGCTAATATCTGTGGTATTAGTCGTTAAGCCTAGTCAGAGGCCATAGGGCGGCTTGATAACTTCTGACAGTAAGGTTTGTCACTTGCCTTACAGACACCCTTCCACCAATCCGCACTGAGCCCGCGTGGTGGAGTATGGCTCGGTCCTCCTCATAGTTGAGGTGAAACCTTTTCCCAGCAGTGGGATCTAATAGGCTGACTTATTTAAGTATGTTAAAAGATGTCTTTTGCTTCATGAATTCTAGTTTTTTTTTACATACTTAACTTCTCTCCAACAATCCTCAAAACCTCCTCATTGCGCTTTTCACTCCAGATAATTCTCTCCATTCGCCTCCAACACCACATCTCAAACGCGTATTTCCCTTCTCGGTCATTTTTACATATTTACCTTATAAATTCATTTTAATTTTGTTACACTAACTCTTCCAGGTGTGTATATTTATAAATTTATATTTATATATTTGACTGCCTCATTGGTCTAGTGACTGCCTCGTTGGTCTAGTGGTCAGCACGCTGGGTACTATCCACGAGGTCCCGGGTTCGAATCCCGGGTCGGGCCGAGAGTGTTTGGGTTTTTCTGTCTTGAAATTACTCAGACACAGCTCCGGAGTCAGGAAGTTGGTGGTGTTAACACCCCTGTGCATCGGAAAGCACGTTAAGCCGTTGGTCCTGCGCCAGATCTCTCTACGGTCATGTCGGACTGCCGTCTCACCGAATTATGAGAGTGAAGGAACAGAGAGTGCACCTGTGTATTGCACACACACTTGTGCGCTATAATATGTCCTGCGCAGTTGGCTAATCTCTGTTGAGATAGGCCGCCGTAGTCGAAATCGGCTAGGACGACATTCATTTATAAAAAATTCATTACAGAACTCAAAAAGCAGTTCACCATTGAAAACGGTAAGTTCTCATGCAAACTTTGCCACAAACTCTACATGACGAAAGCCAGCATCGTCCGCCACCTACTCCAGCACCCTGACGTAGACTTCTTCATCACCCCTACCCCCCCAGAGATATACAAGTGTGAAAAATGCGGTAAAACTTTCAAATGCTCCTCCAACTTGCAACAACACAGCTACATACATTTAGACGAGAAACAATTCAAGTGTGATAAGTGCGATCGATCTTTCATCCTCAAATCGAATCTTATCAGGCACCAAGGGAAAGACCAATGCTCGTCGCTAGATGAGAAATTCCGTTGCAATATATGTAATACATATTTTGATAAGGAATCCCAATTGAATGGGCATTTAAAAAAACATACGGTTGGACGACCGTATGCGTGTAACGATTGCGATATGCGGTTCAAATATAGAAGCACTCTAGTCCGTCATGTGCAACATCACAACGGCGTGAAACCACACGCTTGCAACATATGCGGCAAAACATTCACAAGCTTTGGCCTTATAAAACCCCATATGAGGATGCATACCGGTGAGAAACCGTACTCCTGTCCGATATGCTCAAAAAAGTTCTCGCACAAACACAATATGCAAAGACACACGATCCGTCACGATAAAGTGGTCAATTTAAACTGTCCGGTATGTGACAAGAAGTTCCCCAAAGAAAGCCGGTTGAAATACCACATGCGAACGCATATGGATGAGAAATGCTTCACATGTGGTATTTGTCCAAAGAAATTTTCTCACAGACAGAATGTGATACGACACTATGCTAGAAAGCATCCAGATTCGATATACCAAAGTACGGAGACGGATGCAAGTGTGGCGTTGAAATTGTGGAACGAAGTGAAAAATAATAAGAGGCAGCTGCCAGCTGTTGATTCTAAGCGAGTTAAGAAGAGTGAGAGTAAAAATGATAAAGTTGACAATGAAAATGATAAATTTGACAGTGACAATGAAACTACTAATGAGTTATCTATAAATTTTGAAGAAGAAGTCGAGGAAATTTTGCCAGATATTGCGGAAAAACCGAAAGTATCTTTTGAGGTTGTCAGTATTAAGGTTGAAAATGATATGGAAGATTCATCGGAATAAAGGTAAGATCAAAATGTCATATAAGCGAAAATGTATTACACAAAAAAAACAAAATATGTTTGATTATTCCGCATTGTTATATTCTATATACTACTCAACCAAGCCAACTGTCAAGCGACTTACGACGACGAATACAACGAAATTCATAATTCTTTAATTTGCGTAAGAACATGGTATAATATGGATGTTACAATAAATACAGTGCACATGTCTTGCCAAAATTGTTAGCATGCAAATACAATAGGGTAAAAAATAAGCAAAAAATTACAATATCAATAAAAAGTGATTCTAAATTCTATAAATTATTATAAAATTGAATATTTATGTTAGAGACTATTTAATAAACTGGTCGGTCAAGTAGATCTTTTAAGTCATATTTTTTTTTGTCAATAAGCCATTTATACTATTGACCCTTGAAGATATTAAGTGTGTAATTTTTATGTCACGGGGAATTTTATCATATATCTTAAAAGACATACAAACACAGCTTTTATAGAACTTTTGTGATTTTGGGATAGTACTTAGGACCAGCCTGTCGGGGTTTCTTTTTCGCCTAGCGTTTGTATCTTTAGCTTTCATCACAGAATAAGTACTAGTACTTCGTACAGAAGTATGACTTAGCAATTGTATTCAAAGAAATGTCTACTCAATGTCGTCAACAATATGGCGTAATTTAGTTGCCTCAGAGTCAAGCACATTTTCGTGTAGACACCTACAAAAATCCATTGCAAGATAATTTCATACTTATTGCTCTGGAATATGATTCATAATACACTAAACCTTTTTAGTGACGTAATATCACGCGACGCGATAGGGTTGACTGCTACGAGAAGCTTCTAACGCCATCTATTCATTCTCGTCCAGCCAGCAACGTAGCCGCGCGGCCGCCGGTGAATAAAACGTGCGAGCGTGTCGCTGGCCGGTAGCGACACGCAACTTGTTTTAGCCCCTAAGTAAGGGTCGCCGCGCGTAGGTACGTTTTTGCTACCTACGCGGGGAGATACACAGGCCTGCTTTCATGAAAAGTTCCTCGTGTTTCTTAACAAAACCGAATTTACCGAAGGCAATTAAAAAACAATATTGTTACAATTTAGATGCAATGCCTAAGTTTATTTTAACTTCAACAAATAATAATCTTTTCGATTACCATCATTATTTTCGTTGTATTCGTCGTCGAAAGTCGTTTGACATTTGTCTGGCTTGTTCGAGTAGAACGAATAGTTTTTCTTACGTTCTCGAATGTTTCAACTACTACGGTAAATTGTACCTTATTTTTAATTTTATAAGTTTTTAATTCGCTTGTAACTTAGTAGCTGTTTTGAGGTTTATTTAAAGCAAAACAAAATCCTTTATTGATGATTTATTTTTTTCAAAAATATTCGTAAATCCTGTAAATTATTTAATAATAAGTCTGGCATCTTGTATGATCTTATTCTGAATCAGCTATGTTAGAATAACTACTAGTATTCTAAAATATTTATTTTAAAACGGGTGTATTACATATATTATTATATAATAATAAAAGAAATATTCTAGTTCCTACTAATATTTATTGTTCCCTATAAGTAGGTGTAAGTAATCGCTCGAATGTAAATAAGTCATTTATTAATTATGTCATTTATATTATTTATTCTTACCATCATTGCCGTATGCTTTTATAAAAGCTTGTTCCTTAAATTATTTTTTATTTATATAAAACAGGTATCATGAAAAAAAATATTTGATCATTAGGGTTCCGTACCTCAAAAGGAAAAAGGAACCCTTATAGGATCACTTTGTTGTCCGTCTGTCCGTCTGCGCGTCTGTCTGTCAAGACCCTTTTACTCAGGAACGCGTGGAGGTATAAAGTTAAAATTAACATCAAATTCTTATGGCTATGGTCCCTTAATGATGTGAAAAAATCAAGCTTTTAAGTTAACGCTGAAAAAAGATACGGCCAATTTTGTCCAATTTTCTATAATGTTTCCCCATTTCTCAGGGGAATCAAAACCTGTAGGGTACTTCCCATAGACCTAGAACCATGAAATTTGTCAAGAAGGAAGGTCTTACAGCATAAATTAAGGAAAAAGTCCGAAAATCGTTAATTGTTGTTCAATTAAATACAAAAAGAGCTTTTTCGATCGTCATCGCGAAGAGGACAAAATGCTGGTGCAAAAAAATAAGTAGATGGCGCTAGCGCTATGCTTATTATACTGTTCTATAATTATGTTTAGGTAGATTTTAAAATAGACCACGAAACATCTTAATTCCTATTAAATATTGATATGTTTTTACAGAAACATTTTATCATTTACCAATAATTTTATAAAATTCTCGCGCAACTAGGCGCACGGTGTATGCAAATAAACGAATATTAATATAAGCTAGTTCTGACAATCGTCACTAGATGGCGTCATTTGGCATTGTTGTTTTTTATGTTCGCGCTAAAATGAGTTTTTTCTTGGAGTACGTACTTCTTATTACTTTTCGTTAGGTAATAACAAGCACGCTTGGCCCAGTGGTTAAGATCTTTGGAATGATCGTAAGAATGTGGGATCGATCCCCGGCATATAATATTGATGTTTTCGAATTGTACGCTTTTTTTTTCGAGGTATATTTAAATGCACAGCAAAGACATTAAGCATCTATCAATTTTCAATTATACTATTTTTACTTGAAAAAAAATATTATAAATATTGATTAACAAAACTAGTACTATGAACAATAAATTTGAAAATGTGCATAATTTTTTTCTCAAAAAAAGCTGCTAAAAAGTTGTTTAATCAATGTACCTATAGAAATTTGATTTCCACATCGAATACCTATATTAATTGCACGTCAAATTTATCCGAAACTGGCCTTAGTTTTAGTCCGCGGATTGCATTTTTTTTTGCGCGGTATAGCTGCGCGACATTCGCATGCGCTCTCTGCATTCAATCAAGGCGCTGAGCTAGTGTTGTTTTATTATAGGACAATAATAACCATTTTGGAGACACTTTTAAAAAGCTTAGATAGCGCGACTGTATACGCCAAAGTCGCGCTGCTAAAGCCGCCTAAATGTAAAAGCGTTTTGAAGTGATAAGGGTGTAGCCGCCCTAGGGAATACGGAACCCTTCGTGCGCGAGCCCGACTCGCACTTGGCCGGTTTTTTTATAACTTTTGCACCAAACAACAAGGAACATAATAATTCACATGTAAGGGGAACATGTGAATTAATTATAAGACCTCCTACAATGTACATCTTTCTGTTTAAATTGTACTTTTTACTGTTTTAATGTACAATAAAGAGTTATCTATCTATATATGTTTTTCCATACCGTTAAATTGTTAATTAACTGTTAGTATGCCGCTATTTCCAAAAACAATGGACTTGATTCCAATTCGTTCCGACTTAGATTCAATTTCAGGTCAGTTTAGCCCATCATCGGCCGCATCGTCGCATACCATCAGGTGAGATTGCGGCCAAATGTCTGCCATTTAATTTAAAAAAAAAAGTTTTTCTCTTTCTCTGCTAAACAATCGAAAAGACTACAATAATTTTGAAACGGTTTCTTACGTATTTTTACAAGTTTTTGCATGTTTTCATCTTATTTTAGTCGTCATCAAATGACATCCCTACTAAATTGTCTATGGGTTCTCAAATTTACTCTGCAACTGATATAAGATGACGCCCGTGACGTAAAACATCACTTTACCCCCTTGGTGAATAATCTACTATTAATATGATTTATCTCGGAAAAAATATGATTATGAATAGACTACCTATTAGTAACAATATTACTAAGGATAACTTTATGAATAAATATTGAACAGAATAATAAAAAATGTGTTATTTACTCCCTATATATATATATATCCCAATAACATTGATGAAAGCAACGCGGCATTACAGCGTTAAGAAGCACTTGAAAATTTTGACAGGCTCTGCCAACGCCAGGGTGGCCGAGAGGTGAGGCAATCGCCCGGTATGCGAGGAACGCGGGTTCGATTCCCGCCTCTGGTGGTCATTGTTTCAAGTGCAATAATATATTTATTTATTCCTTCTTCTTAGATACTTTGTGCTTATGAAAACACAGACAAAATGTAAGTTAGTTAAAAAAAACGCAATATAGAAATGACACGACATTTATTCAAAAGATACAAAATACACAGACAATTTTAAGTACCAAGAAGCGATTGAAAATGGGTTTTACATATATTTAATTACATTTTAGGCAATCGCGTGCGCTTCATGCCTTCTCTTTCCAACACATAAATTGTGAATAAAAGCTTGTGAAATAGCACTATTTTAACTGTCAAAAGCATAAGTAAAAAAATGAACGGATTTTATTTTTCACAATTTTTTTACTTAATTTTAAATTCATTTATCATGATGTAAATAAATATAAAATGCATTTATTTTTGTAATCTAGAAATACGGTATAAACATGTAAAAGCTGTCGTAAAGTTGCCCTATTCTTAAAATAACTCTGATAATATTAAATGTTCACTACATTATGTGCGCTGTAAGCACCAAAGTTTTATAAGTTTATTTTTTACAATAAAAGTATAGTTTGAATACAAAGATCATACAGGCTGACTTTGTTTAGTAAAAATATAGTATGATAATTATGATAAAAAGTTTTTATACAATTATTATTAGTAGCTATAGAATATTCGGCTATAATTGATATTCTGCACAGCACAGGTTATTTATTCGTAATAATCGTAGATTTATGATTCTTAAGATAACAAGGTTACACAAGAAAGAAATATTTTCTACATTTTAAGTTCAATATAAATCTAAATAATAGTATATTTTGTCCAAATAATAGTTTTGTAAAAGCGTATGTAAGATCATTTGTCAAAAATAGTACGTCAAGTATTACAATACATTAATAACTAGCTAGTCAACATTTTTATTTGAAATCAATACTTAAGAAAAATTAAATTTTCGTTTCAAATTAAATATAAAAATATTGGTTAAAACAATTCATAATGGTAGAAATACATTATCAAACTTACATAATATAAAAGAAATAGTCACCATTTCACTTAGAGCACTTAGTTACGGTTGAAAAGTCCTTAGTTTTTATATATATTTCTTATTTTTATTACGGTAATTTATTTTAAACTGTAACTAAAAATACACAAGTTGCTTAACTATTTGGACGGATTTAACTAAACGCACCATCAAAATAAAATACATTTGAAAATTATATATATTTTGTACCTTATTATAGTTAAAATGTAATAAAAATAGGCCTCTACACGTAGAGCCTCATTGTAGTTCCTGATTTTCGCGAAGCTCGTGTGTAGATACAGTCGGCAGCACGTCAAATTATACATTTGAACTAAGAAAACAGCTTTTATTACGTATAGCCTGACGTGCGGCCGTGTGTGTGTACGAGACGAATATATTAGTTTCTAGTCGACAACGAAACTTATTTTGAGTTTGAAAAAAATCGAAATACTTATAGCATGACAGAAATAAAGATTATTTTTGCATTAAATATTTACATAGTCACACAAATCCTGATGTTTTATAGTAGTAGTTTATTCATATATTTTTTTGGACACCCTAAGAAAACCCTAACGGTGTTATTACAAAAAAATTAGACCAGGTTTAAAATTAGTCTAAATATTAGCCGACAACAGAAGAATGAATGACACATTCGTGACATAACTTAATAGAGAAGCGCTTTTCTAATTGGCTAGCTAATATCTTAGTCCTGTCTTAAACCTGGTACTAAGTTTTCAGAATAACGTGGTAAGTGTCTCAGAAATAAGTTTTGCTGTCGGAAATCTGCTAAAATACTATTTTACACTTACGCTTTTAATATTTATTTAAAAGTACACAATTTTATATCCAAATAATTAAAATAATTAGGAATAAATGAGATTACAACCTCTCATAGAAGCCAAAGAAAACATCTGTCTAGATTTTTTATCAATGTCGATCTTATATTTTCATATTTTATTCAAATATTTTATATATTATGGTAAATTTCAACACTATTTTAAGATGTAGATTTTTTAAATGATTAATATTAATTATTTAATTTATGCTATCTATTTGTTGAATTTATATATGTATAATGAAAAGGCGAGTCAAATTCAAATATAAAAAAAAAATTCAATTTTTAATTTTGTGATATGTATAGCAGATATTTTCTTTAGAAACACAAAATGATACAGTTTTATAATATCTTATGAATAATATCTAAATAATACGTCTATCTTTTTACTACATAATTTTATAAATAATATCTTCTTTCGGTGGATTGCCAATTCAAATTGTGATGTAATTTTTTAATATATTGAATAGTGGTAAATTAATTGTTTTAGGGCATTTCTAAAACAAAAGCGTATTAATATTATAATATCGCTTGGTTTTAACAATTTTTCTTTTCGGTAAGTTTTTATTTAAGTTATATACTTAGGATAATCTATAGTAAATTGCTAAAATAAATACTATCGATATTATCGTTAGTTAATAGTCTTTCATTGTAACACATATACCTATTTCAATATTCCAGAAATGCCCTACGAAAATTAAGTTAAATAACATTTTATACCTTAATAAATAAGCGCTCTGTGAACAGTGAGCAACTTAAATGGCTTATTGGCAGGTACCGTTTATTACCAATACTTGCATTAAATAATAATTTTAATGTTACCTACAACGAATGTTGTCGTGTCAGCAAAAAAACATTTGCCTTCAGTTTTATCAGCTTATTAGCGTTGTTGCTGCTCGATAGTCGACTATTTATAGTCTATCGATAGTTGAGGCTAAAGCAACAGTATCATAACTATCGATCGTACTCCGTTAGTGTAAATACTATCGACACAGCAATACTATCGATAGTATCGAAGTTCAATATGGAATGCACTATCGATAGTATCGATACTATTGCTGCTGACTATTGCAATACCAATCGATACTATTTATAGTTTTGTCCTATCGATAGTGACCTTTTATTCAATACTATTGGTTGTGTACTTACCTAATTGTCTAATTATTTTTTGATGAATCCACCTTAATTATAATTGTACTTGAATATGGCATGATGTTTACTTCACATCAATTACTATATCAAGATTAAATCAAGTCTCAGAATGTTTACTAGCTACATGAAATAATTTTCATAATACTATTGAATAAAAGGTCACTATCGATACTAGTATCGATATTACAATATTCAGAGTCGATACTATCCATAGTATCGATCGTATATCGATATGACGATAGTATTTATGCTATCGAGGCTAGCGATACTATCGATATTGCAGATAATTTTCGAGGTCAACTATCGATACTAGTATTACAATAGTCAGAGCTGATACTATTTATAGTAAAGAAGTATAGCTGTGTGTCGATAGTATTTATAATAACGAAGCTATCGATTCTATCGATATTGTAGATGATTTTCAAGGTCAACTAACCAGACGTTGCTTATGCTAAGTCTCTGCTACGTATGCCACGTAAATACTTTTTTGTAACATCACAACATTCGCTATACCGCGCGAGACTCACTTGAATATTTGTAGTTGTTACTCTTTAGTTTCCTTCGGCTGGTCGGTGTATACGATCTCGGCGTATTCGGTGGAGGGGGGAGGGGGTTTCTCGGCGGTCTGCTCGCCTAGTTGCAGCTCCGCGTAGACCACACCCTTCTTTTCTTCTGAGAGGGGCTGGAATTTTTTACATTTGATATTACAATATTCATATTTCTTTAGCACAAAAATAAATAATAATATAAGTAATTGAACGGTCGTAACAATGTACTAATTAACCCTATACCATTTATGTATTGGGAATTTATTTGTGGCCCAAGTTAATTATTAATTACTATTAGACATACCTACTGACAATTATTTGTATAATGTAATTTTTAAAATAATGTAATTTATAATGTATTTTTTTTGTTTTTATAAAAATTTGCAATTAATAATAAAAATTCATGGACTGTCGTCAGGTGGGAGTCGAACTCTAAGGATGTGACATTAGAAGAAAAAAATTAAATATAGATTTTCTCATTTCAATAATAATCGATTATGGAAAAATCGTTTTTTTCTACAAATAATTGATTTTCGCCGAAAAAACTGTTTTTTTCCTATGAATGAAAAAATGACAATTTGTTTTTCTGTTTATGTGTCACGGAGTGTTTTGAAACTTGAAAATCATTAATATTTATTTATCATAATTAAATGGAAGAAAAAGTGAGGTATTAACTACAGATCTTTACATCATACATCGATAATTTAATTAATAATAATAACTAATGTGGATTGCGGGCGAAAAAATTGTCATTAAACAAAAAAAGTTTTTAATAAAATAAAAAAAAACGAATCTTTTTCAACCCTCTATCAAACCCCCGACCATTCGCTGCCTACACATACCTTTTCCTCAGTCTCAGCCGCTGCTTCGGTGGCTTGAACCTTGTCCTTAGCCCTGGGTAGAACAGCCCTCATGCGCGCGCTGAGTCCAGCCAAGCGCGATCGCTCCTTGCCGCCCACCGCGCTCTCTGTGTCGCTACTGGCCGTATATGTATGATTAATTTTGTATGCCGGGTGTAGAAATCGTTAAGGGTGCACAGGCGATTATTTCGTGACTACAGGGTTGCATTGCAAATCAGTAACTAAATCAAACTGTTCACGCACGAGGCGCGGTGAGGAGCGCCGGGGCTCAAACTGAAGCCAGGGGGCCCCACGTGACCACCGAGCGGCGCGCACGACACTCGCGTTATATCCAACTCTTACCACCATCTAAATCGATGTATTTATTTCTTATACATTATTACATTCTACTACTACAGCACAGAATACTAGTACTTCGTACAGAAGTATGACTTAGCAATTGTATTCAAAGAAATGTCTACTCAATGTCGTCAACAATATGGCGTAATTTAGTTCGCCTCAGAGTCAAGCACATTTTCGTGTAGACTTACAAAAATCCATTGCAAGATAATTTCATACTTATTGTTTTGAAATATGATTCATAATACACTAAACCTATTCAGTGACGTAATATCACGCGACGCGATAGGGTTGACTGCTACGAGAAGCTTCTAACGCCATCTAGCGCCTCTTTCTAGTACTTTATTCATTCTCGTCCAGCCAGCAACGTAGCCACGCGGCCGCCGGTGAATAAAACGCGCGAGCGTGGCTCTGGCCGGTAGCGACACGCAACTTGTTTTAGCACCTACGTAGGTGCGCCGCGCGTAGGTACGTTTTTGCTACCTCCGCGGGGAGATACACAGGCCTGACTACAGTCCACATTTTATTATTACAACACCCGAAGCCCAAACAGAACAATTTTTTTTTAATTTAACTATCCCATATTATTATCTGCTGTTAAAAATCGTAACACATGGACAATTTAACTTATTTATAGAAAAACATAATATTTGAAAAAACATAACACCCGACTGCTAAAATTATTATATTTTTGAAGTGGTCTTTTTACTGGTTTTCATTCGATACCCATATTGCAATGGTAAGGATAAAATAAATCCCTCTTCCATCCTTAATTTATTTCCTTTTGCGGGTGCCATTTTTAAATGTCCTATGTAGCGAATAATGATAACACATCATGTGTTAACAACAATACATGAGTACTAGACCACTTACAATAAGGAAACTAAAATCTTTCTACTTTACTAATCTAGCTCAATGCATGCGAGTGTTTATGTTAAAATTTTAAATATTTCTTGTTTTATTTCTAACAAGTTATCGATGTTATTTAGGTAATCATTTGATGAGTAATTTTCGATATCAGTATAATGTTTTTTTGATATAATATAATAGTTACGGAATAATAGCCTGTGCACACTTAAATTATTGTTTTAAATACTTTGCAATCGAAATATATATTTTTGCACTTGAAAAAATTACCATTTGATTGCAAAGTGAATGCTTATCACTTAAAAACAATAATTTATAGTACCTATTTGCAAGCTTCATCTTTCGATTGTTAAATACTTGCAATAGTATTTCTTCGAGTGTTGAGGGTGTAATCTCAATAACATTGATGAAAGCAACGCGGAATTACAGCGTTAAGAAGCACTTGAAAATTTCGACAGGCTCTGACAACGTCAGTGTGGCCGAGAGGTTAGGCAATCGCCCGCCTCTGTGCACACTTAACAATTAAACCGTGCATATTTAGAAATATCAATTATATTGACATTATTTTGGCATGTAATTGATGCTAACTACAAACAAACACTAGTGCCTACTGTATTTAGTTCGATCATTTACTTTTTATTTTTTCAAACTTTACATCACAACTATTCAAACTTTTGTGTGGTTGTGAAATACGTTTAGGTATAAGTACATTAAATCAATTCAATATATTTTATTCTTGTTAAATGAATAATGAATAAAAACCCAAATTCCCGGTGTTAATATGAATAATATAAATAAATGTCATATTGTAAAAAAATGAAAATATAGGTTATTCACAAATCAACACAATGGTCTCAATTCCAATGCGCCCTTTCTAAGATTAAATTTAGGTTGTCTCTCTCTTTCTCTGCCAAACACACGAAAAGAGACAGACTACAATAATTTAGAAACGTTAAATTAAATGCTGCGATTTCTTACGTATTTTTACAAGTTTTTGCGTGTTTTCGTCTAACTTTAGTCGTCATCGAATTACATCCCTACTAAATTGTCTATGGATTCTTTAATTTCCTTAGCAACTGACAGCTGTTTAATCTGACCTTTCTAGATCTTTCTCTTTTCGTTTGTTTAATAGAGAAAGAGAGAGACTGAACCTAAATTTAATCTTAGACAGGGCGCATTGGAGTTGAGCCCAATGTGATATTGGAAGCTCATTCGACAATTATTCATACTTAGAAAATATAAATAATTATCGAAAGAAAACGGATTACGAAATTAATTATAATTTGACAATTATGTCATGACGAATTATACAGGGTGGCTTGTAATTGAAGGATAATCCTTTAAGTAATCAACCTGTGGTTACATCATGCACTACTACTACCTAAATGTCAAATAAAATTCAAGTACATAACAGTGTTACCATTGTAGAGAGATTAATATTTCATTGTTTCTATAATTAATTAATTTTGAAGTCTGTTTTTATTTTATTACTCTTGAATTTTCCAGAAACCAAAATCAATATTCTCGTTTTACTTAAAATGTTACAAATACTCCCAAAAATAATTAAAAATTAAAACATAATCTTAAAAATGTAATCTTAAAAAGTAACACTTTTGCTAAATTTTTTTGGAATAATTTAGTAGGGAGTGATGCAAATTTGTTTTAGATGATTTTATCGTTCAATTACGGGACACCCTGTATACATACATATTGATTTAGAAATCACCCCATAAAGCTAATTTCTCGGCTAGCTAATAAAATGATTGTGTGTGCAATGTACATTCTATAAATTGCAAATATATACACCCAATATGAAAAATAGACCAAATAATACTATTTGGTTGGCTTTTTAATCAATGAAAAACGAGACCAAATAGTAGTATGGCCTTTTAATCTTAGTACAATGTGATGTAAAGCCAAGCACTCGTGCAGCTAGTAACAAGTCCACGTACGTTCTAGTGGGAAGCGCCCCCCGCGACTCTAAAAGCACATCGCCCGCCGGCGTCCTTATAACAAAAAAGCATTTATATACATAAGCGGTAAGGTTCAGTTTTGAGTACCTGTAACATTGATTGATTAAAGCAACAAATGTAGTAATAAAAACAAAGATACCCATGTATATTTTTAATGTTTCCCGAATATACATAACGAATTTACTGTAAATTTTGATTTGGTGCTCATGAAATAACTGTGTTCAATATACGGGATATCCTATAAGTCAAGGTCAAGCCGTAATGGGGTGATAGGCCAAGGGAAAAGCTATGGGAAAAATATGTAAAAAAACTGTCGTGTATTTTAAACATTGTTCATATTTTGATAGAAGTCTAGAAAACTGACACCCTGAGGTGTTATTTAGGGCACAACGACATGTCTTTTTGTCGTGGTGCAATCCTAAATAATAGTTCTTTAAAATCGTAGTCCAAACTTTATAATAAAACTGACACAATATGTAATAAAAAATAGATAACCCTTTACCCATCATCGCGGCTTGACCTTGACATAATGGGACACCTGTATATGTCAATGTACAATGTAGTTAATTGAATATTGTGATAATCAATCTTTTTTTGATTGTATTATCAGCAAATCTGTGTCTGTGTATGTATTCTCTTGGTATTCAGTTAAAAAACCAATGCAAAATTGTAATTAAATAAAGCATAATTGTATAATCCCAAAATTAGTAAAAATAATCCGTTGCATTTAGGACATAAAGTTATAAACGCAATATACAGACGTTATAGTATTAGCACAAGACAAAAACATCAAAAAATTGTTAAAAAAAAAAAAAAAAAAGTTAATATACATACGATTCACCGGAGCTCTTCGCGTGGTCACGCCCTCTGCTGCCTCCTGTGTTGAATTAGATATTTGTTGTTGAATTTAAAACTACCCTGCACGTTCAATGATTGTAAAAAAATCTTAATGGTCTGAATTTAAAAATCTGCCATTTCGTATTGTTATAAAAGTCAGTCGTATAAAAAGGTTTATTTTTTTTTGGCGACCACTTTATATTATTTGGCTTATAACACATTATCAATGGATCTTTGCTATAAACTAGGGAACTAATACTTTGTGCATATCAAAAAATATATTAAAAGTTGTCACTTCGTACTATAGTGAACTAATGTAATATGTGCCACGTTACATAATTAAATTTTTAGATACCTTTTGTATATTATTTTATTCGCTCTACACGTAATCGAAAATTTGAAGTGAAATATCGCATAAATATCCTTTAACTACAGTATTTATATACTCACCAACCAACGTCCTCCAATGATATTTTTATTAGTCGAGTAATTCAAAACATCATATTTTATTTTATTATTATTAGTTATCAGGCAGGCAGTTGAGACAACTGATAGCTGCCTTTATCCAGTTTTTCATATTAAGTTAAGCGAGTTTAGATGAGCGTCAAGACAATTTTTGAATTGATTGATATTTTGGGCAGAGACCACATCTCCCGGGAGCCCAGTCCATGCTTTGAATACTCTATTGCTCTATTTTATTCATATTATTTTTGTTATATTTACTGGAAGGTGCTACTTTATTTACTAGTATGTTATTATTGTTCCTTTATTCTCTGTTAAGCTACTTCTTTTTTTAGAAAATAAAAAAGATGACTTTTTTTTGCTGTGTAGAAATAAAACAAACTAAATGTTATTTAATAAATACTTTATATTCAATATATCCATTTAACGTAGTGATTTTTAAACATCGAAGTTATATTGATTATTGAGACCTAGTTAATCGATTAAATTGGTATCAAATCTTTAGAAATAACATTTATACAACATGCCATACGAGAAACTAGTTAAACATATAAATAATTTAACAATATTTATATGTTAATGATGGTATTTTAATATTTTTATTCAGTTCAACATTATAGTGAGGACAACAGGTTGATAATAACATCTACTTATATTTACATCTTTATATGTCAGATATGATGAAGAGATGATGTCAAGTGAAATACATATATTTTATTATTACAGTAAAAGTTAGTAAAGTGAGTAGAATTTTCCACATAATATGGATTAATTATGCCATCTATCTATTGTATAATATATTTATACGAACAGTTTTCTGTATTTTAAATTAGCAATTTTCTCTGTGACATGTTGTATTTGGAGTGTAAGTAGGATAATTTTTTTCCATAAGCTAAAAATAATTTGAGCGAAATTTTAGAAGCCTAGTTTTTGGCAAATGTGCAAAATGGCAGTGTCTCGAAAATGTATAATATCCTTAATTGACAAATCTGTAGTAGCGATGCAAGTAACTAAGTAACTAAACTGGTACAAAAATAAATTCTTAAGACGCTTCGCATAACTGCACTTACTCATAAAAATTTAGCGCTAAATTTCGTATAAACGTCAATGGAATGACAGTAATAAGTAGTGTTTTAACGCTAATTATTTAGTCAGTAGTGCAAGTGCCTTAATATGTATGTACCTAATATGTTAAAAATACTAAAAAAATCACAATGGTGACTTAAAATGCTAAGCTTAACATAAATTCATTAATGAACTTGTTTTTACAACAGTTGTTTTCAAATTACATTTCTGTTTTTAAATAGTCGTCAATAGATTTTTGCTTACTATGATGAAACACTAATTAAACTGTAGATTTTACACTTAAATATAGTTTTAATGTGGTGTCATTAACCGCTTTTTATATATACAATAATAAAATAGTAAAAAATTGTGGTGGTACGAACACATAACTCTACAATAACCAACTACGCTTAAATTAAAAAAAGAAAGTTATCGATGAAAAAGATCAATTTTAAATATAATCCTTTTTTGCAAACCTAAATGACAAAAATCTTAGGATCTATTTAATAAGTCACAAGTCTTCATTTATATAAGTAAAATTTGTGATTTTTCAAGTTAAAATTCAAATTTTCCATGTAAAAATCAGATTAAAAAAATTCGTCAAAAAATTTCAAAGCGTAAAAAGCCGCGATTCAAGTCTGTATTGCCCAAAAAGTATCAACGATTTTTACCATTCTATTTTATTTTTTAATAAATGTATCAGGTTTTTTATGGTTGATAGTATGTAAAAATAATCGATACTTTTTAAATATAATAGTCAAATCTTATAGCTAATGTAATCAAAGTACGGCGCGGCTCTAGTGTATTCAAACGCTTCGTTGTAATTCGAGGTTTTACATCAAAAACTTTTTTATATGAGATTCTTAAAGATATTTCTAGAATTATTTTAAAAATTGTTACAAACTATATTGCGACTGAAGAGAAAATCATACACAGTTGTAGAGCAGATGATATAAAGATACAAGTTGGCCAAATGTAGGATTTCCTTTCAGTCACACAGTAAAGATTCAAAATTGGTGGACAACATTTCAAAAAGACATTTTTATTTACATTATAAAAAGAATTACAATACAAAATGTTCTTTAGCGTAACTCAATTTAAAAATAATGACTTCTATATATGTATTTAGTTCACATCAAGAAAGTTTGATATACACTGAATAATGGGTATATTGGAGCCTGTTTTTATATAATATAAATGCTTAACTAAATACGTGTAAGTCGCTGGTTTCTTTCTACAATAATCTCTATTTGGATTAAGCAATAAGATCAAGACGTATACACAATACGTATGTAACAAAACTTCTTGAAATAACTCTGTGGCACTATGCGAAACTAAAAAAATGGTAAGTTAAAGGCTTGTAGCTGTCGTTTGGGTGTATTCGTAAATAAAATGGAGGGGGATATACGGTTTTAGGAACGAGTTGAACTAAATTTAAATATTTTAGCTAATACCAGCAGTTACTAAAATTTATAAAAAATCTAAAATTTCGTTCAGAAAGTGTACTCTTCAAAAATTTTGACCTATTAATATATTAGGTTTTTTTTATATTACCAAGGAAGTTTAACTTTCGTCTAGTTGTAACAATAAAAAAAATATTTTTTACCAAAAAAATGGGGAAATTTTACTAAGACGGGTAATGTCACATGCATTACAAAGAACAAGGCAATATTACAAATCAATAACCTTAGTGTATAATAAAAAGGGTCAATTAATTCAATCTAAATATTTATTTCCATAATTTTATAAAGATTTTATCAAGTTCTTGAAGGTACACTGACAGCGGTATGTCAATTCAATAGCCATACAAAATGCATTAAACAAAAAATATATTTTAGCGGTTAAATATATTTTTTGTTTAATGCATTTTGTTTGTATGTCGCCATTTTCCAACACAACAGATGACAATGTTTTTTTCGTGTATCCACGTTTCGGCATACGAAAGGTTAAGCTAGCACAGCAAATAGGTAAAAAAACCAACTCCCTCCTAACCAGATGTTACTCCCCACCCTTCAGCCCAAACGACAATACGACTTACGCTTTAAACGGCGGTATCGGGCTTTTTCTCCGGATGTTTTGTGTCACCGTTGCTGATATACTCCCCGTGGTCGTGGGTCGGGTTCTCTGATCCCTTGACGTCATCGTGGGGGGGGAGAGGGGCCTCGGAATCGGCCCCGTCCGGTATATCCGTGCGGTGCGAACGCCCTGCCACAACATGTTTAGCGATCAAGAACTGATACCCGGATGGTGTGTGTATTTTACGCTTTGTGTTTGTGCTGAGCGAAAAAATGTTTTTTTTATTGTGTATTTTTTTAACTGTGCTGTGCGACTGTGTTAGCTTTAAATACTATTTTTGCAGGGTTAGGTATTTTTTTTTAAAGATTTTTACACAATTATTGCGCTTAAAGTACTTATTTTGCTGTGCATAACAATGCTTTATCGTTAAGTGAATATTTTTTGTTATGTGAACTAAAACCCTTTGCAGTGCAAGGTTTTTTATCAATAAGTGTAGGCAATACTGAGTTTATAGCTAATAAATAAGTTAGCGTGAACAACACACACATATTGTTGGCCCAACCTTGTGTGCAATATGTATATTTTACATTTGAATTAAGCAATCCTTGAAAGGTTTCTTTTAACATTTTTACTCTACAACTTTTTTCTCAATTATAAAACTCAAAAAATTCTATTATTTAATGCTTTGCTAGGAATCTGGCGCCAATTTCTACATTTATTCGTGAACCAACGACCACTGTGCATTTTTTTTAAATAATTTGGAAGTCACGAAAATTTAAATCAAGTTCGTTAATGAGTAATTACATCCGAAAATGTATAAAATTGATTTTATTTTTATTTTTCCTTCGAATATAAAATTGTTAATTTATAAAGTTAATAATTATTTTCAAATATGAATTTATAAGTTATGCACAAATTTTGGTATTGCAAAATTACTCTTGGATGAATATTTCGTATTAATTAAGCGAGTAGCTACAATTTTAAGAAAACACACAAAGTTAATAACCACACAATACTACGCCATCACCACATCAACGGATATCACAAAACATAATTTATATGAACCCATACCAATGAACTACTAAAACTATATTTTACTAAAAATACGTTAAATCCTCAACTGTACTATTATTCATGATATTATTATTTCAATGAATTTCGACTATTTCTTGATGTTATTTGGAATCTGGATGGTAGACAACATATAGATGAAAACCTTCACCGATGTTGTAATAAAGTAATTAAAAAAATATCGACCTAAAACATCTATTTCAAATATGGAAAAATTGGAATAAAACATTCAACTTAGTAACTTCATGCATAATATGAAAGTTATTACCAATCATGCGTTTGTAAGAGAAATAAAATAGTCAAATTTAAAATTAAAAAAGGCACATGCGCCAGATAGGTTAAATGAATTTTGATATAATAAAATCATGCAGTTTATTTTCTTAATTTTTTTCAATATTTAGACGTTCTTGATCGCTCAAATCAATGTTACGTGGCACAATCACATTTAAATACTTAAATTAAATACATAATTAGATTAAAATACTACACATTAAGCGACAACACTGCCATGATACACTTCAAGACATTTAACTACAGGGCAAGACTAGAAATTCGATGATTTTTTTGTAATAGTTTAATATCGCGTGACTTTTCAACGCAAATAAAAACTTTATCTATGGCACCAATCTTTTATCAATTGACAATTTTTAGCGAGCGTCAACAGCTTCGCAACGCAAATAATTTGACGCAGAGAAGCAGACGCACTTGCATTTATAAAAAAAAAAAACTAAAATCACGCGCCACGGAACTGTAAGAGTTTTTAAGTGTTGGTGCCATAGACACAGTTATTTTTTGAGCAGGTAAGTCACACCATATTATTTAGCTACGGAAAAAAATCACCCAAAAATACTAAGTTAATTTTTAATCTGTATTTAGGTGCTTTTTTGTGAGGTGTTCTATTCTGATCTAGTTACCTAGCGGTCAACATCTCGCACACCTGTTAGGAATTACTGACTATTAATCGGATGGGTCTTATTTCAATACGAATGAGGTTCAGCATGCCTAGAAGTAGTATTAAAGGATATTCAAGCGATAAAAAAGCGTGGAATGACGTAGAAAATAGTTGGACAAAAATAAACCTACAATTTGAACTTATTTTAAACTATTTATAGTTTTTTTTAAGAAATATTTTTTTCTTAATTTAAAATAATTTAATTTTATTATTTTGAGGTAAAAAAACGTATTATTATCTAATATCTAAATGTACTATTATTTTACTTCAATATCAAAAAATGTTATTTTTATCAGTACCTCGAACTAAAATAAAAATCTCTAATCATAAATAAGTAAATCGATAAAACTAATCTTCAATTCTAACGAGATATTATGTAAAAAACGCGATGACTAATTTAAAAAGCATTTCTGGGCATCAATCTGTTAGAGATATCTTGTAAAGCAAGCAAAATTGATAAGGATTCGAAAAATAATTGTATTTATACTTCATTCACATAAACAATAAAATTAATGGCGAGGGATCGGATATTCGAATGCATATCAACCTACAGTCTCTGTCTTAGGCTGTTTTTTCAGCTTACACTCGCAAATCTTGTCAAAACGCAGCTTTACACCTAAGTGAGTGGGCGTGGCCAAAAAACAACGGGGCATGCTTGTTCGATGTGAGTGGCATGCACCCGGACTTTAGGCATAGTACGCCAAGACAAGATGCAATCTATTCTATAGCTTTGTTCGCTATCGCCAACGAATGTCAAAATGTGCATGCAAAAGGCACGTGATGTTTGAAACTGACGAGAGCCATCAAAACATCACGTGCCTTTTGCATACAAATTTTGACATTTTGTTGGCGATAGCGAGGTTCGCTTCAGAAAAATTGCCATTTGGCTACGGGCCCAGGCTTGCTATTAATTTATTCTGTAGTTAAAAGTGCACCCAACGGTCAGAGTACTAAAGTATACATTAATACAGGGTGTCCCGGAATTGAAATAACCTTTAAGTACAGAATAGTTACATCATTCCCTACTATATACTAAAAATATGTTCAAGTAAAAGTGTTGCTATTTCAAAGGCTTTGATTTAAAGTTTTTATAATTTTTTGGTGCTTTATGAACTTTAAAAAAATATTTTGGTGTCTAAAGTATTAAAATAAAGACAGATTTTTTAAAAGTTAATTTGTTGAAATTTCCATACAAAAAATAAATGTTAATATCTCGAAAATTGTAACACTACTTTAAAAAAATCGGCATCTAGTAGGGCATGATGTAACTAAGTTTTACTTAAAGGATTATCTTTGAATTACGAGACGCCCTGAATGCATCGATGAGCCTACGAAAGTGTAGGTGAATATGCATCCGATAGGCACTCGGAAGTTTAGGTAAATATGCGTCAGAATGCTAGTCAAGCACCACTCACCAGCGAAGCACCATCTGTCGGTGGCCTTGGCGAACACGACGAGCGAGACAGCAATAAGCAGCACCAGGACCGCTATGACGATGCCCACGATCGCTCCCGCTTCGAGTTCCACTCCTGAGAAAGGTTTTTGGGGTTAATTTATGATATCACAGATTATGTATCATGCGTGAGCAATTCACGACACTAAAGACACCAATAGTAGGGGATGAGGTATTATTATACATATATTTTTTGGACACTGTATTGGGATGTTCCCAGTTCGGTATCTACCTAAAAATGGTATAATGCTATTTAGATATCTATGTTTTAATATTAGACAGATACTATATTACCGCCAAATATTCCAAATAGAAAAGATATCATGCTCAGTAAAACTTTGAAAATAAAAATCATATAAATATACGTATCAAAAGGTAATTTAAAAAAAAGGAAATGAATCGATACTTCAACTTTAAAGCATTCTCCATTATTTTCATGCATTCAAAAAATGTATATTCAGATGTTGTCAATAATATCATGCAGAAATAAATACCATCGAACTGGACAATCATTATAATGCAGCCAATTTTTAAAACTACATTTCACAATATCTACAGTTCATTCATTCATTCACTATCTATTAAACTCTTTATCATTCACTGCACTACCTACTCATTTCAATTATTATCTTTTTAAGTAAAGCTTAATACCCTGTAAGTATAGTTACAAATCCTTACTCTAAGTATCAAAAAAACTTGTCCAAGGCAAAAATAATAGATACAAATGTAAAAATTATTTATTATAGCTCGATAAATTTTTGCTTATTCTTCTGCACAGGTACACATCTTTTCAATAAGCAATCCTATTTATACAGGGTGGCTGGTAAATTGACGTCATAAAAAAATTAGGCCTGACCACCCTGTATATACATAGATAAAAATTAATTGCTCATTATTACGTACTCGCATCTAATTCTTATCTAACATATTTCAGGCTTCAAACTAAAACGATGGTCAACTTCAAATTTGAATAAATAAAATAATAGATGAAAATCAAAATGCATTTCGTAGACAAAACCAGGCGTCTAAGCTAACATTCCTGGCTCCTTACCGTACACATCGAGTGTCAGAAACGATGACTTCGCTTTCCGAGCTGTTGAAAATATAATTTTGTTGTGAATACATACTAATAATAAAACTAGGGAGTCGAATTCTGTACATTGACGCGCAAGCGCGAAACGCGCTCATTGCATCTTAAACTACGATCTAAGTATAGACAGAGCCATCTATTGCCGCTAGTTACGAACTAGCTACTAACCTGATGGCTCGTCTATAGTGCTAATTAGCATGGCGAAGCCCTGAGCTGAGAGCCAGCGCAGTTATCGATATATTTTAGTAGTCTATAAGTATACTCAATTCGTTCACTAGTGAGATGAGAAACGTTTATGAATACGCGCCTCGTCACCGCGATCTAAAGTATAGACAGCGCCATCTATCGCCGCAAATCGCGAACTAAATAGCAAACTAACACACAGCGCTATCTATCGGAGCACGTAGCGAATCTACTAACCTGCAGCTACAAAAGATAACAATATATTATCCTAGAACGTGCTTTACCACTGCGATCTAAGATTCAGCTTTGATAAGCAGCTTGCTTTGTTCCGTTGGTGAGTGGGAGTGCCAGAACCTTTTGTGTGAGCTCGCTTCACCGTCGGCTCTGTTTACGCCACGTCTAAATTCAAGAGCAAAACCGTTTCAATTAAAAAACAAAGAAATATAGTCAGCGCCATCTGTCGGCGCCAGTTGCAGACTAAATACTAATCTGCTGGCTTGCCCATATTTCATAGCGCTGATATCAGAACGGTGAAGTCCTCAGTTATCGATACAATAATCTTATCTAGCAGAATGTTAAGATAAATAAATTAACATACAAAAGTAAGATACTTAGTACATAACCCACGGGAACTCTGCCGACAAACTGTTTTACAGTTTGGCAGATAATTAATTTAGATTATTTTATGTTACTTATGAAAAAAATTTTTTTTTTTTATGTTACTTATGAAAAAAAAAAATTAAAAAGAAGACAAGTATTCCTACCCATAATTAATTCAATAGTAAGACACATAAGATAGTGAAAACGCGCCGCATCACCGCGATCTACATTACAGACAAAATACCAAACAGAAAGCGCCATCTATTGGTGCCAGTTAGCCGTATGGTAAGACACTAAGTATAACCATAATTCGTTCACTAGTAATATACAAAACATGAATACGCGCCTTATCACAGCGATCTAAAGTACAGACAGCGCCATCTACCGGCGCCAGTTGCGAACTTAATATTAAACTGACAGACAGCGCCATTTAGGTAATGAATACGCAGTCGCCTATGTCAGTGATGAGTCCATCACCGCGATGTACAATACAGTCAGCGCCATCTGTCTCGGCTTCGGTTGCGGACTAAATTATCAATCGTACTGATAACGCCATCTATTGGCGCGAGTTGCGAACTAACTACTAACCTGCTGGCTCGTCCATAGTGCTGATCAGCACAGTGAAGTCCTGGGCGCCTAGTTCGTTGCTCACGCGCAGGTAGTACTTGCGGTCGACGTCCTCTTTCGTGATGTGGTTCACGAGGAGTGAGATGTTGTAGTATCCACCGCCCTGGGGGAAAGTATTAATTATTAGGATTATAAGACAGAAGGAGGCTTAGGCAGATTTGTAAAATATTACAAAAGATAGCTTGGATGGTGTAGTAATCAGTAAAAGGCAGTTAGTTACAGGTTTTAGTAATAAGACTGACCTCTATAAAACAAGTACACTGGACTGCATACTGTAAACCTAAAAATGAAGCAATTTTGGCGCTGACGGCTGTAGTGTGCGTGTGGTGAGCGTGCACGGAACTAGAGTTGACATAAACGTATGTAAGTTACTCTATTTTAGTTCCCTGGACACTCGGTGGAGGTGCTTTCATTAGGCACAAAAATGAACTCTCCAGAACCTTTAGTCCAGCGTACTTGTATTATAGAGGTCAGTGAGTATTAAGTTCTTACAGTCGAGATATGGGAAGCAGATATATAAAGGAGGTGGAACATTGCTATGTAGTGCGCCAAAAATTAATTTTAACACAAACTACTTGTGCTAGTGTGACTACGAATTACCACAGTGAATATGTAGACATATTTATATAGTTTGAAAACATCCATGACTTATGTGCAACTTCTTGTGTTCACCACATTTGACGACCGTCTTGGTGTAGTGGTTCGCGCCCCAGACTTCTAAACCAGCGGTTGTGAGTTCGAATCCCGCAAGGGGCAAATGTTTGTGTGATGAGCACGAGCATTTGTACCTAAGTCATGGATGTTTATAAATGTATATAAGTATGTCTATCCGTTATCCTAGTCACTATAGCACAACCTCACGCTTAGTTTGGGGCTAGGTAATTGGTGTGTTCGTTGAAACAATTTATTTATTTGCCCCTTGCGGGGTTCGAACCCCCAACGTTCGACGGACGCCGTTCTGTAGGTACGCGGTTATCTCCTTAACTACTGAATGAATTGCTATGATTTTTTTCATACACATAGCTTACTTATCGCCGAATTTCATAGACTAAAAATCATACCAAATTGACAGGCTCAATCGCAATGAATTCTTCATTACTCTGAAACGACGCAAGAATGACGTCCCCTAAGCGCTACTTAAATGTTAGTACGCGATTATCTCTAAAACCACTGAACGGATTGACTTGATTTTTGGCACACACATAGCTTATTTACCTACAAATACCATAGACTAAAAAACTTACCAAATGGACAGGCTCAATCGCGGTAAATCCCTCGTTGCTCTGTAGCGGCGCGAGGGTTACATCCCCTACTCTCCACTCGGCTGAGGGGGGCGGGCTGGCGCGGACGGTCACGTTGAGTCGCCCGGGGGAACCCAGTTTCAAGCCGAAGATCGTTATGGTGCCAGGCTCTAGGCGTTTTGGGGGGTCTGGGAGGGGAAAATATTGGTTATTAAATATAAAAAATCTAGTGGTGCTTGTGGCGCAGTGGCGGCAGCGCTTTGGTAGTGATACCAAAGTTAAGCAACCCACGGCGCGGTCGTGACTGGATGGGTGACCATTTCGACCATTTAAGTGACGTTCATGACATGCATCTCCGTGCTTCGGAAGCACGGAGATGCATGTCACGGAGTTGCACGTTAGCCGTAGACTTCGTTTCTTAATTATCTAAATTAATTTTTCGTGGTCATTGTTGTGACTGTGGGGTGAAATAATTTTAATAATGTGCTGCAGAGGAGAACTAATGAAGTAAAAAAAGTGAGAAACACAGTAAGGCGCTCGTATCTAATTCGGTTCGTTGTTCCCGCTTCAAATTTCCTTGAGAGAATTGAAATGCGAGGATGGTTCGCACGATGAGTTAGGCTAGGTTAGTTCGTAGTTTAGTGTTAGTGAGGTTGTGTAAGTGTACAAGAAGAAGATTACTGAAGAAAATAATGAAATATGATATAAAACAATACTGAAGAAGTGGCTGTATGGACTTGATCCTTTGCCTACCTATAGTCCGTGCCATTTAACGGTGCATAAAAAGTCATTGACCCGTCACCCCTGCAGACCGTCACCCGTGTACCACTGCACGCCAGTATGCGAAGCGCGGCGACCCTAACTACAAGCCGTAGCGATACGAATCTGTCTAACAAATGAACCTCGGTACGGGTCGACCTTGAACCCAAAAATCAAAAGTCATCTAACCCATTTTCTAATATTTCTTTGGCACCAAACTGTTACAAATAGTTGTGTAATAATTACAAATTGAAATAGGTCTTAAATAATTACAAGCTTAGCTACAAATGTTTTTCGATAATTTCAAGTTACTGAAACGTCTTAATATTTATTTAATATCAAAATAAGCAATTGTCAAAATAAACTCACAATGCACAACCAGCTGCCTCCTCGCCTCCCTCGGCTGATCGAGCGCCTCGTGCTCGGATCGGCATATCAGCATCTTGCCGCCATCGTCAGCAGTCAGCACGCGGGTGATGTTCTGCGATATCGTCTGCAGGTCTGACACGGGGTCGGACGTGATGATCGGCTGGTGGGTGCCTCGGAGGATCTGTTCTTCGTCTGTGATGGGAAATACAAGGTTTATTAAACATTGCAGAGAGTTACCGTATCTGCATCCTTATTCACAAATGTCGGAACACCGAGCACATAACCTGTAGAGGCGGAATGTCATTAATTTTGTTTCAGAAAAATTCAGTCAAAATCCCTTGGAAATTAATGCCTTTGTTTTTTCTTTAACGCATTTTGTTAAAAAAATCTCTTATTTCTTTACATATTTTATTTTATTTTTTATTGAATAAATGGCTGTTGAAAAATTGTACGCGTGGATTAAGTGGTAACTTACATAATGGAAAAAAAAAAAAAATGTGATAACAGTATATGTTCAATTAACTAAACACCAACTTCCCGACTAAAAAATCCTAGAAATTTTCGACTCGACTTCGAAATCTGGAGTCTTGTAGATAGTAACCCTTGGCCACTAAACCAACGAGGCAGTCCTCTGTCCTTTCTACAGGACTAACAGGTATGTATCAATACTAAAAACTAAGCAATATTGTGCCTTACACAGGAACCAGCTGATCCTAGCTGGATGGTAAACTAGACAGGTTTACCATCTGCGTTATGTACTCCACATCTTAAAAATACATAGTGTCTTTCTTGAAGGATATATATTTTAATTTTTGCTAAAAGTTTAATATTATGCCTTACCCAAGAACCAGCTAATCCTAGCCGCTGGTCTGCCGTCAGGCACCACGCACTGCGCCATGAATTCTGTGTCCTCTCTAAAGGACGGATCCAGGGGTGTCCTGAGCAGAGGCTCGCCGGGAGGTCCTGGAATAGAAGGTGGTTTTGGTTAATTAAAATGAGTAATACTGTCAATCGCGGCGTATTTGACGAATGCATGCTGCAAGGACGGAAGACGTAAGTATTTTGTATGTGATAGATAAACGCGAAAATGTTGATAATATCTATAATGTGTAGTATGTGATAAAGAGTAGGTAGGTAGGTACATTTTCGTTTTATTTTGTTATTAAATAAATATAAATATTGGACAATATCACATATATTTCTCTGATCCCTACTAAGTAAGTAGCTGAAGCACTTTTGTTGAGGAAATCAGAAACAACGGTAGTACCACAACACCCAGACCTAAAAAATATACAAAATATGAATTTATACATTGACTCAACCAGGGATCGAACTCGGGATCTCTGAGATGACGACACCTGGTGTGTCAGCCACCGGTGGCTCGCCACGTCCTTTTTTTCCCGCGCAAACTAGGGTGGTCGGTGGCTGCCATCAGTAGTAGTGGTTGTCTATCACCAATATCGTTTGACAGACGTTTTGTCAAAACGGCTAGTGCGTGTTCGCCACCGGTGGCGTGTCGCGGACACTGAGTCGCGAGTGGACGCCACTCGCTTCACGTTTGCGGCGACTATACAAAACGTATTAAAAACAATGTAAACAGCTTGTGGCTGTTTACATTGTGTAGTCGGTGCAAATCTGCGCGGAGCTTAAGATACTCACTGGCTACGATCAGCCTCATGGAGCCGGTAAGCTCGATGCTGCCGGCCTGCGGCGTCAGCGCGCACGTCACGTTGCCGTTCCACTCCTCCTTGATGTTCTTTATGAGGGCGCCACACTCGCCCGCCTGGAAGGACAGAGAGATTGGTTAAGTGCGTAGAAAAAATATAATTGTGCTTCCTAAAGTACCTACCTCAACATTCAGGAAAATTGCACTACTTACTTGCGACCAAAACACTTAAATTTAGAACAATTGTACTATCTGAAGTACACAAGCATTTAAGTTATTTTACTTTTTAGCTTCTCCAAGTAACCGCTAGAGGCGCTGTGCAATTTTCCATATACTCTTTTTTTACGTCGTCGCTAGCGAGTAAAACCGCCGTAACCTCATGGAACGGTACAGTTATTCTTAGTTTGGAACACTAAAGTGTCTCTCGAATGTCCGCAGCATCCTCGAGTATTGCTTACAGGTTTGGAATCCACAGTACGATGTTTACATTAATAGGATTGGATGCATACAACGTAAATTTATGAGGTTTTTGCAGTATAAGAGCAGAAATTACCTCGAAGATTATGAGGCGAGGTGCAGCAAACATCACACTCTACCACTACAAAAAAGGCGCAACATTGCAGACATATTATTCTTGTTGAAAATTGCCCAGTCAAAAATTGATTCCCCGCATCTACTTTCACTGATACATCTGAGAGTTCCGAATAGGACCTTGAGAAGAACTGCGCTTCTTTTCGTTCCACATAGTTATACTAAATACAGGCATAATTCTTAGTTCATTCGATCTGCTAACGCGTTCAATATAATGGCTGGCGATTCCGAAATAGACTTATTTTATTTAAGCATAAATAGTATTAAAAGCGTTTATCTTAGGACTGGTTTGATGTGCACTGACTGATTGTTAGTTTCTTTTAGTTTCTATTCGGTTTAACTTTAGCTCAATTCCATTTGAATCCAAAAAAATCGACTGTTGTTTGTTTATTTATTCAGGATTTACTGTTTATCTTTTGAACAAGCCATAGCTATCTATATGTGGAAACACGTAAATGGTTATAATTTTTGTAGTTAGCAATTAATTAACATTTTGATACTGTAGTGTTTTCCAAATAAAATAAAAAAAATTAAAAAATAGGACAAAGGATTACGACCGAAAGGAAAAAAAGACAGTTAAAAAAGTTTGAATCAATTAGTATCGTACATTTATTAGTTACGTACGAGGTACGAGGAAGGTATAACGTGCCTGCCTTCCAGCACAGTGAATCGTAGAAAGGAAGTAGTAGTAGTCCTCCTAGCCGAATTTCGACTACAGCGGCCTATCTCAACAAAGATTAGCCAACAACACGGGGGATATTATAGTGCACAAGTGCGCAATACACAGGTGCACTCTCTGTTCCTTCACTCTCATGATTCGGTGTGACGGCAGTCCGACATGACTGTAGAGATCAGGCGCAGGACCAACGGCTTAACGTGCTTTCCGAGGCACGAGGGTGCTAGGACCACCAACTTTCTGACTCCGGAGCTGTGTCCGAGTTATGCCAACGAGGCAGTCAAGTAAGTAGTAAAAATAAAGTAATCAGTGAAAAGAAGGTACTTGTACAGTCTCAAGCAATGAAATGTATACAAATATAATCTTGGTCCTGTGTGTGTACACAGTCACAGAATAAGTAGGTACTAGTACTCCGTACAGAAGTTTGTCATTGCAATGAAATTCAAAGAAATATCTACTCAATGTTGTCAACAATATGGTGTAATTCAGTGGTGGTTTGCCTCAGACTCAAGCACATTTTCGTGTAGACACCTACAGAAATACATTGCAAGATAATTTCATTCTTATAACTCTGGAATATGATGCATAAATACACTAAACCTATTCAGTGACGTACTATCACGTAACGCGATAGGGTTGACTGCCACTAGAAGCTACTTACGCCATCTAGCGCATCTTTCTAGGACTTTATTCATGTTAGTCCAGCCAGCAACCTAGTGCCGCGCACCGCCGGTGAATAAAACGCGCGAGCGTGTCGCTGCCGGCTAGCGACACCCAAACTTGTTTAGCCCCTTACCAAGGGGTCGCCGCGCGTAGGTACGTTTTTGCTACCTACGCGGGGAGTTACACAGGCCTGACACAGTGCCCGAAAAGGTTCCTGCTGAAAATCAGTATCGTGACATGCTTTGTGCTGTCACGATTTATGCTGAGCAGAGACCTTTTTGGCACACATTTGATCTTTAATGTACCTACTTATAACCTAAGCATCCAAACATTATCCGTGCCAAATAAATAAATGAAATAAATGTTTTTATGCCATTGTAATAAGGTCTCAAATCGAATGCAGATGTACACATATTGATGCTCGCGACTGTACTATTATTTAATCTGTGGACAACGAGCGATAATGGCTTTATAAACAATATTATCAACACGAGTGTGTCATAAAATAACTGATTTTTCAATATTAAATTGTCAACTCTATTCGAATATATAATAGATAAAATCAAGCATAGACTAGAATTTTATAACGTGTGTCACCAACCTTGAAACCATTTCCAGAGTAAATGACATCGCTGCCGGTGATATCCGGCCTCAGCCGATACGAGGTTGTTCCGACTGTCATCCTGAAAGTAATGGAAATTAAAACAAAGTTAAAAGCAGGTTTTAAAGATATGCCTTTAACGCAACATTTCGATAAAGAGGAATTAGAACGCATTTTTTGCTATATTAATAGGCTATAGGTAGGCAGACTGCAATCTTACCTGATGGTAAGCGACCGAGGATGGGTCATGATGTCTGTCTAGTAACAGCAGCAATAGGAGTGAATACACTCCCATTAGTATCTTTGTGAATTCCTACAAGTAGGTAGGTCTTATAATATATTTTTCACTTTAAACAATGTATTATTACTATTAGTTATCAGACAGGCAGTTGAGACAACTGATAGCTGCCTGTATCCAGTTTTTCATATTAAGTTAAGCGTGTTTAGATGAGCGTCAAGTCGGTTTTTGAATTGATTGATATTTTGGGCAGAGACCATTACTTTGCAAGTTTTTATTAAAGTTAATTATTGCACTCAGTTTGTGTACTACCAAAATTCATCGATCGATTTTTTGTGGAATATTAACATCAGGTAAGTATTTCTTTTTCAGAAACCTAAAACCAAATCCTGAGATCAAGAAAACCTAAAAAACTGCACGTTTGTTTCTTTAAAAAAAACCGTGTGATAACTTAAGAGGGAAACAAGAACGGAATCATATGTTTCAGAACTACATACATTTCTTGGCTTCTAATTATAAAATAATAATAAATTGTTTTATTAAACACACCAATTACCTAGCCCTAAACTAAGCGTGAGCATGTGCTATGTGTGACTAGAATAACGGATAGACATACTTAAATACGTGAACTCAGGTACAAACGCTCGTGCTCATCACACAAACATTTGCTCCTTGTGGGGTTAGAACCCGCAACTTCTGGTTTTGTAGCCCGGAGCGCGAAGCACTACACCAAGACGGTCATCATCATCCTCCGAGCGTTATCCCGGTTGTGCACTCGCACGCGAGGGCCCAGGGTCCGCTGACCATGATCCAGGATGTGGCAGATCAGGTAATTACAGTGGAGCGACTGCCATTTGACCTCCGTGACCCTGTTACCAGGGGAACCTGACCAGTTTGGATCATGGTTACACATGCAGTCGCCTGAATGTGCAGGTTTCCTCACGATGTTTTCCCTCACCGTAACGGTTTCCCTCACGGTCATATTAATTTATTTAAGTACATAAGTCACTCTTAATTATCTCACTTACCGACAAGAATCGATGACGAATGACACTTTGCAGATCACTCTGAGTTCATCACCCGTGTGCCTCACAGCCTCCAGGGGGGTTATGTCCACCGATTGACCTGTAAAAAGGACATACGTATTTATACTGATAGAAATTAACCCTGAAGTAGATATCAAATAGACACTTTGTGTAGGTATGGACGATGTTTGGCAACTGACACCTGTCAAGTGATGTTTTGAAAAAAAGATATTTGTTTGCATTATTATTTGTATTCAGGTTTTCTTTAATAATATCTTTACTGCGATACAAATAGAGAAAATTACCGATTAAATACGGTCCTAAGCAAGTAGGTACTTGCTTGTATTACTAGTAGAGTATTTAGTGACATGGTTTATATGGAGAACCTTGCAGATCTTCAACAAAAGAAGCCGCTTGGCACAGACGTACCTGGTGGTCATCTGAGCTGATTTAGCCCGGTACCCACGTGGCACCTCCCTGCAGGTAGGTGGGGGGAGGGGGGGAAAAGCCAATCTACCTTGCTGCACTCTCACGTCCATATCTCCAAAAGTTTTGCAAATAGGTCGTGTTTAGTATCATTTCCGTATAATTCAAGGACGAGGAATTTATTTCTAAAACAACATTTTCACTCGTTCATACAAAAATAACGAATATAGCGCGAAAATATAAAAACTTGAAAAAAAAATTGTTACAAAATCGATTCTTACAATTTAACTACGAGATTATGTTTTATAAAAAAAAATGAATAGCCCTGTTTATCTAAAACACGGAAACATAAACTTTATTAACAGTTTTTACTTATAAACGTGTCAAAAAAATCATTTACGTCGCGCGGCAGAGCTGCGAGCGTCGGAAAAAGTTTGTAGTTTGGATAAGTTTTGTCGAATATTGTTTAATTATGACACTGATTGATTAATAAAAGTGATTTTATACCTCAAGATGTTATTATTAAAGGAATATCAAACACTGACACTGACAACCATAATTCTAGCTATTTTAATTATTTTACGCGGGAAAATTGGTACCTACTCGTATAAGAGTTAAAAGTTTGGTTAGCTAAATACTAAAAAAGGTAACTAATAAAAATTTTAATCCAGTAAATCACCAATATAAGCTATAACTAAATACCTATAAAAATACATTGATTTTAAAGTAGGTACTTGGTGCTTATGATTCAAAGCGATTGGAATGCATATCATGTAACTTTTGTTACATATTTCAGATTTAGCATATAAATTGAAAAACAGGAATTGGTGACAAAAACAACTACTTATTATTTGAATACGGAAAATGTCAGACAGCTGGCGAACCTAGTATTTTCCGCAGAAGAAATGTATTAAACACACTTGTTGCCATATAATAGGCCCTATGAATGGGAACAGGTTAGGTAGGATCTTGGTCAGTGTCCAAGTACCACTAAAACCTCCTTCCAATTTTTCCAACCACATTTTGTATTACTGCTTATCCCGGTTAAGGATCTACGAACGGTAATACTTAATGAAAATGTACTTAGACCTAAGGTTAACAAGTCTTTCTTTCAATAATAACCCCAACCAGTCAGTTTTTTGAATGTTCGTACTCAGATTCTATTCAGTCTTATAACAACTTTATCATCGTAAAACAGTAAGCGTCAAATCTTCGTCAATATCCACCATCGAATTTTTCACTACACTGACTCCTATAATCATAACGAAAAACGAGCTACACTTTATAAATTCATATCGCAAACATATCCCTTAAATATGCCATCACACGTACAAATTCAGGGCTATTTACATGAAAAGTTATACCTCTTCCAGGGCCAAGTGAGGGTAGAGCGATAAAATACTCTTTCCATAAAAACTTAGGCACAAACCTTATTACTTGCTTCTAAATTCAAAATATAGACGCTATTTTGTTAACCTTAAAGTTTGAACATCTTTTACGATTGGATGGGGTTAAAAGATCTTGTCGCTTGTCTTACTGATTATGCATATGAGATCAAACTTAATTACAATTGCACTTTGTTAAGTATACGGCCGCAAATCATATTATACATGTTGATCTTGAAACCACCTCTATTCGCTATTCAATAAAAGCTGATTTCGTAGATCCAAATGTAAGTTCTGTTACACCTTGATGTGTTCCTGACTGTATGTACATATCTGAAAATTAGTAATTTTTTAGGGTTTTACCCATTCGCTGCCAATTTCGAGACACAATAGAAAATCAATTGTTATCTCGCACCGGTGCGTGCTGTGGCATGGAACCAGTTAACTATTGTCTCTTCAAGTTTTTTAATGTCCTTTTCAAAGGCATCATTTATCTTTAAAGTAATCGAAATCTATTTAAAAATTTGCATAATCGACATAGGCTAAAAAACCTGGCAAAAAGTTTTTTTTTTATATACCTATACGTAAGTAAAAACTTATGTAACTTACGTAACAAACAAACAATAAAATCTTTCCTTTTTATAATATTAGTGTAGTAGATGCATTGTCTTCACTAGTTTATATGTTTGTATAGAATAGCCTCCGGAACTACTAGACCGATTCAAATGCGCACAGCAAAGTTGTGGAACTCACTACCCGCTTCAGTGTTTCCAACGGAATACAACCCACAGACCTTCAAACTTAGAGTGAACAGGCTTCTTCTGGGTGAGCTCGCTCCATCATCGACTCTGTCTGTGCCACGTCTGGCTTAGTCTAGAGTCAAGAGCAAACCCATATCGAATAAAAAAAAATGGTACAGAGTTAGTTTGAGACTTTAGAAAGGACATAGGCAACTTGTTGTCCCGATATAAAATCATCAGGGAGGTGAAATGGAGGATAAAAGTTTATATGGAAAATCCGACTTTTGGCGCGGGCGAAGTCACGGGGAACTGGTAGTAATTTTTAAACACACATTTCTCCATTTTAAAACGAAAGCCCGAAAACATAAATGTGTTCGTAGTTAAGTTTCGTGCCGGTGCAATGTTTCACAATTTTCCGTTCCGAACTTGCTCTGCCTGAGGGTAGGCGAAAAATTCCCGTAAAACTCTCGCGAAAATTCGAAAGCAACTTTATTATTCTTGTGAGTGCTCGAAAATTGAAAAATTATACTGAAATATCGATTCTATGGCAAATTTAATTGAGTAGATGTTTTGAAAAGGTATTAAATGTTTTGTTGAAAGAATAAGTTTTTAGGGTTTCATACCCAAAGGGTAAAAACGGGACCCTATTTCTAAGCCTCCGCTGTCTGTCTGTCTGTCACCAGGCTGTATCTCATGAACCGTGATAGCTAGACAGTTGAAATGTCACAGATGATGTAGGTATTTATGATGCCGCTATAAAAACAAATACTAAAAAAGAATAAAATAAATACTTAAGGGCTCCCATACAACAAATGTGATTTTTTTCGCATTTTTTGCTCAATATTAATAACGGCAACAGGTAGAGGCCTGGAATATTCACAGAATGCTTAGTTGAACTCTCAACTCTGCTGTCTCCCTTTAAAATAGTAATAAGTCATCATCATCATCCTAGCTTTATCCCGGTTGTGCACTCGCACGCAAGGGCCCAGGCTCCACTGACCATGATCCAGGATATGACTTTAAAAATAAGTAATTAACATAAAATAAAAATTTTATTTAGTTGTACTATAATATTAGTATGGATGTTAGTTCAGTTCAAGTAAACTAACCTAAAGCTTAAAAAAACAAAAAACAAATGACTTATTCAAAAGTTAGTTGTAATTATAATTATAGTATTTAGTTATAATTATAGTTCTTTTAAAAGGACATGTCGGATTGCCATCTCACCGACCTTTAAGGGTGAAGGAACAGAGAATGCCTCTGTTTATTGAACACATCTCCCTCCCAGTTGGCTAATCTCCGTTGAGATTGGCCGCCGTAGGCGGAATTCCGCAAGACATTAATTTTATAAAGACAATATGTTGATGCATAAAAAACACGTACTGCTGGAAGGACAATGTTGAAAGTATGTAAAAGCACAATCTTAACATACGAAGCCGAGGCGATGTCGTAAAGTGTTGTATGCATTCAATAACAACGGCGTGTAAGAAAAACTCAATATGTCCCGCGCCCCGAGCTATCTGCTATAATGTGGCGGTTCTCAAAGTTTTATCAACGCTGCCCCAATGAGTGAGTGGGCTATATAATCTGCTGCCGACTACTTATGAAACTGGTCAGCAGTCGATGTAAAACATAGCTTAAATTAGTTATGAGGACGATAGATAACTCTTTATTGCACACCATACAATAAATAAATTGTTACAACAATCACACCAATTACTGGTGACTAGGATAACGGATAAACATACTCATACGTTTTTAAACCACGACTAACGTGAAAATGCTCATTATCATCACACAAACATTAACCTCTTGTGGGATTAGAACCCCCAACCGCTGGTTTTGTGGTCCGGAGCGCGAGCCACTACACCAAGACGGTCGTCACAACAACGCAATTTACACAGAAAGATGTAGGCGGTAAGTAGGTAGAACGAAAGGTATTCTACTACAATCATCATCTATGTCCAATCAAAATCTAAGTACACACAGGAGAGTGAGACAATTTTATTCTCAAACTGTATGTTAATAAATTATGTCCTCCTCACATTGATTAGCGGACTGCGCGGGAGATATTACGGTGCACAAGTGAGTGCGCAATACACGGGTGCACTCTCTGTTCCTTCACTCTCATAATTCGTAGAGACGGCAGTCCGACATGACCGTCGAGATCAGGCGCAGAACGGCTTAACGTGATGTTCGAGGCACGGGGGTATTAACACCACCAACTGTATGTTAAGTAGCTGTCGTCGTAAAAATATGGACTTGAGATATTGAACCCGCTAGACTCGGCCCGGGAGCTTTTCTCGTGGTATTTGAATCTTGTAACTTTGAATTACCCTCTAGTGGGTCATATTAGTTTAAAGTTTGGGAACCGCTGCACTCTGCCTCACAGACCGAAGCAATAAAATGCACTCTATATGCAACTCGAGAGCCGCATATTTACATAGTATCTTGAATTTTTGCGGAATGGTCTGAGATAAAACTTTTATGGAACATTATTTATTGAACCTATTTGCTCTTGTTACGTTACGTTGAGTATAATTTTAACATTTGGCTCGTTGAGTGTATGCCCGAATATGATGTACTGGTTTGTCAGTTACACAGTTTCGGTGGCCCTAAGACCCGGGTTCAAATCCTAGGGGGCCTGCCAAATTGTTTCCAGGTACCGTCTTACAGTGTCTTAGAGCACAGATAACCTCTAATGGATAGAACCCGGGACCACAAAGATGGTGACACCTTGAAAACCGCGTAACCGGTGTGCTAGCCACTAAACCCCGAGTCGTCAAGATACTTGAGTACAGTACGAGTAGGCCACACATAAACTTACCAAAATCTGTCAAAATATCTCAAATGAAATTCGCACACGGGCAGGCTTGAACCCACGACCTTTGGCTAACCGGGCCAACGCTCTTCCCAACCTACGGTGCAGTCCATCAACTTGTGCGAAATTCTTGACGTCGAATATATGACATGTGCGAATTTTTGGTTTCGTAATTAAACTTGTATAAATAAGAAAGAACACTTGAGAGTTAAAAAATATTATAAACTGTCTCAAATGATATGGAACTCTATGTAATCAACATAAGTTTGAATTAGGGTTGCAGGAGAGATCAGGGTAGGTTGATGTGTGGCCCACTGTACTCGTACATACAATCAGACGAAGTGTGTCAGTTCCACTTGTTGAAAAATAAGTTTATTCTGTCGGCTAATTTAGAGAATACACACAAATGACCAATTGAAGAAAAAACCGCTGACATCATAAGACTTCGGTCTAATCAACTGTGTTGACTCCTGAACAGAGAATGGAGTGGAGACGACACTTTTAAAACTAGAATTTTTGGTGAGATTTTTAGTTTTTTTTATATATTTAAAGAAATGACAGTTAAAACTTAAAATTTATAATAAACTATTCACAGCGTAACATAAAACAGCTGCGGTTTTACCGTACGCTGCGCTGATTTTGAGTCGAACTTCAGTAAGTATTATATATCTAGTCCACCGACATTAATACATTTTAATTCAATAAGTCAAATCCGAGACCCGTGCAAGTCCCACAATGAACATTTGATGCACGATTAGGCAAGGAGTGTATGAAATATAGGAAGAAAAAGCAACCACTTTTTATACGTAGATATACCTATTTATGATAAAAATTTTATTGGGAATTTACGCAATAAAAAAATACTCAGTAAGTAATGTATTTCATTCTTGTAATTAGTTTGAAAGCTTTTTTACCTATCTAATAATTAACTAAGAATATCGAAATCAGATGGAAATTTGAAAGACAAGTTTTCCGATTTCGTTCCTGAATCCTACGAAGAAATAAATAACTAGCTACCAAAGGAGAATGTTCTGGCTTCATAGAATGTTCGCCTATGAATCGTTGGTAATGAAAACTAGATAGATATACTATAAGAATAGTCAATAGCTCGAAACATTTCATTTTAGCAACAGACACTTGAAGGAACATAGTAATAACACAAAATGCATCGTGTTTTTAGGTTATAAAAGGAATAGAAAGACGCAGCCTAAATAAATTCCTAATGCGAGATTGATTGCAATTCCAAATGCAATTAACTTACTACTCGTGGAGCAGTCTATTGGCGTACACAACGAAGAATTTCTTCGATGTTTAATAGCATGGAACCTCCAGCAGATCCACAATTCACACAAAACTAATTTTTGCAGATCCATTCCGTGTCACAGTCAGTCAGTTGTCTGTCACTTGTCAGTGCAGTCTTCTTAAATAACCTTTTGACAGGTAAGTGGAGTTGCAAGCGTAATCGTGCTTACCCGGAGTACCTACCTCCTAAGTGGTAGAGCGTGCGAAAAGACAACCGACGTGGTTGAAAACGGAATTAACGAAACGTAACCAGTCAATCGTTACTATGTATGACTAACTTATACTTATATTTCTAACTTATTTT
The DNA here is from genome assembly GCA_949316185.1 of Pyrausta nigrata. NCBI lineage: Eukaryota > Metazoa > Arthropoda > Insecta > Lepidoptera > Crambidae > Pyrausta > Pyrausta nigrata. The sequence goes on from OX438965.1 coordinate 8,578,995, forward strand.
ACATCATATCTCATGACCACTTCAGAAAACTAAAGTAAAAAGTTTATTAAAAATTACACTCAACAAGATTCATAAAACGGAACGTGCTTTTACAATGACAAAATGTTCATAGCAGTTTCTTTTAAATATGTCTTTAAAAAAGGACTCGCGCCATAGTAAAAAGTATCTAGGTACTTTTATAACATAATATTACTTGTATTATCAAAAAAACAAAAAATCTACTTGTTACTTGACGTGCGACCATCTTAACTGTAAAATAAGTGACAGATAATGAAACTTGAATTTAACAAAATGGTATCCAAATTAAGTACAATTTGTCACTCTACAGTTATGTTTATCGCCCTGTAGTAAGAGCCTGGTTAAAGATCTTTATTCTCATTAAACCTTCATTCTTAATTCGACGGAATGGATTGACAGGTCGAACTGTTGCTTTGCTCCCTCTCTCTCGAGATAAAAAAACGAGAGAGAGCGAGACAAGCGACAGTACGACCTGTCAATCCACTCCGTAGAATTAAGAATCAAGAATACCTTCCCAGACCTTCACTTCAAGAGTAAGCAATATTGTATACCACGCCATCTGTTGGCATCGAAACGAAGCCTGACATTTTTCATTGAGAACCCTGGCAAAACAAGGAGTTGATCGCGCCTTCATGAAACGGAAGCGCAGATAAATAATAAAACTATACCGTATGATTACGGAAGTTGTGACAATCACTCAACTATTTTTTTTATTTGAATTTGTTAACTTTAGGTGTCCGTTGGATTCTAATGTTCGTTCCAAGCATAATAAAATGAAACTATAATTAATTACTAATTAAAATTCTCAACGGTCCATAGGCCAATTTTATACAATCTCCTTTGGGCTTCTTATGTGTGTTGTTAAAAATAATGTTGCCCAAATAAAAGATAATAAAAGATTTACAAAGAAGTCTCCATTCCTTTCTGCGCAAGAGTTTAGTGACTCGTCTTTTTATTAGGATCTATGATACTCACGACACACTCATTACTTGATGCCTTGCACTTGATTTATCAGGCTATTTTCGACCTTATCTCAAATGCAGATGATCCATTTCAGAAGTTTAATAGAAGGATCGTTAACGTTTTAGATGGAATATAGGTTAGAAGTTTTTATGTGAAGAATTTGAAGTAATGTCGACATGTCATTTTGTGGACAGGTAGAGAGAGGTTAACTTGTGGTAAGTTGACCTGAGCATTGCATGAAATAGAACGTATAAAATACAGAGAGATTTGAATAAGAAAACGGGCAAGTGCGAGTCGGACTCGCGCACTAAAGGGGTTCCGTATAAAAGTTCTTTTCTACGATGCACCACTGCAGTTTTAGAACTTTTTACCCGTATGCGGAAGGAGGGCTATGTTTTCCTTTACTTGTGCTGTAAGACCTCCCTTCATGCATTTCATGATTCTAGGTCTATGGGAAGTATCCTGTATGTAGGTTTGATTCCCAATTTGAAATTTGATAGCTCCGCTGACCATGATCCAGGATATGGCAGGTAGGTAATTACAGTGGAGCGACTACCATATGACCCCCGTGACCCTGTTAACAGAAGAACCTGACCAGTTTTGGATTATGGTTACACATCCAGTCGCCTGAATGTGCGTGCAGGTTTCCTCACGATGTTTTCCCTCGCCGTAAAAGCATCGATTAGTGAAACAATTAATGTACATAACTCGGAAAAAGTCAAGTGTCCTACTGTACATATAAAGCGATTTAAAACGATACGCTGGACGGCAGGTATTTGGCCTTTAAAATACAGCCCCAGTGCCGGCAAATCCTGACACAATCGGCTAAACACCTTATCTCCAAGCGTGACACGGCAACGCTCTCAGCGCCCCTGGCGGGGTAAGCCGGAGTTACCGCGCGAATTTAATGTTAAATGTTTTGCTACAAATTCGGACGGCAATGCGCTCCATTCCAATATCCAATGTTTAAAATTAAATTTAAGTTCTCTAAGAATAAGAGCCTTTTATAAACGAAAAGAGACAGACTATAATAATTTAGAAACGTCAAATTAAGTGATGCGATTTCTTACGTATTTACAAGTTTTTGCGTGTTTTCGACTAAATTTAGTCGTCATCGAATGACATTCCCACTAAACTGTCTATGGATTCTCTAAAGTCCTTAGCAACTGACAGCTGTTTAATCTGACGTTTCTATATCCATAGTAAATACATTCTGTCTCTGTTCGTTTGTTTGACAGAGAACGAGAGAGGCTGAACTTAAATTTAATCAACAGTTATGTCGATTTAATTTAAGTCGGTCAATGCAGGGACCGGAAAACCCCTTTTCAAAGTTAAGCCTATTGATAGGGTAACCTTATTATAAGGTAACCTAATCAATAGGGTTACCCTATTGATTAGGTTTCCTTATGTATTTAGGTTACCCTTTGAATGGGGTTTAAGCACTTACCATTCATTTAAGTGTTACCCTATTGATTACCTATCTTCTTTTTCTCGCGTTCAAGTGGACAAGAGAAAGAGATAGATCTGTTGAAGCCGACCGAAGCCTGTCTTTTAGGTAGGATAACCTATTAATTGACAATTTCGGTTCTGAGTCAGAGTCGTGGGCCGTGGCGTCCCGAACCGAGCCGAATACAACCAATCGGCTGCCGGCTGTTAGTAAGAAGCGCAATAATAAGTCTAATGTTCGGTGCGTAAAAACTAAAACAGCTTGGTCGCATTCTAAACCCTTTACTTTAAAGGTTACCCTATCAAGGGGTTTTCAGTAACGCAGGTGCTTACCGCAATGAATTGATAACCATATTGAATTAGGTAAGCCGATGATAGGGTTACCTGTTTGATAGGGTTTTTGAAAACAAGTCTATCAAAAACCCGAACAAAAACCCTTTTAAGGGTAAGCGGTTCCGGTCCCTGGGTCAATGTCGGTTATGGTAAAGCTTTGTTTATATCTTTAAGTAGTAGGTATAAATGTTTTTTAGTAATTAAAGGATAATCAATTACTACTACTAATTTTACTACTATGATAACATCGAGGACATGCTCGATGTATGATTAATAAACACTAGATGACAATTCTTTAAATATAAAAATCTTACCATTTTGGGATGATTGATTATAAGTTACTAGTGGTTCCCCGCGACTTCGCCCGCAAGAGTTGGATTTTCCATATAAACTTTCATCCCCCATTTCACCCCCTTAATGTTTTTATATCACGACAAAATGTAGCCTATGTCCTTTCCAGGGTCTCGAACTGTCTCCATACCAAATCTTATCTCAGTCGGTTCAGTGGTTTAAGCGTCAAGAGGTAACAGACAGACAGACACACTTTCGCATTTATAATATGAGTATGGATTATTATTTTTGGAAGCATTTGAAGTGGTTCGGTGACCCCCCGATATACAGGATGTTCGGGTTTCGACTAGCGATAATTTAAGGGCTATTAGTTCATCAAATGTTATCGACAAAAAACCCCCGTGTTGGGTTCTAACTCCCCCTCTGGAAATGGCAGCCATTTTAATTATTTAAAAAAAATACAATTTCTGTGGATCTGGAGGTCCTTAAAGTTATGTGTCCACACTGTTTATTCTATTTTTATTAGTATGTTATATTTTTATTGTCGTGGCACTCAAAAACTTGAATAAACACACATTTGGGCACACGTGTGCCTAATGAAAACTATTATTATTATTTTTCTTTTTCTTTGTTTTGTCTCAGCTCAGGGGCTGGTGTTTTAAAAGATCATTTACGGGCATCGCCAAGTAAAATGATCTAGTCATGTAGTTTGTATTTGGTCGGTAGGTATGGCAGGCTCATCTTGAAGGAAACGACGTACTATGCGGCAAGTGTTTAGGATGGCTGCTTTTTGCATTGTAATGTAAGTGTGTGGTGGTAGCTCTAGGAGTTTGAGGCTCTGATGCAGGTGTTTGGGTATAATACCAGTACTGGAGAGCACCAGAGGCACAATGTACACTTTTTCTAAGTTCCAAATCCTAACTATCACTTCTTTTAACTCTGAATATTTGTGTATTTTGTCTGATATAGTTTTTTTGATATTATGGGTGTTAGGTACAGCTACATCTATTAAATAAGCAGTTTTGTGTGTTTTGTCAAGTAATGTTATATCTGGTCTATTGCAATGAATGGTTTTGTCAGTTAGGATGGCTCTGTCAAAGTATATTCTGTGACTGGGGCTCTCCAAGACTGCTTTGGGACTGTATTGGTAGTACGGCTCTACTTTTGGTGGTAATAATTTATGTTTGATGGCAAGTTTTTGATGGACGTAGTGTACTATTTGGTTGTGTCGGTGTGTATAATCGTTTTGGGTCAATTCGGGGCATGCGTTAATTATATGTTGGATAGTTTCCGGATTTCTATGGCACTTTCTACATCTGTCGTCTAAAGCATTAGGGTCTTTTATAATAAACTTTCTGTAGTTTTTAGTGTTGACTATTTGATCTTGGATAGAAATCAAGAAGCCTTCAGTTTTAGGAAACAGGTAGCCTAGTTTCAACCATTTATTTGAAGCTTCGAGGTCTATATGCGGCTTTTCCAAATCCTGTATATGTCTTCCGTGTAACTGTTTTCTTCGCCATGCATCTAACTTTTCTTTTTCTATTACCTGTTGGGAAATATTATTTGCTGTGTCTCTTTGCTTTAAATTTAACGGTGTGAGGTTGTCATCTAATTCTACTACAATTTTGTGTATGTTGCTGTCTGTTTTGGTATGAAAAAACTGTCTAATGCTTGTAACTTGTCTTTCCCACGTGCTTTTAAATCAATGAAACCCCTACCTCCTTTTTCTCTTTTAATAGTCATTCTTTCTGTAGCTGATTTCGGGTGCAAGTATTTATGTTGAGTCAAGGTAGTCCTAGTTTTTATTTGTAAATTAGAAATATCAGTATTTGTCCACTTAATATAACTAAGTATAGGAACGGCATATGTGTTTAAAGCTTTGAATAAATTCTTTGAGTTTAAATGTTTTTTACATATTAAATTTACTCTCCTAAGATATTCCATCCTTAATTCTTGTTTAATTAGTGTATGATTTATATGTTTGTTTTGTTTTATACCTAGGTATTTGTATGTATCGTTTACGTCCATTGCTTTAATATTTATGTTATCGTCTAAGTTATAATCACCTGCTTGTATTTTTCCCTTATTTATATGTAGTGTTTTGCATTTTTCTAATCCAACATTCATATGTATGTCTTTACTAAACTTTGATGTTACCCCTAATAGGCTTTTCATATCTTTAATCGATTTACCATATAACTTGATGTCATCCATGTATAAAAGATGTGACACTGTACAATTATTTGTTAGTTTGTAGCCGTTCGATGACTGATTAAGGAGGTTAAAAAGGGGGTTAAGGGCAAGGCAGAACCATAAAGGACTCAGAGAATCACCCTGAAAGATGCCATTATTGATATGGATTTCGTCTGTGGTAATCTTTACACTTTTAGTTGAAAGAGATAAAGAAGTTTTCCATTTAGCCATCGCATCTTCCAGAAATGTGATTATTGTTGGGTTTATTTTATATGAGGTGCTTGTGGCGCAGTGGCGGCAGCGCTTTGGTAGTGATACCAAAAGTTAAGCAACCCACGGCGCGGTCGTGATTGGATGGGTGACCATTCTGACCATTTAAGTGACGTCCATGACAAGCATCTCCGTGCTTCGGAAGGCACGTTAAGCAGTTGGTCCCGGCTAATATCTGTGGTATTAGTCGTTAAGCCTAGTCAGAGGCCCTAGGGCGGCTTGATAACTTCTGACAGTAAGGTTTGTCACTTGCCTTACATACACCCCTCCACCAATCCGCACTGAGCCCGCGTGTTGAAGTATGGCTCGTTCCTCCTCATAGTTGAGGTGAGGCCTTTTCCCAGCAGTGGGATCTAATAGGCTGACTTATTATTTTATAAATCTGTAAAATTCTTATCAACCATGAGTGAGGTACACTATCAAAAGCTTTTTGGTAATCTATGTATGTTAAATGCAAATTTCTATTGTTTTTGTTGGCGTGTTTTAGTATAGTGGAATCAATAATGAGCTTTCTTGACATCCTTTATGTCCCCGTCTACATCCTTTCTGTTCTTCCTGTAAAATATTGTTTGTTACAACATGTGAGTTTATTTTTGCAGTTAAGCACGAGGTTATAAGTTTGTAAAGGGTGGATAAACAAGTTATTGGTCTGTATTGTGATGGATTACTAGTATCTGAGCTCTTTGGTATCATATGGGTTATGCCCTTAGTAGTGAACTCTGGTAACTGTTCTTCACCTTTGACTATTTCTGTGCATTTTTTAGCTAGTAATTCATGTAAGGCAGTGAGTTTTTTATACCAAAAATTTTGTACCCAATCTACCCCTGCAGATTTCCAATTTTTCATTTTTCTTGTAACTATTTCAATGTCGTCTTTAGTTATATCTGAAAATTCCATTTCTTCTACATTTTCATTCTTTCTATCTTCATCTTTAATCCATTATTATTATTATTATTATTATTACATTAAAAAAAAAATATATAGAAGCAAATACAAGCAAATTAAAATTTTCCTCTTTTCTGCCGTTAAATAAAACTTAACAGGTAAATTGTCTCAATCAATAAAGAAATTATCTAAACAATAATATTTAGGAAGACCGCTTAAGCCTAATACAAATGACGAGATAAGCTCGATGGATATAACGAATTGCCGGCTACTTGTGGCGGCCATTTTGAGTAGGGCTGACAATGCGAAAAGGCGAAAAAGCAATTCTTTGGGAAGTCCAATCATTTAAAAAAAAACTAATTCAAAATGTAAATTCGTCGAATTTCTGACGTGTAAGGGCAGGTAATAAAGTAGGTAACTTCAATTACACTATTCTAATAAGAAAAAAAAATAAAATATGGAATTTCGCTTCATTTTAGTAGGTATAGACACCACAAATGTCGGAAGCTACTGATTTCGAATCCGAGAAGCAGGTTTCCAAAGACGTCAAAAAATGTGATTCTCAAACGTCAGAATCTAAAGCTTTTACGTTTCCATTAGGCACAAATGACATTAGCTTTCGAAAACTTCGTTCGAAAAGAATGATTGACACTCGAGTTCGGCAAGGATCCGACACGGAAACTTTACGAGTGTTTGTGAATCAGGGTGCAGATAGGTGAGGTTATTCCGAACTACAAAGCACTTTAAATTGCATAAAAGACGCGAGCTTATTTACTAAAAAAATCGAAACCGTCCCGCCAGCATTTGTAAAACATTTGCACATGAAATGTAACACGCAAAACTTTTGTACTAAATCAAGAAAATAAATTAAAACTATGAGCATGTGGCTTAAAAGGTATATTTGACAATAGACCCCTCTCGAGTGTCACCCCTAGGACGTTCAAATGACAATTATTACAAATGGCTCACGTCTCAGCCCTGCCGCTGTGACCACAGATAAAGAGATTGCCGCTAGGGTTGGCGGATAGGAGTTTTATTCTGTGCTTTTTAATGTAGAAGTTCAGCTTATGTATGTGTTAAAACACGGTAAATATCAATGATAGTGCATTTGAAAAGACGTAGATATGTTATTAACGCGCGGAAATTGCTTGCCTCAAATTGAGCAGTTTGCTCAATTAAACTTCGTACACATTTGACACGCAAACGAACGTTTGCTCGGCGCATCAAATTCGAATCGCCCCGCAGCAGTATGAGATGACATATCTACCTCTTTTTTAAATACATTGTCATTCGTAAATATTATTTTATTAAAACAACTAAAGTATTACTGTTGGAAACATTTATCATAGGTAATGAATAAATTCGAATAAATAAAACGCAAAAATAAATCAGTAAAAAATATTTGAGGTAATAAGTATTTTGGAGCAGAAAATTATTTTAGAATGTAAAATATGCAAACAAATGTTGATGCCAAATTAAAAGCTACTTTTGTGAAGCTCATTACATAATAAGGTTTTATTTAATATAAAAAAACAAAGGTTTCTTCATCTGTCTATTAATCTGTAAGTGAAAAAAGCTAACCAATACATGTACTCCTTAAAAAAAAAGATATTTTCTTGTATTTCCAACGAAATCAAAAAACATCACTCAAAATGCAACGCAAACAATTTCTCCGAAGAAAATCGAACGCAAACATCGAAAGTGGCAGCCCTATTAATGGACGAGGGTTGCCGCGTAATAAAAAAAAATCGTTGCAAGTCCTGAATGATTTGGCCACACTTTTAATATTGTTACAATACTCAGGAGATATCAGTATTCGTTTTAGTAGATTGCTCAAATGCATTATGTTATTAAGAAGATTGTTATGGATTTTTATGATAGATCTTAGTTATTTTGTGTGGGAAATAACTTTATTATACCGAGTAAATATTCGTGTAAATTTTGCCATTAGATCAATCATCCTCCTAGCGTTATCCCGGTTGTGCTTACGCACGCGAGGGCCCATGGTCCGCTGACCATGATCCAGGTTGTGGCAGTTCAGGCAATTACAGTGGAGCGACTGCCATTAGACCTCCGTGACCCTGTTACCAGGGGAACCTGACCAGTTTGGATCATGGTTACATATGCAGTTGCCTGAATGTGCAGGTTTCCTCACGATGTTTTCCCTCACCGTAAGAGCATCGGTTAGTGAAACAACTAATATACATAACTCAGAAAATTTTGCCATTAGATGAATAGTAAAAAACCGGCCAAGTGCGTGTAAGATTCGCGCACTAAGGGTTCTGTACAAACATATGTTTTTTTTCTACGATGGAACCAAAAAGTGGTTTTGTGATTTATTCCTTTACTTGTGCTGTAAGACCTTCCTTAATGTTAAATTTCGTGATTCTAGGTCTACGGAAAGTGCCTTATAAGTTAAATATTTAAATGGGGCTACCATAATGTGTTTTTTCGCCATTTTTTGCTCGATAATTAATAACGGCTACAGGTAGACGCTTGAAGTAGAAAGAATAATAAGTTGTCTATTCACTAATATTATATTCAACAGACGTGCCACGGAACTTAGCGTGCACGAGTCCGACTCGCACTTGGCCGAGTTTTTGTATCACAAAGTGATTAACTTCCTAAATACTTTTACCACATCCTTTTTCCTTAAGAAACCTTTGAAGTGTCTTCCAAATAACACCAAATCCCGTGTTTACCTGAAACAAACAAAATGATCTTCAATTTTTTCACAATATACAACGGCGGGCCGCGAGCGGCTCCCTGCGGCATCCCTCTTATTGGACGTATACAGCTAATATATTGGAGGGTGCCCAAACCTGATTTTATTAAGTAGAGCCTGCAATTAAGTTTTAGAACTGAAATCCAGAGAGAGCAAAGCGATTTTTAAGTATGTTTAATCTTTAAAAAAAATTAACCTTAGTTTATGTTAAAGTCAAAAGTAATTTATTTAATTAAGGAAAGAAAATGCCACTTATGAAAATCAATAATAGCAATAAATATTAGCAATGAAAATGTCTTCTTATTTTTTGGCTTTACTGCGCTTTGAGACAAGACACAGACAATCTGGCAAGTGCTGAGAAGACAGATATATAATAAGGAAACTAAATAAGCCAGGGTTATAACCTATAAGTATTTGACTTAAGTATGGGTAAAAATCTAAAAAAATCTTGAAAAATAGTTAAGATTGGTTCCTTTAAATTCAAACCTAGGGGTCACACTAACTAAATTTTCCGACCAACCTGTTCAAGTTGAATTACAATCATAGACAAATCTGTCCATTATTTATTCTATTCAGATATTTTTATCGTGCCTGCCACCTTTACAAAATCTGCAGAGCCTTACTTAATTTAAATACTTACAATTAAATCCAAATATATTTTTAAGTTTATCACTAAATAACATTACAACAAGATATTGACAAAACAACTACCTACAGTCAACCCGCGAATTCGTGCAACCGAATCGAAATATTTCATTAACCTTTAAAAAAGTATAAAGTATTTGTTGCACTAATTCCCGTTTGTGTCGTTAAGTGTAGATATTAAAAAAGCTATAATATTCGTAGCTTCACTTAGCTTAGTAGCTTCGCTTTCTCTACGTCACTGGTTTTACCCATGTATATTGGATGGTTGTCACTTAAAAGTGGACTATGAAGGATCAAACAAGGGCCCACAACCCTTCCCCACATACACTTGGCTTAATATCAGTGATGTTATTTTCTCATTTGCTGATTAACGAGTGGTTTTATTTATGACTGTAAATACCGTAAGGCGTGACACTATGTTTGTGTTTTTATTATAAGAACTACTTTTGGGACAGATTTTACAAATTAACAACCATTTATCTTCTAATTAATAAAAACTATTTTCATCGATAGAGTACATTCACGCACAGTTTTTTTTTAAATAAAGAAGAGCAAAAAACTTCCAAAATATTATAAATTAAAAACTTTTTAAAACATTAAATCCAAAAAAAAACTTTGTTCACTTCAATTCTTGTATTATTTCTACCCTAATACGATGCTTTCTTTTACACTATGTATAAAAGTAGATTAGATAGAGATTTGCAAAAAATTGCTTAAGTTATAAGTATAATTATGAGATAAACAAAGTAGGCGCTTCTATCGCTAAGAGCGATCTCTTCCAAACAACCTTTAGGTACACGAACTTGGACTACTCTTCAACGAATTCAACTTTATCGACTAAACATCAAACATAGACTGCGCTCGCCTAAGCAAGATTCCGCCACTTGCTATTCATTGCCTAGTCGAAATCGTAACAACAAGTTTTAGGAACCAGACTCCAATTGTACAGGTCGGAAATTAATTACAGTTGTGTATTGTTATGATTAGGGATGGGGTAAATTATCGATAGTATTTTAAATTTCACTGTCGATAGGACTTTTCTATTTTATACACTAGAACTACTGTAGAATATCTTTCAAACATTTAGTTTTGTCTTTAATGTTTTAGGAACTTTTACAGGGTATCTGATATACCCTGTAAAAGTATTCCATATCTATATTCCATCAAATACCTAAACTAAACAAAGAAATAAACTTGCGCAAAATTACCAAAATGTTAAGGCTTTTTTTATAATTGCATGTTAGACGGTTGATGATGACAAATCTTTATTAAGTATTAACACAATATATTTATAAACAATAAAAAAAAAAAAAAAGTATGTTGATACTATAATTATATTTTTATTTTATATAACCTCCACCAAGGTGCTGGTGCCAAGAAGGTTAGCAGCGTTACCCCTCTGAATGGCCAAACTCAAACGTTGGCCGAGGTAACAACCAGCCTTCTTGTCACCAGTAGAAAGTACTCCGCCTTAGACAGCTGCTACCGCTTTGCACCATTTGGAGTAGAGATGTTGGGCCCATGGGGGCCTGAAGCCAAAAAACTTTTTGTCGAGCTGGCTGAGCGGCTGGTCACCGTGACTGGTGACAAGAAGGCTGGTTGTTAGACGGTTTATTAATTAAATTTAAAATCTAGTTTCTCTCATACCGTAATTTACATTTTAATTCTAATGCAACTGTACATCTCGTTTAATTTTATTTTAAATGTATCACGCTCTTTTTTGGGACAGCCTGTTGTGCCTGTAGACGTTTTCAATTAATTTATATTTTTCGCAATTCACCTGCAAGCTTACTGCCTAACTTTAAAAATTTCGAACTGACGTCTTATTGCATTTCAGACATCGTAGAGGGGTTACTCGTATTTTGGTCATCGAAATATAAAAAGGGTTGAATGCGGGATGAAAGTATGTATTTGAATAACGACATGCTTTTGTACGGCCCGGAGCGTTGTGAAGGGAAGGCTTCAATGGTTATCGACAAGCAGTCCAAAGAATTATGGTCACCTCACTACACACACGTAACTTTGTCATTTGATCAAAAGTTGTGTGAATGTGAAATTTGTGTTTTGTCGTAAACATGAATAAAACCAGTTGATGTAAAGCCATCCTTTGTCATACTTGTTTGATGTTTTCTAATTAGAATTTATTAAATTAACATGGCAATAGCATTTTGTCATAGTCAAGAGTGCCTACCGGAAAAAATATAGTTCTTTGGCTTAAAAAGTCACGACAGTATAGCCTGACCAGGAATATATGGGACCTCGCCATATTGCGGAAAACAACTGGAAATAATTTCTTTTACTGGCAACAGAAAAATCTAATCGTCATTGACATGTCATCAACAGTCATAATGATTAGTGTCAAAGTGGACGCGTAATCTAATTTTCGACCCAGTGCAATTTTTATGTGATAAAACTACCGAGATCTATGCGTTTTCGTAAAGAAAAGTGGTTTAACATGGTGTTGTATTGTTTTTCGACAAGAAAGTCTATGTGATCACTACGGTTTCTTTAAAATAATTACTTCTATAGTTGTCATTACAAGTTTTTGGTATGTCATATAGTGCAAATAGTAAAAATTGGCTACTGATGTCTACAGATAATATTTTAATAACGATTTTAAAAAATGATTATAATAAATACTTGTTTTGAGTTTTATTTTCTTTATTTAAACTCTACTTGGATATTTCAACTAAAATAGTTCGTAGAGTTTTCCATGATTCCCTATGCATTATTCAAAATTATTATAACATTATAAATAATATCACTTTAAAGAACAATCGATTAATGTTTCTTTTACCCGTTAGTGGTTTTGCAAAAATAATAATGTTTTGGTCCAAAATTCAAGGCCAATATTACAAAGAGTTACTGAATTTAATAAGTATGTACTCAATTTGCGAGTGTTCTATCGTGTTATTTTATAGTAGAGTCTGTTATCATTAGGCAGCAGACTTAAAATATTAACATGAATGTAAACATATAAAAATGTTTTTTTATGTTTAGTTGCCAATCTACGCTGGCATGACTACACAAAGTGTTGTCATATAAAGTGGATTCATAGCGCCCCTAATTCAGGTCCCATATATTCCTGGACAGGCTATAGCACATAACATAATGAAAAAACAACATTGTTAGGTAGGATTTAATTTAATTAAGTGTTATTGAGTGCCAACTGGGGGTTTTTTGGCGGGAAATGTGCCGGTCAAAATGGGCTTCGTTTCTTAATTTTCTAAATTAGTTAAAAGAAAAAAATTATACAAATAAAATTACTGAAGACGTGGCTGTATATGCAGCGTGGGTCGGTGTATTAGTGTTGGACTCAGTGTTGGGCGTAATTAATTAATATGTGTAATTGAATTACTAATTTCATGATAAGTAATTGAACTACTGTAATTCAAATTACATGTAATTGGAACTATTTTAATTCAATTACAAAAGTAATTGGTAATTTTAATTACA